>CM034146.1:6491671-7691671 GCA_019776745.2 Taxus chinensis | reverse complement strand
CGTGCAGGGTGAGATTAAGTGCTTGAAGGAGCAATCTCAAAAAATGGAGCCAGTGAAGATGGTTGAGCTTCCTTAGAAAGATGTTGATGAATTCAAGAAGGTTTGTAAGATGCTTCACCAGGAGAATACCATTCCATTTTTTAGTGGATGGTTGAGAGAAAATATACCTCATGTTGGAGTTGAATGTGAGAGATAGATATTTCATGCAAACTTACCTCCTCACAGTTTGGAGTTTGATAAAGAGATCACTTTGAATGTAGTTGTTGATGGGTGGATGTTGAGTAACATATTGATTGATACAGGTGCAGAAGTAAATGTACTCACTTTCAATGTGTGGAATTAGATGGGGAGACAAAAAATTGCAGCCATATTTGAATGTGTTGTAAATGGAAAATAGGACTAGAGCCACACCCATTGAAATTTTGAAGGATGCTACCATTACTATTTAAGGGGCTAAATTTACTAGGACTTTGAGCTCTTAACACTCGTAGAAGTAAACAATTTTACAGCATTATTTTGGCACCCATGGTGTTATGCAAACAATGCTAATATGTGCTTTAATAAAGGTTATATAAGTTTTGAGAACAAGGAGGAGTGAGTGATTATTCCTTTAACAGATGGGAAAATTTGCACCTTATGTAGAGCCCTTGAGCGAAGAGGATCTGAATAGAATTTATGTATGCACTATCAGATATCCTAAAGTAATTGAGTTGTCTAAGGAAGGTATTATTCAGTGGGATGATGCTCAGTCTATGAGTGATACAACTAGAATTTCCTATGATAATTAGGTGCATGGAACTTATGAGATGGTTGGAAGAGAAATGAAGGGTACAACTACTCGTGTAATCAGGGCGCATATTGTTAGGTGTTTGGGGAGTAGTACACTTGTGAGGGAAATCCTAATGTCAGTTTTTGCGCTATGGAGGCTTGATGGGGTAATGTTGGAGATAAGAGAAACGTGATGGTTTATACTTTGCGGGGGACAACAACACGCTGTTGGATCACACACAGAGATAATATTTTGGAGTGGAAAGAAGTAAGAATCACCTTCACTAACAGGTTTCTTAGGATTAATGCACCTTGTTCCATATGCGACTATCATGGGAAGACCCTTGCCTTACATCACATTTCAGAATGTGAGAGAGCCTAGATGGAAGGACAGGAGGCCTTACCGCCTTCACTCTAGGTGCATAAGTTATATTCTACCTTACATGGTTACGTGTGTGCATGGTATGTCCATGTAGAGTTGAATAGATAGACAGGGAATTAGAAGGAATTTTCTACAAGTATGGTCTAGATCTTTGACTATTTTTCATCTAAACCCCTAGTCAATTAATTTTTGCAGGTTATAAATTACCTTACTATGGGGGATAGTGCAAAGGCAAAGGATCTCATCCTAGATCTGGTAGGAGAGCAAGATTTAGAGGTGCACTTTGATGATTTAGAAGAGAAAGATGAGGAATAGGTTGGGCACACATGCTTAGAGAAAGAAAATGGTAAGTTGGTTTATATGAGAGATGATGAGGAAGTGGAAAATCTAGATGTTAATCACATAAAAGGTATGTGCAAGTTCTTAGACATTGCAGATGAGAAGGCATGCACATCTCACAAGCCTATGAAAATGAATAAGGTCAACATTGGGATAGGTAGAGAACCTAAAGAGGCTATTACCAGTGATTATTGGTCAAATCAAGAGGTTGCAAAGGTTATTGAGCTATTGCGTGACTTCCAAGACTTATTTTCCTATGATGCTATCATGAGTTAAAGGCACTACATCACTCTTTAGGTAAAATGAGGATAAATCTGAAGGAATGTGCATGCCTGGTTAGGAAGAGGCCTTACAAGATGTATCCTAATCTGCGTGTCAAGGTGAAGGAAGAAATTGATAACATGTTAAAATCGGGTATCATTGAGCCCATTGAGGATTCATAGTGGTTTAGCCCAATGGTAATAAGCATCAAGAAAGATTGTAGGATAATGATCTATGTGGATTACAGGGAGTTGAATGTTGCTTGTGTCATATATCTCTTCCCCACACCTTTTATTGAGGAGATCTTGGAAAGCGTTGCAAGGCACAAGATTTACTCTTTCACTAATGCATTTTCTGGCTATCATCAAGTGTGGGTTAAAGAAGATCAGGAAAAGAAAAATTTCACCATTGACTGGAGAATTTTTGTATACACGCTTATGCCCTTTGGGTTGAAAATGTACCTGTAGTCTTTTTGTGCATTGTTGTACAAGCCTTTGAGGACTTTATACATAAGTTTTTACAAGTATACTTGGATAATTGGACAGTATATGGGATAGTAAAGGATAACTGTGACAATTTGAGATTGATGTTTGAGAGGTACCAACAATTGAGCATCTCTCTTAACATTAAGAAGTGAATTTTTGCTATGCCCTTTGGAACTTTTCTAGGACACATTATATATAAATAAGGTCTGTTGGTAGATCCTGCCAAGGTCGCTGTCATTTTAGGACTGGAGGAGCCTACCAATTAGAGCGATGTGAGTGGATTCCTGGGACACACAGGTTATTATAGAAAGTTTATTTAAGGATGTGCTAAAATTTCCACACCCTTAGAGGAATTGTTGAGGAGTAAGGTAAAGTTTCATTGGGGTGAGGCACAACAGGTAGCATTTGAAACATTGAAGGAAAGTCTTTCTATTGCACCTACTTTTTGTTTTCCTTCATGGGACAAACATTTTCATGTGCATGTTTATGCCTCTAGCATGGCCATTGGAGCATTATTGTCCCATCCTAGAGAAGGGATTATTGATCATCCTATATGTTTCACAAGAAAAAAGTTGACACCAGCATAACAGAATTATATGACTACGGAGTGCAAAGCATTGTCCATGATTTATGTTTTGCATAAGTTTAGGAAATACTTGTTGGAAACTTTGTTTATCTTTTATACAGATCATGTGGCACTTAAGTATTTGGTAAATAAGCCCATTATATAGGGGCGCATATGTCAATGGATCCTATTGTTTCAAGAATTTGACTTTACAGTTGTGGTAAAGCTAGGAAAGAGTAACTCTAGGCCTAATCATTTTTCAAGGATCAACTCAGGTAAGGAAGCGCAGAGAATTGAGGACACAATGTTGGATGTAAAGCTATTCAAATTGAGCCGTGTGCCCTTTGAATTACAAGATATTGAAGTATTTTTGCAAATAGGAGTGGCATCTAAGGGGATGAAGAGTATTGAGAAGAAGTAGCTTGTCATATGCACCGCAAGTTATATGTTTATTAGTAGACATTTATACAAGCTAGGACATGATGAGATTTTTCATTGGTGTATACTTGATCATGAGCACGAAACTATTTTGATGGAAGCTCATAATAGAATTACAGGTGGACATTATGCAGGAAATGCTACCACACGCAAAATTTTGATGGTTGGTCTATGGTGAGATATATTATATAAAGACTGTAAAGAGTATGTTAAGGCATGTGACCATTACCAGCACCTTGGGAAGCCTGGGCATAAAGATGAAATTCCTTTGAGGCCTATTGCGAGTGCAGAACTTTTTGAGAAATGGGAAATTAAATTTGTGGGTCCTATTTCCCCACAGGCATAGAGGACTATCTGACAAGGTGGACAGAAGAAGCACCTACAAAGGATTTAATGAAAGCTACAACAACAAGGTTTTTATGGGATAATATCATTAGTAGGTATGGATTTCCATTAAACTTGACAAGTTATAGGGGCACTCATTTCCTTAATGAGACTATCAGAATATTGTTGGATGAATGTATGGTGGCACACCACTAGACAACACCTTATCACCCACATGCTAATGGGACTATTGAGGCTTTTAACAAGATATTGTGGCATACATTGACAAATATTTATGATGTTTGAAGGAAGGATTGGGATGATAAAGTCTATGTTGTACTTTAGACATACAGGAAAAATTATAAGAGATTAAATAAAACCACACCCTTTCAGTTGTTGTTTTGCATGGAGGTTTTTTTACTGGTTGAATTCATGCTACCCTCCGTATGTATTGCACACGTAAAAGGACTGGATGATTATTAAGCACTTTAAGAGCACATAGATAAATTGATACAGTTAGACGAGAGGCACGGCAATGCATGTTGGATCCATAAGATAGAAAAGGACAGTCAAAAGGCATGGCATTACAGGAACATTAAGAATAAGACATTAGAGGTTGGATAGATGGCTCTTCTTTATGACTCCAAGTATTTCTGAAACCCTGGGAAGTTCCAAGTGCATTGGTTATGACCATATGTTGTGACTTATATGTACTTGATTCGGGTGCTTTTCAGTTGCATACATTAGATGGCACAAAGTTTCCCAGTTAATTTAACAGGAGTAGGTTGAGGTCATACTATAAATAAGTCTTATTAGTGTTTGTAATAAGGCAGTATTGCAATTAGTAGATTAGATTTCCTTATATGTGTTTCCTCTCATCATTGATATGATTTGTCAATTAAGTTCAGTGTTTTGTGTAATAAGTTTGCTTGCGCGCCAGTAGCTGATTACTATCTAAGTGATTTCATGCATAGAGGACCATGCATACCTTTAGTTTGGGGTGAAGAAGATACATTATTAAATGGTCCAAGCTGGAAATATATTGAATGTGTTTTGAAAATATGGGTATACATAAAAGAAAAATGGTGTAGGTGTTTGAAGTAAAGGTATGGATCAAGGAAAAAAATTCTCAAATTAAAGACCACAAGTAGGCAAATGATGCACAGTGTAACATGAGGTAGGCTACAGCATGGGAAAATACTTTTTATTAGGCACAGAGGTGTTGCACTTCTGCGCATGGAGGCATGCAAGAGGAATTATATGGCCGAGAAGTAGTGGGTGCACTAAAAGGTCATGAATAGGGTGCAGAAAATGCAGTGCAGAAAATTTGGTTGAAACATCATTTAATGATAGAGTACGGTGGTATTTGTAGAGTAATAAATGTAAGAAAAGTTACATTCTTTATAAAAGGTGGGAATTTGATATCATTTTTACCTTTCGTTTGAAATTGTTCGAGTTGCGAAGAGTGAGAAAGAGAGATTTAAGTTTGAACAAGCGTAAAAGAGTGATTCAGACGATGAATCAGATAAAATTTTACACAGAATTTTGTTGGAGCTCCATCGGTAAAGGTGTTTGAGCAAAAAGAAGGCATGCAGGGGATAGATTTGGAAACTAGGGTTTGAAGAGAAGCTAGGGAACACGTGTTTAAGTTGCAGAAGTTAAAACTAGCACACAGAGGGGTATAAATTATTGCCATGACACCAAAGTGAGCACCTAGGGAAGCCACAAAGGGAAAAAAGCACAAATAAGTGGAATTTGTAGTAGAGGATGCCCTTGAGAGTAGGTTTTCTGAAATTCAGTATCCATAAGGGGTGATAGTGGGACGAGACTAGGAGTCCCAAATCCACAAAAGTAAAGTGAGTGATTACAACCATAAAATGAAGACTATAAAGGATGAGTTGGAAAAGCACCTAGTAGTGAAAACAAACATGCACACAGAGGACAACAAGTTGATTTATGACGAATCTAGTGAGAAATTACTTGAGTAAGTTGGTTTTTGTAATTTTATGAGCTCCCCTACTTTGGAAAGCTGAAAATAATGTAGCAATGGTTAATGTCCAGAGTCTAGGAGGACTTTTTCTACTTTGTTGGGAGGCAGGTGTGCATCAATACACCTTTAATTAGTTCATTAACAGGATTATGGATCTCACGAACAAAGATCCCAAGTGACCTCACATATGACCTAGCTATTGATGCAACTTATTTCGTGTTGTCCTATGCAAAATTCACATGCGCTATGGACATTGAAAAATTAACATACAACTATCATATTGTTAAAGCAAATGTGCACCTGTTGACAAAGTTGAAAAATCAAGAAAGGTGGACGCAAGTGAATAGACGATGGCTACATATTACAAAGAAGATAGCAAAAGGCGTGGTGTACAATGTAGCAACTTCATTGTAGAGGTGATCATCAAAGAAGCAAAACAAGGTGATAAGATCAATTTTGGCACAAATTTTTTATCTTTGATTTTTGTTGAGATTGCAGTGCCCGATGGGCCAAATAATAAGATATGGGAATTCTCATAAGAGAATAAGTCTCTGGCTAAACATTTTGTGAAGTACACATGTGAAGGGTCCATGAATAGCCCGTGTAAAAAAAGGATGGAGTTATGGTACAGGTGCCTCATAGAGGCTTTTGAATATGAGTGGAGAATAACCAAGGACCTTCCTTCGGTATTGGAAAATCAAGCTCAATTTGTATTCTTCCAACACTTTTGTATTGGAATATTCAGAATGAAGGATTGGACTTGGGGACCTTGGTGTAAATTTCCCTATGCATTCATAGCATACTACTTCCAAGTGTTTGTTAACAGGTTTTCAAATGCACGCAAGTTGAGATTTGATGCTGACAAAGTAGACTACGAGTACCATACATTGTAGAAGAGGTATTAGTACCTAGGAAAGGGTGCATACATAGAGCGCAGGATATCAAATAACATCAGTATTACTACTGAAAGTCTAGTAGTTTGGGATCATGGTGTAGCTACGGTATACATATACCTTAAGCATACACTTGTCAATGGAAAGTTTATTGAGAACGAGTTTAAATTCCCTGAACTTCCTAAGGGGAAGCACATTGTTGGCACATTGCAGGATGAGAAACTAGTGATGTCAAAAAAATAAGAGGAAGAGATGTAGGAAGATAATGTGGGACTTGATCATGGCTCGCTGAGGAATCCTACTATGGGAAAGAAGAGGTTGTGTAGAGAAAATCCTCTGAGACAGGATGAAGAAGAAAGAAAAGTTGGAGAGGAGATAGGTGGAGAAGAAATAGGGGTAGATGTTGGGAGCATCGAGGTACAGTAGTATAGGAGAGTACTGAGGAAAACAAATCCATAAGGTGCAAATGCAAGTGTAGGCCCCTCACATCCGGAGAAGCCCAAGCCCTCTCTCACTAAGCCTATGCAAGAGAAGAAGAAATATTAGAAGTATGTGCCGGTAAAGGATGGGGGGAGGAGGAAAAGTCTAAGGAAATCATGCGGGAGGTGAAGGAGTGACCTATTGCTGACCTCGACATAGGAAGAACCTTGAGAGGAGGAGGTTTAGCATATTTTAGAGAAAATCATTGAGCATGAGGAGGCAGGTGGGGCTTAAGGTGAAGATACAAGAGAAGATAAGGTCAAACCTTCAGGTGAGCCTACAACCAAAGATGTGGGTGCTACATGAGGCCCAACTTTAGATGAGGAGGTGGTGCTACCAAAGGGTAGGCACTCAAGAATTCCTAAGCCCGATGAAATATGCAATATGTCAGTGATGAGCTACATCAATGATCCAAGAAATATCATACACGTCAAGTTCCAAAGCACCTTGAAACCTGAGGAACTATATGGTTGGGAGCTAATGGATCCAGAAGCGTTGAATATGAGAACGCGCAAACAGCTATACTAGAGTATGTAAAAACACATTGAGGAGCCATAATTTGATGTGAAAGAGGATGCCGACATAAAAATAAAAATAAAGAAAAAGGCTCAGAGCACGCACTGGATGGTAAGGCTAACGAAGTTCACAGACGAGCAGGCAAGCAATGCCTTAAATCAGATGGCCGTAAGCTTTTGTGTAAGAATGTGGATAAGGCAACAATAATAAGGGCATTGATGTCATGCAAAAGGAAAAAGAGGCTACAAGGAGAAAAAAAGAACTAAGAAGATGATAGCCCGAAAGATTGTTAAATATGATGAGATGCTGCAAACAATTAAGGATGAATTAAAGAATGAAGACTCAACGTTTAGCATATGTGAGGACCTAGAACCTCTAATAAAGATTAAGACATTAGTTGAAGAGAATGAGGTTCTGAAGGTAAAGAAGGATGAAACGTTGGGCAGAGAGGAAAAGATGACCAAAATTGTAAAGAAGCACAATGCACTTATAGAAACTTAAGATCCTCACAAGAAAAGGCTTAAGGAACTTGGGAAACTCATCACCAAGAGAATGGATGTGATGGATGGGATGGTTTCTTGCTTAGAAAATGTAATAATGGTACTTAAGCACAAGGGAGAGGATATGACTTGGGATGAGATGCAAGATGTGCTTGGAGAAGTACCTGAAAAAAAATAAGGAACTCAGTGAGTGGAATGAGCTCAAGGAAGAAATAAAGAAAAAATACCCCAAACTTCTTTTTCTTGTAACAGAATAGCACGTAAATTCATGATTGGTATATTTATCATTCTTTCATTCATTGTATAGTCATTCTTTGGTTCATTATTCTTTGTTGTTGGAGGGAAAATGGTTACCCATTGTCAAGGGTGGAAATGAAGTTAGTGTGGGGTAATTTTATCCCCCTGAAATATTGGTTAAGTATGGAGAAATGCACAAGGACAAGGTGCATAGGAAATAGGCACGTAGGGCGCGCGGGAGGATTAACAGAGAAAGGGCACGTGGGAAAAGGCAATGACTAAAGACATATCCATTTGGAATGCATGGGCTACGAATAACATGGAGTGCAAAACATGACTTAGAATAAGGTATGATGATTTGGAAAGCACAAAAATTCTATTTTGGAAGCAGAAAGAAGACCACGTGCCATGCAAGATCAAGCTAATAATAGGATGTAGAATTGGAGTTATTGTTAGGAGATCTATTATTAGACGAAGCTTGAATGCTTCTTTTGATGGTTTGGTAGTAGCACATAGCTATTATAAGCATGAATCCATTTTGAGAGTGCATGGGCGGTGAAGGGAAAGTCCCCACCCCCTATATATATGTATTGATTTGCATGGGTTGTAGGGACATGATTATATTAAGGTTATGTTGCTGGTTTGAGGCACGCATGACTCTAAGAAGATACTTATTTTGTATTAAGCTATTGTATTACATGGTGAATTAATATAATGGATCATTGTGGATGGTTACTTGTTATTGATGTATCTGCTACTGGTTATTGTATAGTAAATCTTACATTGATCCTTGTTTAGTTTAATTTGCATATGGTTGTGATCTGAATCCATTATGATATGCACTAGTTTATCTGTTATGATTATGGAATATATCTTCTTGCATGCTAACTCCTTGAAAAAGTTGGCATCAAAAGAGGGACCTAGTACCTTTGTCCACTTTGGGTGAGCGTTCAACCTTAGCTGGATGAGGTGCCAACAAGCCTAGGATTTGGGTAAAGAAATAGTGACTACATATCCTCTCCCTACCTTCACATAATCTGTAAATAGAAGAATTTCGTAAGAGTCTAGTATCATTGACAAAATCAGGTCACCCAGTGAAAACATCCATGAAACACATGTTATTATCAATAATATATTGCAACAAAATACTATAGTTATGATATTTGTCATACCAATCAGATGATCACTCATTAGATGGAATTTTAAATTAGATGTGACTTACATCTGTACCACCACAACAATTTGGAAAGCCTTGTTTTGTCCAAAAAAATTCTTTCACATGCTCAATCATTAAACTGTTACTTCACCATTTTTTATTGAAAGCAAATGTTTATATTGATAAAGACAATAAAAGTACACTATGGCTTCAAATCAAGAAAATATAGGTGGAAAAGTCACACCCCAGAAGCCTCAAACTGGGAAACACGTGTCACAGAAAAACAAGCTAAAGAAAGAAATTACATAAGCCACAAGGGCAACTAGCTAAGCAGCATAAGCAAACATGGCAGTCAAAGGAGGCGGAGGAGAGGGCGGCCTGCGCAGAACATCTCCCCAACCTAAAGTAGGGGGATCATAAGAAGTAGGCACAAAATTCTAGCCATTGCCATGATCAAGGTCTGTTGAGTCCTTCCGATTAGGATAAATACCTAACACCATGTGTGGAAATTTATTAGGGGGAACATCACTTCGTCTGGAACCAGAAGTCGAAGAAGAAGACAACCAACTAGAGCCAACATCACCATAAAGGGGAAGAGCACCCTAGTCGAAGCCACCACCATCATGGGAATGGGGAGGAGCCCCCCACCCGTCCCCGCCACTAAGTTGTTGAAAGACACCACCATCATGTCGTCGAGGTGGGGAGGGGCTCTGTCGAGCCTAAGCACACAGCTGCTACCGAGCACCTTGGCTATGGGGCCGAGAATTAGAGCAGGGTGGAGAAGGACACCAACGTTGGGAGTGATAGTGAGGTGGAGAAGAAACCCAGATGACCGAGCCCACTGGGAGAGGAGATCCTACAAATGTTCCACTTCCAAGTGGGATTTTTCGGCCTGGACATGGATCTGAAATAACACATGAGAAATAATATCCATTTTAGCAGTCACAAAAAATTCCAGGCTAAGAATAGTGTGATTAAAAATAGAGTCATTTCTAATCTTCCAAATTTGAAATAGAATTTCTGCACGAAAAATTTGCTAAAATTTGTTGTATTTTATAGGAAGCAAGGCCGAGTACCCCAACAAGACAATTTTCTAGGTAAAGGGTTCAAAGTGAAAGGGTTGAAAGAGGGAGTGGATCCACTTCCAGGTTGACTGAGCGAGAGGAAAATACCAGAAAAGGTGTAAAAGAGACTCAGGTTGGTGGCAAGAAGGGCATAATGGGTTAACAACTCCTAAATTCTGAAGATGTTTTCCAACAGGAAAACCCTGGTATAAAATAGACCAAAGGAAATGTAATTTTTTGGGTTTAATGGGTGTCTTCCAAATAATATTGAATTGGTGCTTCCAAACCCTATGGGGGGATTTAATCTTCCAGTAATTATTCAATTTTATATGACTTCTCAAATGATTATGCACATAATTAATGAACTTATTTATAATTCTTACCACTATTGAATTTCCACAACTAAACAACTCACTAATGGAAATCATTGTCATTCCAAATGATAATTGCAAAACTGCAATGACTACTTTTTTCTCAACTGAAAACACCCTACCCTTTATAGATCTTGCCAATGATAATGAAAAATCACCTTGCCTAAGGTCTTCATTCAACAATTCAATAAGAGATGTAAATAACGAAAAGGGAAACCTAAAAATGCTATGAAACCATTCATCAACACATGTAACTTTAAATATATGGTGGTTTCACCAATGCAATGAATGAGGCTTGATATACCATTAATTGTAAATCCTCCCTTCACATTGAGAATTAGATAAATTGTTTCAAGGATTGTATTTTCTTTGTTTGAAGTGATTGCATGGATCTCCACAATCATTTCAACATTTGAAGACTCTAAGCTTGCAGATGAACACATCTTATATTTCTTTAATACATATTACATATGTTTGAACCTTGAATATCATACCAAATTTGCAAAGCCTCTTGGACAATAATATATGCACTTGACATGAGGATTTAAATTAGTTCTTTTGAATAAAAATTCGTTTGATGACAAGAGATGTTGTTCAAGATCACAATGCAAAAACCCCCCTACAAAAATGAGAAATCCATAATAAAATGCCTTATCAATATCATTGAGAAGATTGCACTTTGACTACAAAACATAACAACAAATTATAACATCCACATACAATAATATGGTTTTATCAAATTCAACAAAGTTAACCAGAATTTCAAAGCACTAAAATTTCATCTTATACAATAAATTGTAGGCTGGACTTTATGATAACATTCATAGCAACAAATACTATTTGAAAATAAAATGAACTAAAATTCAACTAGGAAATTCAATTTTTATTGAAGGCCATGTCATCCATATAACTTGATAAGAGCTACTTATAGGATGAGAAAAGGCTACATAAGGACAAGGCGAGATATATTTACTAGGGGTCTTAAATTATCATATCTAATGAAAATCATAATTTATTGTTGGAAAAGGATTCACTAATCTTAACCATGGCCCGTCCAATAGAATATAGAGTTGAAACCAAATTGAATTGCACATTAATATTTTGTTCTTAAATTTAGATCAACCATTGCTCATTCACATCTTCCCATTGCATCCATTCTTCAAGAAAAAAGACATTCCTTCTCATGGCGTTTCATTTGCCCCTCCTTGGCCATATGTAGAGTAGTAATCACCGACTTATTATTCTCAACAATATTATCTTTTAGACCTGTAGCTTTGGATATTGATTTTCTTTTTTTTCCTGTGGATTTAGTTTTAAAGGCCACTTTAGGTGTTTAGCACTCAAAATAATTTTCACTCTCGTTTGTTGTAGAAAACTCCTCATCAACTACATGGTTCATTTTAGAGCTATCAATGGTTATATTGATGACATTGATGGCTCTGTCTTTATGAAAATTGACCTCCATTGTATGGAATAAATCTTTCGAATACTTTGCAGGGAGTTTCTTATCACTTATTTCTTGTGCTATCATACTCCTATAATTGTCATTCCCTGAGGGAAAATTGGTCTCATAGTCTCTAATTTTTTTATACTTTAGCTGAATATTTTCCCATCGATCTTGACATTGGTTTGGTGTGCAATTCACACCATGATCAACACAATAATTTTGCACAGTTCTCCACTTTTCAAAGGATGCTATAGCCTTTTTCATGGCTCTACCATTAGACTATGTTTCCCTCTCAATGTGTTTCATGGCTCTATCTGTAATACTCCAACGAGTTCTACCCTTTTGGGGAGGAAGGACAAAAAATTGAGATTTCAAGACCTCTGGGTATGTGGGAGAAACATTTCCTTGAGGCAAAGATACATCAATGTGTTGGGGAGGTTGTTCTTCATGGTTCAACTCTTCAAAAAAAATATTGTCTGTTACAGTGATGTCAACATCGCCCTCAATGTTTACTGTTGTGCTTGGAAGTTGGGTACTTGGAACAAATTCAAAAAAATTATCATCATTCAAGGACAATAGATCTCCATATTGTATGTCACCCTGTGAAAGCAATGGAGTATATGTACATAAAAACCAAACTTTTTTAGGGGTTGGATGATGCACAATTTTATCCATGAAAAAAATCTATTTCTATTTACAATAAAGAAATGGGAAAATACATTAAAAACATAAACCATCTATCCTATAAAAGCTTATTTTGTTGAGATATGTTTTGAGGTGAATGATGAAAACTTATCATACAAATGTCATGTAATTCCTTTGTTATCACCCCTTGTTTGTGAATCATTAACAACTAAAGTTTAAAACAAGAAACAATGCATATGATCATCAACAACCACTTGAAGATAGGAGAAAAGAAAATAATCAAAAAGCTGAAAATGCTTTAGGTGATGGGTATGGATGACAACACCCTATTGCTTCTCCATTAAAAAAAAAATCTCTATTTAAGAATAGAGAATGATATCAAAGAAATAACAATGAAACGATGCAAACTTTGTAATAAAAATTAGAATTTTATTTTGGTACCTATATCAATGTCTTCCTTTGATTTGTTATCTCTGTGCACTAATATATCAACTCAATGCTCAAATTTGTAGATATAGTGTAGAAGGTTTCTTATGTGAATTTGAACAAAATTTTGGAGGGAAATATATAGAGAGAAACTAAAACAAAAAGCCAAATGGCAACAAATCGGGTGAAAATTTATGAGCGGGTAAATAATTTATCGTGCCCCTACTCCTTTCAAGGGTTGGAAAGTGTCTCCCTAAAAATCAATGGCTCGAATTTTTCAAGATATATCTCACGCAGAAGCAACAACAATTACATATTTTTAGTGGTCCCATGCTGGGGGCCACTGCTTCTATTTGCCTGCAAATCCAATCCCATGCCAATTTTTTGCAATGGTTGCTGCTAATGCCAGACAAACTTCCACAAAAATCTCTCTCGCAGAAGGATAGGAAGACCATTTCTAGCGCTTGGGAAGTCAATGGGGGGCAGAAAAATTATTTCACATCGCACAGGAATTTTCTTCCATTTTTCTTGCCAACTTAGGCATAAGTTTTTTAGTTTCCCTCCATAATATTTCCCTCCAAAACTCTGTTCTGGGATGCAGATAAAAAAGACCATTTACATATAGTTTTTGCAGACATCTACAGATCTGAGCAGGGAGTTGGTGCTGACAAATCAAAGAAGCACTGTTCTAGGTACACCATTTAAAATATCTTTTACTGCAAATTTCAACAATGTCCTTCAATATAGTGTAGTGTATCAACAGCGATTTCAGGCTTGCAGTATTGCAATTTGATGAGCCATTTCTATTCAAATCTTCATACTCTCTATAAATTTAAATAGTTTGTTCTCTTCTGATGCATTAGGATTCAATAGAATCATGTGCCTCATAGCTGTATGTCAGAAAATTCCAATTTATTTAGCTCTGCCTTCATCTTAAGTAATGGTATAAAGCCTTAAGAAGACCCGTAACACTTGCTCGTTTTTGTAAAATGTACTATGTGAAGTAAAAAGTATTCACTGCATTAGGATAGGAAACTTGCAATGTTGTATTCTACTTTGTAGACGGTTTTTCCTCATCTTCTAGCATGAATAATTGTAACCTGAAAATCCATTCTGCATACAATAGATGACTTGTGTATTGAACGAAACTGTGTTTGATACTTCATTATTACTTATCTGTTTAGCATGAAGAAAGCTATTTTTTTTTGAATCTGTATTAATCTATCATATAATGAAACAGTATATTATGTGATTTGACTAACCATAGAACTTTGCAATTTGGTAAAAATCTGGAAAAAATATTCATACCTAAACTTTGTTTTGTTCAGTTTCTGAGCCAGGATTCTAAAAATTCCCTGGCTTGCAAATTGTAAGTCTGGGATCTTAATGCATGCTTTTGACTGAAACATTTTTAACTATCCCAGTCGTTTCTTTATTTCAGTTGGTTGGTATGACTGGACTATCTGAAGACTTGTTATTACTTCAGCTGTAACATTGTATGTTTGACACGAAATTATATCCCTGAAATTATTTCTTGTGAAAACACTTCTTTAGGCCTGAAAACTGTCATGATGGAACTAATGTACAAACAATGGCCTTGTCAATTATGGATCTGATTTTTCTATTTCCTGTGAATCTTGGGATTCGTCTTTCATGAAAATGTGCAGATATAGATATTTACATGATCTCTTGATTGAAATGTCTATCCACTACAGAGGATAGGAAGATGTAATGATGTTACAGTACTGAGATCAAAGTTCTTCCTCAAAATCTGTATTCTTTTGATGCATGATTTTGGTCTAGATCACCAGCTATGCACACTTTGTCATCTATTAGTTACTTATCTATTTAGCCTGAGAGAGATGTTCCCAACCTCCATTAATCTATCCATAAACATAGTTAGATTTTTTAAATACTTGAGATCAAAGTGGCCAAAAAATTGTAATTTTTATCCGCTGCAAATGAGAAAAAAATTAGACTTTCATACCTTTAGAGACAAAAAATTGCCTTCGGGCGCCAAAAAATCAACAGCAAGCATTAATGCATCAACAACCAGAGAAGCCTGAGTAGTGGATTCTTGGACATTAGACAACCCATTATGCAGGACAACGTTGAACATATTGCAGTCATTATCCTTCATTAATTTTCTGATAAACGCCTTACACTTGGGTGTAGTAATATCTTCATGTAAAGAGAAGGTCCCTCCAGGCATATGCTTCATGGCCACCATGCAAATAGGAATCATTTCAAATACAGAATAGTTAGCAAATCCTTCCATTTAAAAAACTTCAAAAAATATACACACGGTTATCTAGACCAACGGTTAGTGTGCATAGCTTTTGCTTGTTATTTTATGTTTAGTTTTTGTTTGGCTGTCAGCAGCATTAGGACAAATTTGTTCATTTTTTTAATATATTCTCCCCTTCTTTATTGCAGGTATAGATAGAGATTATCATGGATAAATCTGTGCATCGTCCTATTCCTAGAAAATCTGGTTTTCATAGATTTACTTCATTGCTTTCGGAGGATGATTTGCAATATGGGGATTTTTCCTTCAATAATGATTTACATGAATTTGTTCCAAGTACCCAACTTCCTAGCACACAAGTAAACATTGAGGAAGATGTTGACATCGCTGTAACAGAAAATATTTTTGTTTAAGAAATGAACCATGATGAACAATCTCCCCAACATGTTGATGAGTCTTTCCCTCAGGGAAATATTTCTCCCACACACTCAGAGGTAATGAGATCTCAATCATCTGCCCTTCCTCCCCAAAAAGGTAGAGCTCGTTGGAGTATTACAGATACACTAGTTTTGATTGCTGCAAAACACATTGAGAGGGAAACACAGTCAAATGGTGGAGCCATGAAAAAGGCTATATCATCCTCTGAAAAGTGGAAAATTGTGCAAAAATATTGTGTTGCTCATGGTTTGAATCGCACACCAAACCAATGTCGAGATCGATGGGAACATATTCAACCAGATTTTAAAAAAATCAGAGATTATGAAGCTAATATTCCATCGGGGCATGACAGCTATTGGACTATGACAGTGCAAGAAAGAAATGATAAGAAACTCCCTCCAAAGTATCCTGAAGAGGTATTTCATTCAATGGAGGTCAATTTTGGTCAAGACAGAGCCATAAATCCTGGCAATATAACCATCGATAGCTCTGACCCGAACCATATGGCTGATGAGGTTTCTACACCAAATGAGAATGAAAAGTATTATGAGAGCCAAACACCTAAAGAAGTAGCTGAAACTCAATCCACAGGGAAAAAACGAAAAGCAATATCCAAAGCAACAGGTTTAAAAGATACTCTTGTTGAGAACAATAAATCAGTGATTACTACTTTGCAGATGGCTGAGGAGGGGCGAATGAAACGCCATGAAAAGGACTGCTCAATGCTTGAACAACGAATGCAAATGGAAAATGCGAATGAAGAAAGGCTGATCAAAATCGAAGAACAAAAGATCAATGTGCAAGTCAATTTGGTTTCAGCTCTAAATTCTATTGGGCAGGCCATGATTAAGATTAGTGAATCATTTTCCAACAATAAATGATTAATCTCTTTATGTAGCCTTTTCTCATCTTTTACGAAACTTTTGTCATGTTATATGTGAGACACGTTCTTTAATAAAAATTGAATTACCTACTTGAGATTGAGTTCATTGTTATTTCCAAATAGAAGTTGTTGCTCTAAATGTAATCATAAAGTTCATCATGCAATTTATTGTTTAAGATGAAATTTTAATGCTATTTCTTGTCATCTATGTTGAATTTGATAAAACCATATTGTGTGTTGATATTACAATTTGTTGTTATATTTTGTAGTCAAAGTGCAAGGTTTGCAATGACATTGATCAGGATTTGAATGTGGATTTGTCATTTTTGTAGGGAGGATTTTGTATTATCATCTCCAACAACATTTACTCTCATCAAATGAATTCTAATTCAGCTGAAATAATAAAAATCCTCATGGCAAGTGCAACTATTATTGTCCAATTGGCATTTCATATTTGGTATGATATTCAAGGTTCAAACAATATGCGACAGCTATCAAAGAAACGTAAGATATGTTCATCTGCAAGTACAAAGTCTTCAAATGATGAAATGGAAGGGGAACTCTATGCAATCACTTCAGAGCAAGAAAATGCAATCTTTGAAACAAATGTGTCAAATTCTGAATTTGAAGGGAGGATTTACAATGAATGGTATATTAAGCCTCGTTCATTGCATTGGTGGAACCACTATGTTTTTAAAGTTACATGTGATGATGAATGATTTTGTAGCATTTTCAGGCTTCCCTATTCATTATTTACGTCTCTTTGTGAATTGTTGAATGAAGACCTTCATCAAGGTGATATACCGTTATCATTGGCAAGATCTATAAAGGGTAGGGTGTTTTCCGTTGAGAAAAAAGTGGCCATTGCAGTTTTGCGGTTATCATCTGGAATGACAATGATTGCAATTAGTGAGCTATTTGGTTGTGGGAAGTCAACAGTGGTAAGAATTATAAATAATTTCATAAATTCTATGCACAGTCGTTTGAGAAGTCATATATAATGGCCAAGTAACAATTTTATGATTGAGCATGTAAAAGAAGGATTTCAGAAAAAGCAAGGCTTTCCAAATTGTTGTGGTGCTATAGATGTAACTCACATCCAATTTGATCTTCCATCTAACGAGTGTTCGTCTGATTGGTATGACAAAGATCATAACTACAGTATGTCGTTGCAAGCCATTGTTGATAGTAATATGCATTTCATGGATGTTTTCACTGGGTGGCCTGGTTCAGTCAATGATACTAGACTCTTGCGGAATTCTTCTTTTTACAGATTGTGTGAAGGTGGGGAGAGGCTAAATGGTCCTTCCATTTCCATTGGTTCAACAACCATGAGAGAATATATTATTGGTGATGGTGGTTATCCATTATTACCATGGATAATTACTCCTTTTCCTAGAGTGTCAACAAACAATCAAAGAGATTTCAATTTTAAGTTATCCTCAACAAGAATTGTTGTTGAATGTGCATTTGGAAGGTTAAAGAACATATGGCGCATTTTTCATTCCAAGATTTCTCAGCCGAATTTGCAAATGTTGCCAAAAACAATATTTGTCTGTTGCATATTGCATAATATGTTGTTAACATATGAAGAGGATGACTATGATGCACTAGATGTCAATGACAATGAATACAATTTATCAACCAATGAAGAAGGCTCAAGTGATCCAACTGCAACAGTAGCCTGATTGGCACTGATGGAATATGTCAATGGAAGGAATGGAGTGGAGCATGTGGAATAATTTTTTTTTTCTGCTTTAACTATGCTTTCACATTTTGCATAAGTTTTATGTGGCTTTTGAGCCTACCTTTTTTTCATTCTGAACCTCTGGTGACAATGTTTTTTTATTTCACTTTTGGTACAGTTACTTGTACGAAAGCTTTTCTTTGATAAATAAATTGTTGCCAATCAATATCCTTTACTGGAAGCATGCATCCTGTTTTATTAATGATGGCCTGCTTCTATTTAGCATATTTGTAAAGCGCAGCTAAAGTCTAGCAGTTCAAACACCTCTTACATAGAATCTTATCTCTGCAGCTTGAATTTGGACTTGAATTTGGCATTTGTTATTTAATTTCAATGGAATTTGGATTTGAATTTGGCATTTGTTATTTAATTTCATGTTTCTAATTCTAGGCTTAAAGAGGTAATCTTAATTGAAGGAACGTCTTGAAGTATCCTCTGACTTTTTGTGCCAAACTTAGGTAGTAGGAGCATTGTTTAGCAGTCAAATTCTTGTGGTCAGATATATAAGCTTTCCAGACTATTTCAGGAACTATCAATAGTTATTCAGTGCCTTAAATTGAGAAGCACCTTGAAGGAATGTTTTGAAGTAATAGTTATCCTCTGATTTTTTGTGCCAAACCTGTATTTTGCTGAACTAGATAGAATCCTCTCCCAGCAGTGGCTAATTTTTTTAATCCCAATCCTTCTATTAAATAAGGGTTTCATTTCACAACAGGGGATGAAATATTGGAGATGGGTCAACATAGTGTGCTGGTGTAGATGTAGGCACCTAACCAACACAAAACCACCAGACATTGATGTGCAATAGTAACTATACATGTCCTTCATTATCCAGTGTTTATCCACTCCATTTGGAAGTTCAAAATTTGGAAACCCGTCCCATCCACAAAAACAAGAAAACAGATTTTTAAGAACATCTTCCAGTTGGTGGTACCAAAATACATATTAAGTGAGCTCACACATGTTTGATATGCTCCTATTTGAAGTTGAGATCAAGCAATTTTAACATCAAAAAATCGTTGCATTATATTCAAGGAGATTTATCAATTATCCCTTCTGGAATAGCTTCAGATCTCTTTGCTTAATTGGAACATGTCTATTGACACATTATGTGAAATGGCAACTTGATGGTACAGGACTATGATCTCAGGTATAGTGTGGGTAATAAATTGTGAAAAATTATTGAATCGTAATTGTTAATTATGTCTAGCTATTGAATTATTTATATTGTGCTTCATTTGGTTTGTGCTTGAATGTTAGTCACATAGCATAAATGAGCAACAGGAAAACCAAATATCAATGCCCACCAAATTTCTAACTGGTTTGACACAGATGAAAAACTACATTATGGTAAATTCAATGATTGGTCATGAATCCTGTTCGTCCACCTTGTTGAGGTCCATATTCTTCATCAAATCAGGAACAGATTCCTCCAGTTTCTTGTCTAAGCCAGGAATCTGTAGGAAATTGGCCTGTAGCAGCAGCTGAAAATAAATTTGCATGGGACCACAAATTGGCCTAAGCTCTTTCAGAGTAACCGCTGAGCAAAAATTTACATGGGACCGCAGTTTGGCTTAACCTCCTATTTGTACATCTAATAGTTTGGAGATATTTGTACTTATAGATGTCTCCAAATGGCCCTAGTGAACATCATCAATATCCAATTTAATTGTTAGTCGCCAAGTTTAATTTGATGGTTGGTTTGCATTTCAATTAAATTTAAGTTGTTTAAAGATAAAATTTAAAAACATCCATACTGAACGACGTAGATTAATTCCTAGCTGTTTTGAAGGAATCCACACCGTTCCCTACAACAGAAATTAGATTCATTCCTGATCTTTTGGAACGAATCTAATCCGTTCCGAACACAGAAATTGTGCCACTATAGTATTTGCCACATTCTACCGCATATCCCCTCCCTGGAAGTAATATAGCCATCCATGGCGGCAGCAGCAACAGCAGGAGCAACGGCCGTACGCAACGGAGCCCCAAGAGCGCCATCGTTGCCCAATCTATTGCTACGCTCAATGCCATCTAACAGAAGAATTCTCCCCGCTCGTGTTTCAAGTTCTTATGCGTTTTCTTCCTTGTTTCTCTCAAACCCTAGAAAATTGTTTCTTAACCGTAGCAAACCTAGCAACGTTTACCGTAGCTCTATCGTAGCCAAGGCCAAAGTGGAAAAGCGTCTGCCGGAGGCAACATTACCATACATCGACAAAGGCGGCGAGCTGCAGACTACGTCGGTGACGGAGCTCACGCAGGGCAAGAAAATATTTCTGTGGACCGTCAGGTCGCTGAAAAATTTACAGCGGTGCGTGAGAATCGCCAAGGAGTTTAAAGCTGACGGGCTGGACACCGTTGTGATCGTGGCGGGCAATGAAGCGGGCGTTGTGAAGGAGTGGAAGAAGGAATTGGAAGTCGGTGATGATATAGAGCTGCTTGTTGATGCCGATTCACAGTTTACGAAGGCCATGTATGTTGCGCTGGGGCCCAACGAGGATCCCTCTGGTTTTGGAGTTTATGTGGAGGATGGCGCTGTGCAATTTTCTGCAAGGAAGAGTAAGAAGGGTTTTGGAGCACTTTGATAATGCCGTTGATTTTGTAAGTTTTCGTTTTCAGAGTGTCGGCTCTGTGATAACGGGAATTTTTTTTGTAAAGCTTTTTATAAGGTGTTAATAAGTGTTTTTTATGGTTTCTTGGCATTTTGTTGATGCGGTTTTTAAATTTGAAATGGTTTTTTTGTAGAGGAAGCTTTTCTGAACTGTCACATTAATGGTATCACAGTGTTGAAATGAATGCTGCTTTACACGGATTGTTTTCCTGTTTTTTAAAGGTTTAATTACGAAAACAGGACACACGCGTTTGAGTCATGCAGGACGAGGGTTTGTTCTTTCAATATCAATAATAAATAAAGTAAACGAAAAAACAATCCGTTTGTGGACTCATCCATGGGGCCTTACACCCAGAAGGTACGTTTCCCTGGGAGGCCTCACACAATCCCCCAGGGAACTCTTCCACTGTCTTGTTCCTCACTATGCTGTTTCCCCATTTTAATTCAAGAAACAAAAAAAAAATCCTTTGCCTTCAGAATGTTTTTGTAAAATAGAGGGAAGGCTACAAACAACAAACTGATAATTACTTGTGATGTAATTTCTGGCTACATGGGAAGTTAATCTTTTGATTTTAAAATTTGTTACAGTCCCACCCACCAAATTGAACCATATTGTCCTATAGTGTAACAATTATCCCCTATGAGTCGAGGGGCGATTCCCAAGACTGCGCTTGCCCCTGACCGGCCTGAGCAAGGAACTCTTCTAGTTCAGGAAAACTAGGAAAAAACTAAGAGTATATGGTGCATTGAAGAGACTTGTTCATTGGAGGCCTCATTCACCCAAGAGACTTATCCACCAGCGAACTCATGCCCCAGATTGGTTTCTCACTTGGTTGTGACTAAAAAAAACTCTCTACCTTCAGCATTTGTTTGTAAAATAGAGTGGGGCTACAGACAACAAAATGATATTCTTTTTTGGCTACAAAGGAAGCTAATCTTTTGATTTTAAAATTTATAGAAACCCAACCCATAAAATTATATCACAAGCATTATTAGTTTGTTGTCTGTAGCGTTATCTCAATTTTACAAGATTATCAGATAAGAGGATACAATTGAGGTGCATTGCGCTTATTCTGTTTGTTTTCACATCTGGAGTGGGAACCAACTCTTTGAGTAAACAATGGGCAGAAGCTTAATTACAAGAAAGATTGGGCTGGAATCAAATAGCTTTAGCAAGTCTTGAGCTTAGATCTTGCTGGAAACAATAGGCCTGCCAAGCTATCAACAAATAAGTGTACCTTCCAGAACATCACTTAATTTTGTTCTAGGAACTTGGAAGTAATACTAACTAGACCCAAGATCTTGCTAGAAACGAGAGATAAATTGAGGTGCACATTCTTGAACCTTTTTTAATCTTTGTATTAGGAAGTAATATTAACAGTTGCACCAAGTGTTGCAAAAAACCCTGAGAGAGGATAAAACTATAATTTATTTCGAAAAATAATAATACTAATGCAGTTATAATCTATTTCTGTACATTTAGACATACTATGATACCTCCACATATATATATATATATATAAATTAAATATAAATTACAATAAAGATTTGTAATAAAATAAATCAACTAAGATATGGGAAGAGAGAAAAGTTCAATCAAATATCATACTTTTAAGTGTTTATTTGTGTCTAATTATGCCAAAGAATCTAGAATTTTGCATATGCTTCACATTTTCTAATTTTTTTCTTATACTTTAAACATATCCAACCCTAGTTTAGCACATTGTCACTTGTCCTGAAAACTTCCTTGTTTCATCATGTTCTCAACCTTAAAACTTGTGTAGCATGTATACACCTGTGCATACGTGTTTGTGTGAGCATATACATATCCCCTGCATTTCCCATACATAATGGCAATGATTGATATGCACTGGATTATGATGGCAATGATTGCTATGCACTGGATACACCTGTGCATACGTGTTTAGAGATGACAATTTGTTGCTTCCTCATCCAATACAATGTATTTGATTAAGGGTAAAAGAAACTCAAGAGGAATGTAGCAGGGCCTTGAAGAAACTTGCATTTAGCGTGATGACAGAATGGTGTGCCAAATGTCAGTTTGCAGGACACAGTCTTGGCAACCATTATGTTTCTACAATTCTACCAGGCAATAATTCAGATTTTCACCGGTAATTTGGCAAAATTGTTGGGAGGAGTTATGAGATGAGCTGGCAGGTAGAACGACATGGAGTTTTGAGGAATTCAGACTGTTGGGCGTTCAAACCTTTCACCCTTGTTAATAAATACAATTAGGTTTAGGTTTACTGTTAAAGGGTTCTTTTGGCAAGATTTGCAGCAACATGGAGGAGAAAAGAGGATTAAAGACATTTCAATGCTGCAGAGAGAGCACTACCTCTATAAACACCTCTATGACAGCATTCTTGATTGGCAATAAAGCTGCAATCTTTTTCAGTGGAGTTTTCTTCCCTAAGAATGCTTGATGTCTCACGTGTGTGTAATGTTGTTCCAAATTTCTCTCCACAATAGTTCAATTATTTTGTTTCTGTCAATTGAGCACCTAGATGAGCTTCCGTTGTGCACATGTTGTTTCACCAGATTGATGAGTTGTATCAGCTATAAGTAGTAAGTTAACCCACTAGCAGATTCTTTCTAATTAACTTGTTTATTTTTAAAAATTTACACAATTGTTTTGATTTCTTCCCAATTAACTTTCAAAGTGTTCAAATTTTGCACCAGAAGGTTTCTCAGGCTGAAGCTGGCAAGTAAACCAAACCCTACCAATCCACCTACACCAAAGATACTGCTTAATATGATGGGCCCTAAGTGAAGCCTTCTTCACAATGTAATGATTTTGCAAGCAATCGGCTTAAAAACATCCAGCATAGGCATAGCCAAAAGAATATTACTGTACTATATATAATGAGTCCACGAGGATCAAAGGTTCGTGAGAAGGCATAGCTTCAATTTGCTATCACAATGGCCCGTGAAAAATTCCGAGTTCTTTTTCAGATAGGTACATGAGTGACAAGGAATAGCTTCAATTTACCATTACATTGACCACTCAAACATTCAGCCTCGAGTGCGGGTAAGTGGATTCAATTTTCCATTTGCACATTTATTTTTAAAAGAGTTGTTTATTAGTACTGCCAGAGGCAGTATAGTTTATAGTTACCAGCTTTGTTTAACCAATTATTATTATTTGTGATTTTTGACCAATCAAACATGGTTATTTTCATTAACAAAATATACACTTTCCACATTAATAAAGATTAGTAAGCATGCACATTTTTTAACAAAATAATAGTAAAAATGCATTTATCTTCCATCTAATTGGCCTAAAAATATCATGTTATTACACCCTTCAACAATTTCGAGGAAAACATGATGTCATCGGTATTTATGAAGTCGTAACATTTATGATAGCATTTAAGTTTAAAAGTTGCATCATTACATAAAAAGGACAACATTTAAAATCACCATAAACAATGTTTTGTACTTGGAGCAGCAACAAACGACAAGAATCAATTTGGACATTGGTATTGGGCTTTATCTATCCTCTATTTTGCGACGTGAGGCTTTGACCAATCAAATAGCTCTACCATCGTCGCAACTGTCAGTCTCTTGTGTTAGAGTTGCGAAGCCCGAACCAATGAGGGAGCTCTGGTATTGGGTTTTATCTATCCTCTATTCTGCGACGCGAAGCTTTGACCAATCAAATAGCTCCATCGTCGTCGCAATTGTCGATTGTTTATGTGGGTTTTTCCAAACAAATTCATCCTACAGACACAGGGTCCCGGAATTAAGCAAAGACTAGACCATTTCGGGTCCGGATAGTTTGCAAAGGCAAATGACAAAGACAAGTGTTTAAATTCCATTGAAACTGACATGGTTCTAACAATAAATATGACATGTGAAAGAACGTGGTAAAACTCTATTGGCTCGCATTCTAACTATTTGACAAAGGGCTGACACTGCGAAATCGGTTGCTTAATCTTATTGGTTAACAACTGTCACAACTGACAAAAGATTGACATCGCGAAAAGCGATGAGACTTGGAGTAATTTCATTGGTTCGGGTTTCACATTGGTTAGAAAACAAGCTAAGCTAAGTCTGAATTCGCGAAGAACGTGGAGGGATCTCATTGGATCGTACTTTGCAACGCTCAGAAGAGACGGACAAAACGCTGACATTGCGAAGCTATATAAGGCTATCTTATTGGCTAAAACATTCACAATAGTCAGTCAGTCTAATACCGTTCTAACAAGGCAATAACACATGGATTTCTTGATTGAATAAAGCTTCGCAAAAGTCAGAAAGGACCTAACCAACTTTGACACAATGAAGTACACACGACACATTTTTAGTTGTTCTAACTTTGCAATTTTATATTATTTTGGTGTTGTGCGAACATAGAAGCCTATAATTAACTATGTCTAAGGCAAACTATCGGGTCCATAACAACAAAACAAACAATACGACTATGAAAGATAGATAAACAAAAGCCACGACCATAAAATACTGAAGACAGAGAATTCGGTTTGTAAACACCTTTTAAATTGTAGGATTATTCTTTAATTACGATCAAATACATAAATATAATCTTATTCAACATTAAATCATACAAGATCTTTTAATTAACGAACATACTTTGTTAGGAATACATAAATTAGTGCTTCACATATATCTTGTTAAGTTGTTGTATGGTTGGGTAATTATAGTGTTATATTGGGTTGTATACGTGAAGTTGTTTGGGTGTTATAACAGCGCACTTAATTGGCTTATAACCTCCTAGTTTGTAGGAAGTAGTTTACCTACCTCCATGGCTATTTAATAGCCATTGTAATAGTTAAGTTTCACAACAAATCAATAATGAATATCAATCTTATTGGTTTGATCTTTGATTTCCAATATCTGGTATTAGAGTCATGTTCGTTCAAAATAGAGTCTTTCATAGAATTATTTGTTAGTGTTTATTTATTGCAATCCGCGCTTGGCTTAAGATCTTCAACAATTTTGCTAAGGAGTCACATGCATATTAAATTGGAGGATTTCACGCCCCTTTGTCTTCGTTTTATATCTCTGTCGTGCATGATCTAGTCTCAAAATATTTCTGCCCTGATTGACTGTATAGAATATTGTTTCACAACTAAAGCAAGAGACCCACACGTTTTGTATGTGGAGCTCGTGGTACAGATCATAATGAGTCGTTCCACACGTATACTAGAGGACGGAGGCACAGGAGGCTGGAGGTCAATCAACGACCTCTCGTTAGTCACCAACGACGGGGCCACATGTAGCTGTGGTGGCATTTTTTGGTGTGAGTTTTCTTTCAGTTGTGAGCTTCGTTTTTCAAATTGTCTGTTTTGCAGTGTGTTTTTGTTTCCAGTTTCCAGTTGATTTTTGTGATATGTTTGAAGATCATTCCTATTCAGTGAGCAGTGTTTCCTACAAAATTCCCCGAAGGAAAAACATAGTGGACATATAAAAGCAAGAAAAAGCAACATCATGATATTTGGGTTTTTGTTTTTCCTGTAAAACCATCTACATGTTTGGGTTGTTGGTTGTCCTGTAAAACCATCATTGCAGGGTGTTGGCCATCCTTGGAAAACCATCCTTGTTGAGGTTGTTGGCTATCTTGAAAAACCATCCAGATCATGAGCACGCACAGACGAAAAGCTGCAAAGGAAGTGAGATTATTTTTCTCCCATGTTCGCACTGGGGGGGGGGGGGGGGTATATTAAGAATACATAAATTAGCGCTTCACATATATCTTGTTAAGTTGTTGTATGGTTGGGTAATCGTAGTGTTATATTGGGTTGTATACGTGAAGTTGTTTGGGTGTTATAACAGCTCACTTAATTGGCTTATAACCTCCTAGTTTGTAGGAAGTAGTTTCCCTACCTCCATGGTTATTTAATAACCATTGTAATAGTTAAGTTTCACAACAAATCAATATTGAATATCAATCTTGTTGGTTTGATCTTTGATTTCCAATATACATATCTAAATTACGTATTTCATTAACTTATTTCCTGTAATTCACTGTTTTTGATAACATAAACACGCATTTTCAAGATATACATAGCCATTTAACAAAATACTTGCATTTTCTCTTTTAACAGAATAAACTCCTTTCCATTAGCTTCTTCAATAGAATTTGCATAGTTGCAAGAAGTTAGACAGAATTTTGCCACACTGTATCACTTTTGGACGGTCAAGATTTCTTCTAACTCACCATAATCAAGATCCCGAGACCCGACACACTATGCACCATGGTTAATTCCACATGCGTTGAGATCTGTGGGAGGAAAAACATTGGGAGGGCAGCGAAATGTTGCCACATGTCCTCTCGCATTGGTGGGG
The DNA here is from genome assembly GCA_019776745.2 of Taxus chinensis. Taxonomy (NCBI): domain Eukaryota; kingdom Viridiplantae; phylum Streptophyta; class Pinopsida; order Cupressales; family Taxaceae; genus Taxus; species Taxus chinensis. The sequence goes on along the minus strand of CM034146.1, from coordinate 7,664,130 downwards.
GATTCAATTTGGTATCATCAATGAATTGAAGTGCTATGACATTAATCGGATAATTATCATAGTTATGTCATTTATTTGGCATGTGAAGTGAGTACTACATGTTTTAAATGATCTTGTGCATTGTTCTTTACGCATTAATACATGTAGATTAAATATTAAGAACATGTTCCATTAATGGAATTCCACTAGTAGCTATTCTGGGGGAAAAACGGTGTCATTAGCTTGTTTGTTTTGAAGATGCGACAGAAGAACAGATCGACAACTATTTTCTTTGGTAAAAATCCATTTCTCTGTTTTTCTATCCTTGCTTTTTTGTTTTTTTGTCCTCTTTTGTCAAAATCCAGACTCTAAAATTAGGAATCAAGAGACATATTTTGGTGGTGTGGAACGTTGGATTTTATTTTCTTGGCAAAATGTTCCGTTGCAGTGTTTACTGGGCTAACAAATCTTCCACATTTCACATTTACATAAAGGTTATGGACCTCTGATAAAGAATATTAGGATACCATTGTTTGGATTTTTATTTGATTTTATGAAAAAGTTTTGTTGTTATTGTTTTTTTGTTTTTTTTCATCATTGGACTAAATTATATGGAAAAAAAAACAAATAAACTATGAGTTGCAAGCTGCATTGTTGTTGAGGACTATGTCCCCATGAAAAAAAAAAATGTTTGACATTGAAAAAATATTGAGAAAACATAACCTTTTTAGAGACAATGCGTTCAAGTAAAATATAGGTGATTGCTTGTTTGACATATTTGTTGTTTTGTTACATTTTCACTATACCTCCATTGAATTTCAAAATGGAATCATTGACCACTTCTTGCATTCTTTGCAAAGAGGTCATGCGGATGCACTCAAATCGCTCCAGCTAAAAAGTGATCATAACTGCACTCTACACTCTGCATTGTATTCATGATGTGGAGACATATTACCACTAAATGAAACTTCATGCGATGCTTGTTGCAAATGCAACTAAAACTGGGCTACAGTGTGATGAATTATGCATAAACTGGTTGGAAAAATGGCTTGATATTCCGATATGGATTTGGTCAAGGACAAAAGGTAATAAATATTTTCAATTCAATGCACAAGCCCATGTGTTTCCATTCTATGTGTTGTTTCATGATGCCAATCCTTGTTGTGTCCCTTATGAACCCTTGTACTCGAACAAAAAACTTGATTGCATTTCTGTAATTGAAGAAAACATAATTTCAAAGTGTTGTGTTGCAATAGGGACTAATTGGGGCAATATCAATTCTAGTCTAAAAAGTGCAAGCCTCCATAAAGTCAAACTTGCCACTATAAACTATGGTGAAACCTTGTTCAATTCTATTTGTGCATTATAAAATCAAGAATTTGATGTTCTTTGTCTAAGTGATATGTTACGTAGTCTTTTTGCAATGCACATTTGTCTCACAATTTGAAATACATTGTCTTGCTTGCACAATTACCTTGACATCAATGTCATCCAAAGCATGTCGTGCATTTCAAATTGGCAAGGCTTTATTATAAACACAGCCATTCTCTATAGCAAAGGGAAAATTGAAGGAAATCAATTCTGCTTACAATGGTTGTTCAATCATTTCCAAGGTAAGATTACAAGTATGGGACACACAAACAATGAGTATTCTCTCAAAGTTTATTTCTAGTTTACCAGAGCCTGTGACAACATACAATCTTTTACACTTTTTGTCGAACGAAGGTCATTCTCACTATGAAGCTTTGATTCAAGCATCAAGTACATCAATTGCTTCTACTTCCTTTCCGCGTGAGAAAACACAGAGAATGCAATCAAATAAATATTTGCGCAAGATAAAACTTGAAATGCGAAGAAAACAATCAACATATGCTCACACACTTCAAAATACTCCAATAACCAAAACAAAAAAGTACTAAAACGCTCCAAAGTTTCACTTTGCTGCGTTAAAATATGAAATTCACCAAAATGGAAACAAGAAATCGAAATATAATATTCATATACAAAATTTCAAAAAAAACATAAAGGACACACCAATACATGGTTGTCCGATCTGCAAGCAATTGAAATTTAAATCCAACATGACTATGTTTAGAGATTTGGAAAAAAACATATTTCAGTTTAACTAGAGACGAAAAAATGATAGAACAGAGAACCACATGTCTCGACTGCTATAAGTGTTTAAGAACTAAAAACTTGCCTTGCATCGCCTGCTCAAATATAATTGAACTCCATGCTTCAAGCATGTAGTTAATACTTACTGATCCAAAGATTATGCTTATAGCTAGGGGGATAGCATGTTTCATCTAGTAAGAAGACACAAAAAAACTGTAGACCCTGGGATTGGTATTGCTATGAATCTCTAGCATTCAGCTCTGGACATATTTTCCTGGAGCATTATCCTCATAGAAGTTTCCTTTTTTAGGAACTCAAGTAGCACTTGTTTTTCCACCCATGTCTTTGATAGAAATGTACGTTTGAATGCAAACTTGGTGCATTGAATCTTTGTATTAGATGGAAAAATATTTTTAAATAAAGCATTGCATCTTCTTCTTCCTTTCGATTTTGATGATGATGCAAACAATGAAACTGTCAAACATTAGCATTATGGCCATGAAGAAAATGAAATGAAATGTGCGATGTTTAGTCTATGGATTTGAAATGACAAATGCATACTGACCTCACAATGAGAAGAATACAGATTGCTCCAGTGGAGGGACAGCGTCTACATGGTATATTCCAGATATATTTTCAGAGGAAATGAACTTACCTACTCTTTTTTTTCTTGTGAACCAATTTTTAAAGTGGTAATTTCTTTCCATAAAATTACATAGTGGGAGGTCTATGTACAGATAGGAGATTTGCATATCATATCACTAACTGGTCTGTTGCAAATCGACCTTAAGAACATTATTTGGGTACTTCATGTATCTGGGTCCGGGAGTTCCAAAGGGGAAACTGAAGGGAACAAAACTCTTGGGCAAGACCTGTCAAATAGTCAAAACTAGGTGTATCATTGAAATATGCTCATGTGGGTACATTGACTTCAAAAAAATACGTATATTCCAGACTACATGCAGCTAGTTAAGAAACATGTTTTTGCCATGATAGCCCTAGGACTTTCTTTTAACCTATCCATATGTTGAGCTCCTCTTCTTCAATTGTTGTTCGAACTTATATGACTTAGGCTCACACAATTTTTTACTATTAGGGAAGAAGAAGCAATCATAATGCACAAAAAACTCATAAAAATCATCCAAAAAGAGGTATTCGTATACAAACATCGACTAGATGCACTCAAATAATTTTTGTGTAAGGATGAATACAATATATGGAGGGGGGTTTGGTTGACTACTTATGGGTTACTGAATTTTAAAATCGGGAATGATCACTAGCCACTGGTTAATATGGATAACAATACTAACTTGTATATGGAAACAACTAATCTTTCAATTGCATACTTTGTCGATTAATAGCTCTATAAAACTTAATAGAAAAATACACTACATAAGGGCAAGGATTATTGGTATGAACATCATCACATGAATAACTTGCAACAAAGGTAAATAAGACGTGCAGATACAATGACATGAATTTGCTATGAAATAAACCTTTTATAATCGTGATTAAACTTAGGGTGTCTCATTGTTTTTCATTTCTCTATTTTTCAATTTCTAGGATGATACTAAAACGATAAACTCATAGCCTGTGATATGTTTCTAGATGAATTGAACATCCGAATGAGGCTGCATCCAATGGCTATTCAGGGACCCTTGTTAGTGTCCAACACTTCTTGTTATAGGGTAAATACAATTATGCAACAATACCTTATTATAACATATGTCCACCAATATGGTAAGTGAAAACACACATCGAAGTTTAATTTACGCTTGCAAATGTGAGTTCCTACATGACAAAATGACTGAACAAGATGTCATCTTATAAAATGATCAAAAGAATACGTAGTTTTGTGACCAGACATGATATTGACGTCTCGTACACATGATGGAATTATTTCTAATCAAATGTTTAATTCATAGCAGATGTATTCACAACAAGCAACACATATTGTCTTATCGATACCCTTGAATAGTAGCTCAAGGAAATGCACATTTATAAACACTTCTTGTTCTGAAGATCAGACATTTATTTTGAAGCATCCAAAATTATTGAGTAAAGAACCTTATGACTCGGAAAACATTTTGTGTTGATCTATTATAGACCATTACATTGCATGGCCACAATCTATTGGGGACATCTGCCTTGCTGATTTTGTTTCTAGATATAATAAAAAAGGACATCAAGATTGCAAAAAAGGCAGAGAGCGTGTAATCCGATTTATCAACTACAAAAAATATGCAGACATAGAGAATTATTGTCGAGAGAATTTTTTGTTGAATGTTTCTTTCCAAAATGAGGAAATCCTCGCGCATGGCTCCCTAACATGGCGAGATGCATATTTGCTTCATCAAAATACAATAAGACGAAATAAGGAAACCTTTGTCCACAATATCGACACTAAATGGGGCAACATAAATTCTGCCCTTAAAGACAAAAAATGAAGCAAACAATGCATCTGCAACATCCTCTCTCCACCAAAAAATCCAAGCATTCAATGAAATGTATGCCATACATCTAGATCTTCCTTTATGTAATACGATAACACCCACAAAATATCTAAACTATTTGAAATTCGAAAGCATCCATTCATCTCCGAAAACACAATATATTACAGAAATATGAGATTATTACCCAAAAAAACAAATTGAAATCATAAAATACATCGCATTCAAAAAACATATCAATCCTAAAAATCCTTTGTATCTCTTCCTGACATGAGGTGCAGGAACAGGGAAAACATTCACTTCCAAAATGACCTTTGAAACTTTAATTCATTTCTATAACAATTCTACCGAAAGTGATCCAAATAAACCAAAAGGACTTATTCTGGCATTTACAGGAAAAATAACTTACAATGCAGGAGAAACAACATTTCATTCAACACTCTTATTTCCTTTTAACAAGTCTCAAGTGACTCCGTTGAGTGCTGGACGACTCGACACATTATCGAAACATTATCAACAGTTTCAACTTGTCTATATAGATGAAGTCTCACTTGTCGGTGGCCAACTATTGCATCACACTGAGAGTAGACTCAGGGAAATAAAGCAATCGCCGACATTGCACTTTGACAACATTGACATCGTATTTTGTGGTGATTTCTACCAGGCCCGAGCTGTCAATGAATGATTTGTGTTTGAAACACCTCATATAGACAAACAACCGATTCCATATGATTTTTAGACAAGCAAGGTGAAGGCCTATGAGTTAACCAAGACAATCAAATAAAAAGACTAAATTTTTTTCCATTCTCAATAGAATTCGAACATGCTCGCAAACATATTCTGACATTTCCTACCTCAACAATAGGTGTCATAGACCGCCACCAAATGACCGTGCTTTTCCATACCTTTTTTACAAAAACACATATGTCAATGACCACAACAGGAAAATGCTTTTGCAGATGACAAGAACAAATATTGTCATCAATGCAATTGATGAGGAAGATTCTTTGAGTGATGAAACAAATGCATATGCCAAGACAATTTTTCTTCCAAAGAGCATTGCTTTCAAAAAAGGCATCTTGGTTGAACTCTTTGGCGGTAACTATGATATACAAGATGGATTGGTCAATGGGTTAGATGACACTTTCGATGCTTATACAACCACAAAAAATCAAGATATCATATGGATACGATTCAACTATTCAAGCATTGGACAACATCAAATTGTTAAACATGCACACTTGCATCCTGCTAACACCGATCCACAATCTGTGCCTATTTTGAGGATTGCAAGGCCTTTACAACACTCACCAAATAAAAAACTATGACAATTCGAAGCCAGTTCCCGGTCCAACATGTATGCGCATGCACGATACATAGAGCTCAAGAACTTACAATAGACGGTCTTGCATTTAGCCCTCTTGGAGTCACAAGACATGGAAATGACATACACAACCTTGTCATGTGTTAAGAATATAGAAAACCTATATTTCCTACAACCTTTGAGGATCAAAAAGTTCAAAATAACAATTGAAGTCATTATTGAAATGAATCTCCTTTAATCACAAACAAAGTGGCAAGCTTGAAAATTATTTATTCTTGGCTGATATCCATCCATTAATTTTACTGTGTTGTTTGAATACTCAAAGCCTTCAAGCACATTTCCAAGACGTCATGCATGATCTAAGCTTAATGTAATCTGACATATTATGCTTACAAGAAACTCACATAGTAGATAACTGAGCATACAATCTACTTCCATCACACACACACACACACACACACACATGTATCATGTACATGGTAGAATTATCTCTACTAAAATTTATATACCATTTCTACACACAATGCAGTTTCAAGATGGAAAAGTAGAAGCATTGCTTGTTGTTGTCCAGGTTCACAACAAACAATTTACAACTATAAATATCTATGCAGCCCCAAATGCAACACCACAAAATATCTTTCAAGTTATTGATGAAGCATTGTCAAACCCATCTCAAAAACATTCCACATACATATGTGGAGACTTCAATATTGATATGCAAAAACGTAATAGTACCATAAACCTTTTAGATGAATACATGTATAGACAAAACTTTCATTTTTGCATTACAAAATAAAACCCCATTCACTAAAAAACACATTAACCATATATGGTCAAATTGCAATAGCTACATCCAAGTATTTCAAAGACATGTATACTGGACTAACCATTCTGCCATATTCCTCACATTTGACATAGTAAGCTAAAACTGATTTTCTTGGACAATAACCAATACAATGCCACACTTCCATACGTTTTACTTGCACCGATTTAATTTTTTACTGACTCTTACTTTTACAAAATGTGTTTTACTATTTTAAGAATAATAACTATCATCACTTTCCTAGGATCAAAATTCAATAAAAAATGAACCCTTAAGCATACTTAAGGTATTAAAAAAACTTATTAGTAGTCATATTGTGTATCAATACAAAAAGCTACACTTTTTAACAATCCTATAATATCTTTGGCTATTCGTATTACATTATACAAATTCTATATGAAGCTCTAACACTTTGGCCATGACTTACATTTATTTTTTCCCCCTGGTTACAACAAATGTTCAATTCAACAAAAAATTGGCAAGAACGAAATGAAGAGGAACTTGGAAACCATTCCTTTAAAAGAAGAAGTGCATGAGCAAGTGAAGAGGTAAGAACTTACAAATATCATGTCTAGCAATCTGTGTACAACCTGTTGTATCATTAATCCATTTCCATCTTGTTTTGTAGGAAAGACACAATTCCACGTTCCTACACATCAATCGATGACCTTAACAGTCACAAGGTTGGAAAAAAAATTTCAAGCGCATGTCCTTGTTGCATACAAAACGGTACCCAACAATCATTTTTAGAAACTACAATTCATATTTTTGATTTCTACAAATAGTTTGGACTTAAATCTTTCATTTACACTCACTAAATTTCATGTTTTATGATATTCTTGCAAGGAGAATGCAATAAAAATGAACTTGGACACCATTCATACAAATGAACAACTACAAAAGAAAGAAAAGAGGTTAGAAATTACAAATATCATGTCTAGCAATCTATCTATAACTTTTTGCATCATCAATCCATTACCATTCTATTTTTACAGCCAAGTGATGCTTCCATGTGCCTCCACATCAATCAATGACCTCAATAGTCGCAAGGTTGGAAATGTGTTTCAAGGGGACGTCATTTTTGCATACAAAACAATAATCAACAAAGAGATGAACAAAGAACTGTTTTGCATAGATTTAACAGATAGAGAAGGTGAAATGATAGTGACGCTAAACGTCAGTGGAAATCAAATGACACATATCAAGAAAAAAGTCCTACCAACCAAAGGAGTCTGCATAAAATACTTCGACATAGCGCCAAAGACCAATTACGATCGTGGAGACTATGACTACATTCTTCTATTGAATGACATTAGCACCATAAACAACATACCCCCACTCTGCAGGGAGTTCAAATTTATACTGAATACTACGATAAAACAAATCCTTCACAATACAAATACCTATGCAACTGGCACAATTGTAGCTGTCATGACTGCTACACATAAGTCTGGAACTCAGTTTGTCTTCGAAATTAGAGATGGGCTGTCCATAGAGGAAAAAACACAGGTAACTTCACCTCTTTCTATTCTCTCCATCATTTTTCAATCCCTTTTCGTAATCTTCCTTAAACAATATTTAAAAATTCTAACATTTTATCTAATGCAAGATATACTTTTTCGAGACATTTGTAGCCTTGTTCGATACAAGCGAACAACAAATCCGCAAATAAACAAGTGCCACTATATCTGTTCAAGAACATAGTCAACAAAAATATCCCTAACAAGGAACTCATAACTTGTCCAATCAAAATTTATCACCCCGCTTAAGAGCAGACATGCACTCTAAGATATGCACACAATATTAAATACAACAATATAGGTAAGAAAAACGAGCATTGCACCAAACTACCCTTCAATACATTATTTCTTATTCGCAATCCTAATTGTTATGTATTTATTTCTCCTCTACAATGCTCAAGTGCAAGGTACATTGAATTCCTCTAGCGTGTAACTCCATGTTGTTTCAAATCGTATGCAAAAAAATACAACTTCAATTTTGACAATCTTCTTTCATTGCAACAAACAACAATAACATGTGCAAATCACAACCAAGAGAGCACACCATAACATACCCATACCGATTACATATGTGATATAGACAACATCTACTTCAACTTTCAAATGCAATCTTGTCTGGTCCTCTGTTGGCCATATTTTTGCCTTTGCTAACTTACACAACTCATGAAAAGTACCTGCAGAACAAAATCTCAATTGTGTGCATCTGCTTCAAACTTTTATAGTGCGAGGAACTTTTACAGTTGATCAAAATACCACCATTGTTGATGTCAACATTGATATCCGACCATAAGGTTTATACCTATTCACATTTATACTCCCACATTTATTCATGTACAAAAAATATCCTTTGTTGCTAACATCTATGTTTTTTCCGCTTCAGGTACATTATCAAAACTTTTTCCAGTTTCAATTCCAGGAACAACACTTGTCATATGAAGAATATTGCGCCACTGCTTAAATTTTTCTCTCCAGTATGATAAAAAAAATACTGTAGAATATTGATATAGTGTTTCAGCTGACCACATTTTTGTGATTTTTAAAAATAATGCTACTCTTTATGATTTCCCAAATATAAACAACAATGCCAAAATTTTATATAGTTTTGATTTTTTTTGACATTTTTGAACTTAAATTTCTCCTCCTATTTCCTATGTGTGTTTCATTCTCGGCTTGCATCCCTCGACCCATCTTTTTCTTACGGTTTACACATGCTCTATTGCATATTAGTTTGTTGTTATTTATCACACATATTCCATTACTTCACGAGACCGCAGATTTGCATTTATAACATAGTTGCATTTCATCTCACACTAGATACATGGAAAAAGGAGTGAATTGGTAAAGTGAGCAAGCTGAAAAGATGAAGGTTGATTGGTAGTGTCAACTCACAGAGGCTTCAAGATGACTAAGGATAAGTTCTAAGGGACTTAGTCAATGTTTGTGCAAGCCACATACATGAAGGAGATATATGCCTAAGTATAGAGATACTAAGACTTGGAGTAGCCATTGAAGTCTAAAGAAATCCATGGAATCTCTAGAAGAAATCCATGGAAGGTAAGTGAGTGTTGCAGTATTAAATGAAACCACAAAGCAAAATGGAGCCAAAGGACAAGCCATGTGTGAGATAGGTGAAGCTACAGATGTGAAGGAAGAGTCATGGAGGTGAAGGAAAATCGTAAAGAGAAAGCCACAAGAATATAAAAGTCGCTATAAAGATAGCCACGAAATCCTATAAAAGAAATGTAAAAGAGATAGAGTTGAGACAAAAAAATCCATGTAGAAGGTAGATAAAGGAGGAATCATGCGAGACATTGGGAAAGTCCACGAGAAGCATAGAAGAGCCGTGGATAACTAAAAAACCGCTAAGGAAGAAGAAATGCCACTGAACAAAGGAAAGTGTCGCAATACAAAGGAGAAAGTCAGAGGAGTAAAGGAAATTCGTGAAATGATGGAATATGGACTCAAAAAGGGTCGAAGGAAATCAAATTGATTCAAACATGAACAAGTGAGAGTAGGTTCTCCAAAATTGATGGTGATTTGATTGTCAAATGATTACAGCTAAGGATACGACTTGATCTCCATGAAGAATAAATAAAATTATTGTTCCAACTACTAGCATTTAATGTTTATTGACTTTGGGAAATGCAGTTGAAATTTTCTATGCAGATCCCGAGTTTCAAGGAAAAATAAAATATTGGAGAAGGAAACGGATCACTCATCTCTGGGTCACATTGCAAATTGTAAAAAGAGGGAAAATCTATTTTTGGCAAATGGATAATAAATTAATCTTGCAATGTGCATGGAAAACGGTGTAATCAAGCCAAATATAGAAGGAACAATATCTGAGTTAGCTGCATGCATTTAATGGGTCCAGATTCTTAGGAGACCAAGCAAGAAGTTGCACGACATGCAATTAAAAGTGAAGGAATGGGTCGATTGTAATATAGTTCAACTTGAACTATTTTTCAAGTAAAGCTCAAGTAAGAAAAGAAGCATTCAAGATAAGTAAGAGATGTAGAAGAGAGAATACGATGCAATCAAGCTAAGAAAAATCTATAGAAGAAAAGAGAGAGGAAAGAGGAGAGCGATCAATGATGCATTGATTCATCAGATGATAAGAGCATCAAGAGAAAAAGATTGATTGAGCAAGCTAGATCAAATCAGATGAGCAGAAGAGAGTGAAAAGAAGAACACAGACAGAGCCATGAAAGTGATCATAATTCATTGTAATAGCAATTGTTGTAACTAGATGATCAAAATGTATATATAAATCAAGTCTAAGTTGTAGCTTAGCACATTTAGGGAGTTATAGCTTCCTTGTAGGTGGGTTCCTCAGCTAAAATAAATCTCTTGTGATGTGTAATATTCACTAGAGTCCTTTGTTGTGTGTAATATCAACAAAGGTGTAGGGGTTGGTGCTCCTTGTGGGGTTGGTGCCTCACTAAACAAATCTTGTAAGATGTGTTATATTCTTATGAGTCCTTGCTTTGTGTAATATAAGTAGCAATTTTGGTGGGTTTTCTCCCAAAGGGTTTCCCATGGTAATTTTATGTGTTCATGTTATTGTGCATGACATATGTTTGATTGACTGCTCATAGTTTAAAGTTACACATCATTAAAGGGTTTAAAATTGGCATTAAGTGAAAAAAATTTTAATCTACACTGATTCACCCCCCTCTCAGTGCTTGTGATCTCTAACAATTGGTATCAGAGTGACATCCTTATAATAGAAGATTAACATCTTCAAGGAGATCCTCTTATCACAAGCATGGCAGAAAATTAGGCACAAGGTGGTTTGTCACTGTCAAGATCACCTCTCTTCACTGGTATGAATTATGCATTCTAGACAATAAGAATGAAGACATATTTGATGTCACTTGGTTTTGATATCTGGGAATGCTTTGAAAAAGGATACAACCATCTAGCCACACCAATTACTTCTTCTGCAGATAAGGTGGAATATGAATTTAACTAAAGAGCTATGAATTCCATTCTATGTGGTTTGATTGAGAAAGAGTTTGTGAAAGTTATGCACTGCACAACACCAAAGGAGATATGGACCAAACTATAGAGTATCTATGAAGGTGATGAAAAGGTCAAGCTAGCAAAGCTGCAGACCTACAAAGCTCAGTTAAAAAATCTGAAAGATGAAGGATGATGAGAGCATAGCGGCCTACATGCAAAGAATAGATGAAGTCATAAATATGATCAGAGGTCTAGGAGAGAAACTAGAAGAATATGTCATAGTCCAAAAGATTTTGAGATCTCTGACTGGAAAGTATGATGCAAAGGTTTCAGCTATAGAGGAAGCCAAAGACATGAAGACTCTCACAATGGATGAATTACAGAGCACTCTTTCAACATACGAGATGAGGACTATTAGATCCAAAACTACCAAGAAAGAAGTAGCATTCAAGGTCAAGAAAGAAACCCAGTCCAATCAAGAAGAAGAAGAAGAATCAGCTTCAGGAGATGAGTTGGATGATGAAAATATTGAAGCAATGTTTGTCAGAAGACTGAAAAGAGGTTCAGGTAAGTATAAAGGAAAACTTCCTTTCAAATGTTTTGCATGTGGACAAGTAGGTCACTTTGTTGATAAGTGTCCAAACAAGAATAAAGACAATAAGTATGAACATGAAGAGCACATTCATAAAAAAAATAAAAAGAAATTGAATATATAAAGAAAAATAACAAGAAAAGGTTCTTCAAAAAAAAAGAAATTTTTATTCAAAGGAAGAATCAAGTGATCAGAATCAAGCAACTCAGGAATCTCTGAGAATGAAAATGACGAAGATCAGTTAGAGTGTTTGTTTATGGAAATGGATGCAACTGAAGAATGCAGTTCTAGAGGGAAGAACATAGTTGAGTATGACGATTCAGAGGAAGAAGAAGCTGAAGTGAATTTAGAAGCAGAGTTGGTATGTGCTCTTGAAGAATTGAAATTGTGCAGAAAAAAGAATCAGAAACTGAGATGTACATTTAAAAATTATGAAGAAGAAATCTACATCTTTGAAGGAAGAAAATCTCAAACAGAAGAAGAAAAGGAAAATGAGCTTAAGGAACTTGAAACACAACTGGAGAATATTTCTCAGTCTTACAAATCAAAAGAAGAAGAATGGACAAAATTGAACTCAGAAATGGAGAAACTAAAATCTGAGATGGAACCAACTGACCAGCAAGCTATCAATGTATGAAAAGCTAGAGAAAATTTCAAATGTGTTAAATGACATACTCAATAGTCAATGGGACACAACTGATAAATCTAGAATTGGCTTCAAGGGAGAAAATAAGGAAAAGGAGCCAGTTAAGAATGAAGGAAACAAGTCCATGGAAACACTTAGTACCTCCTCTGCTACAAATAAAGGATTCAACAAATCCACAAGAAGAAGAACCACTACCCAAGGATCACCTATGCTATGAGGTACACTCATTCTTTCTATAGTTATTATTATTCATGTAATCAGTTTGGACATAAAGCTGCCAAGTGTAGAAAATTATCTAGAGGCTATAGGAGAAACTTTGGCCCATCTTACACTAGATCAAACTATAATGGTGTCCAACATAATCATCATAAGAAGAGTAATGTGGTTTCAAAAAACAAACAAGAACCACCTAAGAAAAATAAGTGGGTATATGTGGTAAAGAAGGATGAGAACAAGAGAACAGAGTCCTGCTTAATAGTACAAACTGGATTCCATGTGTAAAATGAAGATAAAATCTAGTATTTGGATAGTGGATGCTCAAGCCATATGACAGGTGATAAAAGTAAATTCATTACTTTGTCTAATAATGCATCAGGTGTTGTGAGGTTTGGTGATAACAACTCAACAAACATAGTTGGGAAAGGAACATTGAGTCTAGATAATGGAAAGACTATAACTAAAAATGTTTTATATGTTGAAGGTCTTAAACACAATCTGTTGAGTGTGAGTCAAATGTGCAAAAGGGGATATAATGTGATATTCCATGACAAAGGTTGTGATATTATAAACTTCAAAATAGGAAAGAAGGTTGCAAAGGCCAAGTGGACAAAGAAAAACATGTATGTTCTTAACGAAATAAATAAAAAAAAGTGCTTTACAAGAAAAACTGACTATAGTTGGCTGTGGCACATGAGATTGGGGCATATGAGTTTTGAAAATATTATAAAAATTAAGTGCAAAAGGTTGTGAGACATATGCCAAAGATTGTGAAACCCACAAATACTCTATGCAAGGATTGTTTGCATGGAAAACAAACAAGGAGATCTTTCAAATCAAAAGAGTATTCTACAACCAAGCCACTGGAACTGATCCATACAGACCTCTGCAGACCCACCAGAAATACAGGCATAAATGGTGAGTCATATTTCATGCTTCTAATATATGATTACACTAGAATGACATGGGTGGCATGTTTTAAAAAAAAATCAGAAGCCTTAGACAGATTCAAGAAATTCAAGGCACTGGTGGAAAATGAGAAGAACAAAAAGATCAAATGCCTAAGATCAGACAGAGGTGGAGAATTCTAGTCCAATGAGTTTGATGAATTTTGTGAAGAACATGGAATTAGAAGACAATTCTCAGCCATGAGGACACCTCAACAAAATGGGGTTGTTGAGAGGAAAAACAAAATTTTGTAATAAATTGCAAGGACCATGCTAAATGAATCTAAACTCTCATATAGGTATTGAAATGAATCAGTTTACACCATGAGTTATCTTTTGAATAGAGCTCAACTGAGGATAAACAGTGATAAAACTCCCTATGAACTATGGAAGAAGAGACCAGCAAATGTAAAGAACATAAGAGTCTTTGGTAGTAAATGCTATATCAAAAGAGATGAAGACAACTTGGGAAAATTTGACTCAAGATGTGATGAAGGAATATTCCTTGGTTACTTAGTAGGTTAGTGTGGCTTACAGATGCTATAATAAGCGGTTGCAGAAGATTGTTGAAAACATAAATGTGAAGATGGATGAAACACAATACGCCAAAGTCAACAACTAGTACAAAGACAATCATGAAGAACAAGAAGATGATGAAGAGTTGGAAAGTTTGCATGAAGAAGGAGATGAAGAGGAAGAAAGAATAGACACTAAGGCACCCTCCAGGAAAGTCAAAAAGGACCATCCTTCTAATCAGATCATTGGAAACAAAGATGGTGGCATTCTCACAAGAAGAAAGCTAAGAGAGCAACAAAACCATGAAGACATAGCACTCCTGTCAATGATAGAACCCAAGAATGTTGCAGAAGCAAGCAAGGATCAACATTGGGTAGATGTCATGAATGAAGAGTTGGATCAGATTGAAAAGAATGAGACATGGGAACTGGTACCCAGACCGCGAACAAGAATGTGATTGGAACCAAATGGGTATTCAGAAACAAACTGAATGAAAAAGGAGAAGTGACAAGAAACAAGGCAAGGCTAGTGTGCAAAGGATACACACAAATGGAAGGAATTGACTTTGATGAAACATTTGCACCAGTTGCAAGAATGGAGGCAATAAGGCTATTTCTGGCTTACGTGGCATACAAGAAGATCAGAGTATTCCATATGGATGTGAAATCAGCCTTCCTAAATGGTTCTTGAATGAAGAGGTATACATTGAACAACCTGATGGATTTTCACTAACTGAAGATAAGGATTATGTGTGTAGGTTGAAGAAAGCTTTGTATGGATTAAAACAAGCTCCCAGAGCTTGGTACAACAGATTGGATTCATACCTCATTGAGAAAGGATTCAGAAAAGGTGTTGCAGACAACAATCTCTACATCAAGGAAGAAGGAGACCACTTGCTAATTGTCATTGTGTATGTAGATGATATCATATTTGGTGGAGACCATGATAAGATGACATATGAGTTTTCTGACATGATGAAAGAAGAGTTTGAGATGTCAATGCTTGGAGATCTTTCATTCTTTCTGGGTTTACAGATCAGTCAAACAGATCAAGGTATATTCATATCCCAAACTAAGTATATCAAGGAGATGTTGAAAAGATTTAGAATGGAAGAATGCAAACCAATTGGTACACCAATGGAAGTTGGATGCAAGCTGAGAAGAGATGATGACTCACCTAAGGTAGACAAAACATTGTACAGATCCATGATAGGAAGTCTACTTTACTCCACAGCATCAAGACCTGATATCATGCAGGTGGTAGGCCTTGTTGGAAGATTTCAAGAAGATCCAAGGGAAACACACCTCAAGGTGGTCAAGATAATTCTAAGATATCTAATAGGAACAATTGAATATGGATTATGGTACCCCAAAAGCAATGACTTCAACATAAAAGCATATACAGATGCAGATTGGGAAGGCAAGTGTTGATGACAAGAAAGAGTACAAGCAGGAGGAGCATTCTTTGTTGGAAATTTCTTAGTATCTTGGCTGAGTAAGAAACAATCATCAGTAGCTCTCTCAACATGTGAAGCAGAGTATATAGTTTTCGCGATGTGTTGCACTCAAGTTCTATGGATGAAGTAGACATTGGAAGACTACAAGGTAAAATCTGAAATCCAATTCCTTTGTTGTGTGATAGTACAAGTGTAATTAGTGTCTCTAAGAATCCTGTGTTCCACTCAAAGACCAAAGCACATTCCAATAAGATATCATTTCTTGAGGGAACAAGTGAATGAAAGGAAGATCAGTCTAGAATATGTGAGCACTAAAGAGGAAATTACAGATATAATGACCAAGCCACTACCAAGAGCAACATTTGAACACCTAAGGAATGAATTGGGGGTAATTCCTGATCCCACCAACAAACTAGAGGGTGTGCAGAAAAAGGAAAGGGAGAATTCTCAGGTAATATCAGCTCCTAAACAGTGCCAAAGTAAGGGGGAGCTAGTCTATTAGCTCAAATTTATCAAAGTATGCATCAGCTCAAGGGGAGCATTGCCACGAACACACTAAGGCATAGATGGATAAGAAGCATAAGCCTAGGGGAGCTTCTTAAGGTAAGAACATGTTGTATCTAGCTTACCATAATATTTAGTTAATATGCCCAGTTGGCCCTTTGTCATTGTTGTCAAAGGGGAGTAGATTGTCAGAAACCAAGTGAATACCAGTCAAAAAGAGTAATTGTTAAGGTGTTATATAGCTACAAAGGGGAGAGAAACTGAATGTCACAAATATAAAGGGGAGAGATGATGGAACTAGCCAAGTCATATACACAAAGGAAGTAAATGTGAAAAATAGAAATCAGGTATGCAAGTATTTTTCCATCAAAATGTTTTTGAAAGTTGAAGTATCGCCATCAATGAAAAAGGGGGAGATTGTTGGACCTTTTTCATGTGTCATATGTGTTTTCATTGATCTCAAGCTGAATCATTTGATGTCAAGTCACATTGATGCAAAAAGGAGTGAATTTGATAAAGTGAGCATGCTGAAATGATGAAGGTTGATTGGTAGTGTCATCTCACAAGGCTTCAAGATGACTAAGGATAAGTGCTAAGGGACTTAGTCAATGTTTGTGCAAGCCAACAAAAGATAAGGTCTAGATATCCATGCCGAAGCTTGAGATAGCCGCCAAAGTCTGCAGAAAGCCGTGGAATCTAGAAGAATCCATAGAAGGAAAGTGAGTGCACATAAAGGATGAAGTTATGAAGCAAAATGGAGCCAAAGGATAAAGCCACGTAGTGAGATAGGTGAAGCCATGTATGTGAAGGAAGAACTCATGGAGGTAAAGGAAAAGCCATGAGAGTAAGGTAGTCAGAAGGAAAGCCGCGATAGAACTAGAAGCTTTGCTAAGAACTGTGGAAACCGCAGAAGACTACAAAAGCCACAAGTAAAAGAGATAGAGTTGCAAACATGAACAAATCCATGGAACAAAGGATAGCCACCATGAGGAATCATTGAGCATAGAAAAGCCGTAGATAACTAAAAATCCACCAAGGAAGAAGAAATGCCACTGAATAAAGGAAAATGCCGTGATTTAAAGGAGAAAGTAAGAGGAGCTAAGGAAAGTGGTGAAATGAGAGAATATGGACTGAAAAGGGTTGAAGGAAATGAAATTGATTCAAACATGAACAAGTGAGATTTTGTTCTCCAAAATTGATGGTGATTCGATTATCAGAAGATTGTGGCTAAGTGCACGACTTGATCTCCACAAAGAACAAAGAAATCTATTATTCCAGCTGCCAACATTTAATGTATATTGACTTTGTGGCAATGCAATTGAAATTTTCTATGTGATCTCAAGTTTCAAGGTGAAATAAAATATGGAGCAGGAAATGGCTCGCTCATCTTTGTCATGTTGCAAATTGTCAAAAGAGGGAAAAATCTATTTTTGGCAACGACTAATAAATTGCTCTAGCAAGTGCATGGAAATCAAGTCGAATACAGAAGGAACAATATCTGGAGTTAACTATATGCATTTAATGGGTCAAATTCTTAGGAGACCAAGCAAGAAGTTGCACGACATGCAATTAAAAGTGAAGGAATGGGTCGATTGTAATATAGTTCAAACTTGGAACTATTTTGGTTGTTGCTCAAGTAAGAAAAGAAGTATTCAAGCTAAGAAGAGTGACAGAAGAGATGAATACGATGCAATCAAGCTAAGAAAGAGAAATAAAAGAAAAGAGAGAGGAAAGAGGAGAGTAGATCGATGATGCATTATTTTATCAGATGAGAGAAGCATCAAGAGTGGCAGATTGATTGAACAAGGGGATTGAATCAGATGAGTAGAAGAGAGTGAAAAGAAGAACACAGACAGAGCCAGGAAAGTGATCATAATTCATTGTAATAGCAATTGTTGTAACTAGATGATCAAAATGTATATAAATCAAGTCTAAGTTGTAGCTTAGCACATTCAGGGAGTTGTAGCTTCCTTGTAGGTGGGTGCCTACAAAAGAAATCTCTTGTGATGTGTAATATTCACTAGAGTCCTTTTTTGTGTGTAATATCAGCAGAGGTGTAGGGGTTGGAGCTCCTTGTGGGGTTGGTGCCTCACTAAAAAAATCTTGTAAGATGTGTTATATTCTTATGAGTCCTTGCTTTGTGTAATATAAGCAATGGTTTTGGTGTGGTTTTCTCTCAAAATGGTTTCCCATGGTAATTTATGTGTTCTGTGTTATTGTGCATGACATATGTTTGATTGAAATCTCATAGTTTAAATCCACACATCATTAAAGGTTTAAAATTGGCATAAGTAAAAAAATTAATCAGCACTGATTCAACCCCCCCTCTCAGTGCTTGTGATCTCTAACATCATTCATTCTCACATTATCATAGACTTGTAATGGCCAAAATTTGGGTCTCTCCATGGTTTTTTCAACTTGTTCACACAAGAGCATTGACACAATGAGATTAACCTTGCAACAATGCATGATATGTTAGGCTTTAATTCTATGATTAGTTTTTTGATTATGCATAATTTTCCTCGCAAGACTAAATTCACAAAGTCCTTAAGACTCTCTTGCAATTATTTCTCTCTCAGAATCACAATCATAATTCATTTTGTTCTCTATTCACTTTTACAATCCCTTTTTATAATACTTCATGGGTGGTTATAAACCATCACAATGGCTTCCACACCTTTTCATTTTAATTAATCATCTTTACTCAAATGCTTGAGATATTCATTCCCCATTAATCCAATAGTTTATTACAACATCTTTCTTACAAGTAATCTTATCTCAAGCTTTCAATGCTTTAGGGATTTAGTCACATAACAGTTTCAACAATATATGTGAATTAGGCCCCATCAGCTAAATGTTTATCCACGTGTTGCCTAAATAACACAACACAAAACAAAACTGAACTTGAAACAATATAAACTCCGCCTTATCCCAGGGGTTTCACGTCGGTCATAGTCCATTACTGTGGAAAGTGGCGAAATTGTGCCACATGTCCTACATGGATAGTCGAGATCTCCGTTGACTCACCTTGACTGAGGGGCAGGACCCTAAACATTATACAATGTGGCTCATTCCATGAGGTTGAGATTCGTCGGGGCTCATCGCCCAAAAGTTAGCCGGAATGCCTCCCTGTGCTCTACCTTGGACGACCAATATATAACCACTGAATTGTTGACTTAAAGTGGAACTAATGAAAATATAAGCTGCAACTTATTCCATGGACTTCACCTCTGCCCAAAATATCTACACAAGTAGGTTTCAAAAATACAACACATGTTAGCTCCTAGACTGTCAAATCCTCACAATGTTGTGTGGCTTTTTCTTCACCTTTGTTTTGCGGATTTTACGGGCAGTTCAAAAATCAACGAACAAAAAGAAAACAACCATAATTATAAATGGCTGTCAATGGGCTAAATGGGAAGAGAGGGAAAACCAGTGATTTGGCCCCCACCCCTTGCATTTTCTTATCAACACACCTTCACTCACTCACCCAACTATTAGGGACTCTTATACATGTTTCATAGATTTAGTCACTCCGAAGATTGCTACAACTTACTGTTTATTTGCAGTTACAGTTCACTCAGGGGTTCATCATGCAATGATGTTTAACGACAAGAAGGATATCTTTGAGCCTTGAACAACATGACAAATTACTCGAGGATGCACCCAACAACATTATCACAGTCATAAAGCATACACTCTGAATCTCTTCAACATTCACGAAGTCAGTGAAACACAATAACTAGTTGCTTAACTAAAATCTAAATGTTTTAGTAGTAATTTAAGAAGCACAACAATGTAATAACTGGAATATACTGAAATATAGATGCTAGATAATTTTTTTGATATTCTAAATGAAATAAATGAATTAGGATGGAAAGGGTACTAACTTGAAATATAGATTACCTCGCAGTTATCAGAGAGATGTTCTAGCAGAACTAAATACAATGACGAACCTCAAAAAATTATAGAAGTGGAAGATTTGGCTAGACTGGGACATCTGGAGGAGTACAAGGGCGCATGTGGGCACCTTGGTCTGGAATATGGGCACTCTGGTTTGAAGAATGAATTGGAAACTGAATCTGATAGGGTCTTTAAACCTTCGTAATGATTCCCCTTTTATCAAGTTGGTGTCGTACTTAATTCGATGATGTCACTGTAGATCTCCAATGAATAATCTCCTACAAAAGCATCAAACCCTAAAAAATGAAAATGTAAATGAATAGGTTGGACTGTCTTTAACTTCTAAATGGATGGAGTTATGACTGAGCATTGCACTACATCTTAGACCCGATGTAGTTGTACTTGCTTGTGTGTGTAATGATGTGCCTAGGGTGTCGTAGTGCCAATGACACCAAAGTATCAGGAAATAGCTAGATGTAATATATAAATGGTGGATGGAATAAAATGAATACAACCCTTCCTATGTAGTGTGTGATGCATAATAGTTCCCAAATGCAGTCCTTTGCCTTATGTAGATAGCTAACCCTTAATAGAATAGTTCACCCTTAAGATAGTGTGTATGTTGTGTTTATATAGGGATATCTTGCTCAAATTTTGACACTAATGACTCGACATAGCGACTAGTGCGTAGGGGAAAGGGAGAACAAACCATAAAGATTGAACTCAAACTTTTTAATTATAACTAAGTGCAACTGAGACCAGGGCACCAAGAAATGAGGACCAGGGAGCCCGAGGCACCCTAATCCCTTCCCAGGTGCCATGGTCAAAGAATAGATACAAAAAATGGGCAAATAACGACAGCTAAGACTCATCAAGAGACGACCAAAACCATGTAAACAAGTGACAAATATGCAAGACACATAATAACAATGTTCAAATAGATTGATGACATGACAAAGGGATGTGTCATTAATGAATGCTTTTCTTACAAAAGATCCATATATAAAACAACATACTTGGCAGTATAATTATAGGAGTAAGTGTGTGATTTTAAGACTAAATTTTCCCCCACTTTATGTTGGTGATCGGAAAGCTTAGTAACATAAATTAGATAGAGATACATACCTAAGCAAGATATTGGGAAGCCCATGTTGTAGTAGAATGCGCAAATGTGGTAGAAAAAGCATGCCAAATGAACCATATAGCGTGCCGAACCATGGATCAACGTGTTGATCCATGCAACGTAGTGAAAAACGTAATATTGCAGTGAAGTGCACTGATTGAGAGTGATGATTGCAATTTTGAATGGTTGATGATTATAAATAATGATATGATGGGGTAGGGAGTGATCTATTCCCAACCAAATTGCATGTATATGAAAAATTGACTGGAGGATTTGGGTGTCTTGCTGCCAGAGGAAGAGTGTAGGGAGAAAGGTGTGTTATTCTCCAAGATTTAACTATATTCTCAAGATCTAGCCACTGCAGATGAACTTAGATAAAAAAATTTGTGGTTTTTGGATCCAAGTAATTTCGATCAAACAATTGACCCATATAGGAGTGGTATAGGAAAGGAAATCTTTCCCCCACTCCACGGGTGTTGTCACAATGTGATGGCTTCCAAGTTAGGTCATATGGAAGAAAATGAGAAATGTATGATGGATTCCAAGTTAGGTCATCTGGAAGAAAAAACCAAATATAGAATAACTTCCCAAGTTAGGTCATTTGGGAAAGTAATGAATGTAACTCCCAAGTTAGGTCATTTAGGAGGCCGATTGTGGTGTAATGTATTGATTGGGTGGTATGATTTCAATTGTTAGAAATTTGAACGCATCAATTGGTTGATTCTGATTGGTTACTCATAGAGATATTTTACGCTAGTTTCCTCAAAGGTTAGGTCATTAGGGGGAATCGATAAAGATTGATGAAATATCGTATAGAGGAACATTATGTTTGTTGCCCCCATGTTAGGTCATTGGGGGAATCGATGGTGAAATGTCGCATAATGCATTAGTAAGTGTTTGAAAATGCCAAATTGGTAGTGTTGATTGATCACATGATGTCATAAGGGGAATTGAAGATTGACCCCAATTATATGCCCCCCCTTTCGATGAAAGGGGAAGTGATGATAAGAACGAATGTTAAGTCGAAAGTAAGCACGAGATAGATAAAGTGTGACAAAGATCATCAAAATTTGTGTAGATTGATTGAAGGAGAAAACGAAGGAGAGATAATGCATGTGTCGTGTGTATGGTATGATGGAAGGTGGAATTCTCAAAAGAATGCGAAAAATGAGGTGTAAATTAGAGTAAATATGCTCAAGTTATGACGAAAACCATGTAGTATGTATTAGTTGAGGTGGTAATCTTGAAATAATGATAATAATAAAGTTTGTGATGTAAATAAGCTATAAGTATGAAGGTGAAAAGGTGATTAGTCACTTCATTTGTCTTTTTACGCAATTGTGAGAGTCAGCGCTAAGTGAGAAAAGATGCCACAAGTGAGAGTAGCATGACCTAGCCTATTTGAGATGGTGGTAACTGTAGTGGTGTCACATATGACGATGGAGTTGGTAAGTGCAAGGTTTTTTTTGAAACATGTGTGTCATAGTCATTTTTTTCGAATTTTTACAAAATTTTGATTTTTAATGTTCTTGGTGTTTTAGACCTGTCAAAGAGGTGTTAATGGCCTTCGGGATAGGAGCGCCCAGACCTGGGCGCTGGTCTCCTGCTTATGGGCGTCCTAGTACTGCTTCTGGGTGCCCCAGTCTAGAAAGAGTGCATTTAGTCTAGAATGATGGAAATGTTATTTTGGATGTACTGTAATGTTGTAAATGAGTGGGTTTGGATTTATATAGTGTTCTAACGTTGCGTTTGTTTTTGTTTTATGGTGTGTAGAGGGATATCCACTCGAGGGAGTTCTATCGGGGTCACCATTTGAGTAATTTGCTTGAATTCGGTTTGTCTGACAATGATTGGGATATCATGGACAATGACAGTCTATGACATATAACACGGATGGGGGATGTGCCCCATAATATGCCTATGTTGACAGCACTATGCGAGAGATGGAACTATGATACTTGTACACTCTGGTTGCCTATGGGGAGATGGATGTTACATTGGAGTATATTGCGGTTTCTAGTTGTTGGGGAGAGGGTACGTGTCATGGAGGTGGAGAACATTGAGAGGCATATGAGAGATGCCCAACGGTATTTTGTGGGGACTTGGGTACCTGCCGAGGTCCATATCAGCTTGGATGCCATTTTGAGGTATGGGGTTCCGCGCTTGCAAAAGTTCACAACTGTTAGCATTGTGTCATCGCTTTCCATTGAGGGATGTGGTGTAGACATCTTATATAAGATGTGAGACACACGCTGTCGGATTGAGGAGGATGGTACTAGATATGTGTGGGCACGTTGTGTGTTGGCCCACCTATATAAAGACTTTGTACAAATTCACCTAGGATGAGCATAAAGGTGGTATATGAGCTACAACATTATTGCATGTGTGGGCCTCTGAGCACATAGTAGTCTTGAGGCCAATAAGAGATCCTAGAGTAGAGTGAACTAGATCTGAAATTTATGCTAAGAGATGGATTGGTGTGCATGGATGGAAATTGGATACAAATACGTATAGAGAACTTATAGATCTTAAGGGGTCTGAGATGGTGATATGGTGTCCATGCTAAGACTATGGGGGATGTTTAGAGGATGCTATGGAGCTACAATATATACAAAGGACCATGTGGTTAGAGGATCGATTCCCAGGTGTGACCAAGCTATTCCAAGTGGTGAGGGTATCGTGCTAGTTTGGTATAGCTTAGGATGTGCCCATAGAACCGTATGTGTGGTTGAGGGAAATTAGAGAATCTAAGAGAGTTAGAGCTAGACTGAGGCTGACAACAGAGTAGATAGTACCCCTAGGGAAAGACGAAGAAAATCCCCTGATAGAGCTAGTAGATGGGGATGATGCGGGATGCACAGAGGCATACCGAGCATGGTGGGCAGCACATAGATGTGTTTTCCTATTTCTCGTGTTTGTAGAGGTGGAGGGAGTAGCACATGGTGGAGGGGTAGAAGGGAAAGGATATTCCCCCAATCCTATAGCGATAGAGAGAACTGAGCCTGAGTATCTATAGTTGTGCTATAGGTTTTGTCACTTTCCTATGTTATGGTTATCATTTTTCTAACACATGTTGTTTGGTTATTTTTTAGGTGATGCGTGTTGGTCTTTGATAGTGGAAACATCCATCTAAACATTGATGCAGAATGTGCCCAGTTACATATTGGCGGGTGGAGGGATACTAGAGTGCATATATGACATTGCGGGTGAGCATGCCCATTATTTTGAGCCAGTGGCCATAGTAGCAGCCACATGCACAATCTTGCTTAGTGAGAGAGACGAGGCCCGTGAGGAGGCTCAACGAGCCAGAGAGGCATCAAGTGGTGGTCTATTAGCACAAGATGTATTTGCACGCTATGTTGAGTTGCAGCGTCAGTTTGCAGAGCAGTCTACCAAGGTTACACTATTGTGAAGGTAGGTTAAGAGGTATTGAGGTCGCGATCAACGAGGTAGAGTTAGTAGTGAGGTATCTAGTTTTAGGGTTCTCACAGTACTAGAGAATGATAACGATGATGAGATTTGATTTGTGATGATGTATATCATGTAGGGGCATTACCCCCAATGAAAAGATGCTTTTTGTAGTGATGATTGCACTTGATATATAAGTATGATATTAGTGGCATTTGATGATTATATTTTCTATGTATGAATGTTATAATATGACCTTTGAGATATGATTTGTGAATGATTGTATTGAATGCCTCCCATGATGTGTAATTGTTAGTATAATGTGATTAATGACATACGATCCTGCGGTTATAATGTGGCAGATATTGTAATGGTTGTTGATTGAGATTTGTAGTATAATAATGATAGAAAAAGATGTGTTGATGATGATATATGATATATATGGCATAGTCACATAACTAAAATCGTGATAAACAATTGGTTGATATGTACTAATATAAGCACTCACATGTTAGTATGATGAACATAGGGGGGAAGATTAGCAATGCCCCCTGGCATATAAATGGCAAGGTTCATTTAGTTAAGACCCCTCAACAGTCAATAATGAACTGCGTAAAGCAATAGTGCATCATCGAGAAATGATTGAGTGCGCTAGATCAATCAACAAAGAGCATGTGATGAGAGGTTTCTTATAGAAAATTCCTCAATACGGTCATGTAATAACTGTATATGAACACAAGTGCGTCATTAGGGGGGGAGGGAGGGGAGGTGGTAAGGTGATAGTAATCACCTATTAAAAGACTAAGGTGATGCGCAAAGCAGTGGAATCATGTGGGATGGAAGCAACATGAGTGTATGAACCAAACTGAATTTTATATGGAGCCACAGAGGGATGGACACATGTAGAGGGCAATGTGGCAGCCGATGTGAAGTCAATAACATGGTGTGGTGGATGAGATGGATGGAGCAGATGTGGGGATGTGATGGTGCAATTGTGAATGTATGCGGTGGAGACCGCACATGAGTGATAACCCATGGTGGTAGACGTATAATAACCTTAGTATTGGATGGAGGAGACAAGTCAACGTGGGTAGAAACGTGCTGATGAGGAAAATGAGAGATGAACCGCTCACGTGAGTGAGAGCCCAAAGGAAATAATTACACTATATCCTCTAATTGTTGCCATGTATTGTGAAGGGAAAAACAATCATTATCCCTATGGCCATTGATGCGAAGATAATTATATTAGGGTTGGTCACGTTGATGTTGTAGATGATGTTGATTAGAGGGTAAGTGAATAAGATGCTCATGAAGTAAGACACACAACACATCATGTGGTCGACTGTGATGAGAGAAGTGTAATGGATCACGTGAAACAAATGGAGTAGATGGAGAAGTAATGTGTCGCGGAGGAGGAGGAGAAGGATGTTTTTGTGTAATTATAGATTGAGTTTTTTTGTGAGGTAGAGATGGAGATTGTGTAAGACACTCCACTGATGGAAAAGGAGGAGAACTAGATGATACCACAGTAGTAGGAGGAAGTGGATGATCAATAACATGTGCTGAGAGAAGATCATGTTCTAGGTCAATGAATTTATAGTACAAGAGTACGAATGAATTACATGTATCATATTGCAGTCATTTCTTGAGAGCGGGAATGAGACCATGATAAAATATGAATTGCTTCTCTAGATTGATAGGCTGGAATACTAGTTGATGCATACAAGCATTGCATCATAAAATGTAATCCTTGATAGGTTGAGATGCACGTTGATGTAAAGTAGGTTAATGATCATAAGTAGCTCTAGGGCCATTGTTGATTATAAAATGAAGTAGGAAGGCATATTCCATATCATAATAAGTACTAATGGAACCAAATGGAAGATGAGTGTACCATTGTAATGCATCATCAGTAAGACTATGTCAAAAGTCCTTAAGAAATAATCTATCATTAGAATAGGAAGCCACAACCATGTGGTAATGTTGGAGATGTAGGTGAGGGTCACAAGTACTGTCAAAGAATGCAAATGTAGGCATGATAAAGTCTTTAGGAAATGAGGAATTATGGATCCTCTTAGGCATAGGGTTTCCATGTAATGAGTTGTTATCAATTGAAGCATAATAAGCCCTACTGTCTAAAGTGAGTGACTGAACCTGAGATTGTAATTGACCTACAACATGCATGAGAGACAAAATGTATTGTGAGGGAATAACAGAAGATGGAAACAATGTATTAAGTGGTTGTAACTTGCCATTTTGAGTAATCATGGGTACCTCAAGAGAAGATAAAGGAGATTCTGATGCCAAAGGAACATTAAGGGTAGGTGTTAGAGGAGGGGATGGAATATCCATAGAAGTAGTAGGACTAGCATCAAAAACATCCCTAGGAGGTGAAACAACCGATGGAGATACCTTGATAATAGAAGGTGAAGTAACAGATTTAGGTGAAGAGTTAGGAGGATATGAAATGGTAGGAGTATAAGAACTAATAGATGGAGGTGCCTCATGCATTATGCTAGATATAACATCAAGAGAAAGTGGATTAGGAGATTCAAACTCGGTAATATATAAAGTATTAGAATCATGACTATCAACTGGTTCCTCAGAATAAAAAAGCGACTCAGATATAAGTATGTCACTAAGTGGATCATCGACATAGTGTGAAGGAGTATACGAATCAACATGTGATGGATTAGGAGAAGCAATAGAAGAAGTAGGAGAGTCACGAGATGTAGCTATAATAATGATCTGATGAGGAGGAAAATCAATATGAGAGTTATTTTCAAGACCTAACATGTAATCAATAAGAGAATCATCTAGAATTTCCTTAGATAGGTTAGTAGGAGGATCACTAGTGAAGGCTATTAGATCCGAAACAATACTAATTCCAATGCGACAATCTTCAAAACGAGTAGGTTTATATTGTTGACCGTCTAAGAGTTGTTGGTTAATATGATTTGGTATAGTAGTATTACTATATAGAGTGGTGAGCTCAGCAATAACAACCTCATCATAGATTGGATTAACACTAAAGCGTGACATGATAGTCTGAGAAGGAGAAGAGCTATCCTTAGCCATTAGGGTTTGAAGAGGATCCTAGGGAAAAATGTTTTAAAGTACGGGTTCACCAAAATGATTAACTAAAATATGAATGTTTTAGTATTAATCTAATAAGTACATCAATGTAATAACTGGAATATACTGAAATATAGATGCTAGATAATTTATTTGATATTCTAAATGAAATGAAATAAATGAAATAGGAGGGAAAGGGTACTAACTTGAAATATAACTTACCTCATAGTAATCAGAGCAATGTTCTAACATAACTAAATATAATGAAGAACATTAGAAAATTACAGAAGTGGAAGATTTGGCTAGACTGGGATGCCTGGAAGAGTATAGGGGTGCATGTGGGTGCCCTGGTATGGAATATGGGTGCCTTAGTCTACATAATGAATAAAAAACTGAATCAAATAGGGTCACTAAACCTTTTTAATGCTTCACCTTTGATCAGGTTGGTGTTTCAATTTATTCATTGATGTCTCCGTAGATCTCCAATGAATAATCTCCTACAAAATCCCACACAAAAGAATTAAACCCTAAAAAAGAAAGATGCAAATTAATGGGTTAGAATGTCCTCAACTACCAAATGGATGGACTTATTATTAAACGTTACACTACATCTCAGACCCGATGTAGTTATATGTGCTTGTGTTTGCAATGATGTGCCTAGGGTGCCCTAACGCACTAGTGACGCCAAAGTAGTGGGAAATAACTAGATGTAAGATTCAAATGGTGGATGCAATAGAATGAATACAACCTTTCCTATGCAGTGTGTGATGCAGAATAGTTCTCAAATGTAGTCATTTTCCTTATGTAGATAGTTAACCCTTAGTATAATAGTCCTACCTTAAGACAGTGTGTATGTTTTTTTTATATAGGGATCTCTTGCTCAAATTTCAACAATAATGACCTGACATGCCGACTAGTGCCAAAGGGAATGGGATAACAAACCATAAAGACAAACCTTGAACTTCTAAATTAAAACTAAGTGTGACTAAGACTAGGTCACCCAAAATTGAGGACCATGGATCCTAGGAAGCCCTAATCTCTTCCCAGGTGCCCTATTCAAAGACTAGAGATGAAAACTGAGTAAATAACGATAGTTAAGACTCATCAAGAGATGACCAGAACTTGTGCAAACAAGTGAAAAATGCAAGACGCACAATAAAAATGACCAACTAGATTGATGACAGGATAAGGGGATGGGTCATTAGTGAATACTTTTCTTACGCATGATCCATATATAAAACAACATACTTGGTGGTATAATTATAGTAGTAAGTGTGTGATTTTGTGACTACACCAGTCAACTCTAAGTATTTGATATCAAAGGTTAATCACTAACTTAGATAATCTAGCATTCAATCTGAGGATAAAAATGTCACTCTGAGATCAATAAGAATACACATGCACATGAGTAATGCTATCAACCGCCCAAGATCACTTGTATCAAACCTCTAGATGTTTTGCCAAAAAACTGAGACAAAAATTCTTCAAGTTTCCAAGCCTCATTAAAAAAAATGAATCATTCCAATGCATGTAATCACCCAATCTAAAGGTCTTACTAATCATAATCCCTTTCACAATACATGATACAAGATTTAATGGTTACAGTCTCATAAGAACACAAGCATACAGTCACCCAAATTCAATGTAACAGTCACAAACTAAATTTTTCACTTTCAATGCCTCTTGAAACTCTTACATTTGATTCTTATACACATTTCAAAGACCAAGTAACTCCCAAGCTTGCTGTAACTCACTGTTTATTTGCAATTGCATTCCACTCAGGGGTTCATCATGCAATGATATTTAACAAAAAGAATGATATCTTCAAGCATTGAACAACATGAAAACTTACTTGCTTGATGATGAAACCAACAAGATTATCATAGTCATAAAATATGCACTCTGAATCTCTTCAACATTCACAAATTCAGTGACACACAATAGCCATTCAACTCAAATTATTTTCTCTCAAAGGTTCATCACTAAGTCAGATCATCTAGCATTCAATCTGAGGACAAGAATGTCACTCTGAATTCAAGAAGAATACACATGCACACGAGTAATGCTATCAATCTCCCAAGAACACTTATATCAAATCTCTATATGTTCTGCCACAAAACCGAGACAAGCATTCTTCAAGTTTCCAAGCCTCACTAATAAAACAATGAATCATTCCAATGCGTGTAATCACCCAATATAAAGCTCTTACTAATCATAATCCCTTTCACAATACAATAGACAAGATATAATGGTTAAAATATCACAAGAACACAAGTATAAAGTCATCCAAACTCACATGTAATAGTCACAAACTGAATTTTTCACTTTCAATGCCTCTTGAAACTCTTACATTTGATTCATATATAGATAAGAATGAATATTTTCTGTTACATTGATCTTCTTATCCTCTCTCCATCACCCTCATTTGAGATTCTTCTTCATGAGAGCTGTTACAAAATATGAATGATGATAAGATTCCATCATAGGAAGTTACATTAGGTAACATGTCTCAAATTTAGCATGACTAACACATTTCATGACATGTGACCCCCTAGAGGACCTAAATACACCATATTTGATTCATTCCAACTTCTTATAAAGTTCTCAATCTTTAAGAGTGTTTAAAATGACCTCAACAATCCAAAATTACCTATATATTCAAATAGTGCAAAATGGAGGGAAATGCTCCATCTGAAATTTGAAAGGTCTAACCACTAGCATAGATAACGAAACAACACCTAATGACTTACAACACAGTGTTATTCCAATTGGTAAGTCAACTAATGTCCTTATGACTTATTTATAGCATAAATGTCTTCAGGAAAATTTAAAGCTTTGTCTTATCCAGGGCACCCAGAGCAGGAATCTTGACTGAGTTCAAAGGGAAGAAACCTCGACAACAGATTGTCGAGCTTTGCGGAGTGGACACGTGTCCAAATTCTATGGAAGAAATGCAAAAGAAGGGGTAAATCACTCAAAATGTCAAGAATAAATCAAACAAAAATCTCAATTTCAGGTCCACATTTCACAGGGTACAGTGCAAATTTTTCGTAGAATACGAATGCATTGTCTTGCTTGGAGAATTACCTTGACATCAATGCCATCCAAAGCATGTCATGCACTGCAAATCGGCAACGTGAATTTTTCCTAGATAAATAAACCCGACTTTGATTAACTGAAATTAAAATTTTAACTCAAAAAAACCTAATAATTCTTGACAAAATCTCAAATTGTAGAAACCTGATACATTTTCTAACATTCTTATACTATTAAACTGAGAAATTATGTTGTTTTACAGAAGGGATTTACATTTTTATTAGATAATCTATTTAAATTAACAAGCTAAATTGATTACAAACATATTTTATTTAATAAAACAGTAAATAACTTTAAATTCCATGTCTAAATTTAAAATTTGATTAATTAAGCTTTAAACACAATTAAAATTAACTTATGAACTTCATGCCTAGGAAATAAACCAAAAATCCAATTAGTTTCAGGTCTAGACATGTTGGTTGGAATTTTTTTCTCTGAATACAAGCAACAGTTCAGGGGACAATATTCCCTTTTTATGGGAGAGGTTCCCTTATTTATCATAACCAGAGAATCTACTTATTTACAAATATACAACTACTTATCATTAAATGAGGATTTTGGTGTACAAAATGTCTCCATATTCTAATAATCTCAATACAGAAGATGAAAATAGCGAAGGATTTCAGAGGAGGAAAAAATAACTTATATGAGTAAGATAGATGAAATAGGGACACCAAGTTCAAGCTAATCCACCAATCAAGAATACATGTATTCTCCTTGGTCATATAAGATTACTCGCTATTGTAAAGTAAAGAAGTGAGCAAGGCAACACTTTCAGATATAGAGATTACGTAATAGTATCCTATTGATGCATGCATGGAACTTTAAGAACATATGAATTGGCGTATTTGAAAATCCACAAAACATAGATGAAGATGACACAAAGTTTTCCACACTACAAAAAAAGATTGAACACATAGTTTCAATATTCAAATATATATATTCACATTTGCAATGTCAAGAGATAGAAACATAAAGAACGTGAAGAGTAAGAGAGAAAATCTTCTTCAATATTGAATTCAAAAGTTCTTGTATCAAAACATTCTTGTGACACAAAAATACAAACCCTTTACAATTAAAAAGAGACTTTATATAGCTTGAGGGGTGGTTGTAACCAAATTTCTTAACCAATTATCATCTAATTGAGTGCTAACACTTAATTAATTAATTACATTAGCTAGCTTTATTTACAATTTCATGTTTTCAAAATAATAATGCTAACTTCAAAATACAACAACTAGAAAGAAATATTTTCAAGAACTAGAAGAAGGAACACTTGTGAGAGATGTAGCGGGGATATTCCCTTTGAGTACATGATACTTGAATTTTTCTAAAGCACCAGCAATCTCCATGCCTTTTGGAATAGCAGTGTTTGTTTGTAGCATTCAACGAGACTGTCGAGAGTGTATTCCATTTCCTTTCCAATGCCCCCATTTTACAACAAGCCCTTGGTGGCCTCTATAACAACATTGTGTAGCTCTGTAATCTAATCCATATTGTATTTGGTAACAATTTTAGCCTTGAATAGGTCATCCTTGACAAGTTCACTAAACTTTACCTCAACCTCATCCACTGGGTGCCTCTCTATAGAATTATCTTTGTCTACCTGGTATCTAAGAGCTTGGAAATCATCCAATATCTCAGACTTGAAGGCTTCTCCTTTTTGTACCATGCTCTTAAGGTTCAGTGATTGTATCCTCAAGCACCTTGATCTTCCACTCAACACTGAATACCCACTTTATGGAAATATTAATCTTGGGATCATAAAAAAAGTTAGTGAGAAAGGAGGATTTTCTCATCTGTAGTGCTCATGGATCTCTTAAATCTTGAATGCAGGGTCTAGCTATAGTTTGAGTTCTTTCATCAGATTCTGTGATCAATGTATCAAAATGACTCTAGGACTAAGGAAATATTGTCATATACTTTATAGGCCTCATCTATGAAGTTCAAGGCTAGAGATCAACATTCCTAATCCACTAGTGCCTTAAACTACCCTCCCATATGAAGTAAATGTTTATGAATCTACTCCTAATAGCTTTGACATACTCTTTAGAAACCAATAATGAGAGAGAGAGAGCACAAAAATAAAGAAATCCTACACTACAGAGGTGATAGCACTGAGAAAAGGGAATAAGATATTCTATTGAGGGAGAAAGAAACAGAGAAAATGGATTCCATGACCATGACCATTTATCACTATCCACTGACACTGCCTCATCCCACAACGAACTTGAAGGATATATAAAATGTGGTACATTCCACAAGTTTTATGTTCGCCCGAGGAATTTCCTTGGGAGACTGACGAAATGGTGATGCCTGGCATAGACCTCTTGGGATTCGGGACTTGCTCTAGACCCGAAAAATTATCAACTACGGCTCATTCCACTGGGAGGATTTGGTTGGGAATGGGAGGTTAACGGAATGCTGACAAACAATAATGTACAAAATAAAGACCATACAAAGATGTTGAAAATGAAAAATTCAAGAAATGCAGAAGGGATAAAAGCTACAACAATGAACCAAAAACCAGATAACTAGCATTTGGAAAAACAAAAGACAAAAAATAACAGTTGTGGGAAAAGTACAAACATCTTGTCACAAGCATGCTTACTTATTACCACCATTTTCCTCACTGCAATGTACTTCAAACTTTTTAAACCATGGAAAAATAATGTATTGAATGTACTCCAAGCATGGATTTCCTTAAACAATCTGAAGATGACAAAATGATTTCTTTATCTTCACATTCATTTCTGACACTTCCTGTGAAAATAATTGTGTTATAAATCCATCAAAAATTGTATAGTAATACTAATTCGATTTTATTAATGTTGAGCCAAAGTGGAATCTATATCTCCACAACAAGAATTTTCCAAAAAATAATGTAGGGTTTACACCACCTCTTCTTCCTCAATGAAGATTGCAGAAGTGGGATCACTCTTAGACTTTTTTTTTCCTTGTTGTAGTCCAAACAACATGTCTATAATATTTAATATAAAGGAAAAACATGATGTAATGTGAGACTAGATATAAATGGCACAAAGTTCGATATTAAAAACATCAAGATCTGGGAATATTTTTAATTCCTGCATCCTTCAAGTTTCTTGAACACATTCTCCAAGTGGGAACACGACAGTATACAAAGAATACCCTTATCATGATTATATCATATGTGAAACATCAGATCAAAGCATCCAAACTTCTCTCAAGAATATTGATACTTTAGCTAACTTTGATACTTTGACATTTCATTTTCAATCCAAAGAACCTTGCATACATTCTCAACCTTGAATTCACGGTCTCATACCACAGTGAGTCATAGATGGAAGACCATATATTCTGTCTCAGCTCCTTTTAAGTTATGAACATTCTTGGTAATTGGATCTTCTTATGACAGACCTCATACCTTTGATGAATTAATAATCTCTTCATGAGCATATTCACACCTTATTTGGCTTGATGACAACATTTAGAACCTATATACAACAAGAAAAACCTCTATACATTTTGATAGAGCTTGGTCATCAAGACTCCTTCATTAATCAACTAAAGACAAATCATACTATACTTTGATTTCAAACTGAGCATAGACCTTGAGATCACCTATTTCATGTTTGATTAACTACAACAAAGACTTCTTATCACTAGAGTGTCTTATCATTAGAGTGTCTCTGGCTTCTCAACAAATCATTTAAGTTGCTTGTTCTCTTCTCAAACCTCTGATACATCTTCAGTTTGCTTAATGTATGCTCTTCAGTATAAGAGTAATCTATATTATTTTTATTTATTAAATTTATTTTTACTTTTAGATGTATTTTTACTTTTAGGTTAATTTTTACTTTTAAATGTATTTTTTACTTTTATATATTAGTTTTAATTTATTTTTAAATTTTAGAAGTATTTTTATTTAAAAGTAAGTTTTATTTTAGTTTTTATTTTTAGATGTGTTTTATAAAAAAATTATATTTGTAATTAAAATTTAGTAAATAAAATTCTATATTGTTGATTGGGTGATTACGTGATGTGATTTGATGTGACACATTTTATTTACTACTTTTGTATCAAATTTTAAGTTATAAATTGGCAAGTACTAGTCCCTAACTTTACATCTACACTCACCAGTACCATTATTGATCCATGCTCGACGATTAGATCCTCTCCCTTAATATATTACTCGATATGTTTATTAAGAATTTATTATTGATTAAATGTATATCATTCTATCCTTAATGATATCATGTTCCTCATGCTAAAAAATAAAAGGATGTTTAAAAGGCAGAGGTACGTGCGATAGTGATGCCAGTTTAAAAGTGATTTTTTTTTATGAAAAATATCTTATATTAAAAGTGATTTTTTGGACAAGATTTATATTTAATATTAATCGCCAAAGGTTCAGTCGAAGAACTCACTCATAAATTATACATTCAAGGCCTATGGTCATTTTTCGACACTCATTGTCTTTTTCAAAATCATGGGGGTCCAAATTAAGCACATCGAATCAGTAGCAAGTGATGAATACATGGAGGATGTCAAGGTTTATTTTGATAAGGACTTGGACGTTGTTATTGTTGGGAAATCCTTTGGCCTCTCTACTTCTAGTTCTCATTTTGATGGTGATTCCACCCCCCTCTCCTGGTCAGTCGACTTCTTCCCCTGTTCCCCTTCATTCTCCTAGAACTTCTCCTGAAGAGCTCCAACCGGATTCCTTGTCTGAGCAGCTAATTCTTGAAGCATTAATAGAAATCTCTATTCTTTATCTAGAATCCCCTGAATTGGAACCTATGGATTCTCCACATGCTGCTACAAATGATGTGGATAAAGAAATTGATGAAAATCAACCCTTGGTGGTGACCCCTCATATGGACAATCAAGTCAAAACGATGTCTTCCATCCTTGCAAAGCTGCAACAAGCTTTTAAAATGCTTAAAACCTGGAAAGACTATACAAACAACACCAGAGCTATCATTGATAAATAATGTGTCGAGATACTAACCTTGGCTGACACTATGGCGAAGAATATTAATATTGATGAGACTAAGAAACTGGTACAAGAACTAAGAAATCTATTATGATATGTAATATTTATGTTATATCTAGTAATAGCTTTTTTGGTATGCCCATGTTATGATATGTAATGTTTATGTTATATCTAGCTGGAAGAGATTTTTTGTAAAAGGATGAGGGTCCTTTCAAAACCCCCATTTTACCCTATTCCAAAAAATGTATAGTGTTCTATTATATTTATAAAAAATCTTTTCAATAACCTTATACTTCTTGAATTACAGGTTTCAACAAATAAATGAGTGGTATGTCCTGAATTATACACAAATGTTCTTTTTTTTGCCTTAGGAAGGTACAATCTAGTTTGAGAACAATATTAATAATATTTAAATTAGAGATTCCTCAATGTTTCCTCCATACTCCTGTTTTCTATTAGTTAAAACAACTTAAGTAAGAACTGAGAAATATATAATAAATGGACAAATAATTAATAAATGTAAAAATTTATAACATCTAAAAATAATTTAATAACTTATAATTTTGAAATACATGTTATAAGTTATTAAGTTATTTAATATAAAGGGCAGTTCCAATAGTAAAAAGGGTTCAATTATTTAATAATTTAATAACTTATAATATGTTATTAAATTATGAAATTATGTTATAAGTTATTAAGTTATTTAATATAAAGGGCAGTTCCAATAGTAAAAAGTATTCAATTATTTAATAATTTAATAACTTATAATATGTTATTATAAATATAAGCAATTTTTTCCTTATTATTAAAGTTATCAGTCCCTCCTTGCCCATTATATAGACACGTGGCCGGACTCTGGGCCTCCACAAGGAAATGGCATTCCCTAGACTCTAAGCCTGCAAAATGAACCAAATGAATAAAGTTTTAGGTTCGCAGTGTTGGTTAGGTAAGGCAGAATGGTAGTGAGCAATCAGAAGATACCACGTGTCATTTTCCTATTCCTCTGAGTGGCCAAGTGTCACACATTCCAGGCACTTGAGTGTAAAGGTAAGGCATGTGAAAGAAATGAAATGTTTTAGGCCTTATTACAATCAAATTCGACAGAGGGTATTCGTCAAACTAGTTACAAGAGATTTGTCAATCGATTTCCAACTATTTTTTATATTTATACCAGTTTCACTGAAAGAACAAAACATGTTATAGGGATATTTTCCAAAACCATGAAACTGGTTGCAGGTATATTCGCCACAATTTCTATAAGTTTTTTTTCAGGGGGCTCCTTAAAATTTCCCCTTGCAGCTACAACATCAAAACCAGGAGCCACTATCTTTAGAGTAAACTTTCTCTATTTTCTATTGATCATGGGTTGGACCAATGTGAAAGAGTCAATTGAAGATGGAGGGGGAGGTGGTGCCAATGCCAAACTAGGAGAACCAAGAGATTGAATAGAGGGAACATCAAGAGCAAGTACCCCAATAGTAGCAGAAGATACTCCTTTGATTGGTGATTTGGGTTTTAGAATAATCACTTTCCCAGTGTCCGGTTTTATGATTTTCACCTCATCTTGTTCTTCTTCACTTTCTTCCTCACCACTTTTCTCTTGATCATCTTTCTGTTATTCTATGTTGATTTTTTTGTATCATTCTTCTCTTTTTCAATTGTTCTCATTTCCTCTTCCAGGGGCTGTGTCACTTATTCAGGAGTGGAAGTAACTTCTCCTGTTAAACTTTGAACATTTTATCCCTCTACCTCCTTCTCAGAAGTCTTTTCAAATTCTTTTATCTCCTTAGTCTTATACTTATTTTCATATACTTTAGTTGTAGAGTTCAAAAGCGAGGAGGAAGGAGTTACTTGACCCTGTCTTTAGAGGAGAAATGTGAGCCCCTTTATGAGATGAAGAAGCCTTCTATGAGGAATATTATGCCAACTTTTGACTGTATGCTCTTATCTTCTTGTTTAAAAAGACCTTAGTCCTTACCAATGCATGGTTAATTATCTCATAGAGATCATCTGTCTCCTTTTGTGACCAATCAATAGTAAGAAGGGGGATCTGATGGATAGTCTTAATATATTCAATATAATACAAATCTTCATTATCATCTTGCAAGTCCTCTGGAATTGTATATACTTTGAAATATTTGACCTGTTGTAAAAAGAGTCTACCAAAATACCTTCTCCTTACTCATATTCATATGAGAAATCTTCCCAATAATCTTCAAGAGCATGCACATGATATAAAGACATTATTAGATGATTACATATAAAACCCTTTATATCAAAATAATATCTCTTGTGAATTGAGTAAAATTTGAAGTCAAAAATGGTTCTTTCCACGTTTTGAGCATCAAAGGCAGTCCTGCATTTATAATTCCCCAAGGAGATAGGGAATTGGATGCCTAATATTTTCTTGTCTCTGCATGTTCTATGCAACATGTCCAATTGTCTGCAAAGCTCCACCAAAAATAACTTGTCATTGCAATACATAGGTAGCTTGTTTGGTGAGCCTTTGAATTCAGCTAGCCTAATGTAAGAGAATCTTCTGGATTAGATAAAGAGGCTGCCATATGTTGATATCAACTGTTTTCCCTCTACAGACACTCTCTCAACTCTATTTCCCTCTAATAGCCTTACTATGTGTGTGCTAAAAACATCCTTCATCCTTATGAAATGGGATTTTTTATTTTCGAAGATGAGTTGGGGGTAATACTCATAAACTAGTTGATTCTTCTTATCTTCTTGAGGAGACAATCCTACCCATACCATGTAGGCTGTAATTGTGTACATGAGGTAGGAAGTCATGTATAATGTCTTGCTTTGTTGCACATTGACCAGTTGTTCACTGATATTTTCACAAATTATCTCTCCTTCATTAAATATTTATTTTACCTCACAGATGATATTGATATAAACACACATCTAGAACTAAAATTCATTGGTGGAAGGGAGGCCCATTAACCTAGCTAGTAGAGTGATCATGTCACATACCTCTTATTTGAAATTTGACCTGTACAAGACTTTGGGAAGTTTGGAAGATCCCATTTTTTGAGACTTAAGCCATGATTTGGCTATCATTGTCATGTATTTATCTTTATCATGCTCAAACATATGTTGGGCCTAAACCAGGGTTAAGGTGTTTGAATTGTCAAAGACTTGGATCCTTAGAGTTGCATTTATATAATTGACATCCAATTTGGAAATAACCTGTCCTTGAGGATCTTTGATTTCTTTGGACACTGGATCAAAAAAAGAGGCACAAGATAATATAGTGTCAGTACACTAGAATGAGAGAGGGAATCCAACAACATGAGTGATTCCATTTTCCTTAATACATTGAGCTATGGAAGTGGGAGAAACTTCAGAGATACGTGTACAAAAATCATCAAGATTAATGTGTTGAATGTCATTGTCCCTAATGTTTGGCACAAAGGTTTCCAAGTAGGAGATGTGCTCATACGCCCATATTGGAATTACATGGTGGTAAGATGGAGAGATAGACTCAAGAAAATTGGGTTTAACAATGGATTTCAGAGAGAAAAAAACAGTAAGGAAAAAAATTCAATTTGAAACTAAATAAAATTTGATCCTTTAGAATCACTCACCTTAGTCGCAAGAAGAATGGCGTTCTTCTCAAAATCCCAATGCAGTTCAATTTTTTGAAAACAGACATAAAATGAGCAAGTTGTGACTAAAAATGTACTTGAGGGCACATGAACGGAAGCAAAATACACACTTGAAATTATTGGCTTGGAATGGTAAAAATGAATTACCTTTACTCCTTTTATACTTTTTTTTGTTCAACAAATGACTTGGTAAATAATAAATTTTGGGGGTTCACAGTGTATTGCGGGGAACAAAAAGGTTTGTGGAATAATTTTACTCATTTTTCCTTATATTGTGGATATGACAAATATGCGGGGAAATGAAGGCCAGGGGTACCTCAAACATCCGAAAAATCCACAACACAAATAAACCAAATGGAATGCGGATAAACCGAGCTTGTAGGGAACACACAGTTCAAAGGAACAAGGGCCACAATGTCATCAAATATATGCATCTCTGCAATATAAAGAGACCCAATGTAAAGTTAAGACAAAGGTTTTTCAGATCGAGAACAAGGGGATATAGGGAACAAATGCCCGGGTGGAATAAGGGTCACGAGTTCGTTAAATGTCTGAAGTCTTTGCAATACAAAGGATCACAACCAGTGTGGGTAGAGTGGGTCTTCAGAGAATATAAGGCCTGATTGATGCAGAGAATCATAGAGGCTTAGGTGTCTAAGTGTGTTAGTTAGTCTAGGCTTGGTGTTAAAAGTGTTTTCCCTCCATGTTGGAGGCATTCAAATTCAAATATGTATGTAACTAGGTGAATTTACTTAGATAAGGTGTATACATGCCAAATAAGGCCATGTAGGCCATAAAAGTATGTAATATTTGTTTTCATACGTGTTCATAGGTTGGGTATAGGTGATTTGATCAGGTTTCAAGTTTGGAATATGGTGGAGTCAAAAATAGTGGTAGTTACACCATCTTAGGAATGGTTGTTGCTTGATGCTAATATGTAAAATACTCAAAAAGAGAGAGAGATATCACGTGTGGAGGATATGAAGTGGTATAGTAGAATTGAATGATGGTGAATAAAGGATGATGATTGAAGTTTTTAGGATTCAGACGTTGTAGTGCATGTTTCATTACTGTTTTTTAGTATATTGTATTAAGAACCTATCCCAGGCATCGAGATGGAAGTTTACAATTAGCCATAGGAGGATTTTCTAGATCTATGAAGGATGGAGAAGGTGGACAGAGGTCCATGGAACCTTGGAAAAATTTTGTAGCTCATGAATTTATCCAAGATTTCCTGTAGCTCCATTTATCTACTCCTGGGCCCTAACTAGAGCATCAAACCATTTTAAATGCACCCATCCAATCTTCATGAAAATTTGAGGGAATTTCTGCCTAGTTGTATTATAGAGATTTGCAAAGTTTGGAGCTACATCTTGCATATGAGAAAAATTTGTAGGTAGTTTTGCAGGTATGATTGTAACTGGGTGATACAACAAGGAGAATTAGGTGCATGCATGAGTGTATGGATGAATCAAGCTCTGAAACTCATCATATAGCATGTGATAAGTGTTAGGAAGTTGTTTCTATCATTTCTTAGGTGATATTAGACCCGTAAATTTCACTGTTACATTTGCAGAGTAAGAAAAGACCTAGTTAAGCCTAAATTGCCCCTAGAATAGTTATAAACTTCATTGACCGTACAAAGGAGTCAACCTTGAGTTTCATATATAAGAATGAGATCCATAAAGGATCTTTGAATTAGTCATGATAAGGTGAGGTTATTTCAGGGATAATTGAGATTCATTAGCATTTGTATACAAGAAGGGCTAATATGCAATAAGGCTAATAAGAAGGAATTTAGAACAAATGCAAGGGCATGATAGAGTTTGGAGGTCTTATCTCCTCAAGACAAGTATGAATAAATGGTCCAAGCCTATAGAGACTAGTCTAATACCTATGGTCAATATAAATGGTATTTTGGTCACCTAAAAGCCAAATTGGGTAGAGTCATTAAAGTAAGAGTTTGGTATAAAAGAATTGGATTACCAAATAAATGAAAGGGAATGGTGGAGTAGGACCAATCTAGTGTGAAAATAATCATGGAGCAAAGATTTGGTATGATGGAATTATGGAGAGCCTGAGTAAGCTATGAGGATGATGCATATGCATGAGGGAGTGAAGGATGAAGATGAAGTTGATTTGAGTGGAGAGAAGCTTGAGGAGGCACAATGTATGGAATTGGAGATG
This sequence comes from Taxus chinensis, assembly GCA_019776745.2. Classification (NCBI taxonomy): domain Eukaryota; kingdom Viridiplantae; phylum Streptophyta; class Pinopsida; order Cupressales; family Taxaceae; genus Taxus; species Taxus chinensis. Next base: position 7,622,187 of record CM034146.1, on the reverse strand, counting down.
GAACAAGTGTGGAGCCATAGGGATATCAAGGGATGTGATGGTTTAATGTGAACTCACAAGCACATTAAGTTTGTATAGTGGAGACAAGTGAAATAAGCATAGTGTTGAGTGGTGTAGGTCAAGAGCATAAGGAAAACCACATGTGGCATTCATTATAAAGAGAATCTTAGTATATGCTGATTGTGACAGAGTAGGGGAAATAGGTCAAATAAAGTTAGGGTATGAATTGCATGTTATTGTTCACAAGTTGCTTGAATAAGTCTACATAATGAGTTGTGCATACAATATGTTCTTTTTGAATATGTTACTTATGAAGTAAATCAAAACACCAAGTAGAGCATCTAAATATATCCTCAAAGTAAGGGGTGATTGAATGATGCCATGCATGGTTAAGGAAATTGTGATCTACAAGGTGGAACAAGGTGAGATCAAGTGGGCCCTTGCACCACTGAGGGAACAAAGGGGCTTGAGTTCTCAAAACCTCTAAAAATTCAGCAATACAAAAAACTTAGGAAAACAAAGGAATCTTAAGAGTAGTTCCCTGAGACATTGAAACGCACAAGGTAGAATGAGAGTATTGCGGGTAAAGTGGGGATGAAAAGAACTGAAGACCTGAAGTAACATGTTCCACATGTTTCTTGAACACCTAAAATTACCGCAATATAAAGGATCACGACTCAAAAACATTGAAATGACTAACTGTTTTAAATGTTTTCATTCCTTAAGACTTCACAAAGGCAAAAAAAATTGACAAAGGGGTCACTTGACCAAAAAAATTAATTTTTTGAAAAATTACACACTTTTCTGGGTAAGTGACAACAACTAGATTTTTCTGGGGATTGGACTGACTTGACATATAGTGAAAACAAGATAGAGAAAAGGACCAAAAAATTGCTGGCTACAAGACAAGTGCCTTATCCATTGGGAAAATTATAAAGAACAAGACCATACAAAAGAATACAAAAACACAAAGACACAACACAAACCAAAAACAAAGACTATACAAGACTATTTACAAAGAAATACTATTCACTTCAACAGTGGAACAACTTCAAATATTGGCCACTATATGGAAATGGAAGTGAAATCTCATCCATATAGCTTAGATAATAAGAATTTCACAAGAAAAATGACGAAGTTTGAAAGGACACAACCAGAGTGAATAAAAATTACCCTGGTGTTGTCACCCTCAAAATTTCCCCCTCATTTTCTAAGTCAAATTCAAATATTTTGAGCTCATGCCCTCCATAAGTGTTCAAGTAAATTTGGAATCCTGCAAAGATAGAGAAATTCATGCTTTGAAGTTGTTTAAACTCTCCAGTCTACGTCGTTTGATAAATTTTCCGTTTTCCTATCTAGATGCGTGAAAATTTTATTGTCGACCTCATATGAATGAAATTTTCAAATCTCTCTATGGCCATGGATCATCGAACCTTGTATTGTTTTCAATTCCTTGGTTCGCAAAATAAATCTGAAAATCAGGCACGTAAGATGGTGGACCTTTCTTCTTCTCTACATTTTTTCCATAGTCGTGAATGATGGGGAATTTTCTTCCCTATCAAATTTTGGCTCCATTATCCATGGGTATGTGGACATATCTAATTGGAAGCGGGGCCAACGGAGCAATTTTGAGTTTTTGTTCCTCTTTGTAAAAAAGGCGTAAAGTCATAAAGTGACCCATAGCCGCAATCATGCTATAGAGGGAAAAAGTCAAATATTGAGTCCACATCAAAAAAGTCAAAGTAGGAAGGTGAAACATTGGGGAGATTTTAGAATTTGAGCCTTTTTGTCATTAAAGGGGCTAAAAGGCACAAAATGCAAAAGGCATCCTCTGCGCCTGTTCTAGTAGATTTCTCCCTCGTGGATGGCTTTGGTTTAAAGTTTCAAAGGCAGGATGAACGGTCCAAATTCAAAGTTACAAAATGAGTGTAACGATTGCATTATGAAAAGTCCGGTTTTTTCCGCCATTCAGTGTTTCTTAAAGCGAATTCAAGAATTAAGAACGTCGAAGGTCAAATGACTGAGAAGTTGTAACCATTTCTCACTAACAAAGAAGAATTTGTAACTATTTCTTGAAAATATTTAATGGCTTCTTCACGCCATTGTAAGGTGTTGGCAATTGATCTTGTGAACTCACGAGTGCATTGTACTCTAAAAGACACAAAGGATTATAAAGGCCATCCTCTTCACACCCACTCCAGTAAATTTGTCCCACATGGACAACTTTGGTTTAAAGTTTCAATAGGCAAGATAAATGGATTCAAATTAGCAAAGTTGATGAGAACGAGTGTAGACGGCTTTGCATTTCGCAAAAAGTATCTGGTCTTGTTTCCATTACAGGGTTTTCATTTCTTCTTATGAATTGCATGAATCTAAACAAACGTAAATGATGTGAAAAGATTGCAAACCATTTCTTGCTAACAAAGAAGAAGTGGTAGCTACCTCTCTTGCAAGATCATTTAATGGATTCTTCACACCATTCATACGGGGTTGGTGACTGATCTTGTAAACTCAATTGAGTATATTGTTCTTTGAGAGAATAAAGGAGATAGCCATTTTCTTCCATTTCCCGGCCATTTTCTCACCATAGAAATCCCTCCATTTCTCCACTATGTACATACTTCTGTTTAAGCTTCACCAGTACAAGTAGAGGGACTTAGATTCCCAGAGCTTTGTTTGGAATCCAGGGGTTTTTCCATGTTAAAAATTGTGTTCATCAACATTCTATTCATTCACCGTGTTGCCATTTGCAAGATTGGTTCACTCTAAATTTAGTGCATGGTGATGAAGTTTCTAAATTCAAGTGTGTGCAAGAATATCTAGATTTTCTACTTGCAACATTAGTTCTCCTACCTGGATTTTCTCACTCCCTTTCCCACCTTCATAGAAAATCCCTCCTTGCAGATAGACCTGCAATTGCATTTTCTGTAGGGTCCAAGTGGACGTTGCCCCTGTTTGGGGATCCCCAGTCTGAATAGGCCACCACAGAAATGCCACATTTTTTCACGCATGCATATACAACGAGAATTGCACAGGTTGAAGTAGAGGGACTTAGATTCCCAGAGCATTGGAAAGGAATTCACAAATGGCCTTAAAAGATTCTAAAGCATTGCATTGTCATATATATTGATGATTTCACATAGATTTTCAAAGAAGAGGGGAGATAATATCTATCACTTGGAAACAGAGTACTTGCAAGGTGTAGGAAAACATGGCATATCACTAAATCCAAAAAAGTGCATTTTTGGAGTCACAGAAGGCAAGTTATTGGGGAAAATTGTGAACAAACATGGTGTTACACATTGATGAGAGGGTTAGATCCATATCAAGCATTAGCCCTACCCACAAGCAAGAAAGGAGTTCATTCATTCTAGACTGGAAAGGTGAACTTTCTTCATCGTTTTGTGCCTGAGTTTGCTGAGTTGACGAAGCACTATCACTTCCATGATGAAACCAAAGAGCAGTAGCAAAATTCAAATGTAACAATGAAGGGAAGGAAACATTTGGAAGACTATCAAGAAATCCATTGCCAAGATTGTGGACTCTTGATATGCTCTATATTTTAACAAAGAACATTCATCATGTATTTTTAGCATCATAACATACAGCTCTCAAGTCATTCTCATCAAGAAAAATGATGAAGGCATGGAAGCACATACCCAATTTCATGAGTTGTCCTTTGAAAAAGTTATGAGCTAAAGGATATAGAAGAATTGGAGAAGCATGCCCTATGTGGTCACTCAAGGCTATAAAAAATCTTTAGGTTTTACATCACTCAATTCCCACCTACTAGTGGTGATGGTCCCTGATAGTGCAATAACCAGACCCATCTTGTCAGGGATCATGCTAGGATCCTAAAGATAAAAGAGGAAATTGGATCTGCAAAGACTCAATAAGTATGACTTGGAGATTCGACCCTCCAATCTGGTAAGGGGGAAATGGCTTATGCAAGGTTTGATTGCTAAAGATGAAACACTCAAAGTTCAACATGGCGAAGAGTCAAACTATGCTTGCTCAACTTGTTCAGAAGACAACCCACATGTTCTCTTTGTCACCACTACTGATTTTCTACTTTGTGGTATGCTGATATTTCCTATTATCTAACTTATGGAGAATTCCCTCCCCATGCTTGATTACAAGTTTAAAGGAGAAACACTGAAGCTAACCCTATATAGCTAAATTTGTAATTCTGGAATCATGTGTTTACTACAAACACCATTCCTAGATGGTTGTTTCCTTAGGTGTGTAGCCCTAAAGAGCAACCAAGACCAATAGTTTCTTGAAGCATTCTACCTGTCACTCCTCATTAAAGGCTTCCAGCTAAATAATTGTATCATAGATTCCGGAGCCTTAGACAATGTGATGCTAGCCAAAGTTGCAAATTCTCTAGGCCTCACCTTGACCTAGGTAAATGGTACCTACCACTCTATGGAATCCAAACAAGTGCCATTGGTAGGAAGAATCAAAGATGCATAGGTAGCACTAGCTGATTTTCTAGACAAAAAGGTGCTCCTAACCATACTGGTAGCAGACATCCCAACATCCTTTGGTATGCTATTGAGTAGGAGTTTCTGTAGAGACCTGGGTGGAGAAATAAAAATGGATTAGTCATTTGCAACTATCCTAGTAAAAGGAAAGATGAAGAAGTTGCTTCCAGTAAGAAAGATGAAATTCGCAGTATGAAAGTCTGATGATCCAAAAGAAAACATTCTCTTTCATTATCATGGGAAAGGAAACTACTTCCTAACATCAAGAAAAAGAGGAGAACTTTCCACTTCTCATGGAGGAAGAGGAAGATCAAATTTGGACAATGGAATTTGATGGTAGTCATTCTAGTGTGGGCTCATGAGCTGGTGTAGTAGTGTACTCTCCTTCCAATGAGTTGTACCCATTTGCCTACAAACTGCAATTTGATAATACAAATAAACACTACAAATTATGCAGCACTACTCTTAGGAATGAGTGTAGACAGAGGACATGGGAATCAAGAAACTAGAATTCCAAGGTGATGCAAAGGTTATGGTAAAGTAGGTCTGCCAACAATATCAGGTGAATAATCCAAGACTCCGGTAGTACACAAATAGAGTGTGGGACTGCATTGAATCTTTTGATGCATTTTCCATTGAAGTTATCCCAAGGGAACACTAATGAAAAGGTTGATTCTCTTATAGTGTCAGCATCCCTAATGACACCTCATCCTTCTTTTGGTAAAGACTAAGTGACCATTGAAATGGTATTCAGGCCTAGTGTACTAGACAATGCAAATCATTGGTAAGTCTTGAATGATGATAACCAAATTCTAGCCTTTATTGGAGCAAAGGGATAATTTCAATAATCTCTTCTTTGAAGGAGGTGAAAATGCACACCGATATGTAGTCCCCAAAGAAGACAAAGAAGGAATTTAAGGGATTGATGATGAGGGAGTAATCAAATTGAAAGGGAACAAAATTCCCAATGGCCTGGTCTCTTTAGAAGACCTCTTTGAAAAACATGATAGATTCATTCAAGAGAAAAAAAAGGAATCTTCTCAGTGCCCAGCTGATTTTGATGAAGAAAATATTGGTACCCCCAGAGGAGCCAAGGATATGGTCAATATTGGAAAATGTTTCTCACCTGAAGAAAAAAGAAGGTTTGTTGCGTTTCTCAAGAAATACTCAGATGTCTTGGCCTACTCTTATAATGAACTCAAATCCTTCCAACCAAAGGAAATTCATCACTTAATTCCTTTGAAGCAGGGTGTTAAGCCCTTCAGGAAGAAACAAAGGCCATACAACCCAAAGATTTTTGATACCATAAAGGAGGAGATAATGAAGATACTTAATGCAAGGATCATATTTCCCATCCACCATTCAACGTGGGTTGATAACATTATGCCAGTGCGGAATAAGAATGGTGAAATAAGGATATGTGTAGATTTTTGCAACCTGAACTAGGCATCACTAAAAGACAATTATCCTCTTCCTATCATGAGACCATATCCTGCAAGCAGTCACTAGATCTGAAATGCTTTCAATTACTTGATGTATTCTCAGGATATAATCAAATCAAACTGGAAGAGGAGGACCACACCAAGACAACCTTTACAACACCTTGGGGCACTTTTTCCTACAGCAGAATGCCTTTTGGCCTAATCAATGTAGGAGCTACATTTCAAAGGGCGATGGATTTGGTCTTCAAAGATCTGAAGCATTGCATTGTCATATATCTTGATGATCTCACAGTATTTTCAAAGAAGAGGGAAGATCATATCTATCACTTGAGAACATGTACTTGCGAAGGTGTAGGAAACATGGCATATCACTAAATCCAAAAACATGCATTTTTTGAGTCACAAAAGGAAAGTTATTGGGGCACATTATGAACAAACATGGAGCACAAATTGATCCTGAGAGGATTATATCCATTCAAGCATTATCCCTGCCCACAAGCAAGAAAGGAGTTCATTCATTCTTTGGAAAGGTGAACTTTCTTCATCGTTTTGTACCTGAGTTTGCTGAGTTGATGAAGAACATCACTTACATGATGAAACCACAAGAAAAATTAAAATGGAACAGTAAAGGGAAGGCAACATTCAAAGAGATTAAGAAATCCATTGCCAAGGCTCTAACTCTTGTATCTCCAGATTTTAACAAAGAATTCATCATGTATTGTTATGCATCAGAACATACACTCTCTGCCATCCTCATGTTCAGAAAAATGATGAAGGCGTGGAAGCACCTATTTCTTTCATGATTTTTCATTTAAAAAAGCATGAGCTAAAATACAACCAATTGGAGAAGCATTCCTTTGCAGTGGTCAAGGCTATAAAAAACTTCAGGTTTTACATCCTCAATTACCATACGGTGGTGATGGTCCCTAGTAGTGCAATCAAATCCATCTTGACACAGAAAGATCCCAAAGCTAAGAGAGGAAATTAGATTACAAAGACTCAATAATATGACTTGGAGATTTGACCCTCCAATCTGGTAAGGGAAAATGGCATTGTGAAAGTTGATTGCTGAAGGATGAAATACTCAAAGTTCAACATGGAAAAGAAAATTGTGCTTGATCAACTTATTCAGAAGACAACCCCCAGGTTCTCTTTATCACGACTATTGATGAGTGGTATGCTACTATTACCTATTACCTGACTTATGGAGAATGCCCTCCCCATCTTGATTACAAGAAAAGGATAACACTCAAGCTTAATGTAGATAAATTTTTAATCTGGAATCATGCACTTTACAAAAGAGGCCTAGATGGTTGTTTCCTCAAGTACGTAGATAAAGAGCAACAAGAAAAGTTGCTTATATCATACCATGACAAAGTGGTGGATGTGGTCACTACACACAACATCCTTTGAGGAAGGTATTATTAGCCCACCATCTTTACAGACACTTGAGATTGGGTTTCTAAATGCAAAGTATGCCAACAGTTTGTTGGAAGACCACAACTCGCTGCATTACCACTCAAGTATGTGGTTATTGAAGAACCATTTCAACAGTGAGGGCTGGACTTAATTGGTTTTCTAAACCCTCACTCAAGCTCGAGGCACACATGTGTACTCACAGCACAATGGAATACTTCACCAAATGGGTGGAAGCCATTCCAACCAAACAAGCCAACACCGAAACAGTATGTAACTTCATCAAGGAGAATATCATAGTCTATTTTGGAGTGCCACAGAAGATTATAGCAGATAATGATAACTATTTCTCTTCAAGAGAGCTAACCGTGTTTTTCTATAGCTACGGAATCTCCCTAGCTCATTCTTCTCAATACTATCCACAAGGGAACAGATAAGTTGAATCATGAAAAAAGAACATTGTGACCATTATCTGCAAGCTTGTAGACAAGAATCAAAGGAATTGGCACAAAAGGTTGTATGACATGCATTGTGGGTGGATAGGATCACTCCCTAGAAGAAAATAGGTATGTCACCATTCCAACTGCTTTATGGAGTCAAAGCATAAATTCCTCTCATGACCGAGATGCCAGCTCTCAAGCTGGTTACAAGAAATAGAAGATGGTCGGTACAAGGATTCCATTGAAAAGAGGATCCTCTTTCTTGAGAGGATGGAAGAAAATAGACTCCAAGTTGTGGATCACATTAAGGATCACCAATTAAAAGTAAATAATATTTTTGATAAGAAGGCCAACGACAAGAGAATTCAAAGTTGGAGACTTCATCCTACTATGGGACAAGAGAAGAGAACCAAAAGGTAGCCATGGAAAGTTTGATTCATTATGGCTTGGCCCATTCCAGATTCGTGAAGCTTGTGGCGAGAACGCTTTTCTTCTCTCATATTTTAATGGAACACTACTGGAATTTCCTTAGAGCGGGAAATATTTGAAATTATATCATCAGTGAAAGTGGGTTGTCCCCCACCTTGTACCATAAGTGATTGTTAGGTGTGTTTCCCTTTCCGTTGTGTGGTTTTGTTTCCCCTTCCATTGTGTTTTGTGTGTTTCCTTCCCATTGTGTTCTTGTGTGTTTCCTTCTTCTGATATTTCTTTCTCAAAATTGTATATGACTCTACAAGGCCCAATGGATAAGGCACTGGTCAACGAATTATAGGGTCTAGAGATTGAGCTTCTGGATTCCCATGTCATGTCTTCACTATGCTCAGTCCATGTCATGTCCCCAAGCTAGAGCTAGTTGTTTTTTCCCTCAAAATACCCCCCTCATTTATTAAGTCAAATTCAAAAAAATTGAGCTCACGCCCTCCAGAGAGTGTTCAAGTAAATTTGGAATTCTGAAAAGATAGAGAAATTCATGCTTTGAAGTTGTTTAAACTCTCCAGTTTGCGTCATTTTGATAAATTTTCTATTTTCCTATTTGGACACATGAAAATTTAATTGTCATCATCATCTGAATGAAATTGTCAAATATTTCTATAGCCATGGATCATCAAACCTTGTATTATTTTCAATTCCTTGGTTCGTGAAAGAAATTTGAAAATTGAGCGCAAGATGGTGGACCTTTCTTCTTCTCTACATTTTTTCCATAGTCATGGGAATGATGGGAATTTTCTTCCCTATCAAATTTTGGCTCCATTATCCATGGGTACATGGACATATATAATTGGAGGCAGGGCCGACAAAGAATTTTTTTTTTTTTGAGTCTCTTTGTAAAAAAAGGCGTAAATTCATAAAGTGATCCACAACCCCGATCATTCTAAGAGGGAAAAAGTCAAATGTTCAGCCTGCATCAAAATAGTCAAAGTGGGGAGGCAGATCATTGGGGAGATTCGAGAATTTGAGCCTTTTTTCATTAAAGGGTCTTAAAGTTAAAAAGTGACCCACAACCCCACCAAGCACAAAGGAAAAAATTCAAATCTTAAGCCCACCGTTGGAAAGTCAAAGTGGGAAAATGGTTCGGTAGATAAATTTGTGTTTTTTGAGCCTCTTTGTAAAAAGGAATAAAAGCCATAAAGTGACCCACAACCCCAATCAGACTTAAAGGAAAAATTCAAATACTAAGCCCGCATCAAAGGTCAAAGCGGGGGGAGGTGGGCCTGTAGAGTAATTTGTGTTTTTAAGCCTGCATTGAAAAAATGTAAAATTATAAAAGTGACCCGTGACTCCTTCACCAATAAAATGAAGCCATGTGTCATACCATATCAAAAGCGGGTGAGTGGGCCAAAATGTTCCAAAATGCCATTTCTCCAAAAGGCACAAAATGTAAAAGGCATCCTCCACGCCCGCTCCAGTATATTTGTCCCACGTGGAAGGCTCTGGTTTAAAGTTTTAAACGCAAGATGAACGGTTCAAATTCAAAGTTACAGAATGAGTGTAACGGTTGCATTATGAAAAGTCTGGTTTTTTCCACCATTTATGTTTCTTCACGAATTGAGAATATGAACAGACGTGCGATGATTGAAAAGATTGTAAACCATTTCTTGCTAACAAAGAAGAAGTGGTAACTACTTCTTGCATGATATTTAATGGATTCTTCACACCATTGTATGGGGTTGGTGATTGATCTTGTAAAATCAAGACTATATTGTGCTTTGAGAGAACAAAGGAGATAGCCATTTTTCTTCCATTTTTTCCCTTTTCTCAAATTCCCTCCATTTCTCCACTATGTACAACTTCTGCTTAAGCTTCAATATAAAGAAGGATTTTCTAGCTTTCTTTGAATGACGGAGATTTCATGGTACTTTTTGTTCATCAAATCTCTATCTCGGTCTTGTTTCCATTTGCAGAGGTTTTTTCCTTCTAAATTTAGTGCATGTGATGAAGTTTCTAACTAGTGTGTGTAGGAATCTGATTTTCTACCTGCAACATTAGTTCTCCTACCTCTTTCCTCACTCCCTTCCCACCTTTATAGAAAATTCCCCCCTTGCAGATAACTACAAGCATTTTCCGCAGGGTCAGTGGAGTTCCCCTGTTGGATCTCCGGCCAAAAGGCCACCATAGAAATCCACCTTTTCACATGCATGCATATACGACAATTGCACTGGTTAAGTAGAGGGACTTAAATTCCCAGAGTGTTGGCAAGGAATCCATAAGTTTTTCCACCCAAAAAATTTCCTCTCTAACACATGGCTTCCATTTGGTTCATGCCTTTTAACCCAACGTAGGACAACATCTCCAACCTGGAAGTCCCTGGGCCTGACTTTCTTGTAAAAAAATGGTTTGATCTTATGTTAGTGTGCAATGATTCTATCAACAATCTGCAATCTTTCTTCATCCAATTTCTATGAGTACATCACCCTTTTCTCCATGGCACTTGATAACTCTTCATCTTCAATATATTTTACAAGGTGAAGTGCAAACAACTCCGCTATCACTGGTAATTGTGCTTCCATTCCATACACTAGATGAAATGGAGACATCCCGATGGCTCTCTTTGGTGTGATCATATCCGTTGAGAGAGCATCATACAACTTCTTATGTGAATTTCTATGTGATTCATCTACAAGATTCCTAATTATTGTTACCAAGTTTTTGTTGGTTGATTCAGCCTGCCCATTCCCTTGTGGATAATAATTAGATGAGTGTGCAAGGGAAATACCATATCCATAACAAAATCAATAAACTCATGGTAATAAAATTTTGGGGCATTATCTGTGACAATCTTGTTCGGAATCCCAAATCTGACTAGTATATTTTCTTTGATGAAATAAAAAACTACCTCATAAGTGGTTCTCTTGACTGGGGTTACTTCAACCCACTTTGTGAAATAGTCAGTGGCTGTTAATAAATGCATGTGTACTGCACTTGAGGTTAGATTAAGAGTTCCTATAAAATCTAGCCCCTAGTACTGGAAGGGATCTTCAATAACCATTGGTTTAAGAGGTAAGGTGACCAACTTGGGTCTGCCCACAAAGTTTTGACATGCTTCGCACTTCAAAACCCACTTATTTGCATCTTTGAAAAGTGTTGGGCAATAATACTGTTATCACCGAATCACCGCACCCCTGTGCATATACCTGAACTCACAGTGTGATTGGATAACATGGGTACTATCTCCAAGTTGTGGGACTTGCTACTTGAGATAGACCTCCAGAGAAAGTTGGTTCTTGCTCCTAAACTACCTACCATAATCTACTCTAGTGCAGGATAAGCTAAATGTTCTAATCTAAATTTCCAAGGGACCAGGGAGAGAGAATGCATAAAATGAAATCTTACACTAAAGTGGTGATACACCAGAAAAGGAGGATGTGAGAGTAGTCTCCAAATGTGTGAAATACAGAGGCAAAGTGCACAGTAGAAGAGGTGATGATAGTTCTCCATAATCTAGCAAAATGCATTCACAACAATATTCCAAGCACACACAATGATAATGAATTCTTGCAAGAACATAATAATAGACACAATATTCTTGTAGAAAGATAAAAGGGGCAAGAAGAATGCAGAAAACACAGCAGAGGAAGATACATCCACAAACTTGTATTTTATTGCTTCCTGGTATGCACAGTTCGATTTATTACAAGATAAGGGCCTGGATCACCATGCAAGGAGTCCACTACAAGGGCCTGCAACACACTGGCTTCACAAAGCAATTTTGGCAGAGCTTTTCTACCCAAAAACTCTCTCTTTACAATGAGCCCAACACTCCAATTTATAGAAAAAATGAGAAGGAGAAGAGAAGGGAAAATGGAAATCCCGAAATCTGTCTTTCAACAACCTGTAAGAGGCATTAAATTGAGTGAAATGGCTATACATTACTTGCAAAAGGCTCCCCATACTGTCCCATGTGCTGCAGCAGAGAAAGAATGATGACCATGCCTCTTAATTGTACTCCCAGCTACCAAATAAAACACTGTTCTGAACCCGGCCACGTTTTCTTAAAAATCTCAATCAATTTCTGATCAAATCTAGAATTTCTTGATTTTTGTGCATCGGGCTCGGAACCATGATTCCAACGGTACCAATTTTGTGTGATTTCGATGAGAAATGCAAAAGTTATAGCCTTCTGAGTGTGGGCAGCTATTTTGGGTCTGGCAGGCGTTTTCTGTCATTTGACGGGAATGAGCATTGACTGACTGGAGCCGAATATGTTTCTTTTATTTAAATATATATACCCTCATTAACAATAAGAAATCCAGTTTTTGTGGCACAGAGGACGTCGTGCTCGTTCCAGAAAGTCCAATTTTATGAAAATCGGAGCTCGGAGTCAAAAGTTATGGCCGTTTGAAGTTTCCGGACCAAACATTGACTTTTCTCCTGTCTTCGGCCATTTCGGCTTTTCGCGTCCCACGCGTCCCTTTGTCCCAGTGTTACGCGGGACAAATTCTTCCAAACCGCCCGAAATGGACTTCCATGTCCCTTTTCTGCCGGTGACACGTGGCGTGATCTGATTGGTCTTCGTCTCCTTCGGCTATTCGCATCCCGCACGTCCCTTTGTCCCATTTGGCCCGGTGCTGAATTTCCCTGTTTCGGCCGAACCGGCCGGTTCGCGTACTCGTGGCCCAGATGTCCCATTTGCTTTCAGGCCGTTTGGGACAAATTTTCCCGATTCGCTCGGTTCGGCCGGTTCGCGTACTTTTGTCCCGCGCGTCCCTGACTGAAAGTTCTCATTTCGGCCGATCCGGCCAGTTCGCGTACTCGCGTACCTTCGGCCTAATTATTCCGGGCTGCCTTGACTCATTTCGGCCGATTTGCATCCTCCGCGTACTAACTATCCAGATGTCCTAGACTGCCTGTTTCAACAGTTAGTCAATTTTTTCCATTTTTCGGCCAGTTCGGATTTCCGCGTCCCGCGCGTCCCTTTGTTCCAAATGTCCCAAATGCTGCGCAGACCGCCTGGTGGCATTTCGGCCGGTTCGCGCCCTTTTGTCCCAACTGTCCCGACTATTGCAAGGACTAAGACTTAGCCATTTTTATGATTTTTTCTGGCCCAAGCCTGTTTTTTGCAATTTTTCTTACCTTTCCTCAGAACTTGCTCTCTTCTACTTGGACAGGGGAGTTAGAAAAATATGAGGGGACCCTAGAAACATGAAATTTTTGCCCTGACTCAATCTATTTGCCTGGGACTTGAGAATTTGATGCATGTTATCAAATTTACCTTGAGGGGTGAATTTTGGATAACAAATACCCTACACAAAGAATTTTATGAGATGTCACTGAGGAATAAAAGTCACCTCCACAGGCTTGATCATGGAAATCCCTCAGTAGTCTCTTATGTTGCTCCTTATCAACACACCTAAGGAATCAACCATCAATTCCTCTCTTGAAAAATGAATTTTCCCAGAGAACATACTATACAGATTAAAGCTTAACAACCCTCTTTTATTTGGCACTTAGATGTGCCAGACATTCTCCATAAGTGAGAAAATGATCGGTGTTTGCATACCACTCATCAGTAGAACTAAGATAGAGTACATTTGGAACACTGGCAATTTTCTTCTCAATCAACTGGCTCTTCGAGCCATTAGCAAGAAATTCATAAAGGCCTTTAGCTCGAACAAGCTTGGTTGGCTTGATATCAAGGTCGCACTGTTAGACTTTTGCTACTCAGTTTTCTCATTTCGATCCAAATTCCTGTTGTGTGAGAATTGGATTTACTACTGTATCTGGCACGAACATAGTGGAATGAGAATTTGGGATATAAAAACAAAACTACTTTACTGCTTTCACCACAATGAAGGCATGTTTTTCCATTTGAGAGTACTTTAGTTTGTGATCTTTCAAAACATATCTCATGAATGCTATAGGAACTTCACATCCCTAAAAACTCTTATGTACTAGAATTTCTGCCAAGGTGTGATCAGATATATAACAATAGATTATAAAATCTTTGCCAAAATCTAGACAAGCAAGAATAATATTTTTGGCAATATCCCTTTTAATATTTTCAAAAGCATTCTTCCCCTCAGTATTCCAACAAAAATATTGAATCTCTTTCATCATATGGGCTATATTCCTAGTTAGCTCTACAAAATTAGGAATAAATCTTATAAGGAAATTAATTTTTGCAAAGAAGGAATGCACACCTTTTTTACTTGTCATAAGTGGAATCTTTTGGATTTCTTGATCACGTTCAAGATCAATTTTGATTCCATGCTTAGATACAATATGTCTGAGAAACTTTCCTTTTATTACACCAAAGACAAACTTATTTGGATTTACATAAATTCCATGATCCCTACACCTTTGAAGCATAAATTTTAGGTGCTAAAAGTGATCTTCTCTTTTCTTCAAGAAAATAGTCAGATCATCAAGATAGATCACTATACATTTTTTCTCGAGATCACCAAAGGTCAAGTACATTTCTCTTTAGAATGTTACACCTATGTTGATGAGACCAAATGGCATCCTTCAATAGGAAAATATGCCCCAGGGAATTGTAAAAATAGTTGTATGATATTCCTGTACATCCACCTTAATTTGGTTGTAGCCCGAGAATCCATCAAGTATGGACTACATTTCTGAACTAGTGACAACTTGCAGAATCTGGTCCATCATAGAAAGTGGATAATTATCATGAGAGAAGCCTTATTTAAGTTTCAAAAGTCAACACAAATCTAGATTTCCCCATTCTTCTTTCTCACCGAAACAATGTTGGTAACCTACGTTGAAGACGAATGGGAAAAATTATTCTGGCATTTAGCAATTTTTATATTTCCTGGTGAATCGTGCCTGCGATTTTTGGATTGTATTACCTCCATTTTGGAAAAATGGTTTAATACTTATCTTTAAGGGAATGTAATGTTGCATCTCTATTGGTTTAAAAGTTTTTAAATCATCACTTGAGTAAGACAGAATGTCTATGTAGTTCTTCAACAATTCAACCATTTTCTTTCTCTCTTCACCAGAACAACATTTGCCAATGTTGACAAATTTGGGCTCTCGTCACTTCCAATGTTAGCCTTTTCAAATTCACTTGATTGGTGAACTTCTTATGATACCTTTTATTTGATATACCTATCATGTTTTTCAAACAAATCCTCTAGACTCGCAAGGCCCTTAGGTATATTATTTCCCTTTAGCTTGATGTGGCCATCTTGGTTAGCTTCTTCCTAAACTCCTTCTTTGGAAACAAAAGATGAAGTAGATTCATGATAACCGGCTTCACTTCCCTCAAAATACAATTGACTAAAGTTATCTTTAAGTTAATGAAATGAAATCAAGTGCTAGTCATCATTGAACACTTATCAATTATCTACATTTTCTGGGACGCTAGGTTTGAAAATCATCTCCACTAAAAATTTATCTTGGGAGAAATCCAGATGAGGAATGAGAAAGGACCTAGAAACTTCTAGAGAATATTCTCTAGAGTTACTTTCTCTTGGCACAACATTAATTGAAAATGCATCCAATAACTAGACAGAATCCCATACCAAATTCTTGTAGTGTTTCAGTCTTTGGTTTTTTTCCTGAAAATAGCATCGAACTTATTTAACAATAAGTTATGCATCCTGTCGAGCACAAAGGTTATTTATTCCCATTTCCCTCACTACTACTAGGCTGAGAAGAAGGGCCTCATACTCGATAGTACTATTAGTATTAGAAAATTGGAGCTTGGAAGAGAAAGGGTGGAGTTTACCATTAGGTGAAACCAATACAACTCTTTTTCTAGAACCATCTGTGGAATAACTTCCATCAAACTTGAGAATCCAAAAACCGTTAGGATCATCCTGCACTGCTTTTAGAACTTTTTCCTCAACATCAGACATCACCATGTAATTTATATGACCAATATCTTGATAAAGAATTTGGGTCTTAGGGTCATCTATATTTTGAACAATATATTCAACCTGTCTCTCTGACAACAACTTCATCATTTGTCCATTGACTGGAATAAGAGCATGAGATCAGTCCATTTGTATCTCTCCTCCAACTTCCCTACAAAATTTTCTACTTAATAGCATACCATATGACGGAGGAATATCTATAACCAAGATAGTGGCCTTGTTTCTTTCCTCTGGGAATGCAACAAAAACTAGCCGAGCATCTTTTATTCTCCCGAATAGGGGAACCTCCTTAGTCTCCATGGAATAACACAAGTTAAATTTTTAGGTCAAGATGAGGCCAAGGACATGGGAAAATTTTGTTGGCATTACATTGTCTAATGATCCGGAGTCAATGACACAGTTATTGAGCTTGTATCCAACTATTGATACCGTAACATAGAAGGGTTCAATATTTTCATAAATAGAGGGTGCAAAGGCCATCAAATTTTGTTGGGAAGGAGAGATGGGGCTAGGTAAAAAACATTTAGAAGTTGTAAGGGATTGACCAGGCTTAGATTTGAAAATTTTGACCACTTGAGCAAAGGCTTTTGCGTGAGTCTAGTAAAATTTAGCTTCTGAAATCTGAATTCTAGTCTTCTTGATGTGATCAATGATATCAAAAGACCTTGAGGTAGATGAGGTTTCTTGACTAGAAATAGCAAAATATTTAAGTTTATTAGTATTTGAAGTTGAGGGTGTTTTTAACACATGAGTAGAAGGTGAATTTTTTTTAGGAATATAAGAGGAAGTATAAGGAGCATTAGATGAAGAGGAGGTACTTAATTTATCAGCAACAGTAGTGGGAATGTGTTTTCCTCTTTTCACAAATACTGGAATGGTGACCATAACCTCCTTGGACTCCTCCTTCTTTGGAGGCTGCACAACATCATTCTTCTTGTTCAATTGTTCTCTCATCATGAAAACATAGGATTCACTGCTCATGTCTGCTACTGGTTCGTCGTAGTCATCATCTTCATCATCTACTCCCTCAGTAGTGAGAAAGTTGATTTGGGAGTCATCTACATCCTCTTGAGTTTCTTCAGATTCTTCTTCATGTTCTTCCATTTATTCTGCTTCTTCCTCATCATCAGGATCCTATACTTCACAAGCTACATTTACTAGGAATTTAACAAGAGGAGCTTCTATTGCCAGGTTCGTTTGAGTAGGAGGGAGATGGTTCTTTGGCTGAAAATTCCTCTATGGGATATCCTTATATGCTATTTTTTGAGAAAGTTATTTCTTGATTGCAAGCATATCATTCACCATCTTTGGACTAGTTGTTCAGAATTTAATGTACATGAAGTAGAGGCTTTAGCCTTAGGTGGCTCCTTTATCAACTTTCCTGACAATATCAGGTAATCTTATATGCTTATGGCTAACTTTGATCATCATCCAAAGTAGAAATATTGGCTCTTCTTAGTGCATAAATCACCTCTAGAAATTGAGCATTAAGGAAGAATTTTTTTAGAATTTGATCAACAGGGCTAGTAGCAGCTGGAATTTTATCAACCAATTTATTAAATTTAGCAAAAAATTCCTGCATAGGTTCATAAGGCTCCTTTTTAATCTAAGAAACTTGCGCTAAGAGAGAATGAACATATTCAACAAGTTTGAATGTATTCTCAAACTGAATCTTCATGGTATTCCATTTGGTAATAGTGCCAGATGGTAGATAATAGAACCAATCTACAATATTATCTTGCAAAGTCTCAACAAAAAATTTGACTGAAACATCCTCGTGCTCATCTCTAAGAACTCCATAGGAAACAATAAAATTTTCTGTGTTCATCTGGATGAAATTTACCATCACCTTTGAACTTAGGGAAATTCATCATGTTCCCTTTATGTAGGTCATGCAAACGTCATGTAGGTCTAACTCGTTGTCCCCAAGGAAAAGGTGCAACCATTGTAAGAAAAATAGTTTGCAAAGGAAATGCAAAACATGCTAAAACTAAAGCCTGAGCACTAAGACTTACTTGCAGCTGAGTGCCAACATATACTTGAGAGGATGGACTAACTCTTTCTTTTTTAGGAGTGATCAAAGAGCTTTTACTTCTACCTCTTCTTTCTGGATTAAATTGAAAACCTTGTTGTTCCAACAAGTGAAAATCAGGATCCTCAAAACCTTGGGCTCTTTGTCCTCATGTGTATCTTCTTTCCACCAGTGTGTTTTGATTGTTGATTTAATTTGAATATTTTCCAGTGGGAATCACAACACGTGCCCCACGGTGGGTGCTAAAAAATTGTTCAGGGGACAACAGTCCCTCATCTTTATGGGAGAGGTTTTCTTATTCATCAAAACCATAGAATCTACTTATTTATAAACATACAACTACTTATCATTAAATGGTGATTTTGGTGTATACAATATCTCCATATTCAAATAATCTCAATACATATGATGAAAATAAAGAAGGATTTCCGAGGAGGAAAACAATAGCTTATATGAGTAAGACAAATGAAATAGGGACAACTAGTTCAAGCTAATCCACCAATAAAGAATATAAGTATTCTCCTTGGTCGTAGAATATTACTCGCTATTGTAAAGAAAATAAGTGAGGAAGGAAGAAATATTGCATAATAATATCCTAATGATGCATGCATGTAACTTTAAGAACATATGAATTGGCACATTTGAAAATCCAAAAAACATATAAGCAGCAGACAAAACTTTCTCCACACTACACAAATAGATTAAACATGCAGTTTCAATATTCAATTATACTAGATTCACATTTGCAATGTAAAGAGATAGAAACAAAAAGAACATAGAGAGTAGGAGAGAAAATATTCTTTCAGAGAGAAAGCCCCTTTATCATATGAATAAACCTCCTAAGAGGAAGATTGTGCCAACTTTGGACTGTATGTTCCTATCTTCTTGTTTAACCAGACCTTAATCCTTATCAACACATGGTTAATTATCTCAGAGATATCATCTCTCTCCTTTTGTGACCAATCAATAGTAATAAGGGGCATGTAATGGATAGTGTTAATATATTCAACAAAATACAAATATTCACTATCATCTTGCAAGTCCTCTGAACTTTATATACTTTGAAATATTTGACCTGTTGTAAAGAGAGTTAGCCAAAATACCTTCTCCTTACCTCATATCAATCTTAGAAATATTCCCAATAATATTCAAGAGCAGGCACATGACAAAAAGCCATTCTTAGATGATTAGAGATAAAACCCTTCATATCAAAATAAGATTTGTTGTGAAATGAGTAAAATTTGAATTTAGCAAAGGTTCTTTCTAGGTTTTGAGCATCCAAGATAGTCCAGTATGTAGAATTCCCCAGGGAGATAGGGAATTAGATGCCTATGATTTTTTGTCTCGGCATGTTATGTGCAACATGTCCAATTGTCTGCAAAGCTCCACCAAAACTAAATTTCATTGCAATACATAGGTAGCTTATTTGGTGAACCTTTGAATCCAGCCAACCTAATGTAAGAGAATGTTTTGAATTGGATAAAGAGGCTGCCATATGTTGATATCAACTATTTTTCCTCTACAGACACTCTCTCAACTATATTTTCCTCCAATAGCCTTACTATGTATATGGTGAAAACATCATTCACCCTTCTTAAATGATATTTTCTATTTTCAAAGATGAGTTGGGGGTAATACTCATAAACTAGTTAATTCTTCTTATCTTCTTGAGAATGAAATCCTACCCATACCCTGTAGGATGTAATTGTGTACATGAGATAGGAAGTCATGTAGAATGTCTTTCTTTGTTGCACATTGACCAATTGTTCACTGAGATTTTCACAAATTAAATCTCCCCAATTCAAGATTTATTTTCCCTCATAGATGATATTGGTATAAACACACATCCAGGACTAAAATTCATTGGTGGAAGGGATGCCCATTAACCTAGCCAATAAAGTGATCATGTCACATACCTCTTCTTTGAAATATGAACTATATAAGACTTTGGGAAGTTTGCAAGATCCCCTTTTTGAGACTTAAGTCATGATTTGGATATCATTGTATTGTATTTATCTTTATGATGCTCAAACATATGTTGGGCCTAAACCGGGGTTAAGGTGTTTGAATCGTCAAAGACATGGATCCTTAGAGTTGTATTTATACAATTGACATCTAATTTTGAAATAATCTATCCTTGAGGATCTTTGATTTCTTTGGACACAGAATCAAAACAAGAGGCACAAGTTAATATAGTGTCAGTACACTAGACTGAGAGAGGGAATCCAACAACATGGACGAGTCCACTTTCCTTAATACATTGAGCTATGGGAGTGGGAGTGGCTTTCGAGATATGTGTCCAAAACTCATCAAGATTAATGTGCTGAATGTCACTATCCCTAATGTTTGACACAGAGGTTTCCAAGGAAGAGATGTGCTCATACCCCACATATTGAAATTTCATGGTGGCATGATGGAGAGATAGACTCATTAAAATTGGGTTTAACAATGGATTTAAGAGAGAACAAAATAGTAGGGCACAAAATTCAATTTGACACTAAATAAACACAAGAGGATCTAAGATCACTCACCTTAGTCGAAAGAAGAATGACGTTCTTCTCAAAATCCTAATCCAATTCAAATTTTTGAAAATAGATAGAAAATGAGCAAGTTACGTCTAAAAATGTACTTGAGGGCATGGGAATGGAAGCACAATACACAATTGAAATTCTTGGCTTGGAATGGTAAAAATGAATTACCTCGACTCCTTTTATAATTTTTTCCATTCGAAAAATGACCTAGTAAATAATCAATTTTGAGGGTTCACAGTGTATTTCAGGGAACAAAAAGGTTCATGGAACAATTTTACTCATTTATCCTTATATTGTGGATATGACGGATATGCGCAGAAATGAAGGCATGGGGGAACAAGGGCTGGGGGTACCTCAAACATCCAAAAAATCCACAACATCAACAAACCAAAGGGAATGTGGACAAATCAGGCTTACGGGGAACAAACAGTTCAAAGGAATAATGACCACAGGGTCACAAAATATCTGAATCTCGACAATACAAAGAAACCCAATGTGAAGTTAAGAAAAATGTTTTATGGATTGAGGATAAGTGCAGAGAACAAGGGGATATGGGGAACAAGTTCCTAGGTGGAAAAAGGGTAACGAGTTCCTTAAATGTCTAAAGTCTCCACCATACAAAGGATCACGACCAGTGTGGGTAGAGAGGGTATTCGGAGAATATAAGGCCTGAGGGAACAAAGGGACTTGAGTTCTCAAAACCTTTGACAATGCCGCAATACAAACAACTTAGGAAAAAAATGACTCTTAAGAGTAGTTCCCTAAGACATTGAAATTTTTTCACAAGGTAGAATGAGAATACTGTGGGTAAAGTGGGGATGTGGAGAACTAGAGACTCGGAGGAACATGTTCCAATTGTTCCTTGAACACCCAAAATTACAGCAATATAAAGGATCATGACCCAAAAACATCGAAATGAATAACTGTTTAAAATTATTTCACTCCTTAGGAATTCACAAAGGCAAACAACTTTTACAAAGGGGTCACTTCACCAAAAATTTCATTTTTTTTTGAAAAATTACACACTTTTCTAGGTAAGTGACAACAGGATGGTTTTGCGAAGACAAAATACAAAGACAAGTAGCAATAATCCATTAGAAAATGTTACAAAATTATGACGCTTTAAAAGAAGACACGTGGAATTTTTTTAATAATTTACATTTCACATAAATGAATAAATGATTATTAAGGGTCTGTCACTACGAAGTATATATGTACGTGGCTCTTTGTTATTCGTTCACACTTCATAGTGTAGAACAACTTAGAAAAGAACATTTAATAACATGAGAGACCGTTAAAACTCACTATACACATGGAGTAATATGAATGGCTCGCCTTTTTCACATAGACAAGGTTCTTACAAAGAAAACAAAATGTTAAGGAAAACATGGGAAAATTCTATTGGCTCGCATTCTGCCAAACCTGACAAAGAATTGACACCACCAAATCAATGACTAAATATTATTGACTGACAGTTGTTGCAACTGAAAAAAGAATGACTTTGCAAAAAAGTGATGAGACTTGGAGTAATTTCATTGGTTCAGGTTTTGCATTAGTTAAAAAACAAACTAACCTAAGTCTTAATCCGGATATAACGTGGAGGGATCTCATTGGATCGTACTTCACAAGTATCAGAAGATAATGACAAGGGCATGACATTGCGAAGCTATATGGTTTTATCTCATTGGTTAAACCTTTGCAATAATCAATAAGTTGACAAGTCAATAACACATGGGTCTCTTTGATTGGCTAAGGCATCGCAAAAGGTAAACAAACTTAACAAAAATTTGACACTGTGAAGTACACATGGAAAATTTTTATTGGTTGTAACTTTGCATTGTTATATTTTTTAGTGTCAGGAGGACTTAGAAGCATATAATTAATGGTCGAGGTAAGCCACTCGTCCAGGCATGATGAGCAATGTAGGGGCAGAAAAACCATGAATGGTCAAAGACCTTTAATGTGAACTCGGTGCTATGCAAAACCCAAAGGCCGAGCTATTGTTGAGCTATGGAAATACTTTGCAACATTATCGTCCTTGTTTCCTAAGTTCATATTAATATGACAATAGTCATGCCATTATACCATGATCTATTAAAATATTTTGATTTTTTAATCGAAATGCATTGTTATATTAATAAAAAAAATTAATACTATATGGTTACTATTAGGAATAGTTTAGTTATTGTGAACATTAGATAAATTTGTGTGTGCAATAATGAGTTATCATATACAACTCATAGATAAGGTTGAGAGATACTAGGAATTGTTAGAGAGATTTGTGTGAGATAGAGAGGCTCTAAGAGATCATGATTGACTCCTCCTTTATAGGAGACTATCAATCTATATATTGTAATCTTCTATATTGAAATAACATCCCGAATTATTTCTATATTCAATAATATATTTGGTGTTTTTTCAATGTAATTCTACAGTGTTCAACAGTTACAATAAAAATGTGATCGGATGTAGTCACAACCCGATATTTATGTCGGTTATAGACACAACTCAAAACATAATTCAAAATGTTAAGAGGGAAACCAAGTGAATGGAATTTCATATAAGTGATAGAAGCAAGGAAACAACATTAGGGGGAGGTGGTGGATCATCTTTGAGAGGGAGAGCCCCTAAACCAATAGGCTCATCCACTAAAGGATCTAGGGCATGCCATCTATCCAAGTTCTGTGAATTGGTTTGCCTAACCAACAACACCATAATTCCCCAACTAGGGGGCAAAGAGCCAGAAATGTTATGCAGACTTGCACCAGATAGGGCCAACAACATGGAATGGCACTACAGGTTATCAATGAATTTATTTTGAGGTGGTGGCATGCTTAGAGGACCCAACTAAGGTTGTGGAAGGGTGGATAAGTGGCCGCAACAAGGGGACAAAAATTGACTATGTGAATGGATTTGATGTTGTTGAGTGGTGGGTGGTAGAGGGCTCAAATTTAGAGAATTTAGTGGAACCCGACTCATGGTACAAAGGGCGCTCCCCGAGTAGTTAGTTGAGGATATTTTGACAATGTTGAAACATAAGAGACATTTTTTCATCTTGAGCTTGAATATACATGAAAACACTATAAATAACAATGATTTCATCATTAATAATAATTTCCAAAAAATAGCATTGTTACTTATAATTGTAGAATTTGTGGTTTTGTATAATTAAAATAGAAATGTAGCTCTAAAAAATTCCATAGAAAAGTTATATATGTTAGTCACTAAAAGCTATCCAAAAAATTTGTTTTCCATGTGAAGAGTGTAGGGTGGAAATACTTGAAAAGGGAATGGATCCATGTCCAAACATCTCTAGCACAAGGGCGAAACCAAAATAGACATTTAAAGGTCTTAGGTTTTGCATGCACTATCCATTTGGGACTAGAGATAAAAATTTGTTTAATCCTTTCACCAAGTGGTATGCCTTGATCAATAAAACATCACAAAAATGTGCAATTTTGGGTTCAATTTTGGAATTTCAAACTCGATTAAGGGGAATAAAAAATACACAAGGGGAGTCATTTAGACTCTAAAATGAGTTTAACTTGTAAAGAGTAGGGGAGAAAGGGATCATGATCTAATAAAGCAAATCGGGAAAATAATTTTTGAAGGTTGTGTCAACATTCCACAATCTCACCACTAAGCTTTGGGAGGTTGGAGGTCAAGGTTATGTTGAGTGACATTTGGCAAAAGTTCCTAGATTTTCAAAATGGAAGGGAAGTATTAATTAAAAAACTTGAATTTAAGCTTGAGCTTGGGCCGCGAAGTCTAGTCCCTACATGTAACAAGTTCTTGAATGGTAGCAATTCCCTTTTGATACAACCAAAGAGCTTTAATTCCAAGTGTCTCTACAAGTGGAAAACATTCCTCTCTATAATGGGTGACCACCAAATGTTATGGCTATTGTAAGAGATCCCCAATATGAAGTTGTCTCCAACCCATCTCAAGTAATATTTTACGACCTCATCAACCTTTCAAAGACAATTTACCATGAAGGATCTTTCAATCTTGATTGGCACATAAGCAATAAATAAGAAATGGAGCCCAATGTTTTCTAGTAGGTTTTGGCATAAGGTGCTCCAATAGAGATGTAATGCCTTTACAGAATTTTCCACACCTAATTTCCTTCAATTGCATCAAAAATCCATTTGGTGTATTAGAAAATGCTATGCCTATAAATATCAATAATGCCCATGTCATTTTTATCATGAAGGAGGCAAAAAATATCTTGTCGAACATGATGAAAACCTCTAGCTAGTTTGGTGTTAGCCCATAGAAAGTCACAAATAAGCTTGGAAAACTTTTTATAGGAAGCCTTCGAAGGATCCCAACAACAAGAATAATACTTGAGTAGCGGAAAGAATCTTGGTACAAACCTTAAATTTACGTCTGAGAGAGAGAGAGAGAGAGAGAGAGAGAGCACTAGATACCCAAAAGGTAATATTCTTCTCAACTCTATCAAGAACATATTTCCATAACTTAGAAGATGTTTTATTAAATACGAAGGGGATACCTAAAATATTGTATTGTTCTCCTCATTGGATCCACTTCCAAGGATAATTATTAAACCAATCCAAAAAGGGAGCATGTTTTTCATATAACAAAGAGTTTTGTAAACTGTAAATACAAAATCGAATGGTCAAGACCGAATGGTTTTCTTAAAGGAGGCTTCATTTTCGATGAGCATGAGAAAGCAGTCATTTTCAAAGTGACTACTAATGAGATGTGTGGAGTGATATGGAAGGAAGATACCCTAGATCAACCATTGTTCAACTCCATGGACTAGTAATTATTCAAAGCCTTATGTAGCCAAAATATAGAGAGTGGGAGCAAGAAAGAAACCTTTACATATAAAGAAAAAGGTCAAATTTATCGTACTTGTGACCGTTGAGAGTTGAAAAAGTGGATGCATCGTAGAAGAGAGTTTATATACCCTGAAAAAAAAACTTCACCAAAGTCGAGTTTGTAACATGGTGACGATTAAAGACTGCTCAATGTGATCATATGTTTTTTCAAAGTCCAACTTCAGAAAAATAGTTCATTATCAAGAGGCACGAGCCCATTCCTTGCCTTCCCAAACAACAATGATGTTATTTATGATATATCTTTGATAAATTCAGTTTTCTTAGATTTTATAATGACATGATGAATGTGGCGAATGCGTAGTGCTAAAGATTTTGTGATCATTTTTTAGGAAACATTCAACAAAGTAATAGGTTTCCAACTAGATATGAGCTCAAGATCACCATATTTAGGAAATAATTTGATGTTTCCTTTCTTTATAAGTTTACCTAAAGATTGAGCAGATAATGCCTTGCAAACTTGCAGTAAATCAGGTGACTTTGTAAAAAATCACAAGGTAAACCATTATTACTCGATGCTTTGTTGTTTCTATGTATTGCAAAACCACATAGAGCTTGTCTAAAGTGAGAGAAGAATCACACTAATGTCAATTTGTAGTGAAATATTCTAAGGAACAATATCAAATCATTTTTGAAGAGCTTCTTTTCTTTCTTCCGTCATCGCTTGAGCTTAAAACACCCTTTTTTAGTGTTCAACAAGGCATTAGAGATCTCAAGAAATTTGGTGAGTCAACTGTGATCCATTTGTATGGCCTTTATATACTCTTTGGCCTACATGAGATGAAGGGATTCAAATGAATTCTTTGGAGGCATGATCTTCAACCTTAAGCCAACCTCAGATAGCGTGGGCTTTACTAAGTTTGAGTTTACACTTAAGGTTAGCAACTGGGGATCAAAAGGATTGTATTCCAAACACACATAATTCAGGTTGGGATTGCACAAGGAGAACTAACACATACAAGATGGGAGAGATTTTTGACTTCTGCATATTTGGTTAGGGTTTCACATTGATAAAAGTGTTAGCTATGACAAAGTTTTGTTTTCCATGGTGGTCCAACCATCATTTTTTGCAAACATGTTTTGTATTTCAGTTAGTAACGTTCCCTTAATAGGTTTATGCGGAGCCATAAGGGGACAATCTTGGATCCTTTGGTTGGGAGCTTAACATTTGAAACATGTGTAAGGTAGATTGATGTAGGTAACCTTTTGGGAAACATGCTCAATGATTACCTGAATGTCAAATGAAATTTTCAAGTCCTTGGTAAGTTCAACCTCAACATAGATCCACTTGTTTGGATCAAGCCAAATATAAGAAATCAACTTCACAACAAATAACACACATAATAGGTTTTAAAATCTTTGAGGTAAAATATTAGTGAGGAATCAGGAGGCCAAGAATATTGACCCAAGAAATGATTTTGAGGGTGAAATAACAAGGAACATTTTTTACTAGAACTAGTAGCTTGACTTAGCGAGAAATGCTTGAACTTGCGAGTGATCCTAGAAGGAAAACAAAAAAATCCTTCAACAAGGTTCATAATTCCTCATACATGGATTCCATTGGGATCTCCATGGATTTTAATATAGGTTTGAAGATATCTACATAAGAAATAAAACTAATATGGTAACATTAATTAAAATATCAGGAGCAATTTTAGATTCATTACCTTGTATCCAACATTGGGGAAAAAATTCCTCATATATATTTTGTTAACCTGTTGTCACTTTTTACAACAGGTTAATAAAATATATATTTGACCCATTTTAGGAGATGAAGGAGATCTACATATAAGATGGATATTTTTCGAAAGCATGGAGAGCATGTGCATAACCAATGAGCATTGGTCGCACATTGTGGTTGGACTATTTAGTCTAGGAAGGAATCTTGCTAAAGGGAATATAATTATGTATACCATAGGGATCAATGAGGTATAATTTGGTCCAAGAGGAACATTTTAGAGGAAGGTCAGGGCTCTTTGGAGTAGATAAGACTTTTTAGAAATTGAGTGAGAGATATTATTGGTCGTAGATGGCTACAAAATTGTACGATATGTGTGGAGATGCAAAATTTATGAGTGGGCAGAAGGGAGAAGTAAAAATGTAGGGTTATACTAACCATTCTTAGTACCGAAGACACCATAAAAGCATCTGAATATGGAATTTGTTTTAAGATTTCCCAAAACATTGGAGGTTCATGAATCTATCTTCATTATTTTGGATAGATTCTCGAAGATGGTTCATTTTATTACTTGCAAGAAGACCAATGATGTTACTTTTGTGACAAATTTATTTTTCAAGAAATTTATGAGGCTGCATGGTTTTCCACACACCATTGTATCTAATAGAGGTATATAATATATGGGTCATTTAAGGTGTACATTGGAAGAAATGCAACATGAATTTGTTGTTTAGCTTTGCATATCACTCATAGATATATGGTTGAACATAAGTTTTCAATAAAATCCTTGACAACTTGCTATGCCATTTGGTAGGGGAGAAGATAGGAGCACAGGATGTTATTCTTACATCTGTAGAGTTCACATACAACCTTATAAACATAACCAATGGGATTTCCCCTTTATAGATTGTGTATGGAACAATTCCACAAGGAATTTTGGAGTTGAGGGGGTTACCGTGAGAAGAGGGGTGAATTGCGGGAGTAAAGGACTTCCTACAATACATGAAGCACACAAGCGAGAAAACAACTGAGAAGTAAAAAACAAAATACAAAGAGTGTGCAAATTTGTGGGAAAGACACTTGGATTTTAAGGTGGGAGACTTAGTTCTCATGCACATGAGGAATAAGGGGTTCCCACGAAGAATTTATAATACACTCAAGTGTAAGAAGATTGGACCATGTAAAGTCCTGAAGAAGTTTTCAGAGAAATCATATGAGTTGGAGTTATTAGTGTTCCAACTCTAAATTAATTAAATATGTTCCAAAGAATGAATGAATTCCTTTCTTGCTTATGGGCAGGGCTAATGCTTGAATGGATCTAATCCTCTCAGGATCAATGTGTGCTCCATGTTTGTTCATGATGTGCCCCAATAACTTGCCTTCTGTGACTCCAAAAATGCACTTTTTTGGATTTAGTGATATGCCATGTTTCATACACCTTGCAAGTACCTATTCCAAGTGATAGATATGATCCCCCCTCTTCTTTGAAAATAATGCGAGATCATCAAGATATATGACTATGCAATGGTTTATATCTTTGAAGGCCAAATCCATCGCCCTTTGGAATGTAGCTCCTGCATTGATTAGGCCAAAAGACATTCTGTTGTAGGCAAAAGTGCCCCAAGGTGTTGTAAAGGTTGTCTTGGTGTGGTCCTCCTCTGCCACTTTGATTTTATTATATCTTGAGATTCCATCAAGTAATGAAATCATTTTAGATCCAGTGACTTCTGCAGGATATGGTCCATGATAGGAAGAAGATAATTGTCCTTTAGTGATGCTTGGTTCAGGTTGTGAAAATCTACACATATCCTTATTTCACCATTCTTCTTCTGCACTTGCACAATTTTAACCACCCACATTGAATGTTGGATTGTAAATATGATCCTTGCATTAAGCATCTTTGTTACCTCCTCCTTGATGGTATTAGTAATGTTTGGGTTGTACGGCCTTTGTTTCTTCTAGAAGAGCTTAACACCCTGCTTCAAAGGAATTGAGTGATGCATTTCCTTTGGCTAGAAGGATTTGAGTTCATCATAAGAGTAGGCCAAGACATCTGAGTATTTCTTGAGTAAAACAACAAACCTTCTTTTTTCTTCAAGAGAGCAACATTTCCAATATTGACCATCCTTGGCTCCTTCGGGGTACCAATGTTTTCTTTATTAAAATCAGTTGGGCACTGAGAAGATTGCTTTTCTTTCTCTTGAATGAATCTGTCATGTTTGTTAAAGAGGTATTCCAAAGAGACTAGGCCTTTGGGAATTTTGTTCCCTTTCAATTTTATTACTCCCTCATCATCAATCCCTTCAATTACTTCTTTATCTTCTTTAGGGACTGCTTCTCGGTGTGGATTTTCACCTTCTTCAAAGAAGAGATTATTAAAATTATCCCTTTGCTCTAAAAAGGCTAGAATTTGGTTATCATCATTGAATACTTGCCAATGATTTGCATTTTCTGGTACACTAGGCCTGAATACCATTTCAATGGTCACTTTTTCTTTACCAAAAGAAGGATGAGGTGTCACTAGGGAAGCTGACACTACAAGAGAATCAGCCTTTTCATTTTGTTCCCTTGGAATAGCTTCAATAGAAAATGCATCAAAAGATTCAATGCAGTCCCACACTCTGTTTCTGTAATATTGGAGTCTTGGATTCTTCACCTGATATTTTTGGTAGACTTGCTTTACTACAACCTCTGCATCACCTCGACATCTTAGTTTCTTGATTTCCATGTCCTCTACTACACTCATGCCTAAGAGTAGTCCTTCATACTTTGTAGTGTTATTTGTATTATCAAATTGCAGCTTGTAGGCAAATGAGTACAGCTCATTGGAAGGAGAGTACAATACTACACCAGCTCCCGAGCCCACATTGGAATGACTACCATCAAATTCCATTGTCCAAATTTGATCTTCCTCTTCCACCATGAGAAGTGGCAAGTTCTCTTTTTCTGATGTGAGGAAGTAGTTTCCTAGCCCAAAATCTTGAAAGAGAATGTTTACTTTCAAATCATCAGACTTTCGTACTGTGAACTTCATCTTTCTTACTAGTAGTAACTTCTTCATCTCACCTTTTACCAGGATAGTTGCAAATGACCAATCCAATTTTATCTCTCCACCTAGGTCTCTGCAAAAACTCCTACTCAATAGCATACTAAAGGATGTTGAGATGTCTGCTACTAGTATGGTTAGGAGCATCTTCTTGTCTGTAAAATCAGCTAGTGCTACCTGTGCATCTTTGATTCTTCCTACCAATGGCACTTGTTTGGATCCTATTTAGTAGCAGGTTCCATTTACCTAGGTCAAGGTGAGGCCTAGAGGATTTGCAACTTTGGCAGGCATCACATTGTCTGAGGCTCCGAAATCTATGATACAATTATTTAGCTGGAAGCATTTAATGAGGAGTGTAGGTAGAAAGGTTCAACCCTATTGGTTTTGGAGGCACTGAGGGCTAGCATGTTTTAGGAAGGTGGTGTGAATGGTGTGGGTAGTAAGCCTTTAGAATTAGGACTCGAGGATACAGGGTCACCACCAAGAACTGCATTAATAAACCTGTCAAGATGGGTAGGGTGTGTTTATAGGTATTCTATTTATGAGAGATGGACTTTGGTTTTGCTTGCATGTCCCACAAAGTCAAATGGGGTTATGGTGACCGAGGAAGAGGTTCCAGAAATGGAGGAAGATTTACATGGTAGATGCTTTTCTACTTTGGGTGTTGAATTCTCCTTTTCAAGTGTAGAAATTGGCTTGGAAGGGGGTGAGGGTGTAGCTTTTGATTGAACCTTAGATGTTTTTACAGGAACAACATTTAAAGGAGAATTGTTCTTAGTAACTTTTGAATTGGGAGAAGAATTATATGACTTACTTGGCATAGTAGCATGATCCCTAACAACCAGTGAGTCTGGTTTTTCTTTGGCCAACTCCCTAGAAGGTGGTAATGGTGATCCTCTATTGATGATTTTATTTTGTATGACCTCTAGAGGAGAATCTTCTTTATTCTTCTTATCCTTTACCACATCCGTTGAGGATGAAGCACCTTTCCTGGATTGTGCATGAGTAAAAACAACACATGAGAAACTTGGAGCTTCTTCATCATCCTCATAGTCATCATCAACGTACTCAATTAGGCCATTGTGCATATCAACTTCTTCAACCTCAAGATAGTTTTCATAGTCTTCCATATTTTCTTCTTCAATTTCATCAATTTCTGCTTCCTCCTCCGGGTCTTTAGTATCATAGATGGCATTGACTAGTGGTGCTTCAAGAGAAATCTAACAAGGAGGTGGCACAATCCTTGGCCTATTTGGAGGGTTTGGTTTCCTTGAAGCATTCTGCATTGTGATCTGAGATAGCTGCTTCTTCAAGGCAACCATATCATTTGCCATTTTTTGGAACATCGGATATGTGGTGACAGAGTTTGAATTCTGACCCTTTTTCTTTCCATTGGGACCTTTCACCTTACCAGACAAGATTAGATCATCATCAGTTTCTATTGCATGGTCTTGAGCTTCCCTTAAATTTCTTGGTTGGGTTCTTCTAAGGAAGAAACCTACTTCTAATGGAAAGGAACAGATGAATAATCTCTTCAAATTATTTTCATGAGGCACCATATCTTTAGGGATTCTTCTTATCACTCTGTTATATCTTGCTACGAACTCTCTCATTAACTCGGAGGTTTATTTTTTCATTTGTATGAATTGGACCAAAATATCCTGACAATATTCTGTGTTTGAATGCACTTATTTTATCCTCCCAACATGTGACAGACCTCAGGGGTAGCATGTAGAACCATTCAGAAAATTTATCTTGAAGTGACTCCACAAAGATTCAGATTGACACATCTTCATCCTCAACACCCAACACACCGCAAGCAATGATAAATGTTGTTACATGCTCTTCAGGGAGTTGAGAACCATCCCCTCTGAATTTTGGGAAGTTTTTTCCTTGAGCCTCTCGATAGCTCATGAAGTAGTTGAGCAAGAGCCAGTGGGCCGGTGTTTCCTCCCCATGGTACATAAGGCCTACAAGCCTCACAATCATGTTCATGGTCATGATCCTCCATTCTATTTATTTTTCTATCTTCCAACCTTGCTAAGGCTATGGCTTTTTCTATTGCTCTTTCGGCTTCCTTGGCTTGAAGTCTCTTGATTTCTTCAAGTTGAGCTCTTATTTCTTCATTGGCTCTCACCTCTCTTTCTCTAGCTTCTTCTTCAGTCTTCACATCAGTGAAGTCTACAAGGTTCTCATTGATGTATGGAAATTCACCATCCAAAGGATTGGCAACACTCAGGTTCCCAACGTGTCTGGTTGCCTGAAAAGGAAGCCTTTGGATTCCTAGTAGCTATTATCTCCTTTGAAGTTTTTAAAAAATGGGATCAGTTTGTCCCCCTTGTTTCTGTTACCAGGTGTATCTTCTATCCGCCAGCTTGAAAATCTATGCTCTTCTTTGTAGTGCTAGAATTTGTCTTTTCATCTCCAATTTAGGAACACGTTCTTCTTCAAGGTCCATAATTCTCGTGGCAATGAAGTAGTGATTGGCACTTTGTCTATTATGCCATATAACTTCCCTCAAATCTGAAGCAACGTATTCTTGGATATGGAAGAGAAATTAGGGTCTTTCAACAAGAGGGTTTCCCAGAATAGCCATGATTTGAATCCATGTGGCTCATATAGCCATTCAAATTCTAGAATTTTTTCTCTTTTTTGAATTTCTAATTTTCTTACCTTGCAATCGCATTCAGGTGCAAATGCTACTAAATCTACCCCATGATGGGCGCCAAAAAATATTGGCAAGTAAATTTATCAGGTGGAAAAATTTGTGAATCCCTTGCCAATGCTCTGGGAATCTAAGTCCCTCTACTTAACTGGTGCAGCTGTCATATATGCATGCGCGAGAAAGTGTGAATTTCTATGGTGGCATTTTGGCCGAGGATCCAATAGGGGCACTCCACTGACCCTATGGAAAATGCTTGCAGTTATCTGCAAGGGGGAATTCGCTATAAAGGTGGGAAAGGGAGTGAGAAAAGAGGTAGGAGAACTGATGTTACAGGTAGAAAATCATATTCCTACACGTACTAGTTAGAGACTTCAACACATGCATTCGTGAGAAGAAACAACTCTACAAATAACAACAAGACCAAATAGAATTCATCGATCACAAAGTATCAAGAAACCCCTTAGTCAAAGAAATCAAGAAACTCCTTCTTCTTGTATTAATTGTTTAAACATGAGTTGTACATGGTGTCAGAATAGAATAAATTTGAGAGCGGAGGTAAGTAGAAGAAAATGGTTGTTTCCTTTGCTTTCTCTAGGTACAATGCACTCTCTAGTCTACAAGATCAATCGCCAACCCTTTACAATGGCGTGAAGAAGTCATTAAATATCTTGCAAGAAACAGTTACAACTTCTTCTTTCTTAGAAATAAACAGTTTACAATTTCTTTTCAATCATTTACGTCCATTCAGATTCTTGATTTGTGAAGAAACTCCAATGGTGAGAAAGACCAGACTTTTCAAAATGTAGCTATTACACTCATTTTGTAACTTTGAATTTGAACCATTCATCTTTCCTTTAAAACTTTAAACCAGAGTTGTCCACATGGGAGAAATTTACTGGAATGGGCGTGAAGGTTTCCTTTTGCATTTTGTGACTTTATAGAAATTTGGCTTTTTGGAAAATTTTGGCTGCTCACCCACTTTTTATATGGTCTTGACACGTGGCCTCACTTGAGTGGAGACAGAGTCATGGGCCACTTTTATAATTTTACCCTTTTTCAAAGCAGACTCAAAAACACAAATTGCTCTGCTGGCCCGCCCACCTACTTTTACCTTCGATGCGGGCTTAATATTTGAGTTTTTCCTCATGGCGTGGGTGGGGCTGTAGGAAACTTTTTAAATTTAAGACCCTTTAATGAAAACAAAGCTCCAATTCTCAAATCTCCCTGACGGCCTGCTTCCCCTCCTTGACTTTCTATTCGGGCTTAATATTTGACTTTCTCCCTTATAGCATGATCGGGGATGTGGGTCACTTTATACCTTTTCACCTTTTTTACAAAGAGGATCAAAACCTCGAATTTATCCACCAACCTGCTTCCCCTATTTGACTTTTCAACGCAGGCATGAACACATGGCATCACCTGGACGCCCGTGGGGTTGTGCTTCACTTTTACAACTTTTCTCCTTTTCACCACAATGCCTCAAAACGCAAAAAGGACTTATCCTACCACATCCAATTAGATATGTCCACATACCCATGGATAATGGGGCCAAATTTTTATGGGGAAGAAAATGCCCGTCATTCATGACTATGGAAAAATGTAGAGAAGAAGAAAATTCCACCATTTCGTGCCTGATTTTCAAATTTCTTTCGCGAACCAAGGAATTGAAAACAATACAAGGTTCAACGATCCATGGCCATAGAAAGATTGACAATTTCATTCAAATGATGTCATCAATAAAATTTTCATGCGTCCAGACAGGAAAATGGAAAATTTATCAAAACATACAAACTGAAGAGTTTAAACAACTTCAAATCATGAATTTCTCTATCTTTTCAGACTTCCAACTTTACTTGGTCACTTCTAAAGGGCGTGAGCTCAAAATATTCCAATTTGACTTTAAAAGGGGGGGATTTTGAGGGTGACAACACAATGTTCCATGGTCAGGAGGATCCTCAACAACACATAATATCCTTAAGACACTCATGTTATCTCATTATCTATGATCAAAATCTTCTTCTTAGAACCTTTCCTATGTTGCTGGGAGGACTTTCCTTGGATTGGTACAATTCCCTTCCTCGACATTCTTTGCTCTCCTTAACATAGTTAGTCATGTTATTTCTCAATCACTTTTCTATAAACGTTACTCGCAAAATCACCATTTTTTACCTTGCTAGAATCAAACAATTTGAAAATGAATCCCTTGGAAATTTCGTCACTAGATGGAAAAACACCATCAATCAATTATCCTTTTCACTTCCACAATTAGATCTGATTGAGTTGTTTAATCGATCGTGTTCCCTGCATATCTCATACACTCTTTGAATCCACAAATTTTGGACCTTTGAGGAAGCCTTTGCCATGGCCAACAAATTAGAAATTCAAGCCCTCGAAGAAGCCCATCTTAATCCTCAATCTACACATGTTCCACCTGATTCCCCTAGATCTTCATATTATTAAGATGAAACTATCACGCATGATATCTTTGCTTGTCTTCCTGATCCAATCCTCTTGATGGAATCATCCCATATAAATATTGTGCATCCTTTAAGTCATACCATCAACTCTATTACATAGGTTTTCCCCTTGAGGAGACCCCTTCATCACCAACACTTCCCCTTGAAGACTTGCAATCCTTGGATCCTCTTTTTGACGATCCTCGTACATTGACATATAATGTGTCTACTGCCCAATCACCTATTATCCCCTTACAACCTTTAGATTCCACCTTGAAATTCGTCACCAATGAAGCATCCATAATTGAAAATCTCGATATCCCACCACTTATTAAACTAATTGAAAATATAGAAAGCACACATAAGCCATCTCAATCATATCTAGAGACAACACCTCCCTCATCCGAATTAGGCCCAATCATACCCTCAAATACCCACTTACCATCTAGTCTGGAACATTTCCCTGAATCAAATACTATACAGTCAAAAACCATCACATCCATGGCCTTGCCCTTATCATTTGACATGGGTCCATCTTCTCTATCTAACGCAAACATTATAAAATCAAATCTATCACATCTGCCACCTCATCCTCATCATCTATCGTAAAACCCCCTCCTTTACCTAAAATAAAAATTACAAAGCTAAAGTACACATCATCTAAGGTCACAAACTTGCCATTCATTTTGGTACCCCATCCTTGTTAGGAATAATTAGTGTGCACATTATTATGTGCTTATTAATGTTTGAATTAGTATTATTATTATGTAAGTGAGTTGAGAAAGAAACTCGCATAGAATTTAGGAGAATGATTTTAGGGAAGGTTGCGTGAATGTAGGGTGAGGTAGTTTAGGGAATAAACGCGGTTGAACCACCCACCTAGATTTAGTGGGAGAGGTTAGAGATCCTCTTCTATATATGTGGTATGTGTTATTATATGGAATATGTTGAATGAATTTATTTTGAGTGTGTGATCTTCTCTGAATATGGGGTAAATCCCACAATCCTATCCCATAATCCAAATTTATCAACTCTACAATTTCATATTTACCATCAATTTTAGGACCTCATCCTTTATTTCAACATTGTGTCATGCAGTCGTACACTATTAATCCATCCTCGTCTATTTTGGGACCTTATCCATCATCAAATTATATCAATCCTATATATTACCAACCTCACAATTTCCCTATGATGTTTCAATACCATACAATGTCTACAAATCTACCCCCATACAAAAACAAGATGTGTCATACTAAGTGTCCTTGTAAAACAAAAACAAAATAAAAATCCATTAATCAAACCCCTCCAAAAGGGACTTATATTGATATCCTTGAGAGGCTCATATAAGCATCTCTTATCACATTACCACCGATCAAAACACCTAACCCACATACTCGAAAACCCGTATGGTATGAACAAAACAAAACATGTTCCTATCATTGAATCCCAAGTCATAACACAAAAGTTGTAAAGCGCTAAAATCCATAATCCAACAACTTTTCCTTTTTTATGATCTTCTCTTAGAAGAAGTCTATCCTAATCCATCATCAATACCTCCACCCTCACCAATATCCTCGCTGACATCTGAACGACAAGGTGGACATCATCATTCTACCGTTAACAAGCCTTTGTCAGACATCACATTAGCACCTTCCATTGAAGGTCCACCAATTTCATTAACACCTTCCTTTGAAGGTCCACCAACCTCATTAGTACCTTCCCTTGAAGGTCCATCGATCTCGTTAACACCCTTCCTTGAAGGCCAATCAATCTCTTTAGCACCTTCCTTTGAGGGTTCATCAATCTTTTTAGCACCTTCCATTGAAGTTCTGTCAATTTCGTTAGCACCTCCCTTTGAAGGTATATCAAAATTGTTAGCACCTTCCTTTGAAGGTCCCTTAATTTTGTCAGCACCTTCCATTGAAGGTCTCTCAATCTCATCAATATTTGTACCTTCCATTGAAGGTCCTTCAACCTCGTTAACATCTACACCTAAGCCACTAATAGTATCCTCATCGATATCTTTAGAACTAAGGGGTCATCCTCAATCGGATCTTAACAAACCTCTCTCATATACCTTCTCATCACCTTCCAATAAAATTCCCTAGTTTCAAATCAATACAGTTCATTCACCTATACGAGCCCAAAATCATAATGCACGAAGAAAAGGTAAAACCAAATTTTCATCGTCTACCCCTCTTTATCAATTGTACTCTCATACCTCATCCACATTTTAAATGGATCCATTGTCAAGGCCTCCTTTATTTACCATATACTCAATCAATCAAGATAAAAACCTCCATCATCCTAATCTAAAAAACATCATTCCTTTCAAAGGATGTTATCTCTATCTATAGTGTCGTGCTAGGGGGAATGTTATCTACTAAGACTTCGAAAGTCTTACCTTGCACATTCCCCTAGCGCATATTCACCAAACATATCCTCTAAATGCAATCAAAATGTCATTACTATGGGAAGGAGTAAATGTGGAAAGTTTTCCCTTAACTGGATCGGTTCATATAGTATGGGTCAACCTTTGAATGCCTTGCACTTGCTGCCTTTATACTATTAACACATCATCTGTCATGAAAATAGTCACATCAAAGATCTTATTTCACTATTAACCAATCATTTTATCACCATAATCATTTGAAAGTATGTGGTTTTCCATCACTATCCTCAATGCCTTAAAGATGAGCACCAAGGCTCTATTCATCTCATCTTTCACATAGAAAAGTTCCTCCTTAGCATGAACCCCATAATCATTACATTCATTCACCTTATATACAAACCAAAAACATGTCTTAGGGAACACATGTGTACGTCATGAGCTATCTTTCTTCCCCTCCTCAAAACGGTCTATTAGGGTTTTCCCTTAGATCAAAATAAAGTCAAAAAAGTCATTGGATGCTTTTTATCAAAAAATACAATAGACTGGTCCCTCCAAGGACAACTATTCAAAATATAAAATCATGATCAAAAATATAAAAATTAGAATGATGCCTCGAAGGACAACTACCAATAAAAATCATAGACCGATCCCTCAAAGGATGACTATCTTATAAAAGTTGAAAATTAAAATTTTAGACCATACCCTCGAAGGATGACTACACATGTAAAAGGATTTCCGCACTAATCATCCTTCAAAATACATCAATATCAAAAGCATCCAGGAAAGCTTCCTACATTGATCAACTTTCCAATTATAGAAAACTTCCTGCATTGATCGGTTTGCTTTAAAATCAAATATGTAAAGTTGGGGCATTTATCTATGAACCCGTTAAAAAGGAGAACCCTTTTTTCCCACACTGATCTACACATACGAAAGCTATTTCATGTCCTAGGAAGATACATTTATTTCATCCCACATTTTACTTAATTTGTGTCTAACTACTGATTGATAATTTTGTTTAACATTTATTAAGGCTACAAGTGCAAATGATTTCAAACTTTCAAAAACCCATTAGTATGTCTCAAATTCATAATAGGGTGTTAATTTCAAATTTATACTATTTTATTAATCACATTTTGATAAAAACCCATTCCAAGATCACATTTTAAATCATGCCCTACATAATTATTTAAAAACATTTTACCAACACATAATGTTTTACATCATCACATACATCAAAATCCATCACATTTAAATTGAAACACATACCCTAACAACATTACAAATCATTAACAAATTCTAAGACCCACATCACCATATACGTTAAAAAACATCAACACATGAAAGTTAAACAACATAGGTCATAAACCTCATCATCATCATCATATATATAAATCAAGTCCATATACATCATGGTCAACATCAACATACATCATATCAATGTAATACAAAAATGGGCTTCCATGAGGCATATATCAAATACATCAAAAATATGATCAGCTAGTAAACTGATAACCTTCAAGGAACTCACTAGGAGGGGAAATACTTCCCTCTCCTCCCTTATCACAGACACGACCAATGGCTCCAACATCTCCACAAGCTCCTATGTTGCTACTGCCTCCTCTCTCTGGTCTCCGAGGTGGGTGACCCACACTCGCCACACTAGTACTTGGGGTTTCTGACTTCACAGCCAAGTAATCAGCACATAATTTCGCATCTGGATAATCCTAAGTCACCATATCAACATAGTATTATAACTCATCCCATAACGTATGATAATGTGCCATAAAGACCATCCCTAATACCAAAGGTGCTCTCCTAGACCCACTACCCTGTGGTATCAATCCGCTAGCTTGTGGCCTCGATCCACTAGCATGTACTCTTTGTCTATTGGCATGTGTCATCTCCACCAGCTCTGCACCAGAAATAGAAGACCCGGTAATCCCTAAGGCCTTCCTCAGGTACATCCCTCTACTCATGATATCTATCCTGATCTGTAATAGCCTGAGCCAACTGAATCCTGAGTCCATCTTGCTCATCCACTATAGTATCCCGCTCAGTCACCACCCTACCCCACTCAACAATCAATGCATCCCTCACATCCATAAGATCATCTTTCTCTTTATGAGTTGTATCTCTCTCTCCCTCCACTACAACCTTTTTGACCGTCACTACTGTAATAATTGTTGCTATCTCCCCATCTCCCTCCTCATCCTCCTCATCCTCCTCATCAGATGCATGGACAACATCTAGTGCTTGTGCTCCCCCCTCATCTCAAACATGTACTCGTCTAACCTAATGTACAACTCGGGTCTTGTTAGAATTCATCAGTGTTTGAGTCCACCATGTTGTAAAATCCAGAGTCACCCCCGCATTGTCAATAGGAACTATCTCTCCCTCATCATTGGGACCCATAACCCCTTGTTGCTCACCAATGATCATGGCCCTCACCACAACAGCCTTCAGAGTCTCAATATCTCTGTCACCTCATCTATATTGTACAGGTTCCTTAGGTACTCCATGTACTAATCCAAATTGTCTCCTAATATGATTAAAATGGAGCAACTCATGGTCACCTGCTCTACGAGCCTAAAGCCACATAGCCTTCTGTAAACCTATCAACTCATGGGGATACTCAGGCTCAACAGGAAAATCCAAATAAGGCCTACATACTACATCACCAACCTGCAATCAAAATAATAACTCTCAATAATATCATGTCCTCCTCCTCTTCAACCCATGACCCATGTCCTACCTCCACCTCATGAAGCCAGGATGCCCATCACCAATCCTCCATGGCAACCCCACTAGTCGAGCAATGATAATGTGCTCAAATGCCCAAACCTATAGAAGAAAATCCACATCAATCCCAAACCTCTTGCAAACCTTCCAGGCCCACAAATCCCTTAAATTCTATACAATTAGGGTAGGACCCCACTCAAAAATAATACGACACTCCATCATCTCAGGCCACAACCCCAGTCAATCATCCAGGGGAAAAGGCCACCTCCAGAATTTGGAAAATCATAACAAATGATAGCCATCATCATCATAGTCATACGGGTACAACCCTCTCTCTCAACTGAATATAATCTAGCATAACCAAAGGCCACTGACTTGTATCTAGCATCCTCTGCATCCTCTTCATATAATCTAAGCCATCACATCATCCCTCTCCGCCTTAGTAATAATAGATACGCCCTCTCTACGGATAGGAAGTCTTAGGATGTGATGTAGATCCTCTAGAGTAATCGTAATATCCCTAGTAGGCAACCAAAAAGTACAGGTGGAAGGATTCCACTGCTCCAATAAGGC
Source organism: Taxus chinensis (assembly GCA_019776745.2). Taxonomy (NCBI): domain Eukaryota; kingdom Viridiplantae; phylum Streptophyta; class Pinopsida; order Cupressales; family Taxaceae; genus Taxus; species Taxus chinensis. The sequence continues at coordinate 7,581,083 of CM034146.1, read as the reverse complement.
CAACATCAAACTTGGACATCTATGGATCCGTCAATAATGCCTTATAGCATTGAAACCAACAACCTCAACATGCTCTCAGTCATCTGTTGTCATGTCCTCCTTCACCTCATTCAAAATAATCGAAATAAGGTCACGAATGGTCAATTGTGCATCCACCTACAAACACAAATAAACCAACATTAGTATCATTATTAAAAATATATCTAAAATATTAAAATTATCCACAACATATCAAAAACATTCATATTAAAGCATCAACATCAACATTATCACCTAAACAATACCAATAACATCTAAAACATTGAAAAAAAAAACCCTATCATATTCATAAAAAATGTAAACTGTTAACAACCAAGGTAGATCGCAAAAAATTTCAATTTGAATCACCATCGATTCTTATAATTCAATTTAGGGCAACCGTATGCGGCCCCAAAAATGGTTCAAAAAATCCTTAAAACAATCGTAAAAAAAGAAAAACTAGGTCAAAATCACTTACCTCAGCCATAGTGGGCTTCCTGTGCCTATTGGATGTCACAATCTGGATCAAATCACTCGAAATCACTCTAAAATCCTCAAAAACCTCTATCACTTCCATTTTATCACATAGTTAAAATGAGGTTTAACCATAGGGGATCAAATGTATATGGCCCCATTTTTACTACAATCCAATCACTGCAAATCACATTAGTCGGCTTCCTGATTTAGCATAAATCGTGGGAAATTCATCGAATCGTTAGCGATTCACCCCATTACAACATCTACAATCATTTCTACCCCAAACCACATAGCAAAACACCACTTTTTCACAAGTGTGTCTCTTTCAAAGGACCAAGGTCCTTGAAACATTTAGATTGGACAAATAAAATCAACTTTGGGACTCATCATATGTCTATGGGATATGTGCCCTTTGGCCCCCCATCATTTGACCTTCCCGTCAAATTAGCCTACTTTACAAGGATCATACGTCTATAGGTGTCGAACCCTTTGGTTCCCCTATCATTTGATTCCTCGGTAGCACATCCTATTTTGGTATCCCCTTGGACTAGGGAAAATTTTGAAATGAAACACATTATAATCACTGGTGTTTCATGTATTGCGTTGTTGTCGAATCGCCCATACAAACAACTTTTTCATCATTTTTGTCTAACGATTTGTCAAACCATCAGACAAAAATGGGAAAATGTAGACACCGAAAATCTACACTCCCATCTTCACTCAAATATTCAATCAAATACCCCATCTGCATCCACCATACATCACAACATTATTTTATACCCCTCCCTCTTTAAAAAAAATGACACCCCATGACCTAGCTTATATGCTTATAAACTTGTATACCCTTCAGTTAATTAAATTAAATACACTAAGACTATAAATCCACATCCCTTAAACATTAATATTTATCTCATAGTCCTAAGTCCTACACCCCACACCCTTCATTGATTAAAACATGACCACATAACCCTTTCACACATAGTCCTAAGTCTTATACCCCACATAAACCCCTTTTACAAATGTTAAATCTCACCTAACTACCATGGAACTTTCCTAGAATCCACCCTAAGTGCTAACTTAGGAAAAATCTAAACAAATCAAGCCTATTCTATCCTTTCCCCAAAAAATATCACATGTCTACAAAAAACCCAACTAATCCATCCCAAAAATCCAAAACAAATGCTCTTAATTTAGCAAACTATTCTATCCATATCCCTCACAAAGCTCGAACAAACTAAAATCGTCGGTGATTTAGGTATTCACCAACGATTATTTAAGCATGTTTTCTACCTTCTCTCGAGGATCCTCGATTGACAATGAGAAGTTTTATTTTTTTATTTGAGTGGGTATCCTCTTGTATATCATCTCTGAACATCAAGACTTTAATATCATAAGTTGTTCATCATCATGGCTCTCAAAACCCTTATGGAGCCATTGTAGAGCATACACTTTATTAGTCCCATTTATAGACTTCATCAGATATATGCATCAACTTTCAATCAAGGTCATAATATCCTCTCAACCCCATATTGGTTTCCAAGTAATTCTTTCCATTCATTTAGTCATTCTACATCACATTTATGCTTATGTAAGTCTAAATTATCAAGTTTAATTAGTCAAGTATTTGAATTTATCATATTGTGCATACTTTGTCTCGATCGCCAGTAATTTCCTTAATCACCGAATGATCGGCCTAATCTTTGGCGATCCCCATCGGTCAAACCCCCCTTATCACCCTAATATGTCTTTATGACATTGAGATCGTATCTATTTTTAATACTCTATCTTTGCAAGCATTTATCAACTCCAATCAAGTTCCTCTAAGTCATTTGCAACACTTATTTTTCATCCAGAGAAAACTTATCATCTCGCTTTCCCCTGTGAGCATATAAAACTACCCAGATCTTATCACTTGCATTCATTCCGCCTTTGCATAAGCATATTCGACTCTATTAAGCTCCCTTGAGCCATCTATAGCATTTTATCATTCAATTAATGAAATGCATTGCCTTGCTTGCCTTTGTGAGTGCATAAACCATCGACATCCTTGTTCCTTTGATCCATATTATGATCTCTAGACTCCCCTTAGATCAGGGAACAACCATCAGACCTGCATATAGCCTTAGACCACATTAATCCCTTTACCTTTGCATTGTTGGTTATATCATATGTTATCATTCTATCATCTGTTATTAATGTATTTCATCAGTATCAAATTAAGTTATTGAATTTGGATTGACATCCTTACGAGGAAGTCATTTGACTTCTAGGAACTGGCCTTTTCCAGGTAATCCCCCTAATATTTTATTAATCATATATGGTTTATTGTCTGTGATTTGTAGGTTTTCTCGAAGAAAATATTATATCACAAATTCTATTGCTATGAAATATAGTAGAATGTATGCTTGTAAATTGTTCCATTCTCCATATAAATGATGAGCCACTTCAATGAGCAATAAAATTAAATAATCCTTGACACAATTCAAGCAAATGTTTGTGAGAAATGTTGTCTTATGCGCTCGGAGATACATTGAACCAATATTTTATAGTTTACATCATTCAAAAGACTCATTGTACCACTAGTGTATTCTTTTTGAGTTAAGAAATAACACAACTGATATGTAATCATATTTACATTGAAAGGTTCTATCTGTACATTTCAAATGTGTTAAAAATTCATATATATACAGTTGTAAATATTATTTGAGGAGTGTTCACCTTTTGTGGAAAATTTTATTTACACAAAACATGAATACCTTTACTGCCTCTTGAACGGGACTACCACTTTGGATATAAATAGTGTTGAGTAAAGTAGCAGTGGAGGTTCTATCAAAGTAGAGACTAGTATTTATGAGCAGACATCAACAAAAGAGTGTACTAATACTAGTATCGAAAGTGGATTGATTTAGAAATGACGAAAATAATCCTATTGGGCAAGTGGAAAAAGAGAAAAATGCCCAAAACTCAATTTTTCCCCTTCAAAAAGAAATTCGGGTGCACTTTTTCTGTTTTAAGGGTTCAAAGTGGTCTGAAGTATTATGGAAAAAAATATAGACTGTAACAAGTAAAATTGGTCATTGCTTACTTGAAAATTGGCTCAGCCGTTAAGAAAAGTAGACCATCCAACACCGTTGGATAGAGTGGACTCTAGGGGATGCTTTTTTTCCATCACAACACCGTCCAAGTCTCATTCTAGTTAAAAAGTGTTTTGTTAAATCACCTCACTAAATCTCACAAAAAAATGTCTATCTGAAGTGCATCTCGTGCTAACTGTAACATCATTATGCTTACCATCTACATATCCATCCAAATACCTCATGTAATTATTACTAGGGGTCAATTGCTTCATTCAGATACTAGGTATTTTCATAGGATCAAGCACTGGTGACATCAACTTTAGAACTCTGGCAACGTCATGCATGGTGGGTTGAATGAATGGTCATTTCTTGGTGCAAAACAAGTCCAACTAGAAGTTTATTCTAACAATCCAAATATCCCTGTAGGTTGCTGCAACTTCTGTATCAATACTTTCCATGATTGTGTTATTTTCTACTTTTTATATAATTTTGGTTCACTAGCCAATGTCAAATACAATTCCAACCACATTTGATTTCTCCAAACAACAAACATTAAAAATACTTAAAAAATGTACAGTGTAAAATCTGAATGAAGATTAACAAACATGAATCTTACCAACTTTGGCAGATTTGAGTTATTGGCCACAGATTTCTTCCCATCAGTAACTCTAGAAGAGCAATCCTATAACTGTTTACATTATATTTCTCATTAAGCCTTGATGTTCTTGCATATTTTGGGTGAATGCAACAAATGGTACCCATAACATATGTAGAGGTGTGATTTTTGGCAGAGGAAATGCACTTGGCAATTCCAAATTCTAACTAATGTGCGTCAAAATTATAATCCAAAAGAATGTTTAAAGTCTTCACATCCCTGTGAACAATGTGTGGGTTACAATCATAATGAAGATATCGCTATCCTTCTTTAGCACTAGGAGCAATTTGTAGCCGAGTGTTTTAGTCTAGCGTAATCTTCTTTGATGATCCTATATGAAAGTAAAAATTTAGTAAAACACTTGTTATATTTTCCAACAATCCATTTTAATATGAAGATTAGAGATTGATTGGACAATTTTATTTCAAAAAATGAATCTATAATGTACATTTGATCCATTTGTCTTCATAACATAATCATTTTACTCATGATGTAGGATGTCCCACAGACTTCCGTTTACCATGTAATCATAAAACATCAAGTTTCCAAGTGGAGAAAGTGAACATCCATGCAGACTCTAAAGATTCTGATGCTTGAAGCTTCCAACTATTTCCACGTCAGTTTCAAATGAAAGCAAGCTTTGTTGGTAGCAACTGCACATTCTCTTTATAGCGATTGGCTTAGAATTCTTTAGATCACAATTATAAATAGTGCTTGTAGCACCATATCCAATTACATATTTCTCTTTTATATTTTTTGTGATTGTCATTATGTTTTCGTACATGTAAAGACCCATGTTCATGTGTAGTATGACCAAACTTGGAGAACCTAAATGTAACAAATAGATGTTTTAATAATGAAATTGTAATAAGATATTGCTTTCTGATGTGTTGTCTGATAATCTATACAATATGAAATAATGTCTAGCCATGTTAGTGTATACACCTTGCTCCATTTTGTTTGCAGGGCCTTTTGTAAATACCTTTGGATGTTTTGAACGATACAAAGCTATAATTATGCACAAAAGTGGTACTAAAATCTTAGATATGCAAAAAAAAATTGGTTTTGAGATGGATGTTTTTATTGATGTTTTGAACGATACAAAGCTATAATTATGCACAAAAGTGGTACTAAAATCTTAGATATGCAAAAAAAAATTGGTTTTGAGATGGATGTTTTTATTATTATTGGTAAATAGTTTTTTGAAAGGGACTATACCCTTGTACAACAAGACTCAGAAGCTAGAATTGAAAGATTGAGCACAAAGAAAGATATCAAAATTCAGATAGAACAATAATGACCAACTGCAGAAAACTGTCTGCAAAGAAAAAACCAACAACCAACAACGCATCAACAAATAAACAACTGATGTACAGCAATCAAACAACAATGGTACAACAACACCATTGGAAAAGAAACACCCTGTGATCCGACCACGAATAATGAAAATAATGTAACCCAACCGAACACTAACAAATAAAATTATCTACATGTAGAGTTCTCCTTCAGGGTGAATTTTTTTTCTTTTTGCTGACCGTTACCCAGCCTGGTGGAGCCTCCACATTTGGAGGAGAAGACAAAGGAGGAGTATTTTACGTATTCCCATTTGTCCCAATTGGGACAACCACATTGTAATCCTAAGAGATATATTTATTATTTACCTCGCTGCCCTCAACAACTTGTGCATTTTTCATGCTGCTAACAATTTGAGTTTTGGATAGAGGGGTTTCCAGGGTAGATTCTGATTCAACCATTGTATCTACTTTTGATTCAAGATCCTTTTTTGCATTAAAAATCAGGTGTTCCAGGAGTACATCTTTCCACCAATTGCACTTCTCATGTTGACATTTTTCCATCCCACAAGCAATAGAGGTGTGTCCTAAGCCAAAACATCTTCTACACCGGAAAGGTAGACCTTCATAATCACAAGTTTGTGATCAAGTTCTATTTTGCACTCTAAGATCTATAGTAGCAGGAAGATTTTTATTAGTGTCAAGTTCCACCAAGATCTGGGCATAGGTAGTATGTGTGTAATTAGTGGCTTGATAATCTATATAGAGTGTAGTTCCCAAGGTGTTTCCAATGGATGTCAGACAGTAATGACTCCAGAATTGGAGGGGTAAATGGGGCATCCTGATCTAAATAGGTTTACATGAGAATGATTCTGTGTACGGGTTAAAAGATGGGAACCAGGGTTTCATGACCAAATATTTAGATTGCCAGGTCCAGAGCTTGGAAACAATGATGTCTTTATCAGCTATTGAAGAGAAAGTCACAATGAAAATACCTTTATCACACAGATACACGTCTATCTTACCAGTTAAAGTTGGATTCCAATGCTTAGAGATCTATGCGTGAAGAACAAGAAGGTTGGGCCACAGTCCCCCAAATCTAAAAATCAAAGCATGCTCTTTGTAGTAAATATCAGATGAAATGACATCTTCTCCAAATGTAATACATGGGGTAATGTCTGCAAGTTTTATGGAGGATTCCTTTCCATTTAAAACTTATTTGAAGGAGGTTTCAAGAGATCTATGTCTATTCTCTCTATCCAGTGGTGGAATAACAAGTAAAGCTCCATGTTCCAGCCCACCACGAGCAGAGCCTTCCAGCAAGGATTTAAGATAGCCATTTCCCGACATATTCCCAAGAACACCCCCAGATGGAGCTTACAAACGGCTAGGGTTTGTGCCGTCGTCCATGGGCAAAGGTTCAGTCACACAAATGGAGCTCCCTGCATTAGTGCTGAAGGCGAGATTGATCCATAACCAGGGTGAATCCCCTGAAACGAGCTCTAGATTCGTGCCTCCTCCATCACCGTCTTCTGGCCGAGGAGATCCTGTCAGATCCTTACGTGGATCTACAATGTTAGGGTTCGTGGACTTGCATGAAGCTATGGCTAGGGCTCGCGTAGAAACCATGGCTAATAAATTTTTTATTTTTATGGCTAGGGCTCGCGTAGAAACCATGGCTAATAATTTTGTAAGACAACATCATACTATTCCAAGTTTGCCAAATTTCTGATAACAATAGATTAATGTCTTTGGAACCTAAGCTATTTAAAAGACAACTATTATTTCTTGCATTAATTAATTGATGATATCCAAAAACCATAAGAAACAAAACTGACTTGCTATGCATAGAAAAGTTGTTTTATATCTACAACGGTCTAGAGGAAATAATGAAAAAATTATTAATGACAGGAATTTCCCCAGAAAAATTGTTGTAGGAGAGTTTTATGTAAGATAAATAGAGCCATTTATAGTATCTTCTATTTTTTTATAAATGGTGAAAAAGGGTTAAGGGGACCCTACCCCAATACATATGGAGATAAAGATATTGCACTAAAGAAACAAGTAGATCCAGAATCTTCAACGGCACAACAAGGAAAAAAAAAACAACAAAATAGAAAAAACTTAACCAAGAGATCCCTTCCCATGGGATCTTAGCATCTTTTTAAAGGCGTCGTTTACAATTTTCTCTTTCTTATTTTGACTCATTGTAGTCCAGCCCTTTTCGAAATTTGGATCTTCTTTTTCATTTCGATGAACCATTATTTCAAAATCCTCTTTCTCCACAGGAACTTGGAGATCAGTTGAAACTAAAGTTGGAGAGTTTCCATCAAGTGAAGTAGAAGAAATATGAGGAGCAGGCTCCTCGTTAGAGACTGAATCATCCTCAATCTTTGGATCCTCCTATGAATCACTATCTAATGGACCTTTAACAACCAACTGAAAAGGGTCATAATTCTTCCACCACGAGGTTCTACTCTTGACAGGTTTCCTCACAACCTGACAATCTGAAGCTAAGTGTCTGAGAGAGAAACATGTTCTACATCTGAAGGGAAACCCTTCATAGTCTAAATTCTGAATCCAAGTCCTATCCTCCACTTTGAGCTCAATTGATGGAAAGAAATCAACAAAAATATTCAATTCCACCAATATACGGGCATAGGAGGTGTAGTCATAGGCCGAAGTCCTTGGGTCAATAGTTAGACATTTACCCAGAGTATTCCCCATTGACAGCAAACAATTCTCACTCCAAAATTGGAGGGGCAGATTTGGTAAACGAACCCAAATAGGCTTAACATAGAAAGTTTCATTCATCAGGTTAAAGAGAGGGAACCAAGGTTTCATCAGAAAAAAATGGGATTGAAAATCCCAGACTTTACCAAAAATCTCATCCTTATCAGGTGTTTCAGCAAAAACAATAATGAATAAACCTCTGGATTGAGGGTACATGTCCAATTTACCTGACATGAGAGGCCACCAATGAGTTGAGATCCAATCATGCAATGTCGGGAGCCCATGGAAGAAATTATTAAATCTGCTTGAAATAAGTCTCAAAGTTTAGAACCTCTGCACGAAAGCGTACAGCAGGAGGATTCTTTGTAAAATCCATAGGCTTAGAAGGGGAACATCTAGCAATAGCTGCAAAACTTGGTTATCCCCTTTGAGACAGGGTAGATTTCCTTGTTTGCAGTCAGATTTAATAGCACATGCACCCCAGAACTGCTAGATACATGGGAAGAAGATTTGTAATGATTCTGAGCATAGCCAGCAACCAGAACCTTGCTTGGATCAATCAAGCCCCCACGTTTTGAGCTTACAATTCCTTCCTATCCAGCGTCGACCTCCATTCCAGCACCCACTCCATCCTTTCCGGCCCTAGGGTTACGGTAAAAAGCGTGCAACGCATTCGCTGACTCCATTTTGTTTGGAATTCAGTCGGCCTTTACAGTATCTTCTATTATTAGGGAAAGAGAATCAACTTTATTCCTTTCTCAAAGACCTCCTAGTTTCCACAATGATGAACTGTAACGCAAATATGTTTTTTAGAGTGATGGGAAGATAGACATCAATTCACTATTAGCTCATTTATCCTAAAGTTATACATATTGTTTTTTCACATTAACATAAATATATCCTATAATATATTGATGCTAGCGGCCACTAGTCTTCACTTCTAGCAACAAATTGACATCTTCAAACAAACCAAATTTAAAATCGATTAATTGTTGAAATTTCTTAGTGCAACACACACAAAAAATTATTAATGATTTCTTGTTTTTTATAACTAAAGGAGGGTTGAAGGGTCCATCATTACAAATACAATGAGAGGATCGGTCTAAAAAACCCAAACGATCCAACCATACTTTGGTGAAAAAACACTTAAGGGCCTATGCCAAAAACACAAGTGGTTGGGAATACAAAAAAAACCCAAACCAGTAAGATAGACAGGATGATTTGATAACAATGGAATTGGAAAGGCTATATAACAACCAAAACAAAGCTACAACCTTGTGGATTTTAGAACTTATTTATTTGAATCATATGACACCTCTGTAACCTCCACTTTAACTAGGATGAAAATGGTTTCCACGGGCGGTTTCAGAAAAAGATGCTCTTTTCTAGCAACAACCTGACTCTTTAACCAATAGTATGCCTCGTAACATTTCCAGCAAAGAAGATCCCAATTTTTTGATTCCTATTACAATGGAGAAAACATATCATCTAGGTCAAGCAAGGGGAGAAAACTATGTCTTGCCCTAGGTGTCTCACCCCATTTGGACACACCAAACATGAATCACATTAGGATGTCAAACTGTTTGTACAACTTTGAAAAAATGGCCACGTTCACCAAACCTTCCTATTTATAACAAGAAATAGATAACAAGGGCCATGCCACACTCATGGTTTTTTCTATTCCTACTTCCATGCCAACCCTATGTGTTGGCTTGATCCAGTGACAACCCATCTCCAAAGCCCAATCCTTTTTTGGGTGTATGATAAGAAGATGAAAAATGAACATCGAAGCAACTTCCACATTTACCCTCGAACGTACCTCTAGAGAAATATAATCATCTCCAAGAACTCCCTCAATAGTAACATGGTTTTGCTCTGTTTCAATTCAAAAAATGGATTTCAAACAACAACACAAAATTTTGGTATAAAATCCCATTTCACGCACCGATGCAGAAAATTGCATGAAATGCAACATTGGAAAGGCCATGACAGAAGAAATGAAATCCAGTGAAATAAACCTGGAAGGTGTGAAAATAAGGAAGAGCGGATCAATAAATATATGCAGTGACTATGTCATCGCATGCTTGTAATTAATACAAGCTTACTAGGGGCTTTAATATCGACCTTTATTAGAAAAGGTGATGAGTGTGGGAAATAAACATATTTATTTCCAATCTTATCACAAAATGCTTTGTCAGTTCCGCAATTTTCTATGAAATCCACCTATTTAGTATCCTGCAAATATATAAGATTTAAGGTCCAATCTGGAATTAATGAAAGCATAAAAAAAGATTTTTATTCACACAATATTTTTGATGGCAACGTTAGCAATAATATGAGATTCGCCTCCAATAATTAATTCATTACTATTCAAGTCATTAGCAATGGACCAACAATGTTCCAACACTTTAATTTATTGATTCATATATTTTTTTAATTTACATTGGGTGGGATCAACGTCCGTAATCTACATTCAGGGAAAACCTCGGTAATCAATATCATGATACTGCACAATTTAATCTTCAAACTATTAATAATCGTTGAAAAATAAAAATTCTATATTTGATCCTTAGAATAATCTCAATAATTTTTACATATACTTTTAATTCACTAATTTTGGATTGATGGTGTGTTTTATTTATGAATAACATCCTATATTATATTAACAAGTAAAATTATATAAGAATATCCACAAAAACATTGGGTGGTATGGAAGCACACCCCAAAGCCATGAGTTCAAGCTAGGCAGAAAAAAATCCTAGGAGTACATCCAATTACAAAACATCACAAGACAGAGAAGCAAAAAATTTAACCCACCACTATGAATTACTGACCAGCAGGGCGCAGTTCTTGATCATGCTATCAAGAGCCAATCAAGTCTCGAGGATAGGTAATTCCATTCTGTTGCTTTTCTTCAAAATAACAAATATCGGCGTGGTCTTGAACAAAAAAAAACTCACTACTTAAAATTTAATGAAAATAGTCTAAAAATTCCATACTGCATCTTGTTTCATGATACAAATCATATAGTTGGGCACTACGAACCACTATATTGGAAAAAAATTGATCGATACAATATTGTATCGGAAAGGTTAGTTATAGCCAATTATTTCTACACAACATGCTTTCCACTAACATTCTTTCCTCAATACTCTCTTCAACATTCTCTGTAATAACACCTTCCACATTTGCCAAACGACTTCACGAAATTTACTACATATATACACAACCACAATTATCTTACATCAATCAACATTATCAACTTCTACCAATCCAAAAAACACATTCCAACAAAAATTATAGTCGTTAGTCATGTTATTAATTATTGGATTAGCATCTAGAAGAAGGTCACCCTTTTTTTTCGCGGATATCTTTCCAAACTAGCTTCGAGGATTGGAGAGAGAATGACACACACATATAACAATTAGACCCAGATTTTTGTTTTTCCTAGGCCAACAAAAGTTTGTTTATATTATCAAACACACCATTGGGCCTACTTAGAATAGAAACCATGAATATGGGAAATAAAAAAATAGTATATTAGAAAGATTTGACCAATGAAATAGAAGTATGTCATTTAATACTGTGCAATAATCTTGTTCACCTTCGCCCTGCATATGTGGTTGATCGTTTAGTTATATTTTCTTTGAAGGATGATTTTAAGATAATGTGAAAGGCCAAGATGGATAGAACATGTCTTCAAGTTTAAATGATGTATATTTGTTACGATGATCTAACATTTTCATACTACGTGGCTATGTTAATTACAAGAAATTGTCGATCATGGAAATAGCAAAGCCTTCCCTTTCACTAACTAACAACGCTTATCGGTTGCAAAAATTCTAGTCATTAGTAATCCTTCTCAAAGGTTTGTATTCAAGGACTTGGCTCTACCAAGGATAGTCCATAGAATATAATATAATTACAAATGACAACAAACCTGTTGAGATTGTTTTTTTGCATTGTTAAAATGGATTCATTGACAATATAGAGGATAGTGGTCGATATCCTTCTCATCAATGAATAATTGGTAAACATAAAACATGCATTTCTCTTCACGAACTTGGATCATTCATTCTTGAGCAAGACCCATGTTCATCTTTTCCCTTCATTTTTAGTAAAATGTTTAGTACTATTTTTTTAGCGGGTTATTTTTGGAAATATGCAGGGCCAAGATGATCAAGATATGTCTTTAGGTTTAAAATATGTACTTCTATTATTATGTTCTAACTCTTATCTTTGTCGCTAAGACAAACAGTGGTTTTTTATTAGTTCGATATTTTTTAAAAACAGAAACAGTAGAGCCTAGTGACTGCCAAGCTACTCCTTTCAGTAAGTAATGTAGCTTAGTGGTCATTATGCATTTTATTTGATATGAACCTACATTAAAAATACTTTACGACCCCATTTCATCAATTCATATGATATGTTATATGAGCACTATGTTCTGTAAGTATCATATCTTAGCGGTTGCTAAACATTTTCTGTAATACGAACTTTTTTTATCTCTATTTTCGTAATTAAGAAATAGTTTAGCCTAGAGGCCGCTAATCTATTCCTTTCTCATTTAACAATAAACAATAAGTGTAGAGCACTATGATCTGTAAGTATTTGAGCTTAGCGGTCGCTGGGCATTTCTTTTATACGAACTGTTTTTTATCTCTATTTTTGAAATTAATAAATAGTTTAGCCTTAAGGCTACTAATCTATTACTTTCTCAAAGGTCTCCATAGATTTTGACAGTAAACAATTTTCATATCTCACATATTTTACATTTTAAAAATTTACAAAAAATTCCTAGCGCCCAATAATATCTATTACTATGATATGTTATTAGAGTGCTATGTTCGAAGTAAGATATTGTTTAGCCTAGTTGCCACCGAATCATTTCTTCCTGTAAGTATTCGACCTTAGCAGTCACTAAGAATTTTCTTCAATATGAACTATTGTTTGATATCTATATCCAAAATAAAAAATCAGTTGAGCCTAGTGGTTGGTAATCTACTCCTCCTAACAAGTAGTGGAGCTTAGCATTCACTAAGCATTTTCATTTATGCACATTGATGTGTAAAAAAAGAAATGACGCAAATGTGTGCGCCTAAAAGTCCCAATGATGTTATATGAGCACCCTGAAAACATTTTTAGTAACCATATTTCTTCCCGACTATGCAAAAACCACCATAGCTTTTGACAATAAAAATTGTCCATATCTCACATATTTTTCATCGAAATATATTATGGAAAATGCCTAGCGACTGCTAATATCTATTACTATGATTTTTTCATAAAACAACATACATTTTTCCATATCTCACATATTTGTCATCGAAATATATTATGGAAAATGCCTAGCGACCGCTAATATCCCACTTTTTCAGTTTTCGGAATTTCTTTCATTGAATGCATTTGGAAACAACTAAATAAACAAGAGAAATATATATTAGGGTTTATTTTTTATTTTGTAATTATAGAAAAGGAGCTCTTGAAATCATAATACAACATGCGTAAGCACTAATTTACTAGTCTGAGTTCTTGATTCCTGGAAATTTTTTTGAACAGTAAGTTGAGGCAATGATTGTAATCCCGTTTGGGGGCACACAAACAAGAAAACAAATAGTGATTGTGGATAGATCATGGGTACGAGGGTAGATCAAGAGGCCCAAAAAGGATGGAATCAAAAGAGACAAGTAAAATAGGTTGTGGATAGAATCTCCTAGATACTTTATTTAAGAGAGATTATGGAACTTTAACAAAAATTATCAAGTACTTAAAAATTTCAAATACCACCAAAAACAATATTTACCAAAAACATCTATGTTATTGTATGCGTACCATAGTAGATGGCAGGTGCTTTCAACCACTCTGTATTCGTCTATTTCTTGTGTTTTACACCGTAATCTGTCCCTTCCTTTCCCTTTGGCACCTTTGTGGTTCCATTTCATCTTCTTGTCAAAACAAGTTACTCTGTCTGAAACCACACTTTTATCCACCCATGACCAAATATTTTGTAATCCCTTTTACAATATTTATTCCTTTCGAAAACCCATTTTTTATGTTCAACCGTAGCTCAAGTATTCGTGTCTATTAAACGGGTTCCCTTTTTAGCCCTTCTATTTGTCTCTCTGGTTAATTTTTTGTTAATTTTTCGTTCTTCTTTTTCCATTTATTTTTTCCTATAAGTGTTGGCTTTTATCCCTAGCAGCAAAAAACGAGTCACATATTCTTTTTTTATAAATCATAATGGTTTGCTTTTGTATAGTTTAGGTAATCATTTTGACCTCCTTTAATGATTTTTTTAATATGAAAGAAATAGTCATGACTAATTATTCAATATTCGATTCTCACTTAATTACCACATTGATATATATAGTTTTTATATTTGTCTTCCCACGTATAAATAATTAAATGCAATGTCTTTACTATTTTTTTATTTTTAGTAAAAGGTAAGCACATTAAATGTACTCGTAAATATTATTAAATATAAATTTTAATCATTCTATTTACAAACATATATTTCATTTACACTTAGTGATGACTTACTTAATAAATGAGCCAATATAAAGTAACAATTTTTAAATTCTAAAATAACATACTCCAAGACTAAAGGCCATTAAGCTGGATGTTTACGACATTGCCTAGCTATTACAAGACAACACAAGGAAAAAAATATTCCAAGACAAGACAAATATTAAATATTTTCTTGAGTACATTTTTCAAACAAGAACTGAGACTAGCAGCCGCTAAGATTCTAGTTGACTCACATACGATACAACTAGGATGGATCACCTGAAAAATTGAGCTAAGCACCATTATTATATTTAGATTTCCATATTGTGATATCAGAATCCTACCATGATATTTGAAGCCTAGTGGTTGCTAATGTCGAAGATTATTAAATAGCATTGGTGCATCATAACAAAGACTTGAGATTAATGGTCACTCGGATATTTGTTATATTGCATACAGGAAAATTAGTAACGGCCCAACAGAATAACTAACTAAGCTCCTTTATTATATTTAGATGTTACAATACTACCTTTTAAGACTAACGACCGCTAGGGTGGATGTTTACTTTCTTTCGTTGATGTTCCAAGACAAGATTAATTTAAATGATTTTCTCATATACACATATTCCAAAACAAAAAAATTTGCATTGCGGCCATTGAGTTCAATATGTTATTCAAAGTCTGCCACATGATAATGAAAGCCTAGTGGATGTTAAGGTCGTAGATTATTCCATTACATTGGTGTAACATAACAAATACCTAACATTAGCGGCCACTAGGATAATTCTTGTCTTGCATTCAAAATATTGATTAAGGAGCCGACTAAAAACTTAAAACTAAACTAAGCTCCAACACTAATTGTTTAAACATGTGGCCCCTGAGTACCGCCTGGCTAAAAAATTACATAGTTATTTGAATTTTATTACATGATATTCCTAGCATCCACTACGGTAGAAGATAATTACATAGCGCTAGAGGAAAATCACAAGGACTTGAGGTTAGCGGCTGCTAGGATATTTGATGTCTTACATTTAGGACAAGTAGTAACGACTCGACTAAAAATCTAACTATGCTCTACAATTATATTTAAATTTTAAAATATTATTTTCAAAGACTGTCGGCCGCTAGGGTGGATGCTTACTACATTTCTTTCCTGAATACTCGTGATTCCAAACAAAAAATTAAGCCTAGCGGCCGTTAAGCTCAATAGGATATTCGAAGTTAGCAGCCGCGAACATCGCCGAAGATTAAGGTTATCATCCGTTAGGATAGCTGTTGTCTTGCATACAGGACAATTATTAATGAATCGACTGAAAAATGCACTAAGCTCCATTATTATATTTAGAGTTTATAAAAAAATGTTCCAAGACTAGAGATCACTAGGGTGGATGTTTACGTCATTTCTTGGATATCGAATACATGAGTAGACAACAAATATTTGAAGACATGATAGATATTAATGATTTTACATAGTACACATACCCCCTAAGATCAAAGTGTATTATATTCTTGTCGTGTAACATAACAAATTTTAACGAATTTCCTGATTACACATATTCCAAAAAGAAATTTTTAGCCTAGTGGTTGCTGAGTTCAATATGTTATTCAAATTCCACCACATGATATTTGAAGGATAACAGGTGCTAAGGTCGTATATTTTTTCGTCACGTTGGTGTAACATAGCAAAGTCTTGAGATTAGTGGCCCCTTGGATTATACATGTCTTGCATTCAAGCCCCTCTAACCTAAAGCTATAAAGATTGTTTTTTTACATTAACGGAAAGATGTCCTAGAATATATAAATGCTAGTAGCCGCTAGTCTTCACTTCTACCAAAAAAATTGACAACTTGAAACAAACCAAATTTAATAGAGATTAATTGTTTAAATTTCTTAGTGCAATGCATAACATAAACTTCTACTAATGATTTCTTGTATTTTATAATTAAAGGAGGGTTGAAGGGTCCATTTTCCTTTATATTATAGATAAATTGAGAGGATCGGTCTAAAAACTAGAATGATCCAACAATACTTTGATAAAAAATGTACAAGGCCAGTGCCAAAAACACAAGTGGTTGGGAATACAAAAAATGTCAGACCAGTAAGCCAGACAGTCTGAATTGATAACAATGGAAATGGAAACACTATATAACAACCAAAAAAAAGATACATCCTGATGGATTTTAGAACCACTTATTTATCTGAATCAAATGACATCTCTGTAACCTCCACCTTAACGGGTATGAAAACATTTTCCATTGGCGGTTCTAGAAAAATATACTATTTTCTAGCAACATCCTGACTCGTTAACCAATTGCATGCCTCACAACCTTGCTAGAAGAAAATCCCAACGTGTCTAGTTCCTATTTCAGCAGAGCAGACATAGCATCCAATTCAAGAAAGTGGAGTGACCTACCTCCCATCGCTGATGTCTCACCCAATTTTTCCACGTCATACAAGAAATGATTTAGGACGTGAATCCATTTGTGTAACTCTTAAAAAAACACCCATGTCCACAAAACCTTCTTGTTTATAGCAAGCATCAAAAAGCAAGGTCCATGATGCACTCAAGGTTTTGTCCATTTCCGCTTCCATGCCAACCCTATAAGCTGGCTTGATCCAGTGATGACCCATCTCCAAGTCCCAATCCTTCGATGGATGTATGATAAGAAGATGACAAACGAACGTCAAAGATACTTCCACATTCACCCTCGAACATCCATCCCAAGAAAGATAATCATCTCCAAGAACTCCCTCAATAGCAACCAGGTCTTGCTCTGATTCAATCCAAAAAATGGATTTCAAACGGCGACGTGAAATTTTGGTATAAAATCCCATTTCATACACTAATGCGGAACATTACATGAAAGGAAACATTGGTCTGGACATGAAAGAATAAATGAAATCTCGTGAGAGAAACCTGAAAGGTGTGAAAATAAGGGAGAGTGACTAGATAAATATATGGAGTGAATATGCCATCACATGCTTGTAATTAATACAAGCTTGCTAGCGGATTTAATATCAACCTTTATTGGAAATGGTGATGAGTCTGGCCAATCAACATATTTATTACCAATCTTATCACAAAACACTTGGTCAGTCCCTCGATTTTCTACAAAATCTACCTATTTATTAGCTATCTTAATAGATTATATTTAAGGTTCAATTTGGAGTTAATGACAACATACAAAGGGAATTTTATTCACACAAGATTGATTTTCCCTGACAAGGTCTATTTTTTATGGTAGCATTAGAAATAATATGGGAGTCTCCTATAATAATTAATTAATTCATATTAGAGTCATTAGCGAGGGACCAACAACGTTCCAATGCTTAAACTTACTGATTTATACATTTAATACTTTACTAAATTTCTAGTCATTAGTCAAGTTATTAATTATGAGGGTAGCCTCTAGAAGAGGCTCACCCATTAATTTTTCGTGGCTACCTTTCCATACAAGCTTTGAGGATACTTCTTCCACTATGATCTACTTCTACTATTATGATTTAACCTTTTCGCTCTATGTGGCTATGTTTGTTATCAGAAATTGTTTGTCTTTGCAATAGCAAATCCTTCCCTATCATTAACTAACAGCGCTTACTAGTTGCCACGCATTTTTATTTATATGAAAAGATATGAATTACATTTTCTACACAATATATCAAATGAGAACTACATAAGGCAACATCCTTCTCGAAGGTATGTATTCAAGGACTTGGCTCTGCTAGGGATAGTCCAGTCCAACATAATATAATTACAAATAATGACAAAAAAGTTGTTGAGATTGTTTTTTCATTGTTAAAATGGATTCCTCAACAATGTAGAGGATAGCAGTCCAACAAGCCTTCTCATCATAGAATAATTGGTAAACATAAAACTCAACTGTTATCCTTCTCAAATCATTTATTCCTTAGTAAGATTGTTATTCTCTAAGTTAAAATGGATTATGACAAAATATATAGCGTATAAAGGGAAATTTATACACATAAGATTGATTTTCAAGTGGTTTACACAAGGTCTACTTCATTATTATGGCAGCATCAACAATAATATGGGAGTCTCCTACAATAATTAATTTGTTACTATTCGATTAATTATCAAGGGATTGACAATGTTCCAACACTTGATTTACTTTTATATATTTAATAATTTACAATGTTTAGTCAATAATTAATTATGAGGATAACCTCTAGAAAATGGACACGCCACCATTATGTTTTCATATATACCTTTACATACAAGCTTCAAGGATAATTCTTCTACTATGATCTACTTCTACTACTATGATCTAACCTTGCCTAACTATGTGGTTATGTCTATTACCAAAACCTATTTATCTTAGCCTCTGATCATATAAATCCTTCCCTTTCATTAACTATTCGATCTTATCTTGTTACAAAGTATCTTTGTTTAGTATAAAAAATTTAGGAATATACATTGTTTACATGGGTGATTTCTGGAAATATGAAGAACTAAGATATCAGGATATTTCCTTGTCATTACATGGTTATGTAACTGCGTACTTGAATCTATTGTGGATATTCCTAACACTTACATTTAGTTACAAAGGTAATGAAAACAAAGTTTTTGAGGTTAGCATTTTTTTATTAACAGGTATAGCCTACAATGTAAGTGCTAATGGTCCATTCCTTCTCATCAAGTGAATAATTGCTATAGACATAAAAAATTTGCATGCTCTTCACTTCCTATGATCAAATAGTCTTGAATAAAATTCATCTTCCTTCGCATACAATTTTTAGTACCTAATTATTTAGGACATTTCATTTAATGGGTAGATTGTCTTGATCATATGCAACCAAGGTGATTACCACCACAACCCTTCGATTTAAAATTAATTCTATAATCATGTGCTATCCCAACATTATATTTGTTGATAACGGCATAATTTATCATTAAATCACATTAACCCTCTGATTTGCATGTATACTTCACTCCACAATGTGACCTCACTCATTTGTAATCTCCACTAGTTACAACTAGTTGAAATAAGATCTTTCATAAAATAATTGTTCTTGACCACGTCGTAATCTTAGTCATAGCTAACTCCCTTGAGATGAACTCACTAGACTATCTCTATCTGCCCAGTAATCAAACAAGGGATCCATTCTGAGCATATCTAATAACTCAAAATAGAAGTTTTTATCCCACTACAAAATGATGCACCCAAATAACTGCCTGAAAAATTTCCAATGTGTGATTCCTTCGAAGCAAAATGCAAATATAAAGAGGGGTGATGACAGTTTCTCCTACTCTTCGCGGGTAAAATCATTCACAAAACATGACCATCCTAATGAAAAATCAGGAGCATCATCAAGAGTATTCTAGACAAATGTTATCGGGTTTCAATAACATTGAGAGTTTTGCATCAACAAACTTCAAGGGAAGATACCTCCACTCAACGTTGAATTGTCAGCTTTTAATATGCACATTCCAAACTATTCAAAAGAAAAGCCCGTTACCATTTTCGAAGGAGTCCACTACATGCACCAGCACATTAGCAACCATTGGCAAACAAAATGATATAGTTTTTCATCAAACTATCCTCTAGTTCTAATGAGTTCCAGTATTCCAATCTATAGAGTTTTGGTTAGAGATCTCTAGAGACAGAGAGAGAAGGGATGCAATATCAAAATCCACTTTTCAACCAATTATATAGTCAAATCAAATATTTTGATGCAGCTTGAATTAGTATTTCTCAATGTCCCATAACCTACAACAAAGAAGCCTGGATGTGCCCTATGCTCATTAAATGTTTCTTAACTACTTTAATCAGATTTCAAACATAATTTTTTCTCATCGATTGCTTAAAATGTTCTAAAAAATTCATTAATTACTAAATTTCTTGTCAATTATGTGCGTTATTCTCAGATGACCATTTCAACGAGTAGTTAAAATCCATTGATAATTTCAAACGTCATGGCAATATGAACAGTCACTTTTGAATTTTCCAAGGATTTCTTGCATTGAGTAAAGCATTTACTTTGTACTACATGGAGATTGGATTTTATGTGTCATTCACACACCTACCCAATAAATCGACTAATAAATATCAATTCCAGTATCAACCTAGAATATCTGTCGAAGATTTCCACTGAAAGTTATGGGAAGCCTCAAATGAAGACAGTGAATCCAAACCATTCTCATTGCAACTTCGAGGGGTCAAGGTGTTCCACGGGGATAGACACAATTGCAGACACAACCTTCATTTGTATTGTGGCTTCTGCGTGTTTTTCAAGGTGAAATCAAACTTGTAGCGTATAAGGATTGCTACCACGAACTTTTACCCGTCAGTACGACATCTTACTGCAGGAGTTTATGAATTCCCCTTCGACATGCCCATTGATTCACAATCCAATTTGGGTCTGAATCATGGACCGCATGACCCCACTAAACCACACTGATTTACCTATCCTATTCAGTGGGCTCCATTTTTTCTGAGTCCTAACCTTTCTGAGACATTTGGGCCGTTTGATTCTGATTTTATCCACAATAGACTACCTGCATCATTTCCTTTCATAAATCATCATCATTATCATTTGAGAAACTATGGAACTTTTAATAGACTAGTCTAAGTGATAGACTACCTTTTGACACAACATTCTTCACATATCTTAATTTTAAATTGGATGAGGAACTTCCCGATGGAACTAAACTCTACCGCTGAAACCCGATTCACCCACAAATCATGGTTTCCTTAAAGTAAGTTTAGATCCAAGTCAAGGACAAGGAACCCTAGTTTTTCCGCAGTCATTCTACCCATAGCCCTTAGACCCAAAATTTTAGGCAAATAGGCCTTTACCCCTTTTACTAATTCCATTTGCTAACTCCTTAGATTTTTTCTTGAAAATTTAGTCAAGGGTGCAAGCAAATACCAATTTTTCAGTGTTTCACGCAATAAATTTCCATCTCATCATCTAAAGTTAGCAAGTTATCTCACACCTTGGGAAGTTGTCATGGATAACAAGTAGAATGTGAATTTTTATTAGGTCTATATTTAATTAAAAACTAAGCCTAGTGAGAAGGTGAACCACTCCTTTTAATAATAATGTAGCTTAGCGTTCTCTAACCATTTTCCTCGATAATAACCGACATGAATTACATGATATGATAATATATCCAACTAGTAATACATAAGGCTCCATCCTTCCAATTGTTATTCTCCAAGTTAAAGGATTCCAACAAAATACAGAGGAAACTACCTAAGGGAATTCATGAATCTTAGCGGTCACCAAGGATTTTCTTTTCTTTGATGTTCTAAGACAAGAGAAGACAAAATATATTCCAAGACAAGAAAAATATTTATAGCTTTCCTGAATACACATAATTAAAAATAAAATTTTAAGCGTAGCGGCCACTGAGTTCAATATGATATTTGATGTCTATTACATGTTAGCGGACACTAGGAGATCTGCAGTCTTTCACATGGGACAAGTAGTAACAACTCCAATGAAAATCTAGCTATGCTCCATTATTGTATTTATATTTTTTAAGACTAGTGACCACTACGGTGGATGCTTACTACATTTATTTAATTTTCCAATACAAGAGAAGACAACAAATACTCCAAGACAAGAAAAATATTTACAACTATTTCTGAATAGACGTTATTCAAAAAGTAGTTTCAAAATAATACAATATAAGTAGTTAAACACATAATCTTAAGCCTATCTCCTGCTAGGTATATTAGCCACCTTCTATGATCCTAGCAGATGTCATGGTTTTCCATGTTTTGTTTGTTATTCGATCACTAATTTTAAAATAAGAAATTAGTGAGGCTTCATACCGAGCAACCATTACTTTCAATTACTAATTGAACCTAACAGCTGCTAGGCATTTTCCTTTTTACAAGCCAATTTCAATTATGTGATATACACAATATATCTTATGAGAACCATAAAAAACATATGTATTTACAACACCTAATCACATCACGACATGTAAGATTTGTTATTATTAAATATTAAATTCTCAACCATTATCACTCATGTTGGATTCCAGGTTTCCACAATTAAGTAGTGTAACTCAAATATGTTTTTACAGTGATGGGAAGATAGCCATCAATCAACTAATATCTCCTCTATCCTAAAACTATACAGATTCTTTTTTACATTGACGAAAAGATATCCTGGAATATATAGATGTTAACGGCCACTAGTCTTCACTTCTATCAACAAATTGATAACTCGAAAAACAAACCAAATTTAAAATCGATTAATTATTTAAATTGCTTAGTGCAAAGGATAACAAAAATTTTTATTAATGATTTCTTGTTTTTTATAACTAAAGGAGGGTTGAAGTATGCCTAACGACCGCTAACCTATAAATATCTATTCCTATTGAATTTTATTCTATGAGAACAATGACATCAAGATACAACATCTCCTTGATTTTTCACTATTGAGAAACAATATGTATCCTTTCCAATTACTTACAAATTATTAATTTGTTTAATTCCTTTTTTCAAGTAATATGTCTTCCATTTTTCGCACTTCGTTCCTGAAAATTCCTTTGATTGAAGAAGCAGAGGATATGAAAAAGATAGACGATGAATGGTTTGTAGAAATGCATTCCCTGGAAAATTACCACAGTGATTTGTGGTTTTTTTTGTTGATGAATACGTTGTCAAAGAAGTCGATATGGTACTAACTTCAAAGGTTATTGACCAACAAACATTGTGTATTAAGGTTGAACGCATTGACGTTTTAATGAACAAGTTCCTTATTCTTTACATGGAATTAGAAGTTTCATTGTTCAAGAAATTGGAAATGAAGGCTTCTAGAGAAAATAAAACGTGTTCTTGTTTTAAATATGGTTGGAATTTGGGGTTGTTCATATAGTCAGAAAAAATAGGCTGTGAAAATGCCCTTGAAATTCATAATAACATGAATTTGGTATTCAAAAAATTGTATAGAACCAAGAATACCTCTTCTATTTGTCATTATTTGAATAGAAAAAATTTACTTTCTCCACCGAAACATGCAAAGCTATTTACAACGTTGAGGCGATCTTATTTGTCTAAATTAGAGATAGATCCCTCTAAGTCAAAATTTTAAGGGCTTAAAATCAATAACAAATCAGTTGTGTTGTTGAATAAAGTAACCAATATATTTGAGAAAATAGAAATTACAAATGTTGAAAAATTAATTTTGATTTTGTTTAATGGTGATGTTTTTTGAGTTGAAGTTTCTTAGGTGCCATGTGCCACCTCTACAATATCAATTCTATCATGTGCATGAAGATAATGTTTACCTTCTTGTCCATTCAATGTTTATTAATGTTATTCCTACACTGAGGGATGTAATTCTTCTTCCCTTTTCACCATCTATAAAGGAACTTGTGCTCCTTGAGGATCCAGATGACCTGAAAAGGGATGATGTGTAGTTCTACATTGTGGATAGCCAACATACCCTTTGTGCTGAGGGAAATTAGGGACAAGAAAATGCGCATATCCCCCAAGGAGACTCCTAGTCACCCATGTGACCCCTTCAAGAGCATTTTTCCATCCCTCGGGAGCTAGTGGAGCCTTCATCCCCTGCCGTTGGATCTATGCCACATGTCATCGTGAGGCACACTGTGTAATTTGATGTCCCCTTTGTCCCTTTGTGAAAAGGGAAATGGGGGACACAAAATTTCACTCCACCCCTGATTGGTACATTTTGAAAAATCCCCATGGTTCTCCATACCACAAGTTTCTAGCCACCTAGTGCTTCCAACCTGCTTTTGGGCTTAAACCTTCACCATTGGATCTCCGCCACTTGTCATCACTAGGCGCCACGTGAAAATTGATGTCCCTCTCATCCCTTAATGCTTAAGGGACATAAGGGACATGAAATTTCACTTCACTCCCTAATTTGAAATTTTTGAAATTCCTTCCTGCTTCCCGCTTCTAACTTCTAACTTCTTACTCTGTTGTGCATAGAGTCACTCTGCTGTGAATAGCGTCACTCTGCAACTTGCTCTGTAGCTTCTCGCCACCACTCTACCATTTCTAAACCTTGAACCAACTCACTCATATAAAATTATCCTCCACTCCATGATAGCATACCATTCTCAAAAGAAGGGTTGGTCAAACAAGAAAGAAAAAGCGAAGAACGAAGAGAAGAAACAGTGAAAATCTCCATTGTCGCGAAACAAAAGCTTCAAAGAAATATTGCAAACCAGTGCATGGAACAACAAACCTTTTTTTTTTCTCATTCTTCTCGAAAAAAAATAAAAAACCTCACCTTCAAACCCTTATTTTATGGCATAGAACACTCACAGTGAAGAAATTCTCTTTTCGGCCCAATGAAGAAAAAAAATCGATTTCTCGTCTAACCGGCAGCTGAATCAAAGATAAATTTCATAGGCGGAGTAAGAATAAAAAACCCATATCAAAAAATTTATTTTTATCATGAAAAGAGGAGAAAACTAGACCTACAATTTTTGAGGTCCATTAATGGTTGCCACATTCAGAAGAGCTGCCTAGTCAAAATTTTAAAACTTTAAAATCTCCCAAACCGTTGATTTGGAAGGTCCAAGATTTCAGAGGCGTGATATTGGGAAAAAACCCATATCAGAAAAATTCATTCCATAATGACCTAACCATTGGAGGCCCACTTTCTAAAAATAGCAATTCTTTTACATATAGGACTGTTATTTCGGGAAAGTCACCAACTGAAGCAGTTGTGAAGGAGGCAGTGAGCACTGGAGTAATATTGCAAGGAGAAACCATTGAAATGTTCACCTTGGTCCAAATTTAACACTTACTAAAAATAGAAAATGGTCTCATAAGCACCTGCCAAAAATAGAAAATTGATCCATAAGGTGAGAGGAACGCAAGGAGAAAGAAAAATTTGAGTTACAACATCCAGTTGACGTTCGAGGCAGCTGA
This sequence comes from Taxus chinensis, assembly GCA_019776745.2. Taxonomy (NCBI): domain Eukaryota; kingdom Viridiplantae; phylum Streptophyta; class Pinopsida; order Cupressales; family Taxaceae; genus Taxus; species Taxus chinensis. The sequence goes on along the minus strand of CM034146.1, from coordinate 7,555,436 downwards.
TTTTTCATAATTACTAAAAATAGTAAGTTATTTTTTCTGAAGAAATCATGAAGCATAAATGGACAGGGTAGAAGCCAGCCTTTTGCTTCCGAGTAAGAGATACAAAATAGTGCAGTCTCTATCATCATACTATGTAGAGTAGGTGATAGTGAGGATGTCAACAATGTCTATCGACACTCATTTCATGCTTCAATTGGTATGCGGGAGGTGGAATTCGTAGTCAACACCTTCATTACATTCATAATATGATTCATCAAGATCATGTCCAAATCATCCGAGTAGTGTGGCAGCGTTGTAGGGAGTCAAGGAAAGATTCGTTCCAAGGCTCCAGTCCCTTAAGAGGAGGATCTTCATGAGTAATACTCATAGCCACCAAATGATTCATTCGAAGTGTTTTTAAACACTTAGTTCACAGTGTTCACATGTCATCTAAAGGAATTTTCTCAGTGTGTGCAAGAGTTCGAAGACTCAGAGTTCATCACATTGGAGTAGTTCATTATGTCATCTAGAAGGATCATCTGGCTTTATCAGAGGTGGAATCTATCATCATCAACATCATTCTTACTTCTTCTTATTTCTTCTCTCTCTCTCTCTCTCTCTCTCTCTCTCTCTCTCTCTCTCTCTCTCTCTCTCTCTCTCTTCTCTCCCCCCAACTTTATCTCTCCTCAATATTCTAATCTTGCATTAGGGTTGCACTTTTTCATATGTCTTAATGTTTCTAATGTAATAAGTCACCTTTATGTTATAAAAGTGGACTTAATGTTTTCCTAAGAAGGCGAAGAGTCTTAAGTCATGTCGAGACATACAAAGAGTCGTTGGGGAGTATGTCAAGATTCGTTTCTCTTCCTATAAATTGTAAATCCATTCCCATTTCAAATGGTTGGTGATTGATTTTTTATGCTCAAGAGTGCATTGAGAGAACAAATGAGATAGTCAAATTATTCCATTCCCCCATTCTCAATTTCCTCCATTTCTCCGATATGTACAACTTATGTTTGAGAAATTAATATAAGGAGTTTCTATATTTCTTTGACTAATGGATTTCTCGATACTTGGTGATCATGAATTCTATTCGGTCTTATTGTTACTTGCAGAGTTGTTTCCTCTTAATTTTATTAGATGTGATGAAACTTCTAACTAGTGTGTGCAGGAATCTAATTTTCTACCTATAACATTAGTTCTCATACGTCTTTTCTCACTCCCCTTTCCCACTCTTGAGAAAAATACTTCCCTAGTAAGATATTGCTAGTTTTATCGCAGGGTCAGTGGAGTGACCCTGTTGGATTCTCATCTGTAAGGCCAACTTGGAGAAAACTCACTTCACTTGTGCATGCATATACGGAAGTTGCATTGGTTAAGTAGAGGGACTTAGATTCGTAAAGTGTTGGTGAGAAACCCATAAGTTTGTCCCCTAAAAAACTTTCTCACCAATACAAGTGTGCTCTCGAGCACTGCGAGTGGCACAAGTTCAGCATCACTACCAATTAGGAACTCTACGAGAGTGACCCCATGCACTGAGATCCAAGGCTGATAATTCCAAGTCCATTAGAGATGCACTGCCTAGCCTCTCTCGCTTTAAGGGCAGTGCAGTGCTCATATTTTTTCGTATCTATAATAAGAAGGGTGATAATTGCACATAAAAATTTCCTTACAAGGATCTCACCCCCGCCTATTCCATAGATACCTTAACAAGGGATAAGGCCGTCGAGGGCCTCACCTTTGGCGGAAGCATCGCTGGCAGGGTTGTTGCTACCTTTGCTTCTAGGAACCTCCTAGTCTCAGGGTCGGTGTGGACCACTTCAGAAACATCATACGCCATAGAAATGATGATTTTTTTTTTGAGTTACTAGTATATCCAAGGACCACGAGGGATGTCAATATGCATGATTTTTTCAAGTCATTTTGACACATCACGCGTATCTAAGTGGTCATGGATTAGAAGAATGATTAGAAGGGGATTTGGTTTTGTTAATTTCATCAACAGGGAGGACGCTAAGAGAGATATCAATAATCTCAATTCCTATGGTTATGATAATCTTATTCTTAGATTCGAATGGGCCACTTCAAGGTAGACCTTTTAAAAAAAAAAAATTGAAGCAAGGCAAACTTAAAATCAGTAATCTTTCCTTCTTTCTATGAAGTCCTTTACCTATTTCCACTTTAGGTTTTGTAGGGTTTTTAGTGTTGATAGGATCAGTTGTGTTTTACTTGAACGTAATTATTCTCCTTTTATTTTGACTATCCTCATTCAGTATAATGATTTATTTGTTTTCACTAAAGAAAACCTATCAAGATTATCCACCATTGATTAAGCTCAACAGGTTTCCACTTTAACGAACACGTTTGTTTAATTTTATTTATAGGGTGATTTATGTGTTTACAAACCCTTTAAATTTACTCTGGATGTTTGAGGATTTCCTGAATTTTCCTGTTTCTTGAGTTAGGGGTAACAGTCATGGCATCCGATAGAGTGAGATGCAAGGAGCTTGAATAGGAGGATAATGGAGATCCAGAAATTTTTTTGCCACTTCCGAATATCATCAGGTTGGACGAAAAATATCATCAAATACAAGTTCAACGAGAAGGTCCAGATGGTGGTTTGCACCACTACCATGCACATTAGAAGACAAATTACATTTAATTATAATCTCATAGTTTGGATCGACGCCCTCTACTAGTTTCTTCATAATATCTTTAGTAATTCTCTAGTTACAATGAGGTTTAATCACATCATAGTAAATGAAACTAGAAGTCTCTCACATATCTTAAAAGTCATTAGCCTAGTGGTTGCTAGGCCATATAGAAAAAGAAACATGGTCAGTTTATTGTTTTGCAGACCAATGAAGACTTCCATGAAATCATTAAAATATTTTCCCAAGATCTACATAATTTAATGGTAATGACATTTTAAAATTGATAAGAACCTTATTCCAAAGCAAAATTAAATCCTAGTGGTCGTCATCCCGTATAAAACCAAAACATGTTATATTTATGGTTTTGCGGATCAATGTTGGATTCCCTGAAATCATTAAACTATTTTCCAACAACTACATAGTTTAATCTTAAATAAATTTTAAAACTGATAAGAACCTTTATTCCAAAGGAAGAATTTAAGCTGCGTGGTTGCTAGCTCGTACAGAACATAGACATGTTATGTTTATTATTTTACATATCAATTTCGGATTCTATTATTTTGATTTTTGGATTCCAGTATATGGGACTTTGGAGTGCAATAAATTCCAATATGTATGAGTTTGGATTCCAATATATGTGATTTTGGATTCCAATATATGTGATTTTGGATTCCAATATATGCGATATTGAAATTCAATATGTACAATTTTGGAGTCCATATAATTTCAATTTTTAACATTTTGGAATCCAAAACTAGTAATTTTGGATTCCAGTAATGGTTGTTTTTTTTTGCATTCCGAACTGGAATAAGTCTAGATTTAGTGAAATAAGCGTTGTTATATGAACTGTCACAAATATCTCAATTTCTAACCCATGAAAACTCAAATTTATTTTTAATTCTATTGAGGCACCATGTCATGGCTATTCCTTTCAAATTTCAAATCAAGATTTCATATCTAGAGGTTTTTAACACATATTTTCTTCAAAACCCTAACTGTACACATAACTAGCCCAAAAAGGTATAAAAACCCTATAACTTCCACCAAAATTCGATTCAAGGCTCTAAAAATTTCAAAAATGTCTATCTCAATGGGATTTAATAGGGTTTCTTACTATTGAGGCTTTATTATCACTTCAAAACTCATTTCTCTCAATTTTCCTATTGTCCTACCTGTAGGTACTCACAATCACATTCATGCAATGAAGTCTTTGTGTTTAAATTGTTATAACATGCATATATGGTTTTTAGTCATTTTAAACACAATGGACACACCCTTGAACTTTTCATACTCTCACCTTCTAACCTTGAGAGTATACATTCAATCTTTCAAAATAAAACAATCAATATTCATAGTCACATATAGTCTTATTGAGCACTTTCCCACAAGAGTGAGATAGAAAAAGGATTTAAACCTTCACCATTATGCAAGAACACCTCTTCAGTCTATCCACCATATGATTATCCACCAAAGAACTCCACTTCAAGAATCTATATTCAAATATCACAAGAAAATCTTGCAAAGACATAGTATTTCAACTATCCCAAGCTTACGCATCAACTTCATGCTAAAAACATAGTAGTCACGGCTTCAAATATTTAACATTTCCTTGGAGATGGCATCAAGAGATTCTCCTAATAAAAATAATGGAAATTTCTTCAAGTCCTTAACCATCAAACACAAAAACATGCATCACAAATCCAAGATTTCATATAAAATAGAGCTATATTACTAGACTTCTCTCTCAGAGAGCTAAGACAGAGAGAGAGAAGAGAGGAAGAGAGAGAGGAGGTAGAGACGGAGAGAGAGGAGGAAGAGGACAGAGAGAGAGAGAGAGGGAGGAAGAGAGAGGAGAAGAGGAAAGAGAGCGAAGAGAGAGAGAGAGAGAGAGAGGAGGAGAGGAAGAGAGAGAGAAGGAGAGAGAGACGAGAGAGAGAGGAAGAGAGCGAGAAGAAGAGAGAGGAAAGGGGAGAGAGAGAGAGAGAGAGAAGAGAGAGGAGAGAGAGAGAGCGCGAGAGAGAGAGAGAGAGCAGAGCGCTCGCGAGAGAGAGAGAGAAGAGAGAGAGGACGAGGAGAGAGTCGAGATAGCTGATCGAGAGCGCTAGAGCAAGAGAGAGAGAGAGAGAGAGAGAGAGAGAGAGAGAGAGAGAGCGAGAGAGAGAAGAGAGAGTAGAGGAGAGAGAGAGAGAGTAGAGAACTAGAGAGAGAGAGAGAGAGAGAGAGAGAGAGAGCGCGAAGAGAAGGAGAGCGTAGACGAGAGACGAGAGAGAGAGAGAGATAGCCGAATCTCTCTCTCTCTATCTCTCTCATATCTCTATCTCTCTATATCTCTCTCTCTCTCTATCTCTCTCTCTCTCTCTTCTCTCTCTCTATCCTATATCCTCTCTCTCTCTCTCTCCTCTCTCTATATCTATCTCTCTCTCTCTCTCTCTCTCTCTCTCTCTCTCTCTCTCTCTCTCTCTCTCCTCTCTCCCTCCCCTCCCTCCCCTAGGAGGTTACTAACTAGCTCCATTTGAATTCCATCCATTTTTTAACTTCTTTATTTAACCCTAATTGAATTTTATGACCTTTCATATGCCCATGCCCACATAACGAGGCATTTTCACATCTTTAAATCATTTATGACTCACATTTCATCCTAGGACCATGAAAAAAGTGTAAACATCTAATTTCACACCCTCACAGTCATTAAAACCTCCTTGTAGCTCCATTACAATCATATTTCCTTACTTTCATGTTTTCACAAATTCAAATTCCCTTTTGGAGGGAAATACAATAAGAATGAGCATTCAAATTTCCAAACATTATTACTTGCTTGAAATGACTCGCGTGGTCCTATTAAGACTTCTAGGGATTTCCAACAACACAAGCTCATGACTAGAAGGATGATTGTCACTTGGATGCTTTTCATTCCATGATTCTCCTGCATCACAATCACTGGCTCATTTTCAATCATGGAAAACATACCTTGTAGACATGTAGGGTGATCTGATTTAGACTCCTTTACTATCTCTTTCTCCTTATCTGCATGATTTTGTTTCAAAATTATTTTGGCTACTTTAAGTTTCTCTTTGACTATGTTTTGCATCCATACTTTCTTAGTCTCATGCTTAGAATCATCCTTCTTGTTCATAGAATCGGACTTGATTGTCTTAGGCCCATCTTTAGAATTGGTCTTCTTGTTGAACTCTCTTCTATCTTGCCTTTTAGGAGCATGAAACTAGTCATTATGTCTTCGAGAACCATTTTCATAGAAAAATATAGCAACATGACCTGATTTGTGATAGTTATAACACAAAATACTAATTTTATCTCTTGACTGATATGAGATGAATTTCTAACCACAATCCATAGCCTTATGACCATATACATTACATGCAAAACAATAGTCATTGAAGGAGCTTTCACCATTCCATGAATAGTTGTTCCTTGAGAACCTTCTTTCACATTATATTTGCTTATGAAAAAAATCATGACAAGTATAATAATAACCATTGGAAGAGTAACCATACATTATTGCATTTTTTTGTGTAACAAGGTTAGACCTTCTTGAATTTGTCTTCTTGGTATCCTTCAAGTCTTCATGGGCACTTGGTCCTACCTTGTCATCTACATAACTCTTCATGTGATTTCCTTTGAAACCTAAGCATGTTTTGTCACTAGCTAACCTCTTATTGATCAACATATCATCTAGAGCCTCAGAGCTCTTCTCCAACCTCTAATAGGTCTTTAACCTGTTAGATTCTTTCTCCAATGTTGTCTTTAGGGATCTCAACTCAACTTCATACCTAAGGCAATCTTCTTCTTTGTATTTAAGGGATTATACTTTAGACATGAGCTTATAACATTTTTATTCTATTCCTTTGAGAGCTTCAACTTGAGATTTCAATAATTTGATGGCTTGATCATGCTCAACCTCTATATAATTGATATGTTCTTGCAAACTATAAACCAAGGATTATGAATCTTCGTTATTCTTTCTTAGAAAAATCAATGTTATTTCAACATCAAATGATTTTCCCATGATTGTGCTGCAAGGATCTCCTCCAAGCTGTTAAACTTGTTTCATAATTACTTTTCTCTAATACCAATTATTAGAAGCACAATGACTAGGTGGTGAATTAGTCTTCTTAAAAATTGACTTCATTTAACTTAACTTGGTTATATGATTCAAGGAATCAAGAGAATATTAATTAATCATTCTGAGCTTATTAATTAACTTAGCAAACAATCAAGCAACATTTGAACCATCCACATATGCATGAAACATGAGATAACACAAGAACACCATATTTAAGTGAGAAACCCTCAAGGGAAATAAAACCCACTGAAATATAACATTATATTTCTATGTTTCAGATTTGGTGAGCCACTAACCCCACAAGGATCACCAACCCCTAGTTTAGTAGGGCACTAACCCTACAAAAAGCACTAACCCCTGATTTAGTGAGACACTAACCCCACAAGGAGAACCATCCCTCGATTTAGTAAGGTACCAACCCTGTTGTCGCCAACCCAGCCACCTGAATATGAAGATCACCTAAGTACCTATTGCTCCAACAACTGATTGTGATCACTATTTCAGTTCCTTTCACTCAAAACCCCTCTCTAACACACTTTCTTCTTATTTTATCAAACATAAACCACCATGTTTTGATTAGGTCCAATGACCTATATCTCCTTCTTCTCTTCCCTTATCATCTTCTCATACCTATTCCTTGCTCTTTTCTTGACCCCTCATAACACTCTCACACTTTCCTTTACCTTGCTCATCCTATTACACACAAACTAGGCCTTCTTCTCCAACTAGGTCATGTATGGAATCCCTTCTTCAACTTGCTATTTTCATATCAAAATCATAGAATAATTATCCATCATATGCAATGCCACATACTCTTCATATTTTTCCTCATAACCTGCTCCTATCTTCATCCCAAATTTGTTACATTACAATCTCTCTCACTATTTCAAATGATCATTTTAAACTAGCTTATATCCCTATAATGTTCATCCATATCAAGTAGTCCAGCCTTCATACAACATATATCACCAAAAAAACATAATTATTACAGCATACTAATGACCACATAGGTCAGTCATATCACCAACATACACAATTTTCTCCATTAGGTCTCCAATAGGCCTAATTACACCAAAACCCCATCTCACCAAAACCAAAATACTTTGTGCCAACATGATCATCACCAAAGTCATGAATCACTTCAAGAACATCAATAAATACCTCATCATGCTTCCACCATACCTGAAAATATTTGCATCATCATCTCATGCCACGAAACCATCTCAAGAACATGTTTGTTCTTGTGCTCCAAACCCTACACCTCAAAGATGAGGATTAATACCACATCAAATGACCTCAACTATGCAAATATTATATATAATTGAAAATATATTTATCACAGCTACATCACCATCTACTCATACAACCAAAAATTAGACATTAGATGCCTCAAAACAATTTTGCAAATAGACTTCTTTGAAACTACCATTTCATCCCCAAAGACCAATCTTCAATGATAAGACACAATTTTAATTCTAGGACCTCAACCATGATATAAAACTATCATATACATGTATTACAACTCCCATTATTCCATAAATTATAAATTAGTGATTAGGTTCAATGGAAAAAAAATTAAACTGAAAAACTCCAAAAACAAGCATTTTTAAATAGGGCCCACACACAACCAAAACCTCTAAAATACATCAAAAAAATATGGAGGATTCCTCTTCATCATAAAATAATCACATTAGAAAAATTAATCAATTATTTTCTTTTACACCCATTTTCTCTCAAGTCACTTTCAAACTAGGGTTTTTAAATCATAACAGGGCATTTTTTGTGTTAACGAGGGTTCATAAATGTTTAAGGTCCAAATTATCTCATTATTTTTAATTAACTTTATTATCTCCATGCCCTAACATCCCCCAAGATATCATACCCCCATGCAAAACTCACATGTGTATATAAAGATGACCTTCAAACTAGAAAATTCACTTTTAAGAGCTCGATATGGCTAAAAATAACTTTTTTTTCTTTGTCTTCACTCTCTTGACCTGAAACTGGACACACAAAATTGTGATGACCTCGTTAGATAATAAAAAATCTCATTTATATCTTTACACATCTGAAAATTTGTATCCACCATGACTTACCCATGCTTATTAGCCTTATCTTCAGGGTTCTTACTTCAAAGGACCTTAAACTTACATTATACATCTGAATGGTGACCTTGTACAACATCTACACCTATTATGTCATGCTACAACACATTTAAAATTCTTATATTGACATTTTAGATACTATAATCAATGTTAACATCTCATTATGATTACACTAGGTCAATAACAAGACTTAGAATGGCTTGTTTCACCACATGACAAACTGAAACTAACCTCACCTTCACCATGCAAACCTATTATAACCTCATACACATCTACTTGTACATGCAAGACACCATAACAATCTTTGGGTCTCATAATCAAGACCTCCTCATGCACCTGACCTCCTGAGGTCATGCCAAGACAGCCGGTGTGGAATGTGTGGACGGAAGGCTATGGGAGAATCAGTGACTATGATCTAGTAGTGTGATTTCCTAGTAGCATAATTAGCAAAAGGGGAGATTTAGAGGCTATGAACGGGTAACGTAAATTACCAATGGCCTGTTTGCATAATTGGATCCAAGTTCTAAACTAATTTGAAGTATCGATGTAAACTAAATAAAATTAACAATATAAGCTAATACTGAAGGAAACTAATCTAAGCAAATCAAAAAATTTGAAATATTACAATCACTAAACAACAATTTTATTTTATTCTAAATAATAAAATCTACTTCTACACTAAAACTAAACAAGAAAAATAATTCAGTGTGCTTATTCACCTGTGTTGAGTGTTTTGTAAATAATGATAACATAAAACAAGAACTTTTCCAAATAATCTATGATATGCAGACAACTTCCTACAGATATTTTCTCCTTCAAATCCACAAGGATAGGAAGAAGAAGATTCGTCACCGAGAGCTAGTATGAAAGGTGTAAACCCTCTTAGAAATTAACTAACAACTTGCAAATGAAAGAGAATTATTTTCTACTCTATATGATATGATATAACAGTAATAATTTGCAGCAATGATGGAAAATCAAACAACCCCGACCTAGAATTTACAAAATAGAGATAAATCCAGCTGTTTGATGACTTATCCCCTCAGTTTATCCTTTCGTTCTCTATGTTTCCATATGATTCCAAGGAATTGGGAGTGAAAAGACAGCAGCTGGAGAAGGCACTTGATAAATGGAATCTTGAAGGCAAATTTGGTTACAATGCAAGTAAAAGAGAGATAGCACAAGTGAACAGAGCTTGGCTATGTAATTTCCAGTAGGATTATTCCCACAATAGTATGCAAGATACACAATTTCTCAGGCCTTTTTCTTGAATACAAGCATTGAATATATAGGAATTGGTTGGCATGTGCCTTCATACACAATGAAGCCTTAGAGTGCTAAATCATTGGGTGAAGAGGTAGTGTCGACACTAAAATTTTCCTCCGTAATTTCTATTTCATTAATGTATGTATTAGGAATATGATGTTGTTAAGTGTAATTAGTAGTAGCATTTGATAGAAGATAACGACACCGTCAGTGCAGTTCCGCCAATAATGTAGAGTACGGTAACAGTCAAAGTACAATAGGAATGTTGTAAAAAATAAATATTTGTCGTAAGTGGTCCGGTAATGTTAAAATGTCAAAGTTGGGATAAGTAGAGAAGTAGGGTCTACATGATTAGGAATTAGAAATATTATATTGGTAATAAGGACAAGGAGTGAGGTCATAAATATTTTGTATATTTTATTTGTAAAAAGTCTAAAAATGTGGAACCCATGTGAAATGATAAGGTTTATCTTATCTTAAAAGATAAGAGTTAAGGTATGGAATATGATTCGTCAGAGTGGATTTATTATCCTATCTTAGAGATAAGATGGATAAGCCCAGAAGCCTATAAATAAAGAGGCCACCCCCCTCATTTAGTATAGAAGGAAGTAGTGAAAAATATTGTATGAGTAAGTGTGTAAAGGAAGCCATTAAGAGGTGTAATTGTAAAATTTCTCCCATAGTATCGGTGGAAGGAAAGTGAATTCAATAACACTTGCAGTACCTCATGGGTGAGATTGTAACAATTTCATGTTAATATTATAATTTACTTTGATATTTCAGATTGTCATCATTCTGTCTTATCATAGTTGATGGTATTCTTGTGTTATGTTTGTTGTTTTGTTTCCAGATTATATCCACCAAACTAAAGGCTGTGCATTAGTAAATAATCATAGCACGAGGAGTTCCCGGTGAAGAATTATCATAGTGTCGGATTGGTGATGACATTTTGGTTCCGTTTCCAGGACCATTCCTTGTTGGTGGATTGTCTGGAGAGATATTCCCACTTAGTCAAAAAATAATTGGAGGGTAACCTTGTTTTTACTATGCATAGTAGTTACCATGGTAAAGCCATTTTTGCCATGAATAGTAATTACCATGGTAAAGTCATTTTTGCTGTGAATAGTATTTACCACAGTAAAGTCACTTTTTACCATGAATAGTATTTACCGCATTAACTTCACTTTTTACTGTGAATAGTGTTTACCACAGTAAAGTCAGTTTTTACCGTAGTAAGTCAAGTTTTACCATAGTTACCGTGGTCATTTCTATTTTATTGTAGAAAGGTGTAAAGTCACTTTCTATTACAGTGATTCCAATTATTTGTGCACATAAGTCTTGTTGATTGTACTTGTGGGTTGGTATTTTACGGTGGTTACTTTTGAAAATGGGGAAGATTCATGTTTTTTCAGCCCAATCTAATGAAGATGCTTCCTCTTTCATTCAAGAGTTTAAACGATCTTGTATTTGTAATGGCCTTATAAGAAGGGAACAATGGACTGAATTTTTTCCTACCTTTTTGGATGGTTCAGTACTTAGGTGGTTTGAAACACTAGGTGAAAATGTGAAAAATTCATGGGATTTATTAACTGAAAGTTTTCTTGAAGAATTTGGTGAACAACAGAAATATGCAGATCTCATGATCGAGATCACAAAGCTATCCCAAGGAGAGAAGGAGAAGATAAGGGATTATCATGCTCGTGTTCTAGAGCTAAGGAGGAAGCTCGATGCCCAGATCCGGAAGGAAGGATTAGCGGATGGGTTGATGAACAGCGTGGATAATCTCCTATGTAAGCACTTCATTCTTGGGATGAAGCCAGAGATCAGACAATGAGTGAAGTATGACCGCCCAGCTACCATTGAACAAATAAAGGATATTGCAAGAAGGCAATAAGAAAGCATGGAAGAGGAGCCCAAAGAAATTGTTGCTAAAGTAGAGCCTACACCAGCACCTTTGGTTCAGAATCTAAAACCACTCCCGGTGAGCACAAATATTTCTCCTAGTACATCTACTGAGTATGAAGATCTGCTCAAAAAGATGGGTCAGTTAACTATTAATCTTCTTCAAGGAAAAGAATTTAGTTCTCAGGAAGGAGATAGAGGTCCAAAAAGAAATATTTCTGAAGTTGTATGTTATGGTTGTTATAAAAAGGGTCATTATAAGTATAATTGTCTAGATAAAGCTTCTACATCTGGTAAAGGAGATAATGATAAAGGAAAAGCACCTGTGAATTCTTTTGATGTAGTAGATAAGAGCAGAAATAATGAAGTAGATGTCTTTGTAACAAAAAGAAAGAAAGAAAAAGATAATCAAGATGGAAATGATCCTAAGAAGATGAAAGGAGAAACTAGTAAGAAACATAGGAGAAGAAAGTTGGGTGTGCAGGATTTTCTGATTTCACAGGGGCAAGGACCATACTCCATCTTGGAAGATCTGTCAAAAAGGCCTACAAATATTACATATGGTCAACTCTTGACTATGTCTTCTGAGAAGAGGCGGGAGCTGCGAAGTGGACTCAATGCTCGACGAAGGAAGGAGGTTGGAGGGTCCCTGTTTTGGAGGCAGAGGCGGATCCCTATGCTCCACAAGCTGAGGTATTATGTAATGGTATTTCAATTCATGATGTCTTAGTTGATGGAGGTGCTGCAGTTAATGTAATGACCGAGTCTGTAATGAATATGTTGGGTTTAAAAATTGATCGCCCTTCAACACTTATGTTAAGGTCATTAAATAAGGGAAAAACTAAACCAGAAGGTGTAGTTTCAAATATGGCAATATTTGTTATGGGTGTTGTATGTGTGGTAGACTTTCAGGTGATGAAAATGGTACTGTTGCGTACCCAATGTTGCTGGGAAGACCATGGCTAAGGAGAGTTCATGCAAGAAACTACTGGAATGAAGGTTTTATGACACTTGGACGTGGTAGAGAGAGAGTGAAGATAAACGTGATCCCTTGACATCATAAGGCAGAACCTGTGGATTCAAGTGATGAAACTGATGATTGGACATCCTCTGATTACTCTAGTACCAGTGAAGTGGACACTGAAGATGAAGAAAGTGAGGTTGATGTTTCGTCATGGATATCTTTCTAGTCACACCAACTCATGACCCCATTAAAATTATCTGAAGAAAGAAGTTGATGATCGTCTCCACAAATAAAGATTGGTGGATGTTGTGATGGAGAGTGAGAAGGAATCCTACCTCTAGCTCTTTCAAAGGTACATACACATATTCAATTTTGATTACAAGGAACTCTGTCAAGTAAGTTGGGTAGAACATTCTATTGAGCTGGTAGATGGTGTTAAGCCCATAAAGTAAATGCCATATAGAATGAATCCTAATTTTTCTAAGAATGTAAAAGAAGAAATAGATAAGTTACTTGATGCAGGATTCATATTTGCTGTGGAGAATTCAGAATGGGTTTCTCCCATTGTGATCTCAATAAAAAAGAATGGGAAGCTACGCATTTTTATTGATTACAGGAAGCTCAACAAGGCAACAAAGAAGGATCATTACCCTCTTCTATTTTCAGAGCAGATCTTGGAATAAAGTAGCTTGCCAGGAGTGTTATAGTTTTGCCGATGGATATAGCGGCTTACAACCAAGTTTGTATAGCAGAGAAATATCAGCTGAAGACCACGGTTCAACCACTCCTCGGGGAATGTTTGCTTATAGAGTTATGCCTTTTGGTTGGTGTAATGCTCCGACAACATTCCAGTGTTTGATGAATAGGGTGTTTCGAACCCTACATTGGGACCTTCATCAGAGTATTTCTGGATGACTTTTACATCTATGGGAGGCAAGTTGGACCACCTGCACCAAATGGAGACATCATTTCAAATGTTAGATGAATCACAAGCCTAACTAAACCCTACAAAGTGTTTCTTTGGATGTTCTAAAGGTGTTTTGCTAGGGCATGTTGTATCTAGAGATGGTATTGGTATTGATCCTGATAAAGTTCAAAAATCAAAGAGTTACCATTTCCTATGAATAGAAGTAAGTTGAGATCATTTCTTAGGCCATGTGGGGTAATATAGGAAGGTTCATCAGGAATGTCAAAGATTGCACAACCACTTAACCCAGGCTTGAAGAAGCGATGTACTTATTTGAACCAGGAAATAAGGCACATGAAGCTTTTGGACAACTGAAGGAAAAGCCCTAGTTTCTTCATCTATTTTTTAAAATCCAGATTGGAGCAAGCCATTCATTGTGTAAGTTATGCCTCAAATGCAGCAACTAGAAGTCTTTGAGCCAAAAGGATTTGAAAATGGGGCCAAATGAACATCCAAGTTCGTTGGGAGCAGACAATGAGCAGTGTGAGGGTAAATATATTGTAACTTGGAAAAAAGAGGCTCTGGCTACATTTTTGGTGTAAAGAAAGTTAGGAATACTTGCTAGGGGTAAAAATTTTAGGTAACAGTCATCAGGCTCTAAAATATATTGTAAATAAGCCTTAACGCATCAGGGAGGATATGCGAGATGGATAATTTTGCTACAAGAATTTGAATTTGATACTATAGATAGGCCAGGAAAGAAGCATGTCAATGCGAATGCACTCTCTCGAGCCTATGATGGTTTAGGATCATCTTGTGATGATGATGATTTCCCTGATGCAGCATTGTTATCCCTTGACACAATCCCTAGTGAATACATAGATATTTAGAATTATCTGAATGAATTCAAGTTTCTTGATGGTGCCAATGCAAAGACTAAGAGAAAGATTACTCAAGCCAGTCGTCCATATTCTATTCTGCACGGAGTATTATTTCGAATAGGACCTGATGGACAGTACAAGAGGGGCAGTTGGGACGTGATCAAGGGAAGGAACTGCTAGAAGAATTCCAAAATGTACATGTGGAGGGCACTTCTCTGGACAACTTACAGCGAAGAAGGATCTTGGATGCAGGTTATCACTGGCCCACTCTTTTTAAAGATTGTTATAATTATTGTAAGACATGTGATATTTGTCAAACACATGGTAACCGTAAGACTTCATCAGCTCAATTATGTTCCTAATTCTTCCACTTGGCCCTTTGAAAAGTGGGGAGGGAGGGAGGGAATAGACCTTGAGGTCCACTTCCAACTACCTCATGCCAAAATATAAGGATTAGTATAGTTGTCATAGATATTTTTTAATCAAGGGGGTTGAAGCTTATATGGAAATTGAAAAAAAGCGGACAACGGGAGGCACTAGGTGGCAAGGTCAATATGAACGCATTATCACCAGATTGGTTGTCCATTAGAAATTGAACAGATCAAGGAGCCACTTCATTAAATGAGGTAGTAGAATTCCTAGTCAATAAATTTCTATTAGCACCGGAATGGCAAACAAAATTTACAGGCCAGCCACAAAATGGGCCAGGTGGACCGACAAATGTTGTGTTTTGTGTTCAAAGTATAGCTAAAGATGCAAGCTTGCGGGGACAATACGTTGGATTAAAAAGGAATTCATGCAGCATGTGGGCATATGGGGTAAACATCAAAATTCAGCAACAGGATACTCCCCATTTCGGTTGGCCGTATGGCATTGATCCCAGTTCTTCCTATTGAGTTTGATTTTCCCACGTGAGAGTTCATGAAAAATGAAAAAGGATGGATGAAAAGATTCAGTAAAAGAAAGATTGGTAATCTTTCATTTATGCTAGAGGAACAAATGAGGGGAAATATGCCAAAGGATACAATCCATAAGAAGAAATGAAGAAGAAGGAAATACTTTGATTCAAAAATCTTCGTTGGTATCATTTATGTGAAGGACTGGTTCTAGTATATGATTCCAAATACAAAAAAAGAAGATAGAAAAAATTTCTTCCATAAATGGATGGGCCCTACAAAATAGCAGTTGTGCATGTGAAAATGGTACGTTACCGGAGGGAGGAATTGGATGGACAATCCCATTACGAAATGGGTCAACCACGACAAGTTAGATTTTGCCAAGCACCAGAATAGTCACTCGAGGACGAAACACGAAAAGTCAAAGTAGCAAGGCTAGGAAGGGGAGAATGAATGAGATTGAATCTCTGATTACTCTTAGACCAGTGAAGTGGACATGGAAGAGAAGAAAATTGAGGTTGATGTTTCATGAAGTGATACTTTCTAGTCACACAACTCATGACCCATAAAACTTATAGAAGAAGAAGTTGATGATCGTCTCCAACAAATAAAGATTGGTGATGTTGTGATGGAGAGTGAGAAGGAATCCTACCTCTAGCTCTTTCAAAGGTACATACACATATTCAATTTTGATTACAAGGAACTCTGTCAAGTAAGTTGGGTAGAACATTCTATTGAGCTGGTAGATGGTGTTAAGCCCATAAAGTAAATGCCATATAGAATGAATCCTAATTTTTCTAAGAATGTAAAGAAGAAATAGATAAGTTACTTGATGCAGGATTCATATTTGCTGTGGAGAATTCAGAATGGGTTTCTCCCATTGTGATCTCAATAAAAAAGAATGGGAAGCTACGCATTTTTATTGATTACAGGAAGCTCAACAAGGCAACAAAGAAGGATCATTACCCTCTTCTATTTTCAGAGCAGATCTTGGATAAAGTAGCTTGCCAGGAGTGTTATAGTTTTGCCGATGGATATAGCGGCTACAACCAAGTTTGTATAGCAGAGAAATATCAGCTGAAGACCACGTTCACCACTCCTCGGGGAATGTTTGCTTATAGAGTTATGCCTTTTGGGTTGTGTAATGCTCCGACAACATTCCAGTGTTTGATGAATAGGGTGTTCGAACCCTACATTGGGACCTTCATCAGAGTATTTCTGGATGACTTTTACATCTATGGGAGCAAGTTGGACCACCTGCACCAAATGGAGACATCATTTCAAATGTTAGATGAATCACAAGCCTAACTAAACCCTACAAAGTGTTTCTTTGGATGTTCTAAAGGTGTTTTGCTAGGGCATGTTGTATCTAGAGATGGTATTGGTATTGATCCTGATAAAGTTTCAAAAATCAAAGAGTTACCATTTCCTATGAATAGAAGTAAGTTGAGATCATTTTTAGGCCATGTGGGGTACTATAGAAGGTTCATCAAGAATTTCTCAAAGATTGCACAACCACTAACCCAGTTCTTGAAGAAGGATGTTACTTATGAACCAGGAAATAAGGCACATGAAGCTTTTGGACAACTGAAGGAAGCCCTAGTTTCTTCATCTATTTTAAAGAATCCAGATTGGAGCAAGCCATTCATTGTGTACATTTATGCCTCAAATGCAGCACTAGGAAGTACTTTGAGCCAAAAGGATGAAAATGGGAATGAACATCCAATTTACTTTGGGAGCAGACAAATGAGCAGTGTTGAGGTAAATTATATTGTAACTGAAAAAGAGGCTCTGGCTATCATTTTTGTTGTAAAGAAGTTTAGGAATTACTTGCTAGGGTAAAAATTTCTAGTTGTAACAGATCATCAGGCTCTAAAATATATTGTAAATAAGCCTAACCCATCAGGGAGGATAGCGAGATGGATAATTTTGCTACAAGAATTTGAATTTGATACTATAGATAGGCCAGGAAAGAAGCATGTCAATGCAGATGCACTCTCTCGAGCCTATGATGGTTTAGGATCATCTTGTGATGATGATGATTTCCCTGATGCAGCATTGTTATCCCTTGACACAATCCCTAGTGAATACATAGATATTTAGAATTATCTGAATGAATTCAAGTTTCTTGATGGTGCCAATGCAAAGACTAAGAGAAAGATTACTCAAGCCAGTCGTCCATATTCTATTCTGCACGGAGTATTATTTCGAATAGGACCTGATGGACAGTACAAGAGGGCAGTTGGACGTGATCAAGGGAAGGAACTGCTAGAAGAATTCCAAAATGGTACATGTGGAGGGCACTTCTCTGGACAACTTACAGCAAGAAGGATCTTGGATGCAGGTTATCACTGGCCCACTCTTTTTAAAGATTGTTATAATTATTGTAAGACATGTGATATTTGTCAAACACATGGTAACCGTAAGACTTCATCAGCTCCATTATGTCCTATTCTTCCACTTGGTCCCTTTGAAAAGTGGGGAATAGACATTGTAGGTCCACTTCCAACTACCTCATGCCAAAATAAGTATATTATAGTTGTCATAGATTATTTAATCAAGTGGGTTGAAGCTAGGCCATTGAAAACAGCTTCCATGGATGAGGTGGCAAGGTTCATATATGAACGCATTATCACCAGATTTGGTTGTCCATTAGAAATTGTAACAGATCAAGGAAGCCACTTCATTAATGAGGTAGTAGAATTCCTAGTCAATAAATTTTCTATTAAGCACAGGAAGGCAACAACATACAAGCCAAGCACAAATGGACAGGTGGAACGAACAAATTTTGTGTTGTGTCAAATTATAGCTAAAGATGCAGCCTTGCGGGTACATAAGTGGGATAAAAGGATTCATGCAGCATTGTGGGCATATGGGGTAACATCAAATTCAGCAACAGGATACTCCCCATTTCGGTTGGCCTATGGCATTGATCCAGTTCTTCCTATTGAGTTTGATTTTCCCACTGTGAGAGTTATGAAAAATGAAAGGATGGATGAAAATGATTCAGTAAAAGAAAGATTGGTACATCTTCATTTGCTAGAGGAAATGAGGGAAATAGCAAAGGATACAATCCATAAGAAGAAAATGAAGAAGAAGGAATACTTTGATCAAAAGATCCGTTGGTATCCATTTCATGTGAATGACTTGGTTCTAGTATATGATTCCAAATACAAAAAAAGAAGATAGAGAAAATTTCTTCCAAAATGGATGGGGCCCTACAAAATAGCAGTTGTGCATGAAAATGGTACGTACCGACTGGAGGAATTGGATGACACTCCCATTACGAAATGGGTCAACCACGACAAGTTGAAGATTTTCCAAGCACCAGAATAGTCTACTCCGAGGACGAAGTAGAAGCTAGGAAGGGGGAAGATGTCGACACTAAAATTTTCCTTTGTAATTTCTATTTCATTAATGTATGTATTAGGAATAGGATGTTGTTAAGTGTAATTAGTAGTAGCGTCTGATAGAAGATAACGGCACCGTCAGTACGGTGCCGCCAATAATGTAGAGCACGGTAATAGTCAAAGTACAATAGGAATGTTGTAAAAAGTAAATATTTGTCGTAAGTGGTCCGGTAATGTTAAAATGACAAATTTGGAATAAGTAGAGAAGTAGGGTCTACATGATTAGGAATTAGAAATATTATATTGGTAATAAGGACAAGGAGTGAGGTCATAAATATTTTATATATTTTATTTGTAAAAAGTCTAAAAATGTAGAACCCATGTGAAATGATAATATTTATCTTATCTTAGAAGATAAGCTTACATATACAGTTAAGAGTTAAGGTATGGAATATGATTCGTTAGAGTGGATTTCTTATCCTATCTTAGAGATAAGATGGATAAGCCCAAAAGTCTATAAATAAAGAGGCCACCCCCCTCATTTAGCATAGAAGGAAGTAGTGAGAAATATTGTATGAGTAAGTGTGTAAAGGAAGCCATCAGTTTAAAGGTGTGTTAAAGAAACCATTAAGAGGTGTAATTGTAAAGTTTCTCCCATAGTATCGGTGGAAGGCAAGTGAAGTCAATAACACTTGAAGTACCTCATGGGTGAGATTGTAACAATTTCATGTTAATATTATAATTTACTTTGATATTTCAGATTTGTCATCATTCCGTCTTATCATAGTCGATGGTAAGCTCGTGTTATGTTTGTTGTTTTGTTTCCAGATTACATCCACCAAACTAAAGGTTGTGCATTAGTAAATAATCATAGCACGAGGAGTTCCCGGTGAAGAATTATCATAGTGCCGGATTGGTGATGACAGATCTTTATGGGGATGTAGAGTATCAAGGATAGTTTACTTATATAAGTAATTATAAATAGGTGTGAACCATTCCATGTTGTCTTTATTGTGCATTATGACACAAGTTATAAGAGGTAATGCAAAGATAAAAGGATGACATAAGTGTGTAATGATGAATGTGTCTTATTCATCAGTGATGTCTTCTGGGATGAGTGGCATGGCACTAGCCATGTCATCTACATGACGATTATCCTTACGAGGAATGGTAAAAATGGAATAGGTCTCGAATATAGTGAGGATATATTTGAAAAAATTATTATAAGGAATTAGATGCTCCTCCTTTGTGTTATATGTATCATTGAATTTATTGATGACTAACTGAGAGTCTTCGTGTTTGCATAAGTGGTGAATGAGGATTTTTTGAGCAGTAAATAGGCCTAAAATAAGAGTTTCGTATTCTGCGATGTTATTCGTACAAGAAAACCCTAATCCAAATGTGAATGGAAGCGGGTCACCATGTAGTGTAATGAAGACTATCCCAGCCCCAACACCATATCAACAATGAGAGCCATCAAAGTACATTGTCCATGTGTGTGGCTCAATAGTATAGGTAGTAAAATCATCACGAAAATAATAAAAAATGGGCAATGCATCTGAGAGGGGTGCCATAGATAATTGATCAATGATAGCTTGTCCTTTGATTACTTTTTGTGGTATAAAATTAAAATCAAATTAAGTGAGAAGCATGACCCAATGTGCCAAATGTACTCACAAATGTGTGTAGGATATGAGGTAATAAAATGGATCAACCTTTGTTATAATATGTACCTCACTATTAAGGAGATAGCGTCGTAATTTTTCTACAATGAAGACAAGACTAAGGCATAGTTTTTCAATTTAGCTATAGTTACATTCATAAGAGAGTAGGGTACTAATGATATATATAGCTCTTTCACATTGAGAATCATCATGTTGTGCCAATAGAGTGCCTAATGTATGAAACGTAGCAGAGATATACAATAAGAAAGGTTGATCGGCTAAGGGAGGAACTAGAACATGAGGATTTAACAAGTAGGCTTTAATATAATCGAATTTTTGTTGACATTTCTCATCCTAAACAAACTTGGTATCTTTCTTCACGAGTCATGTGAATGGTTGGGTCTTATCAACAAGTTGCATAATGAATCGCCGAATAGCTTGAATTTTACCTCATAATGATCATTATTGATGTAAATTATTTGGTGGAGGCATATTGATAATGGATTTTATTTTGTTAGGATAAATCTCAATGCCACGTTGGGAGATAATATATCTAAGAAGTTTATTTGTTATAACCCCAAAGACACATTTTTTTGGATTCAAATTCACACATGGTATTGTTCGTACTCGCTCAAATAGTATTCACAGGTCCCGCACATGGGAAGACCAACACCTAGATTTGGAAAATATGTCATCTAAATAATATTTTATGATTTTGTGAATGTGATCATGAAATATATGTGTCATTTCCCATTAATAAGTAGCCCCAAAATTTTTAAGTATGAAGGGCATGACTGTATAGAAAAATGTACCCCATGGGGTAGTGAAGGAGGTATTTTCTTGGTCGGATGGGTTGATCTTAATTTGGTTGTAACACGCGAAGCCATCCATGAAAGAAATAATATCATATCCGGATGTGGAATCAACAAGAGCATGGATGTGCAACAAAGGTAAACTATCTTTAGGGAAATCTTTGTTTAAATCATGAAAATCAATACAACAATGGAACCTTCCATTTGGTTTCATTATGGGGATGATATTAGATACCCATTCAGGATATTCAACAACATGAATAAAAAATGCATCGATAATCTTATGAATTTCTTCTTTGACTAGGAGAGCTACCTTGGGGTGCATATTACAAATTTTCTGTTGGACAGGCTTGGCACCTGGATTAAGGAAAATATTATGCATTACAAACGAGGGATATATTCTTGGCATATCACGATAGTCCCACGTGAAAATATCAGAGAAATAATGAAGGACTTGTTTAATATCATTTTGTTCAGCAGGGGTGAGGGAAATGACGAGCAAAACTATGCATGGATTTTCACATGTGCCTATGTTATATTGTATTATTTCTTCATTGAGAAGGGCTGAATGGTATTCAATAAATGGATGAGTAGGAATAGTTTCAGGTGGATTGGCATTGTCAGTGGAAACTTCAGACTCTCCAAGATAAGCCGTATTAGTGAGAGATAAAGAATGATGCCTCTTATGGTGAATAGAAGGAAGATGATAATAAGCACCCATATAATCAAATAGAGACTCATTAATAGCAATAGTATCAAGGGTATCCCAAAGAGTGGATGCATCATCACTAATGAGTTTTGGATGTACTAGGGGAAATGAAGTAACATGGAAAGTAGTATAAGTATCTGTAGGAGGTACATCAAGAGGTTGATAACCTAGGCCGAACTTGTTTGATTGCTTAGGGAGATCCAAAAGATTGACGAATTTATGTTATTTTTGATCTATATTTGTATCATAAAATCAAAAGTGGTGTAATTATTCATACCCTAATCCATACCTAGAAAATTCCTAAGCAATATCAGAGGAAGCGGAAATATCGGTAGATGGTTCAATAGAGTTATAATACTCAAAAGGGGATGGATCAACCAATACATCATATACAGTTCCCAAATGAAATAATTTAAGTCGTGCATGTAGTGTAGAGGGGACCGCATGCATATCATGGATCCAAGGTCACTCGAGAAGAATATTATAATTATGGTTATTAGGCATGACATGACACGAATTATCAATTGTACATGGACCAATAGTAACTGGTAATTGGACGGTACCTAATAAATGCTTTGGAATGTTATCAAAGCCACAAATGGAGATGGATGAAGGAGATAAAGATGCTTTTGACATATCTAAATGATGAAGGAAAGTGATGTTATAAATGTTGAGGCCAGATCCATTATCAACTAAGGCTTGTTTGACTCCAATTTTGTTAACACAAACTTGAATATACAAGGGAGGATCATGTTGGATTATTGCTCGAGAAGGTAAATCATATGTTGTGAAATTTATTTGATCCTCGTAAAGGGATAAAGTTGAGGTGAACTTATGGTATACATAGTCAGGTGAAGTATGAGGATGAATATAATTGGTAGCCAAGTACTTCATAAGCTTATTGATATAGTCAGGGTGATTTTATAAATAAGTGTGAATAGAGATATTCATGGTGAGCATACTCTAGGATGAACTTGGGTTCACCAAAATGATTAAGTAAAAATGTGGATATATGATAGTTAATCTAATCTAGAAAAGCATGTAAATACAGTAAATAAATGTAGTAAATGACTACGGAGAATGACCCAAGCAACTAATATATTGTAAATTGAAACCCTAATATGAAAGAAGAGTGAGGAAGTGACTCAGCTGATAAGAGGAGCTCGCTGGAATGTGTCACAAAATAAAATGAATAATATGGAAGCAGGAATGAATGTGCAGAGGTCCTAAAAAGGAAAGATCTAGATTGATTCTCTGGACTAGGGCGCTTAGAGAAGAACTGGGGTGCCTGTGGGTACCCTAGTCTATAGTATGGGTGCTATGATCTATGTAGGAGGTCCAAAAATGAGTTTTATAGGTTTGGAAGGTGGTCTAAAAACCTCACTGTGTGTCACATCAGATTCACTACATTACGCTAGGTGTCGCTGATAATCTAAGATGAAAGAAATACCTTCAAGAGACCATAAGAAGTATAAAAACTTTTTAAAAAGAAGAATGCAAATGAATAGGTCAGAATGACCTCCGCTGCCACAATAGTGGGCTTACTAACTAAGCACTGCACTACATTCCAGACCCAAATGCAGTTGTAGTGCGTGTGTGAATCATGTGCCCTAGGTGCTCTTGTGTTAGTCATACTTTGTGAAGTAGCGATCAATAACTAGATGTAAAAATGTAGGAGAATGATGGATGGAATAGAATAGAATACCCTTTTATGCTTGTGTCATGCAGATGAACCATCCTTGTCCTGTGTGATGGAGCTAAGTGAATGCAAATGATCTCCAAATGCCTTAGATGAATGCAACCCTAGGTGGATGATAGTAGTGACTAGTTCTTGTTCCCTCGTTATGGTCTCATAACTTTATATTTATACGGTTCTCTTGATCTAATTTCGTAATTAACCCTGAAATGGCCGACCACCAAAAATAGAAGAAGCTAAAATGGATAGAAAGTGCCCAAAAATTGGTGGGAAAGTTCAAAAAGGATTGGGTAACCCCTTGTGGGACTAGGGCACCCATGTGCACCCCAGTACTAGCCTGGGTGCCCCAATCAAAGCTAAAATAACATGAAATGACAAAATATGACTAGGCATGCGGGTCCAAGAGGTCGGGAATGATGAAATAAAATAAAGTAAGATGGCCAAAAGAAGGGGGTTAATCAGTAATTTCTTCATTGAAAAACTTCTAAATAATATAGTGAGATCGAGACTAAATAGTGTTTAAAGTACATGATTTTGTGTCTACAATTACTCTATTTCCTTGCATCCCCAAGTGATCCATATAACATTATAGTTGTGTCACAATCATTTATGTATGATATGTCAAAAATATAACTTGATGCGTATTGAGTCAGATAAAAAACTAACACTCTTGGATTAGGTTAAATCCATATCATCTCAATAAAAAAAAATCATATTTTAAACTTTTAAAGTTACATGTCATGTTTGTTCCATTGTACATATGAATACACATTGACCTTCTCAAATGAACACATGCATTCTTGTGCAATACAATTCTAATGACTTTGAAATTTCAAGGATATTTGTGTGTCACTAAATAGAACACATGCATTCTTGTGCAATACAATTCTAATGACTTTGAAATTTCAAGGATATTTGTGTGTCACTAAATAGAACACATGTTGTTAACGTGAGCCTTTAGAAACATTTTGTGTGTTAACATGCAAAAAAACATAACACTCGTGTGCACTATCCTAAAGTTGGCACTCTATCACCAAGTGATAAAAACTTTCCCTATTAATATGAAGCTCTTTGTGATATATTGAATGATGTTTTGAAATCTAGAAGATACTGCAATCATTTCAATGAATCATTGTAGAAATTCCATAGCCAATTTGACCAATAGTTTGAAATACTTGTGCATATCAATTGATAATGCAAAGCATTATAATCAATCTTGTGCTATAAAAACTAGGGGAAAGCACAACATAGGTCTTTATAACATTTGCACACAAACACGTAATGTATAACATTATAAACACATCTTGCATGGAAAAATATGCATAACAACATACAAACAAGACTCAAGCACAAATAGAAACCTTTATGCAATGTTAGACAACTTATTTCTAGCCTACCATGTTTTTGGATGATGTAGGATTACAAGTGAACCCAAATGATATTTTCATACAACAAGGGTAACACGAAATGTATAATATACTGCTTATGGTTTTTCCAACATTCCATGTTTCACCACTTCAAATGTGCTTATCCAAGTTACACCCTAAATGTCTCGTTCCTTACACTTAACCACATGTTCTTTATATTACATGTCTCATGTCCTATTTTCTATAATTTTTTCAATTACCCTTCCCAAATTTATCAAACACATGTTATTAGCACAACCCTTTATAAAAGGTAGGTGTGTTGTCATGCACAAAACAAGTGACACTATTACAATTTTTTTTTTAAAGTTACCACTCTTGCACTAAGAGATAAAAACTTTTGTTAGCAATCCAAAGATATTTTTGATCTCTTGAATGATGTTCTAAACTCTAGACGATATTGTGATCCTTGATTAATACTTTTGGAAATTTTGTAACCTCTTTGACCAATAGTTGGAAACACTTGTGTATATCAAATGATAATGCAAAACACTACAATCAATCTTGAGCTATAGAAACTATGCACATAACACCAAATAGGCCTTTGTAAAATTTACATGCACATAAGAGACATAAAACATTACAAATACATCTTGCATGGAAAAATATTTGAAACATACAAACATTACTTAAGAAAAAATATAATATTTTAAGGCAATGTGAGACTTAACTTATTTCTAATATACTATGTTTTGGATGATGTAGGATTACAAGTGAAATTAGACACTTGATACAGAAACACCAGTCTTTAATACTTCTTGAAATAAAATTTCTTGGTAATCATGTATGGAGTGTCTAATTAAGTCATTAGGTGTGGTTTGGAGTCATTAGAAGTCTTTCAAATTTGAGTTTTGGATTTATAAAGGTTTTCCCTCTAAACTTGGTTTAAATTTCAAATCAAGGTATTTACTACCTTTTATCCAATTTTGGATTTTTTATAGGTGGATAGATGTACATGATGTCTAAGGGTGCATGAATAAAGTGTTGTAAGCCCTTCTTCAAGGGTAATTATCATCTTCTAGTTGGTTTTTCAAGTTAAAACTTGTAAAGTTCTTAACTCTATATGCTTAACTTGAGTTGTGGGATTCTAGTTTGGTTCATAGTAAAGAAAATTTAGTTACCCGGATGATATATTCAAATGGAGGAGAGTTTGGTAGCATTAGAAGGAGGAAAGGAAGATAATCAATGAAGAGAAGGGGATAAAATGAAGGGTGATTGTATCCACCCAAAACTGCATGTGTTACATTGTCAGAAAACAGTTACAAAAGGTCCCCAATGATGATTCATGTCCTTTCAGAAGGTGTTTGAGTTCCTAAGCTCATTCACAGTGTATTATTTGTGGCATAGATATTTGTACTTAGATATTCCACACTTTCTTCTAGCTTCTCCTTCCTTTCTGTGCATGTTTTGGCATTCAATGTCAAAACCACCACCCTGCCTAGGTGGCGGTTTTGTAACTACCGCCCAGGCAGGGCAGTGGTGTTGTGACCACCGCCTAGGACAGGGTAGCGGTTCTGCTATTTTCAACATGCACAGGGTGGAGATCCATGCGCATGTTTTTTCTAGAACCTTTCATGCGTGATTTAAACACATGATGCTTCACTTAACTTGACTTACAAGGTTTGCATTTGTGAACCAAGTTTCCTAAAAATAGTCTTGATTGCATGGTATTCCTTCCCTCTTATATTTTAAAATAGATTTAATTAGTTTGAAATACCTCTTAACCTAATTATTTAGCACTCCAAGGCTACCTTGTGCATGAAGGCACATCCCAACCAATTCCTATATATTCAATGATTGTTGTATTCAAGTAAAAGGCATGAGAATTTTTTGTATCTTGCATAGTATTGCTGCGACAATCCTGCTTGAAATTGCATACCCAAACTCTGTTCACTTGTTCTATCTCTCTTCTACTTGCATTGAAATCATATTTTCCTTCAAGATATCATTACTTAAGCGCCTTCTCTTTCTAGTGCCTTTGCATTACCAATTCCTTGGAATCATATGGACACACAGAGAAAGAAAGGGTAAACTGAGGGGACAAGTCATCACACAACTAGACTTATCTCCGTCCTATAAATTCCAGGTCGGGGTTGTTGTTTGATTTTCCTTCATGCTGAAATTTATTAATGTTATATCATATCATATAGAGTAGAAAACAATTCTCTTTCATTTGCAAATTGCTAGTTAATTTCCAAGAGGGTTTACATCTTTCATACCAGCTCCTAGTGACAGATCTTCTTCTTCCTATCCCTGTGGATTTGAAGGAGAAAATATTTGTAGGAAGTTGTCTGCATATCATAGATTATTTGGAAAAATTCTTGTTTTATGTTAGCATTATTTAGAATACACTTAGCACAGGTGAATAACCACACCGAGTTATTTTACTTGTTTAGTTTTAGTGTAGAAGTAGATTTGATTATTTAGAATGAAAGAAATTTGTTGTTTAATGATTGTAATATTTCAGTTTTTGTGATTTTCTTAGATGAGTTTCCTTCAATATTAGCTTAGATTGTTAATTTCATTTAGTTTACATTGATGCTTGAAACTAGTTTAGCACTTGGATCCAATTAGGCAAACATGCCATAGGGAATTTATGCTACCCGTTCATAGCATATAAATCTTCCCTTTTGCTAATTATGCTACTGGGAAATCACACTACCAGATCTTAGTCACTGATTCTCCCATAGCCTTCCATCCACACATTCCACACCAATTGTCCCAGCATGACCTCAGGAGGTCGTGTGTCGATTTTCTTTCGTATAAATTGGTGAACCTGACGTGAAGGATTAAATCCTTCTTTTTTCCTTTTATTTCATTGCTATTATCTCATATTTCCATTTCTTCCCCTATTTTGATAGGTATTTAATACTTTCTAGAATATGTATGGAAGAGAGTTTGGTGGGCCATTTGGTTCTGATAGATATTGCACCAAAATTTTAACCACAACAGTCCCCTTCTCTTTTGAGGTGCGGTGAAAATTACACATGGTAACGTTCAAACCTCCCCTAGTTACACTTCAAACCCCATTAGCTATGTAAGGATGGAGGAGGTTGATCAACCATTAAACATGTAATACGGTCAAACCAATGCAAACCACGTTGTTATAAAAAATGGAACAAGTTCCTACCACAAAGTCTTGTCAAGACCTCACATTGCCATGTAATCAACAAAAGATGATATATTTGCATGAATAGCTAATCCTCTTCGCCAAATAGATGAGTATTTATATAAAATGAAGGCTACAACCTATGAGATTTTGAATGACCTATCCTAAGATTCTTACTTCTGAGGAAGAAAAGAATTATAACATCTGAACAATTCATGACAAGGTATCATGAGCCTGCTCAATCAAACCCTATGCCACAGGAACCCCAACAAGGGAATCAATCCTCTCCCAACCATATTATTTATACTTTAGTAGGGAGGATTAGAGAACTAGAAAGTGCCCAGAATTCACAACAAACACATGTAGTAGGGAAGAACACAGGGTATCTTGTTGACAACAAAGCATACATCCCTTCCAATGAGTAACCAACATAATATCCTATATAACAAGTTTATCCGGTTCATTCAAATCTAGGTGATCTTCTCATAGGATTAGACACACTAGGGATGGGTGCTCATCCTTCTCAAGATTATCATATATAAGGGATGGCCGGAAGTGCATTCTTGAATGCCGCCACAATAGGAAATGTGACATTCCTTGGTTTTATGCTCGCTAGTTCATATCATGGTAGTATCCCACCTTACATGCACATGTATCCAAAAACCCCCCAGATGGACCCATATGCCATTATCGCTCCCTACATGCCATATCCACGGACCCCATACATTCTCATCAATGCTTATAATGGAGCTTATCCAACTCCTCCTCCACCTCTTCATTAAGGATATTCAATGATGGAATATTACGCAATGGGTACATACACTGAGTACTTAAAGGAGCCTATTAACTTCACCATATGTGGTGCCATGCTTCCACGCCCATTACCAAATCTTCCAAAATTTAAGGGAGAAGGAGAACCAAATGATCATATCAAGGTCTACCCTACTACTATTAGGGAATTACTTCCTTAGGATTCTCTAGTGGCTAAGATATTTCCAAATATTCTCGAAGGAATCAAAATGGATTGGTAATACTTTATTCCAGAAGCTTCTATACATTCCTTTAAACAACTTGTTTCCGAGTTCATCAAAGAATTGGACGTGAACAAGTTGTTGCATATAGGGATTAGGGAGTTCCTACATATTAGACAGGAGCAAAATGAATCTACTGCCCATTTCATCCAGAGATGGCACCAAGTTCTCTATTCCTCTATAAGTGTGCCTAACATGGACCAGATGGAACTTTGAGATATTTTCCTTCACTTGCTCAATCGAGAGATTAGGAAGGAAGTCCATAAGTTTCCGTTCCGTAGTTACGAGGAAGTATTGGAAGGTGTGGTTTAGATTGACCAAGATGCTATGGATAGTGGGTGTAAGATCTACAGTCCCAATGGGAAATTGGTATCCCCAAATCAAAATAATGCAAATTATCAAAAAAATGGTGCCAAAAACCAAGGACCTAAGGGTGTGAATCGCAATCATGGTGCTACCACAAATAGTGCTACTGATCAAGCCAAGAACGTTGGTTTTCCAAACAATAGTAACACTAACAATAACAACACAGGCAATCAAAAAGCCCTTAACACTATCTCCTCGGTCAACACAGTTGACGTAAATTGTTTCTCTTAAAAGAAAATTCAAACCCAAGGCCCAAACCAGTATCAAAACTTTGGCCAAGGGGCAACAAATCATGGTTATAACAACCAATTTCAAAACTACAACCGAGGTTATAATCATTAACAAGATGCTTATCAAAGGCCAAGAGATTATGACCCTAACCTATACTGTGGTTTCCATAAGGTTTGAGGTCATGATGATAGGACTTTCCATGATTGCAACAAGTTTTTGCAAAGACTTCCCAAAAACCAAAGGCAACTCTTTGTAGACATGTTCTTAGCAAATCCTAAAACAAACCCACAACCTAGTCATACCGGACCTCTTACACCTCAAAATACGAACCCTAAACACCCTGGGGATGCCCAAGTTAATACTCAGAATATAAACAAGGGAATTCCTATAGGAAACAAAAAAACATGAAGCCTCAACTTCTG
Organism: Taxus chinensis; assembly: GCA_019776745.2. NCBI lineage: Eukaryota > Viridiplantae > Streptophyta > Pinopsida > Cupressales > Taxaceae > Taxus > Taxus chinensis. Next base: position 7,524,987 of record CM034146.1, on the reverse strand, counting down.
ACAACTCTCGGGTTGCTCCTAACCTTGTTTCAAACGATAATACAAAAATCTCAGGGTTAGTCAAGCTAGAGGTCGAGCTAGAAATTAATGCAACAACTTGAATGAAGGAGTACATTTCAAAAATCCCACCCACTATTTCCTTCCCATATGATGACATTCCTAAAATCTCAAAACCAGTACGAGCCTATGATTTAATATTGGATTTGAACAAGACCTTTTCTCACATTTCGTTGCTATATTTGTTGAAGAATTCACCTGCACATCATTTTGCATTGCTCAATGCACTAGGTCTTGGTCATCTTATCCATGTTACGCCACCTTCTAGTGCTCAAATAAATCATATTGACTTTGATATACATCCTCTAGGACATAATGATAGGGATGTTGGGTTTGTTTTCGATATAGAAAAGATGCCATCTGATACTAAAATTGCACAAAGAGGTGATCCTACCTTTTTTTTACAAGTTTGGGTTTACAACAATTACAGTAAGAGATCCATGATTGACGTCGAGGCTACTGTAAATGTGGTTCCCTTCACTTTCTTACAGAAGTATGGATATGGAGAGACAAATTGTTCCTTTACAAGAAACACATTACGGGGGTACGATAGTCTTAAAGTGATCTCAATTGGAGTTTTTCCGATCACGGTTGGTCTAAAAACCATCTTGATGGAATTTTACATCATTGATAGGGGAAAAATTTATAAGATGATCCTTGAGAGACCTTGGATTCATCAAATGAAGGCTATCCCTTCTACCATGTTCCAGGAAATTAGATTCCTCCATTTGGGAAAAGTCTTCATTTCTCAAGGGGATCCTAAGCCCTTTAATATACACTTAGAAAACCTCAAGAAGAAGAAAGGAGTCCATAAATAGTATAAACTTCATGTGAATCAGTTAAACAAACCACACCCATCAAAAGAGTTAGTCTCGATCGCCCCAGGAATTCCGAAGGCTAAAGTCGTTCACCCAAAAACATTTGAGGTGGCAAAAATAGATAAGGGTAAATCAATATCTGTGGAAACAGTGTCCACTAAGACCAAAACAGAAATCATAAAACTCCTTGAGAGTAATGATCCGGTTTTGCTCCCATTTGAACTACAAGGGATGGGTATTTTTCTTGATTTAGCATCTCTTCCTTCTGATGACCTAGGTCTAGGTATAAACATGATAGAATTAAAAAATGAAGAAGATTAGTTTGAGATTGAAACAATTCCCATCAAAACCATTTTTGAGGGTTGTTCTATTCTAAACCACAATTTCAACCCATGTGCATATGAAAATAAGCTTTTCATATTCATGGGGCAAGGCCTCATCATTCAACAAGGGTCATAAGTAAACACAATGCTCTACATAGGAAGCAAGGCCGAGCTGAATAGTCATTCTCACCCACATACTGTGTCTCAAGAATGTGAAAAAGAGGTTCACGAATTCCTCTCTCAGAAAAACGAGTTTAATAATTAGACATATACACTTCTAGGAAAGGGTTGTAAGTTTAAACCCGAAGTGGTAGGCCCTTGTCAAGAGAACAAAAATTTAGAGGATCATGGTTCTCCGTTGTGTACTTTTAGGGGCGAAGAATTTTATATTCATCAAATTTCTTCACCTTATCCATCATGACATGTACTTTCACATGCATTTCCATATGTACATTACTGCATCCACATTTGCATTCTCATCTTCTAACTCATTCAATGAAATTTGTAATCAAGAACTTATCTTTCAAGCAATTTTTAGCAACTTCAGAAATATTGGAAAATCCTCTATCACACTTCTTTAAATATTTGTAATATTATCATCAAAAATTTCTTAATCGTTTCATATGTTCATTAAGTAAGGCATAGTTTTGAAAATTATCCTACCAAGGCCTACATACTTGGTTCCACTCGTAGTTTACTTTCAACTTAGGTGTCTTTTTCCCATAAGTCTATTATAGAAACTTCTTAGTGTCACATCTTTCCAAAAAACACCTCTTTGGTAGCAAAACATTCTAAACATTTTACCTAGATTGCTTGTTTGCCTATCTCAGCTTGCAGTGTTGAGCCCTCACATCCTACTAGTTGTGTGGGGTCAAGGCTAGGGGCAAGTTCTAAATCCCAAAAACAAATATTAAAGTTATAAAAAAAAAGTGTATATGACAAGTCAAAATCAAATAAAAAGTTTTAATTTACACACTTAATTTCCCTACCAATCTTCGGTGTTGATCCCACGCTTATTACTGGTGGTGTGAGGTTGGGAAAGGGAAGAAGTTCCCTACTCACCTATGCTTTGTCCTTGGTGATGAGCCCATACTTCCTACTGGTAGCATGGGGCAAGGTGTAGGGGGTCTATACAAATAAATAAATAAATTAAAAGTAATTCATTCAATAAAAAGTTCTTTGAAATCATAAATCCAAACAAAGTGAATTAGATGTCTAAGTTCCAAGAGATTTGTAAACCTAAAAACCAGATTTTGTCAATCAAGTGACCATCTATGGATCTAAGTCTAGATAAACTGATGAGAAAATCACATTATAAATTGTGTAGTAAACTGTGTATGGAATTAGGTTGTAGGTTCCCAATAGGATTTCTTCCGAAATAGTGTCTTTCTCTCATCACATTCATTCAAAAATACATACAACTTGTGTCCCTTCTGTCTCTCGGTGTTCAGCCCTCACATCCTACTAGTTGCGCAGAGTTAGAAGTAGAGTGGGTTCATTTTAATATCAAATGATTTCATCACATTTTCCCAAACAAATAAGAAGTAGTAAATATTTCTTGAGAGGTTAAAGTTTTGAAATTACATCATCTTTTGCATCATCATTTTATAAAGCAAAAAAAAAAATCCATCGCATACATTCTGAAAAGCATAGAAAATTAGAAATTCTAAACACCTAAGAGTACACAAGTGAATCAAATCATAAATGGAATTCAACTCTATGCAAGGAATAACCAAGCCAAAAAGACATATCTGTACATATCATGGTGTGCCATAATTTTGTACAATCCCATCGCACACTAGGTGCAGTCAAAACACTCGAAATGAGAATGAAATACCAAAACATCATATATGCCTGACAAAATGGAGACTAAGCAATAAAGGAACTATGCCTGTCCGCCTCTTTGAGGCCCCTTACGACCGCCCCAATTACTAATTTCCTAGAAAATCCTCTCAAATGCATCATAACGCAAAAGACTAAGTCTCTCACATCTAAACCCTTTCTGAGCCTCTTTCACTTTTATAGGGTCCAATACTGCCATTTCTAAATTCATTCTAATTCAACCATACTCACAAATGAAATGGTCACCGTGGACCCTGAGCTCCAAAAATCACCAATAGGATATCTGAAAAAGAATTGGAAAATGAGTTTGTTTTGATATATATATCTATGTGTGTGTGTGTATGTGTGTGTGTTGTTTTGACCTCATTTTGAGTGCATGTTCTCACAAGGCTCGAGTGTTAGCATAGGTATACTTCTATATGCTCGCACAAATGATAAGTCTTCTTGTCATTTTAATTTAGTGTTTATTTTTAAATATTTCATCTATCTGACCTTGAGTCTTCTTTTTCATTTTGCAGGTAGCGGGAGATTTGATGGTGATATTTCGGCACACAGGTGTGTCATGTATAGATTCTAACTCCCCATTTTGGGAACACCATATAAGGACTCTATGTTTTACACCTCTTCATGGCTAAGATGTTTCTCTAAGGGGGAAATATGTATGTACCCAAAATTTCACGTGATACATTGTCAGAAAATAGTTACAAAAGGTCCCTAATGATGATTCGTGTCCTTTAGGAAGGTGTTTGAATTCCTAAGCTTATTCATAGTATATATTTGTAGCTTAGATATTTGTACTTATCTTTTCCATGCTTTCTTCCAACTTCCCATTCCTTCTTGTGCATGTTTTCGCCTTCAGTAAAAATTACCGCTCAGGCAAGGCGTCAGTTTTGTGATCGCCACCTAGGATAGGGAAACAGTTCTGCGATCGTCACCCTATGCAGAGCGGCAATCCTACGCATTTTTTGTAGAACCTTTCATGTGTGATTTAAACATGTGACACTTCACTTAACTTGACTTCCAAGGTGCGTTTGTGAACCAAATTTCCTAAAAATAGTCTTGATTGCATGGAATTCCTTCCCTCTTCTATTTTTAAATAGATTTAATTAGTTTGAACTACTGTCATCACCAATCCGGCACTATGATAATTCTTCACCGGGAACTCCTCGTGCTATGATTATTTACTAATGCACAGCCTTTAGTTTGGTGGATGTAATCTGGAAACAAAACAACAAAACATAACACAAGAATACCATCGACTATGATAAGACGGAATGATGACAAATATGAAATATCAAAGTAAATTATAATATTAACATGAAATTGTTACAATCTCACCCATGAGGTACTTCAAGTGTTATTGACTTCACTTGCCTTCCACCGATACTATGGGAGAAACTTTACAATTACACCTCTTAATGGCTTCTTCAACACACCTTTAAACTGATGGCTTCCTTTACACACTTATTCATACAATATTTTTCACTACTTCCTTCTGTGCTAAATGATGGGGGTGGCCTCTTTATTTATAGGCTTCTGGGCTTATCCATTTTATCTCTAAGATAGGATAAGAAATCTAATCTAACGAATCATATTCCATACCTTAACTCGTATCTGTATATGTAAGTTTATCTTTTAAGATAAGATAAACCTTATCATTTCACATGGGTTCCACATTTTTAGACTTTTTACAAATATAATATACAAAATATTTATGACCTCACTCCTTATCTTTATTACCAATATAATATTTCTAATTCCTAATCATGTAGACCCTACTTCTCTATTTATCCGAACTTTGACATTTTAATATTACCGGACCACTTACGATAAATATTTACTTTTTACAACATTCCTATTATACTTTGACTGTTACCGTACTCTACATTATTGGCGGCACCGTACTGAGGGCGCCGTTATCTTCTATCAGATGCTACTACTAATTACACTTAACAACATCCTATTCCTAATACATACACTAATGAAACAGAAATTACAGAGGAAAATTTTAGTGTCGACATCTTCCCCCTTCCTAGCTTCTACTCCGTCCTTGGAGTAGACTATCCTGGTGCTTGGAAAATCTTCAACTTGTCGTGGTTGACCCATTTCGTAATGGGAGTGCCATCCAATTCCTCCATTCGGTACGTACCATTTTCATGCACAGCTGCTATTTTGTAGGGCCCCATCCATTTTGGAAGAAATTTTCTCTGTCTTCTTTTTTTGTATCTGGATCATATACTAGAACCAAGTCATTCACATGAAATGGAGACCAACGGATCTTTTGATCAAAGTATTCCTTTTGCTTCATTTTCTTCTTATGGCTTGTATCCTTTACTATTTCCCTCATTTCCTCTAGCAAATGAAGATGTACCAATCTTTCTTTTACTGAATCACTTTCATCCATCCTTTCATTTTTCATAACTCTCACAGTGAGATTATCAAACTCAATAGGAAGAATTGGATCAATGTCATAGGCCAACTGAAATGGGGAATATCATGTTGCTAACTTTGATGTTGCCCTATATGTCCACAATGCTGCATGAATCCTTTTATCCCACTTATGTACCTACAAGGCTGCATCTTTAGCTATAATTTGACACAACACAAAATTTGTTCGTTCCACCTGTCCATTTGTGCTTGGCTTGTATGTTGTTTCCTTCCTGTGCTTAATAGAAAATTTATTGACTAGGGCTTCTACTACCTCATTAATAAAGTGGCTTCCTTGGTCTGTTACAATTTCTAATGGACAACCAATTCTGGTGACAATGCGTTCATATATGAACCTTGCCACCTCATCCATGAAAGTTGTTTTCAATGGCCTAGCTTCAACCCACTTGGTTAAATAATCTGTGGCAACTACAATATACTTATTTTGGCGTGAGGTAGTTAGAAGTGGACCTACAATGTCTATTCCCCACTTTTCAAAGGGACCAAGTGGAAGAATAGGACATAATGGAGCTGATGAAGTCTTACGGTTACCATGTGTTTGACAAATATCACATGTCTTACAATAATTATAACAATCTTTAAAAAGAGTGGGCCAGTGATAACCTGCATCCAAGATCCTTCTTACTGTAAGTTGTCTAGAGAAGTTCCCTCCACATGTACCATTGTGGAATTCTTCTAGCAGTTCCTTCCCTTGATCACATCCAACTGCCCTCTTGTACTGTCCATCAGGTCCTATTTGAAATAATACTCCATGCAGAATAGAATATGGACGACTAGCTTGAGTAATCTTTCTCTTAGTCTTTGCATTGGCACCATCAAGAAACTTGAATTCATTCAGATAATTCCAAATATCTATGTATTCACTAGGGATTGTGTCAAGGGATAACAATGTTGCATCAGGGAAATCATCATCATCACAAGATGATCCTAAACCATCATAGGCTCGAGAGAGTGCATCTGCATTGACATGCTTCTTTCCTGGCCTATCTATAATATCAAATTCAAATTCTTGTAGCAAAATTATCCATCTTGTTATCCTCCCTGATGGGTTAGGCTTATTTACAATATATTTTAGAGCCTGATGATCTGTTACAACTAGAAAATTTTTCCCTAGCAAGTAATTCCTAAACTTCTTTACAACAAAAATGATAGCCAAAGCCTCTTTTTAAGTTACAGTATAATTTACCTGAGCACTGCTCATTTGTCTGCTCCCAAAGAAAATTGGATGTTCATTCCCATTTTCATCATTTTTGCTCAAATTACTTCTTAGTACTACATCTGAGGCATCACTGTACACAATGAATGGCTTGCTCCAATCTGGATTCTTTAAAACAGGTGAAGATACCAGGGATTCCTTCAGTTGTCCAAAAGCTTCATGCGCCTTATTTCCTGGTTCATAAGTAACATCCTTCTTCAAGAACTAGGTTAGTGGCTGTGTAATCTTTGAGAAATTCTTGATGAACCTTCTATAGTACCCCACATGGCCTAAAAATGATCTCAACTTACTTCTATTCATAGGAAATGGTAACTCTTTGATTTTTGAAACTTTATCAGGATCAGTACCAATACCATCTCTGGATACAACATGCCCTAACAAAACACCTTTAGAACATCCAAAGACACACTTTGTAGGGTTTAGTGAGGCTTGTGTTTCATCTAACCTTTGAAATGTTGTCTCCATTTGGTGCAGGTGGTCCAACTTGCTCCCATATATGTAAAAATCATCCAGAAATAGTCTGATGAAGGTCCCAATGTAGGGTTCAAACACCCTATTCATCAAACGCTGGAATGTTGTCGGAGCATTACACAACCCAAAAGGCATAACTCTATAAGCAAACGTTCCCCAAGGAGTGGTGAACGTGGTCATCAGCTGATCTTTCTCTGCTATACAAACTTGGTTGTAGCTGTTATATCCATCAGCAAAACTATAACACTCCTGGCCAGCTACTTCATCCAAGATTTGATCTGAAAATGGAAGAGGGTAATGATCCTTCTTTGTTGCCTTGTTGAGCTTCCTGTAATAAACAAAAATGCATAGCTTCCCATTCTTTTTTATTGAGATCACAATGGGAGAAACCCATTCTGAATTCTCCATAGCAAATATGAATCCTGCATCAAGCAACTTATTTATTTCTTCTTTTACAGTCTTGGAAAAATTAGGATTCATTCTATATGACATTTGCTTTATGGGCTTAGCACCATCTACCAGCTCAATAGAATGTTCTACCCAACTTACTAGACGGAGTTCCTTGTAATCAAAAGTGAATATGTGTATGTACCTTCGAAAGAGCTAGAGGTAGGATTCCTTCTCACTCTCCATCACAACATCACCAATCTTTATTTGTAGGGGACGATCATCAACTTCTTCTTCAGATAATTTTATGGGGTCATGAGTTGGTGTGACTGGAAGGATATCTATGACTGAAACATCAACCTCACTTTCTTCATCTTTAGTGTCCACTTCACTGGTACTAGAGTAATCAAAGGATGTCCAATCATCAGTTTCGTCACTTAAATCCACAGGTTCTGCCTTATGATGTCGAGGGATCACGTTTATCTTCACCCTCTCTCTACCACGTCCAAGTGTCATGAAACCTTCATTTCAGTAGTTTCTTGCATGAACTCTCCTTAGCCATGGTCTTCCCAGCAACATTAGGTACGCAACAGTACCATTTTTCATCACTTGAAAGTCTACCACACATACAACACCCATAACAGATATTGCCACATTTGAAACTACACCTTGTGGTTTAGTTTTTCCCTTATTTAATGACGTTAACATAAGTGTTGAAGGGCGATCAATTTTTAAACCCAACATATTCATTACAGACTCGGTCATTACATTAACTGCAGCACCTCCATCAACTAAGACATCATGAATTGAAATACCATTACATAATACCTCAGCTTATGGAGCATAGGGATCCGCCTCTACCTCCAAAACAGGGACCTCAACCTCCTTCCTTCATCGAGCATTGAGTCCACTTCGCAGCTCCCGCCTCTTCTCAGAAGACATAGTCAAGAGTTGTCCATATGTAATATTTGCAGGCCTTTTAGATAGATCTTCCAAGATGGAGTATGGTCCTTGCCCCTGTGAAATTAGAAAATCCTACAAACCCAACTTTCTTCTCCTATGTTTCTTACTAGTTTCTCCTTTCATCTTCTTAGGATCATTTCCATCTTGATTATCTTTTTCTTTCTTTCTTTTTGTTACAAAGACATCTACTTCATTATTTCTGCTCTTATCTACTACATCAAAAGAATTCACAGGTGTTTTTCCTTTATCATTATCTCCTTTACCAAATTTTAGAAGCTCTATCTAGACAATTATACTTATAATGACCCTTTTTATAACAACCATAACATACAACTTCAGAAATATTTCTTTTTGGACCTCTATCTCCTCCCTGAGAACTAAATTCTTTTCCTTGAAGAAGATTAATAGTTAATTGACCCATCTTTTTGAGCAGATCTTCATACTCAGTAGATGTACTAGGAGAAATATTTGTGCTCACCGGAAGTGGTTTTAGATTCTGGACCAAAGGTGCTGGTGTAGGCTCTACTTTAGCAACAATTTCTTTGGGCTCCTCTTCCATGCTTTCTTCTTGCCTTCTTGCAATCTCCTTTGCTTGTTCAATGGTAGTTGGGCGGTCCTACTTCACTCATTTTCTGATCTCTGGCTTCATCCCAAGAATGAAGTGCTTACATAGGAGATTATCCATGCCGTTCATCAACCCATCTGCTAATCCTTCCTTCCGAATCTGAGCATCGAGCTTCCTCCTTAGCTCTAGAACACAAGCATGATAATCCATTATCTTCTCCTTCTCTCCTTGGGATAGCCTTGTGATCTCGATCATGAGATCTGCATATTTCTGTTGTTCACCAAATTCTTCAAGAAAACTTTCAGTTAATAAATCCCATGAATTTTTCACATTTTCACCTAGTGTTTCAAACCACCTAAGTGCTGAACCATCCAAAAAGGTAGGAAAAAATTCAGTCCATTGTTCCCTTCTTATAATGCCATTACAAATACAAGATCGTTTAAACTCTTGAATGAAAGAGGAAGCATCTTCATTAGATTGGGCTGAAAAAATAGGGATCTTCCCCATTTTCAAAAGTAACCACCGTAAAATACCAACCCACAAGTACAATTAACAAGACTTATGTGCACAAATAATTGGAATCACTGTAATAGAAAGTGACTTTACACCTTTCTATAGTAAAATAGAAATGACCACTGTAACTATGGTAAAACTTGACTTACTGTGGTAAAAATTGACTTTACTGTGGTAAACACTATTCACAGTAAAAAGTGAAGTTACTACGGTAAATACTATTCACAGTAAAAAGTGACTTTACTGTGGTAAATACTAGTCACAGCAAAAATGACTTTACCATGGTGACTACTATTCACGGCAAAAATGACTTTACCATGGTAACTACTATGCACAGTAAAAACAAGGTTACCCTCTAATTGATTTTTGACTAAGTGGGAATATCTCTCAAGACAATCCACCAACGAGGAATGGTCCCGGAAACGGAACCAAAATGTCATCACCAATCCGGCGCTATGATAATTCTTCACCGGGAACTCCTCGTGCTATGATTATTTACTAATGCACAACCTTTAGTTTGGTGGATGTAATCTGGAAACAAAACAACAAACATAACACAAGAATACCATCGACTATGATAAGACGAAATGATGATAAATCTGAAATATCAAAGTAAATTATAATATTAACATGAAATTGTTACAATCTTACCCATGAGGTACTTCAAGTGTTATTGACTTCACTTGCCTTCCACCGATACTATGGGAGAAACTTTACAATTACACCTCTTAGTGGCTTCTTCAACACACATTTAAACTGATGGCTTCCTTTACACACTTACTCATACAATATTTCTCACTACTTCCTTCTATGCTAAATGAGGGGGATGGCCTCTTTATTTATAGACTTCTGGGCTTATCCATCTTATCTCTAAGATAGGATAAGAAATCCACTCTAACGAATCATATTCCATACCTTAACTCTTGTCTATATATGTAAGCTTATCTTTTAAGATAAGATAAACCTTATCATTTCACATGGGTTCCACATTTTTAGACTTTTTACAAATAAAATATACAAAATATTTATGACCTCACTCCTTGTCCTTATTACCAATATAATATTTCTAATTCCTAATCATGTAGACCCTACTTCTCTACTTATCCCAACTTTGACATTTTAACATTACCGGACCACTTACGACAAATATTTACTTTTTACAATATTCCTATTGTACTTTGACTGTTACCATACTCTACATTATTGGCGGCACCGTACTGACGGCATCGTTATCTTCTATCAGACGCTACTACTAATTACACTTAACAACATCTTATTCCTAATACATACATTAATGAAATAGAAATTACGGAGGAAAATTTTAGTGTCGACAGCTCGCCAGTTACATCGTGAGGCTACTCGCTATGTTATCATTGGGATGGAATTATTCAAACGTGTTATTGATAGTCGTCTTCTACGTTGTCTTACACTCACATACATTCACACTGCCATCTTGGATATTCATGACAACATATGTGGTGGTCATTTCTCGAGTAGAGCTATGTCGCAAAAGCTTTTACGTCAAGGGTATTATTGACCTACAATGGAACAAGATTGCATTGAATATGCCACTCTTTGTGAAAAATGTCAAAAACATGGCAATCTCCATCATGCACTTGCATATGATCTTCAACCCACTGCATCAACTTGAGCTTTCTCCCTTTGGGGTCTCTATCTAATCGGTATGATCAATCTTGAATCGGTTGACAGGCACAAGTACATCATTACGGCTACTGAGTACTTTACCAAATGGGTCAAGGTGGCTACCATAGGAATGACCATTGATACAGAAATTTGTAACTTTCTTACCACACATATTATCACACATTTTGGTGTGCCTTTTGTTATAATCGTCAATAATGGAACCCCATTCAAAAATAAGAATGTTAAGAAGTTTTGTGCTAATTCAAAATCAAAAAATAATTCTCCACACTTACTATCCACAAGGCAATGGCTAAGTTGAGGCCACCAACAAAACCATTATAAATATATTACGGAAGACCGTTGAATCGAGTGGTACCGATTGGCATAGTCAATTTTTCTATGCTCTATGGGCTTATCATACTAGCGTTTGTATACCCACTAATGCCACCCCTTTTTCATTAGTTTATTGCTTTCAAGTTGTTCCACTCAAGATTGAAATACCTTCCTCATGGATTTCTCTCCAAGGCATCATTAAATACAATGAATATTGTGGGAACCTCTTACACGAACTATAAATGTTGGACTCACATCGTGTCCAAAAACTCGAAAATCTTCGTGTTTATCAATCTTGCATCGCACATGCCTATAATTGTAAAACTATCAAGAAAGAGTTCAATATCGGTGACCTTGTATTGAAATAAAATAAAAAGAATACAAATGTTGAGGCACCTCTAAAAGTTAAATTTAAGCCCAATTGGCTTTGCCCATAAATCATCACTGACAAACTTGGTGGTGGAGTCTATCGCCTTGCCACCCTTTTAGGAAAACCTCTCAAAATTCCACTCAATTTAATGCATCTTAAGAAATACTATTCTTAGAATAATACAATTTAATCACTACCCTATGACGCACTTTAGTTCCTCGATCCATACTCGACTTCTGAGGGATTACAAATCAAATGGACCTTACATTCATCACGCGTTTATCATTCGACCTTTCATCATGCAACATTTCTAGGATAGTGACACATGTTGTAGGGTAAATCATCACTTACTCTATTCATCTTGTTGTGGTATACGCTTTAGGCTACATCACCACTCTATACTATTCGTTGTGTAGTGACAGATGATGTAGGCTACATCGTCACTTCCTTAATCATTGTGTAGTGATATACACATAGGGATAAATCATCATTCATTTCATCATTGTGTCATGATATGTGCTTAGGCTATAGGGCTCATGTACACATCATTTCTAGGTCACATCTTATCAATACACAAGTACTTCTTTATTGTGTCATCATACACCAGCTACCCTACTTTTTTCCTTTGTTCCATTTTTCTCATCACATCTTTGTTAATTTTTGCTTCATGGGCCTCAGAGTGATAGTTATAGTCATTAATCTTCCACTTGGTTAAGTGTGATTCACATGGTTGCTTTACCGGTACCTTTGGAGGCTACTGTATCTCTAAGAACCACTCTTTTGGTGCATCCCCCACTTTAGGATTCTTATTTTTTCCCTTACCCTTTTCTTTAGGTGATATGGTGGGTGCTTTCTTAGGTGTCATTCTCAACTTCTGAATTTATTCATACTTCAAACTTGAAAATTACATAAATCTTGTGCCTTGGGTACCAATAAAACTTACTTAATCTATGTGCTAAAATTTTCAGGCGTTCAACTCTTTCAAGTCCTTAATCTAGTATGCCTTTTCCTCTGGTTTATGACAAGTAACCCCATGTTTTAGTTATATAACTCATATTTTTACGAATCCACTTTTCTCCAAACTGTATCTCTGCGAATACAAACCCTCGAACCTCAATCTTTATGTATTTCCAACCTTCATGCCTTCTTTACATGCTCTTACTTCCAATGAAGGAGCTCCCAACTCAAGTTGTGTGTATCTTTCTTTTCTTAGACTCAAATCTTCCTTCACATAGGCTCTTCACACACAATTTGCACTTAGTCACTCTTCAATCACTCAAATCCTTCAATATGCAAAATAAGAATGAACTCTTCCCACACTCATTTTTATAGTTTTCCAAATTTTTAGTGCATTAATTGCTCCTAGCCTACCACCGCTCTAAAGCATTAAATGTTCCTTTTGATTTTTCCGCATTTTTTACTTCTTTCTTTCGCGCGCGGCAGTCGTAACCTTCTAGCGCACCACTGTTTTCCAGGTTGCAGTCATCCTTGCATGTGTAGTCATAAAATCATGCACTTTGAGTCAATATTTAGTCTCGGTCTCATACTACTATTCATATGGTTTTTGAGTGAAGAAATTACTAATTAACCCATGTCCTTTGGCCATTTCACTTCACTTTCTGTCATCACTACTGACCTTCCGCATGTACTTTCCCAATCTATTTTGTCATTCTACATTATTCCTATTCTTGACTTTGGCACCCAAATAGGACTCGGGCACCTTAGGCACCCTGGTCCCCTCTGGGTGTCTGATCCTCTTTGTACTTTGCTTCCATCTTTTGGGCACTTTCTATCCATTTAAACTTTCCATATTTTTAGTGGTCGGCCTTTTCGAGGTTAATTGTGAAATTAGAACAAGAGAACCATATAAATATAAATTTATGAGACCATAATGAGGGACCAAGCACTAAGCACTTGTTATCACCATCTATATTTTCATCCATCAAAGGAACCTAAAGCTATAATTGAATCCATCTAGCTCCAAAACAAGGTTGTTTCATCTGCATAACACTTCATAGGAGGGGAGTCTATTGTTTCCATGTACACATTTATTACATTCTACATTTAGTTATTATTCACTACTTCACAAAGTGTGGCTGACACAAGAGAAACCTAGGGCATCATTTGAACACACACATAAAACTACATCGGGTCTGAGATGTAGTGCAGCGCTCAGTTAGTAATTCCACCTTTGTGGCCGTTAAGGAACATACCACCCCTTCATTTGCATCTTTCTTTTTTAGGGGTTTGATACTTGTCTTGGGATTTTACAAGTCTCTCCTTCATCTTCGGTTTACTACGACATATAGTGAAGTTCAATGAAGTTAGTACAACATGAAGAAACCATAGGCGAACATCTAGTGACACCTCAAAGGTCAGAAGAGGGTTTCAGACTATTTCCATAGACCAAGGCACTCAGATCTCAAACCAAGGCACCCATAGGCACCCCTATCCCTCTCCAAGTGCCCCATTCTGGTTAGGGAGCTCATATATGTGCTTTCTAAGGCTTCTTTGTGGTCGTTTCCTCCTCTTTTTTTCTTGATTCACACTACGACACAGCCTCAAACCTTCTTCGAATTAGCTAAGAAATTCCTACCCTCTCTTGCACATTAGGTTTGTACATTTCTATTTACTTAGTTTCTTGGGTCACTTTCTTTATTTTATTTAGTTATTATTTACAACTTTTCATAGCATCATATTAGACTACTATATTTCATTTTAGTTTAATCAGCGTGTACTTCCCTATGCCGAAACTCATCTTCCTCTGTGACTCACACCAAGTAGTCTATCATGTTGTTACATCCCTTGTGTTACACTACGTGGACCTCTGCATGGTCATCCAATAATTTGAGAAATTTCTTTCGAGCACCATCATTCCTAAACACCTGTAATACTTTGTTTTTTTTTTGTGCACACCCAATTCATATCCATCAAGCACCTTTATTTCATATTGTCTTGTGCATCTCTAAGCCAATTTCAATCCACGTACTAGCATCACATATTCTCTTTTTACGCATACTCACACATGTTTCTTACATGCACTCACACTTGTTTCACCCTATACTAAAGGTATGTGTAGTCCTCTGCACATCAACTTATAAGATAGTAATCAGCTTCTGCGTGCAAACACGCTTATTGCAACAAAACAAACAAATAAAAAACATGAAATGGAAATCTAATCTAAGTGGAAAATACTACCTTATTACAAACATAAAGGAATCTTATGTATAGTAGGGCTTCAGACTACTCCCATTGAAGTAACCGGGCAACATGGTTTCATCAAGCACATGCAATTGACATGCGCATAATTCTAGTATTTTGATCACGACAAAGGGTCCCAACTAATGGACTTTCAACTTCCTTGGATGGTGCATGAACTTGGAGTAATATAGAAGAACCATTTTTCCAACTGTAAAAGACTTGTTCTTGATGTGTATGTCATGCCTTTTCTATATTCTGACTCAAACACGCAATGACCCGCCTCTCATCTAGTTACATCAACTTTTCAATGTGTTTATCAATTGCTTGTTCATCATCTAGTCCTCCTACATGCGTAATTCGTAGGGATGGTAACATAGATTCCACATGTAATACAGCCTCCGCATCAAACACCAACTGAAAGGGTGTAGCCTTATTCAACTGTTTATATGTTGTCATGTATGCCCAAAGAACAGTTGATACCTTCTCATCCCAATCCTTTCTTCCAACATCATATATCTTTGTTAGATTTTGTCCCAAGATCTTGTTGAAATATTTAGCATTGTCATTAGTTTGGGGGTGATAAGGTGTAGTCTTATGGTGTGCCACCATAAATTACGCAAATAAAATTCTAATGGTCTCATTCAAAAAATGAGTTCCCATATCACTCGTGAGGCTCAATGGACATCTATTTTTGTTGATGATGTTTTCCCAAGGGAACCTTGTGGTTGTTGTTGTCATGAAATATTTTGTAGGTGCAGCCTCTTCCTACCTGGTTAAGTATGATGATGTAGTGCACAATTGTCCTGCATGCGGGCGGTGTAATAGGGAATACAAAATCAATGGCCCACTTTTCATACTGTTATGCACTCGCAATGAGTCGCAACGACATCTCATCTCTATTCCTAGGATTTCCAATTATGTGGCACTGATCACATGCTTTTCCAAAATCCTTGGTATCTTTATACAATGTCTCCCACCATAGACCTTCTAAAAGTATCTTACGCGTAGTGGTATCTCTTACATAATGGCCTCTTGATTTTCTTCCATGAGCCTCCTCCATGATGGCTTTGCGCTCATGCTCTAAAACACATTTGTGCAAGACCTCATCTCTTCCCATTTTATATAGGTCTCCTCAAATGAGATAATATGGTGCAACACGAATTACAAGTTGCTTCTTTTCCAAGGCCTTCATTCCTTTTGGCATAATCTCAATGCACAAAAGTATTGTTATGTCTTCCAAATCATATAGTGCACAGTTCAACCTGAATAATTGTGCATTGGGCATAGTATCTTCAATTCTCTACACATCCTCTCCAACTTTGATCCTTGACAAGTGATCAAGTCCCATATTTCTCTTGATTGGCTTTACTATGACTATAAAGTCAAATTCCTGGAAAAGGAGTATCCACCGAAAAATGCACCATTATAAAATTGGTTTATTGTCCAAGTATTTCAATGCCATATGATCTATGTAAAATATGAAATTTTTTAAGCAAGTGGATCATGGATAACACATCATGCTTCACCGTTGTATATTTTTTCTCTGCAGGTGTCAACTTCCTACTTGTAAAGCATATGAGATTATCTGCATTTCCCTCCTTTGGTTGCACCAAGACTATGCCAATAGCCATGTCAGAGGAATCTGCATGTACATGGAAAGGTTTATTCCATGAAGGGAAGCGCAATATAGGTGTGGTGGTAAGCTTCTCCTTAAAGATCTCAAATGCCTATTGTTGTGCGTCACCCCAATAAAACTTGTCTTTGGCCTTGAAAAAATCTTCCAGGGGCACGGAACTCTTTGTATATCCTTGGATGAATTTTATATAATAACCAGTGTACCCCAAGAAACCATGCACTTCACTCTGGTTAGTAGGTTCTTTCAACCCGAAAATGAGTGCAATCTTAGTAGGGTCTACCAACATTCCTTCTTTACAAATGATATGCCCAAGTAAAATACCAAAGGGTGTAGCAAATATGAACTTCTTGATATTTCATTCTTCATTTAATATGTGATATGAACTTAAAATCTTTGATGCTAAGCTACTTGCATCTCTCAAACATCAATCTCATATTATCACATTGGTCTTTTACTAGCCCATAGACAATCCAATCATCTAGATAAACATGTAAAAAATTATGAATGAAGTCATGAAATGTGTGCACAACTATGCGCGAGAATGCTACTGACACATTCTTCAACCCAAAGGGCATCATAGTATATATAAAACTTCCCCATTCAGTTGTGAAGGTAGTCTTCTCTTGATCCTCATGCATAATGTGTACCTAATGGTACACTGAAAATCCATTAGTGAATGAATAAATCTTGCGGCCCACTACACCTTCCAAGATTTCCTCGCTAAATGGAGTAGGAAAAGGATATATGACACATGAAGCATCGAGTACTCTATAGTCAACACAAATCCTAATCCATCCATCCTTCTTAATATTGATCACCATGGGGTTGACCCACTCAAATTCTTTAATAAGTTCTATAATCCCTAATTTAAGCATCTTGTCAATCTCCTCTTTGAACTTCTCACGCAGGTTTGGGTTCATTCTATAAGGCATTTTTCGAACTGAACGCATGCCTTCCTTCAACTTAATCTTCATCTCACCTATTGAGGGATGTACACCCTTTAACTCATGCTAACCCCTTGGGAACAAATCTTAGAAATCACACAATATCTCAATGATCTTTGCAACCTCTGGTTCTGACCAATAATCTCTGATAATATCCTCCTTAGGAGCATCCTTAGTGCCAATTTTCACCTTCTTAGTCTTCATAGGTACATGGTATGCGCATACCTGCTCATCTACAGAGTCCAAAACTTCACATGCACCCTCTGTGTGATTGATATCCAAATCTTCAACTTCCTCGGCATCAATGAGGTAAACCGTATTTCATTTTTCCTTCTCTTTCCACACGCGCCCTAGTAGTGTTTCTTTTGTTTCCAGTACATCCTCGTGTGCCTCAGTATCAGGTTCTCCCAAGAGTTGAACGTAATGCACTTCATGATCTTCAAGGCCTCATGTATTGGTGTCTTATTAGAAATAATCAAAAGTGTGAGCCATAACTTCAATCATGTCTCACCAAATTTTAGTCTCTTGCTTGAGCTCAGCATGTACATACCATGCACGCGCACATCCATGAAGATTACAGTAGAACTTATGTACCCAAAGGGATGGTGGTATAACCTCTTTTCCTTTTGCCCATTGTATCTCACAGTTGTGGACATGTAACAAAGTAGGAGTCTTCCCATCATATTCATGTATAAGAGAAGGAATATTGCTCCAAGTAAACCTTGTCAAAAAGGATACCATTACCTTGCATCATCCCAATAGGTTATCCCAGTGTGTTACCCACCAGCACATTGTTTTTCTAGAAAATGTATATACCATCATGTTTTATCTATCTCCCTCATTGAGCTATTGTTCCTCCCTTGCGCGTAAAAAATGAGTCATATTTTTCTTCTTCAGTATACCTTGGTAATTAAGTCTTTCTCAAATCCTGAATCATGTGCGGCCTAATCATCCTAGTGACTCTTCCCTTGACCTCACGACCGAACATTTTAGAAGTTCCATGGGCCCAATTTTCACAAGAAATGCTAGTAATTTCACTAATAGATTGTGCATCTTCCCAATGAATCACGCCCTCCTTAGATGGCTCCATGTTCTCTAGGTCGCGCATTATGTGTGCATATATGCTATTGAGCTCTTCTTCACTAACAGGCTCAATATATGGAGCAATATTTTTCTCATCCAGTGGTATGACCACTTGTTCATCCTTGTTCTCAAAACTGATATATCTTTTGTTGAATTGCAAATCAACGTTATTCACATAGCACCATGGGTGGCCTAAAAGTGTTGGGAAGTTATCTACCTCTACGAGTTCTAATACCTCAAAATCACCTATGAATTTTGCACCCTAAATAGTGATGGAGGCATCTTTCAATACACCAATGGGAATGGTCCTTGTCTTATTTTCCATGTGCAACACATTAGAGGATGGATTCAACTGTGGCCTTCCCATTTGGTTCCAAGCATCTAATG
This sequence comes from Taxus chinensis, assembly GCA_019776745.2. Classification (NCBI taxonomy): domain Eukaryota; kingdom Viridiplantae; phylum Streptophyta; class Pinopsida; order Cupressales; family Taxaceae; genus Taxus; species Taxus chinensis. Next base: position 7,505,786 of record CM034146.1, on the reverse strand, counting down.
TCAACACATTGACCTCTGCACATGTGCTAATAAGAATATTACTCACAAATCAGCTATCTATTACTGCATCCAGTATAATCTCTTTGTCATACTCATGGTTCTGTGGTGGTAAATTGGCATGGAGGATCTAGCTCTCACGCTCAACTCCTGCACAAGGTAATTTCTTACGCAATCATTCTCCAAGCAGAGGAATGATGTTCTCCTGGTGCATCATCTTACATGTTTCCTTCAAATCATCAAGATCTTTTTGTAGAAGCCCAGCTCACTTCACGTGCTTGCTCCTTCAAATGTTGCATCTCCCCTTGAAATTCTCTAACAACACCCATGGTTTCCTGGTAAACCTCCTTTTGATGAGAAACATTGGGATACTTGACATGTATGACTTCTTCTTTCTTGATTAGGGGTTTTTCCTTTATATGTCTGCGTGTGCGCTGCTTCTGCGTGAGTAGTAACTAACACAAGTTGGAGATCTGATCTAGAGGATCCTCACTGAGAAACATTAGTCTAAGATCTTCTTAGAATCAATTACAGTTAGTTTCATTGCATAGAGAAAACTTAGAGCTTTTCGGTGATATCTCGTTTGCAGAAATCGGAGCACGTGTGTAAAAGTTATGGCTTGCTAGAATTTTTGAGTACATGGCAAATTTTGGGGATAGCACGCATGTTGAACATGTGCACGTTTGACAAGTGAACCAATGAAAATGTGACACATGGCAATATGTAAAATAAATAAATAATAATAAACGAAATTGGCCACACCCATTTATTACTCCACATTGGCCACATTATGTAATTTCCAATTAATTCAACTACTATTCTTATCCTTCCAATATATATTTCAATGTATTATTTATCCCTTCCAAATGCACCAAAAATAGCATATTCCCAACCATTCCAAGATTGGCACCTAAACTAAGTTCTTAAACGAAGGAGGACCAAGTCACATGGCTATTCTTACCCAATGCACATCTCTAGGTCGCCTACACTTAAACCACATCTCCTCCTAAGGTGCCTTGCATGTGGGATCTTATCCCTATAAAAAATGTGCCCCACATGGAATGGGATTTGAACCTGGGCCGCTTGGATAAAAGGATAATGCTTTGACCACTATGTCATGCGTTTGGAAGTGTTATAAATGGAGCTCTAATTTACTACTATAGACACGGGAAAGTAACTGTGGTATTGTTTTGCTCATAACTTGAGCTAGAGATGGAATTTTGAGATGAAGTAAAAAGTGACTCCTATTATTTTCGCCAGAGGAACGTGATGAAAAGATCATATTCTTGTATAAATATTTGTAAAGATTTATTTTTAATGTTTTAATATATCAGTCTCATTCAACTGGACCCGGAGACGTAGGCCACAAGCGCCGAACTCCGTTATCAATTCTTGTGTCAATTTTTTGGTGATTCATCTCTGTATTTTCTGAATTTTACATAGTACTTTCAATTTTATTTCATTTATTAAAAATAAAAAAGGTTATAATGGTCAATTTTTATATCGAAAATCAATACAAAGCAAAGTTAAGTATGTGCACAATTGCTAGTTAAATTTGAATTTCATATCACTGGTATCAGAGCTAGTTTTGACTAATTTTTGGTTTAAATTAATAGTTTTTGGATTGCAAGTTGTATGTTGGATGTTAACAAGGTCTCGATCTAAGAAGGGTGAAGGAGAGTTAGTTGAAGGAGATCCAAAAATTGGTACCAGACGGTCTCGAAGTCCTACAATGGTGGATTAAGAGGAAGAAAACTTTCATCAATCATTCCTACATATGAAGGAAATGGTGGAAGAAATGTACCAAGATAGATAAAGCGAAAAGGGAATTAGAGAAGGTAAAAAGAAGATGGCTCTAGTTTTGATATTCCTAAAGGGGAACCTCTAAAATCTAATTTTCCTTCATTAAAGTTAGATATTAAGTTTGAATTGCCAATTTATACTAGAGAGTTAAATGAAGAGAAGTTGGATAATTGGATCAAGTAGATAGAAGTATATTGCAGGGTTCAGAGAATTGGGGATGATGAAGCAAAGATTCATTTAGCAACTCTTCGAATGGGTGGCACAGCACTCATTTGGTGGGAGAGTAAGCTTTAAGAAGTGGAAGAAACCAAAGGTAAAGCAATCACTTCTTGGTCTGAATTTGTTTCAAGTCTTAGGCAAAAAATTTATCCTCTTGGTTATAAGCAACAAGCTATGATGGATTGGCAAACATTAAGACAAGCTAAGGGACAAAGTTTTCAAGACTACACGCAGGAATTTAGGAAAAGGGCTCTAATTCTGGGAATTTCCCTAAACACAGAAGAAACACTGCTTAAATATATTGGTGGATTGCATAGTGTTGTCCACTCAAAATTCCCTACTCTGATGAAAGTAAAAATTTCAAAATTTTGAGTTTAAGTGTTTTCTCTAATGTACCGAAGTCATGAAATTGAGAAAAGTATGCATTTTGGGTCATTTTGTGTGTTTTTCGGGCCTGTCGAACATTTTTGTCCCGCGTGTCCCAAGTTCCGAAGTGCGTTCTGTTCCCCGATCGGCCGATTTCCCCGAAGTTGTCCCGATTTCGGACCCGTCGGAACTTTTCGTCCCAAGTGTCCCAAACTTTTCGTGCAAGTTGTTCAATTTTCGGCCGAAACACCCAAACCACGTACTTCGCGCATCTTCGTCCCAGATGTCCCAAACTTCTCCAGACCTATTGTAACATTTTCACCCGAACCGCCCGAGTCGCGTACTTCATATCTTTTCGTCCCAAGTGTCCCAAATGGAATTGTGCAAGCTGTTCCATTTTCGGTCGAAACGCCCGAACCGCGTACTTCACACTTTCATGTTCCAAATGTCCCAAAGTTAATTCTGCAAGTTGTTCCATTTTCGGCCGAAACGCCCGAACCGCGTACTTCGTGTACTTGCGCTCCAAATGTCCCAAACTTTTCTGGACTCATTGTCACCTTTTCGGCCGAAACGCGTGAACCGCATCCTTCACGCGTTTTCATCCCAAATGTCCCAAAATGCATTTGTGCGTCTTCTCCCTGTTTCACCCAAATCGGCCGAGCCGCGTGTTTCGCGCATTCGCGTCTCACATGTCCCAAGCGAACCAAATGCCATTCATACTTAGTTTTTCCCACTCTACCCGAATATGTTGTTTTTCAAACTGATAGATATGAATTTAATGCGCATTGATCACCCTTCTCTCTCATCAACAGCTATATAACGAGCAAGCCACCTTTGCAATTCTTACATTGTTTCCATGTTACCCTTGCTCGAACCCTTGCAACCTAATTCCCTGCGCGTGTATCCCTTTTCTCTGTGATTCCTCCCCAAATTTAGGTTGCGGCTCTGATACTATCAATATCATGGAAAAGAGCTCAAACTCTGAAGTTGCATAGTAGACCTCTGACTCATGGGACAGGCAGATGAGAACATTTTACATGGGAGTAAAGTTTTTAATGATGCAAAGGAAAATAAAGTCCTTGGGTCTACAGTGTGGAGTGGAAGATCAAAGTGGAGGAGGCTTTGGGAGAACTAAAGAACAGTTGGCGAAGCTTTCAAGACGCTGGTTGTATCAGCTTTCAAGGATATTCACTGTCATCTTCAGGATGAAAATTCTGGTGTTTCCCTTTCCTTGCAAGAAATCAAAGCTCAGTTCAGAGCTTTTATAAAAGATAATTTATTCAAGGAAAGCTCCATCTCCAAAGAAAAAATGAAGGAAATCTGCTCTCTTCAATCTGCCATTGAAGAAGCAAATAAAGATTATCATACTCATGTCGAGTTTGATAAAGAGATGGAAAGTGTCTTGGATTTTGGACTCAGTCTACAGCCAACACGTCAGTCCCTCGTGGCAGAGACATAGCTGAGGCGTTAAAGAAATTCAGGCAGCGGATTCTGAAGTCAGTGGGTCCCTCTCAGTGACTGGCCACCTGTCTTCTTCCCCATTCTTTTCTCTTCTTCCCTTTCTTTTTCCGTTTTCTTTGTAATAGGTTGAGGTACTGCGATTGGCGGTCCTTAACTATTCTTTAGTTAAAAGAAACGGTTACGAAGAGTAACTGAATTGTAAGCTATATAATGGCCTTCTTTACGCCATTCTAAAGAAAAAGAACTTGGCTTATTTTCTGAAAAGTGTAAATAGATCATAAAGAAATCAATACAGAAGGACTTTCTATTCTTTGTCTATCTGATCTCTGTTATTCCTAAGCTTTCATTTATTTTCTTTGTGAAGATCATTTGTCTCAAGTTTATTAGTCTTGCCGATTGCATACTCTTCGACTTTGCAAGCATGGTGATCTTGTATAACCAAGAAGGAACTTTGTGTCCTTGATTAATGAATCTGTGTTATGTTAAGAAACTTTGTGTTCTAGCAGATGTTATTTACAGAACTTTGTGTCTTTGAATTCCATCTTATTTATCCGATACAAATGATCTTGTTTCAATTCACTGTGACTTCGCATACATAAAGAATTACTCTGATATCTATAATTCTGCATGTTGCCTTTCTGCTCTTTCCCGTACTCTCATTTCCTCAGTCCTTTTTGTAATTGATGATCTTCATAGAAAACACTTTCGTAATATCCAAGTTTAACCAACAAATCATGTCTTGTACATTTGTAAATAGGTTCGTTTCTGAATAAGGGAACCTCTCCCATTAAAGAGGAGGGACTTCTTGTCCCCTGACTGTTGCTCTTCTTAAAAGTCCTATTTGACGACCAACAGTTTTTGGCAACTCCGCTGGGGAAAATCATATTCCAGTTCTGTAATTTTTCGATCATCCTTTGATCTGGCGACTCCGCATTTTACTCAAGGGAGGAGGGCCCTCGGTATTGAAGATTCTCAGTTTCAGCTTTTGGAGCAGCAGGGTTTTCCTTTCCCTTCAACAAATAGAAGGACTCGTTCGACAAGCACTCCACCTGTTCAAGACAGAATTCCCACAGGTGGTTTTTCTTCAGAGCCAGCTAGCCCTAATCTTCAAGCTTTGATTCTTGCTGGTGTTGCAGTCCCTCTCCAAGCCATTTTTCCAAGAATGGTGGCGCCATTACCATGGGGTCATCGTGTCGGGCCCCTTGCTCTTCCTCAGCCTTTGCATGAGTTACCCAGAGGTAACCGGAAGAACTTCCCCAAATTCAAAGGCGATGGCAAAGTGCATCCTGATGAACACATCGCAGCCTTCATTGTTGCATGTGGAGTTCTGGGAGTCGAGCATGAAGACATCTCCATGAGACTGTTCGTTGAGACTTTGCAAGATAATGCCGCTGATTGGTTCTACCACCTTCCGGCTGGCGCTATCACTGACTGGGACACAATGAGAACTCAGTTCGAAAACCGTTTCAAGCCGGCAGAAGATGTACATGCCTTGCTAGCCCAAATCTCTCAGATAAAGAAAGATTCACAAGAGCCCATGAGAGAATTTGTGGCCCGATTCAATAAATTGATCAATAAAATTCCGCAGCTTACCCGACCTGTTGATCAAATTCAAAAATGTTTCTTCCTAAATGCTCAATCACCCAAAGTTAGTTATGCACTAAGAAGGGCTAATCTCGCAACATTGGTCGAGGATCAAACCCTCGCTGTTAGTATCGAGGATGACTTGATCATGTCAGGGAAGTTGAGAAGAGACCCTTCCAAATCTAAGTCTGCTGCTTCTTCCTCTTCCACCCCTGGACCTAATACTGATCCATTAGTTCAAAAACTTGCAAATGATCTTCTTTCCATAAAGAAATAATTGGCTCAGTATGCCCCTTATGCAGATGTTCCAAGGAGAAATTTCCAGCCCAGAAATCATTTGCCTGCTTCTCAAACAAGACTAGCACTTGAAGGACCTCCTGTTAAGGTTCCTGTGAATGCAACCTGTGAAGTTGAAGAGCCAGATGATGATGAGGATAATGAAGCTTGCGAGGAGTTTGTGGAAGAATTTGATGATGAAGCAGATGAACTTGAGGGATCTCGAGTTAATTTCTTCACCACGGAGGGTGTCCATGATGGAGATGATTATGATGAAGTAGTAGCGGACATGAATAGCGAATCATTCGCTGTCATGACTCGAGAGCAGACAAGTCAGAGGGAGAAAGTGACACAGCCCATCAAGAAATCTAAGGAGCAGTCGACAACTATTCCCATGATTGCAAAAAGAGGATCTCCTATCCCTACCTCATCTACACCAAAGGTGAGTCCTGTTAGTTCTGCTTCAAAAGTTTCTCCTTCTTTTTCTCCTAAAGTTGATAAACCTAGGATCTCAAGTGATGATGGCCCGTCCACTTCTGGGTCTTTTGATATTATTGATCATCTGAAAAAGACTAAGGTTCAAATCTCAGAGGCCGAGTATTATCAAACTCATCCCAAAGCTTTTGCCAAAATGATTCAATTTGTTAATTCCCATTCCAAAACCACCTCTAAAGGCCTTTTACCTACTCCTTCTTCTGTACCACATCCTAGTCTGGTAGCCACTGTCACCTCGCCTAATGACAAAATCAAGCCTTTTTATGTAACACTCCTTATAGCTGGCCATAGGCTCAGTAATTGTGTCATAGATTCCGGAGCCTCAGATAATGTGATGCCTGCTAAAGTAGCTCATGCTTTAGGCCTAACTCTCACACGCACTTATGGATCTTGTTACTCTATGGAGAGTAAGGAAGTGCCCCTGGTCGGAAGGATTAAAGATGCACAAGTAGCTTTTGCTGCTTTTCCTGAGAAGAAAGTGCTGGCTACCATCTTAGTTGCAGATATTCCTCCTTCATACGGGATGTTGTTAAGTAGGAACTTTTGTAAGGACGTAGGTGGAGAAATCCAAATGGACTGGTCACATGCACTCATGCCTGTCAATGGACAAATGAAGAAGTTGCTGCCTGAGAAGCAGTCTGAGTATATTGTGCAGAAAATGGATGATCCTAAAGCACAAATACTCTACGAGGATATGGGGCATGGTAACTACATGATTATGTCCCCTGATGAAATCGACTTCCCAAAGTGTCTCCTAAAGATCCTAACGGGGTTTGGATTTTAGAGTTTGATGGAATTTGTTCCTCAGCTAGTTCTGGAGCCGGTGTCCTGCTGGTGTCACCTGAAGGAAGCCTACATCCTTTTTCATTTAAGTTGCAGTTCGAGAATACTAATAACACAGCAGAGTACGAGGCTCTCATTCTTAGATTGCAAGTGGCCAAAGAACAAGGTGTAAAGAATCTTCTGGCTCGTGGTGATGCAGAGTTGATTGTAAAGCAGGTCAGAAACCTTTTTCAAGTAAAAAATGGAAGGCTGAAACATTACCGGAATCAGGTTTGGGATTCCATTGAATTCCTTGATGCTTTCTCTATCGAAGCAGTACCTAGGGAAAAGAACAGCAGGGCTGATTCACTAGCTATCTCAGGGTCACTACTGATTCCTCATCCTAATTTCTCTCAAGACAAGTTCACCATTGAGATGATTCATCGGCCTAGTGTACCTGATAATCCTAATAACTGGCAAGTTTTCAATGATGATCAACATTTGCTTTCCTTCCTGGAACTCAAGGGTAATTTCGAACAACTGTATTTTGAGGGAAGTGACAACCTGCCTCGTGAGAGTGTGCTCCTTTGACAAAGCAGTCGCCCAAGGAGAAGAAACAGGTCAGGATGGGTGCATTAAACTCAAGGGGAATAAGATTCCTAAAGGATTGGTAAGCTTAGAGGAACTATTTGATAAACATGACAGGTATGTGAAATCTAGAGCTTCTACTGGACCTCAACAATCAGCTGAGTATGACAAGATTGATATTGGGAGTTCTACTGACCCTAAGCTCGTGAACATTGGAAAATGTTGCACAGCAGATGAGAGGAAGAAAGCAATTGCTCTTTTAAAGAGGTATAAGGATGTTCTTGCTTATTCTTATGAGGATCTAAAAGCCTTCAAGCCAAAAGATATGCAGCATTCTATCCCTCTCAAACCAGGAATTAAACCTTTTAAGCAGAAACAGAGGCAGTATAATCCCAAAATAGCTGACACCATCTTTCAGGAAATTCAGAAGTTGTTGAAGGCTAAAATCATTTTTCCCATTCACCATTCAACATGGATTGCAAATATTGTGCCTGTTAGGAAGAAAAATGGTGAGATCCGCATCTGTGTTGATTTCAGGAATCTAAATCAGGCTTCTCTGAAAGATAATTATCCTTTGCCTATGATGGATCAAGTATTGCAAGCAGTAACAGGATCTGAGATGTTATCCATGCTTGATGGATTCTCGGGATATAATCAGGTAGAGGTTGATACTGTAGATCAACACAAAATAGCTTTCACTACTCCTTGGGGTACCTTTGCTTACAAGAGAATGCCTTTTGGGCTTATTAATGCTGGTGCCACTTTTCAGAGAGCTATGGATATGGCTTTTGGAAGTTTGAAAGGGAAGTGTATTGTCGTATACCTTGACGACTTGACTATGTTTTCTAAAACAAGGGCAGATCATTTTGATCACTTGGAAACAGTTCTGCTAAGATGCAGAGAGCATGGGATTTCTTTGAATCCTAAAAAATCTGTCTTTTGTGTCACAGAGGGAAAGTTATTAGGGCACATCGTTTCCAAAGATGGTATTAAGATTGATCCTGAATGAGTACAAGCTATCCAGCAAATTCCTCTCCCAACCAGTAAAAAGGGCGTGCACTCTTTCTTTGGTAAGATCAATTTTTTAAGAAGGTTCATCCCTGATTTTGCAGAGTTAACTTTGAATATTTCTCAGATGATGAAAGGGAAGCAAACATTCGGTTGGTCTTCTGAAGGAAAGGAATCCTTTGAAGGTATCAAGAGAGCTATCGCTAAAACTCCTGTTTTAGCCTGTCTTGATTTCAGCAAAGATTTCATCATCTATTGCTATGCTACAGATAATACCTTGGCTGTTGTGTTAACTCAAGAAGACTCTAATGAGCATGAAATCCCAATAGCATTCATGAGCTATATTTTGAAGGATCATGAGTTGAAATACACCATGATGGAGAAACATGCTTTTGCAGTGGTTAAAGCTGTCAAGCAGTTTCACTTTTACATCCTCAACTCTCATTCCATGGTATTGGTCCCAGATACAACTGTCAAGTCGATTCTCACACAACAAGAATTTGGATCCAAGAGAGGGAACTGGTTTGCTAAGATCCAAGAGTATGACATTGACATCAAACCAACCAAGCTGGTTCGTGGAAAAGGCCTTTGTGAGCTCATTTCTGAAGGAGCCAAACATGAGTTGCTGGAGGAGAAAGTTGACATTCCTACCATTCTGTTCCTTAGCTCAGTTGATGAATGGTATGCTGACATCGCCCATTTTCTCACCTATGGGGAATGCCCCTCTCATTTAACTGCCAAAGAAAAGAGGACTGTTAAATTGAGGTCAGTGCAATATGTATTGTGGGAAAATGCTTTGTTTAAGTGTGGCTTAGATGGGAGATTTGTGAAGTGTGTAGACAAGGAACAACAGAGAAAGTTGCTCTCAGCTTTTCATGATCAGACATGTGGAGGGCACTTTTCATCAACGGTCACTGCTCACAAGATACTTCGTGGAGGATATTACTAGCCTTCCCTATTCAGAGATGTGTCCAGATGGGTGGATAAATGTGAGGCTTGTCAGACCTTTGTGGGAAGACCTAAATTGGCTTCTTTGCCTCTCAAGCCAGTTGTGATTGAGGAACCATTTCAACAATGGGGTTTGGACTTCATTGGAACAATTAATCCTGCTTCTAGTGCTGGTCACACTCATGTGCTAACTGCCACCGACTATTTCACCAAATGGGTAGAAGCTATTCCAGTCAAGAGTACTACTTCTGAAGTGGTGTACAGCTTCATTAAAGAGAACATCTTGGTAAGGTATGGTGTACCTAATAAGATTGTAATAGATAATGCTTCGAATTTCTCTTTAACTGAGATAATGGATTTCTACTATGGGTATGGCATCTCCCTGGCTCATTCTTCAGATTATTACCCCTAGGGAAATGGACAAGCAGAATCCACTAACAAAAATCTGGTGACTATTATAAGGAAGTTAGTAAATGAGTCTCAACGAAACTGGCACAAGAAGCTCTACGATGCTCTTTGGGCAGACAGGATTACACCAAAGAGATCTATTAGAATGTCTCCTTTTCAAGTGGTATATGGAGTAGAAGCTCAACTGCCAGTAACAGTGGAACTGCCAGCCTTGCACCTAATGAAGGCCATTGAAGATACTAGTTTCAGAGATGCTTTGGACAAGAGAATTATGTACCTGCACAAACTGAATGAGGACAGATTGGAGGTTGCTGATAGGATATCTATTCACCAGTAGAAGGTTAAGGTCCTGTTTGACAAGAAAGCCAGGTTCAGAGATTTCCAAGTTGGAGACACTGTGTTGTTATGGGATAAAAGGCATGAACCTCGTGGTAGCCATGGCAAGTTTGATTCCCTGTGGCTCGGACCTTTCAAGATTAGACACTTTGCTAGTGAGAATTCGTTTTATCTTGATTACATGGATGGTTCTTCTCTCCCACTTCCTTATAGTGGGTAGTATCTCAAGCTGTTCAAGTCCTAGGTGATTAGGGAGTCCCTTGTATATTCTGTGCAGCGTTTTTGCTTTTCTTTCCTTTTTGTTTTGGTGTGTTTCCCTCTGTATTGATCTACTTTTTGACTCCATTGCCCAATGGATAAGGTACTGGTCTGCTTCCCCTGAGTTTGTCTAAGTTCTTGCCTTGTCTCATTCCTTGAATTCATGCCAAGTCATCCCCAGAAGGAGCCAGCTGTTGTCCACTCAAAATTCCCTTCTCTGATGAAAGTAAAAATTTCAAAATTTTGAGTTTAAGTGTTTTCTCTAATGTACCGAAGTCGTGAAATTGAGAAAAGTATGCATTTTGGGTCTTTTTGTGTGTTTTTCGGGCCTGTCGGACATTTTTGTCCCGTGTGTCCCAAGTTCCGAAGTGCGTTCTGTTCCCCGATCGGCCGATTTCCCCGAAGTTGTCCCGATTTCGGGCCCATCGGAACTTTCCATCCCAAGTGTCCCAAAATTTTCATGCGAGTTGTTTAATTTTCGCCCGAACCACCCGAGTCGTGTACTTCAGATCTTTTCGTCCCAAGTGTCCCAAATGGAATTGTACAAGTTGTTCCATTTTCGATCGTTTCACTCGAACCGCATACTTCACACTTTCATGTTCCAAATGTCCCAAAGTTAATTCTGCAAGCTGTTCCATTTTCAGCCGAAACACCCAGACCGCGTACTTCACGTACTTGCGTTCCAAATGTCCCAAACTTTTCCGAACTCATTGTCACCTTTTCAGCTGAAACGCCCAAGTCACGTACTTCAGAACTTTTTGTCCCAAATGTCCCAGTCAAAAAGTGTAAGTTGTTCCATTTTCGGCCGAAACACCCAAACCATGTACTTCGCTCTTTCATGTCCCAAATGTCCCAAGTCAGATTGTGCAAGTTGTTCCATTTTCGACCGATTCGCCCGAACCGCGTCCTTCGCGTGTTTTCATCCCGGATGTCCCAAAATGCATTTGTGCGTCTTCTCCCTATTTCACCCGAATCAGCCGAGCCGCGTGTTTCACGCATTCGCATCTCACGTCTCCCAAGTGAACCAAATGCCATTCATACTTAGTTTTTCCCACTCTACCCAAATATGTTGTTTTTCAAACTGATAGATATGAATGTAATGCGCATTGATCACCCTTCTCTCTCCTCAATGGCTATATAACGAGCAAGCCACCTTTGCAATTCTTACATTGTTTCCATGCTACCCTTGCTCGAACCCTTGCAACCTAATTCCCTGTGCGTGTATCCCTTTTCTCTCTAATTCCTCCCCGAATTTAGGCTGCGGCTCTGATACTATCAATATCATGGATAAAGAGCTCAAACTCTGAAGCAGTTGCATAGTAGACCTCTGACTCATGGGACAGGCAGATGAGAACATTTTACTGGCGAGTAAAGTTTTTGATGATGCAAAGGACAATCTGTCGAAGTCCTTGGTCTACAGTGTGGAGTGGAAGATCAAAGTCCTGGAGGAGGCTTTGGGAGAACTAAAGAACAGTTGGCAGAAGGGCGAAGCTTTCGAGACGCTGGTCATATCAGCTTTCAAGGATATTCACTGTCATCTTCAGGATGAAAATTCTGGTGTTTCCCTTTCCTTGCAAGAAATCAAAGCTCAGTTCAGAGCTTTTGTCAAAGATAATCTATTCAAGGAAAACTCAATCTCCAAAGAGAAAATGAAAGAAATTTGCTCTCTTCAATCTACCATTGGAGAAGCAAATAAAGATTATCATACTCATGTCAAGTTTGATAAAGAGATGGAGAAATGTCTTGGATTTTGGACTCAGTCTACAGCCAACACGTCATTCCCTCATGGCAGAGACATAGTTGAGGCGTTAAAGAAATTCAGGCAGCGGATTCTGAAGTCAGTGGGTCCCTCTCAGTGACTGGCCACCTGTCTTCTTCCCCATTCTTTTCTCTTCTTCCCTTTCTTTTCCGTTTTCTTTGTAATAGGTTGAGGTACTGCGATTGGCGGTCCTTAACTATTCTTTAGTTAAAAGAAACGGTTACGAAGAGTAACTGAATTGTAAGCTATATAATGGCCTTCTTTATGCCATTCTAAAGGAGGAAGAACTTGGCTGATTTTCTGAAAAGTGTAAATAGATCATAAAGAAATCAATACAGAAGGACTTTCCATTCTTTGTCTATCTGATCTCTGTTATTCCTAAGCTTTCATTTATTCTCTTTGTGAAGATCATTTGTCTCAAGTTTATTAGTCTTGCCGATTGCATACTCTTCGACTTTGCAAGCACGGTGATCTTGTATAACCAAGAAGGAACTTTGTGTCCTTGATTGATGAATCTGTGTTATGTTAAGAAACTTTGTGTTCTAGCAGATGTTATTTACAAAACTTTGTGTCTTTGAATTCCATCTTATTTATCCGATACAAATGATCTTGTTTCAATTCACTGTGACTTCGCATACATAAAGAATTACTTTGATATCTATAATTCTGCATGTTGCCTTTCTTCTCTTTCCCGTACTCTTATTTCCTCAGTCCTTTTTGTAATTGATGGTCTTCAAAGAAAACACTTTCGTAATATCCAAGTTTAACCAACAAATCATGTCTTGTACATTTGTAAATAGGTTCGTTTATGAATAAGGGAACCTCTCCCATTAAAGAGGAGGGACTTTTTATCCCCTGACTGTTGCTCTTCTTAAAAGTCCTATTTGACGACCAACACATAGCTACCTAAGGCATATGCTTCTTGTTTTAGGTCCTACTAATCTTGATACAATGTGTGTTCAAGCAACCCATTTGGAAGCACAAGGGAAAATGATAAAAGATTCCTCTTCCTCTTCTTTTAAACAAAATAACAACGAATCTGAAGGAAAAGGTTCGAAAGAACAAGGAAAAGGAAAGGATAAGCATAAGAAAAACTCTACTGTCAAGAAGGAAGATGAAAAACCATTTTGCAATCATTGTAAAAAGAACCATGATGAGTCTAAATGTTGGAAATTACATCCTTAAATGAAACCTAAGTGGATGGTTAAGAAAGGAAAGGAAAAGAAAACAAACACTACAGTTCATGATCTTGGGTCAGATTCAGGTGATGAAACAAAGATCACAGCTATGAGTTTTCAAGGTAAATCAACTCTTTCAATTTCCAAAAATATTACTACAAATGTTGCGTCTTCTTCTAGTAAACAAACTATACATGATGATAAGAAAAGGAATGAGATTTTCCACATTAGAGTGATTTCAAAACATACAAAAATTGATACTCTTTTTTACAGTGTATCTCAAGCTAATATGATTTATGAGGAGGTTGTAAAGAAATTAGGACTCAAAAATAATCCATATCCTAAGCCTTATCCATTGGGTTGGGTTTGTGATGATGTGAAACTACAAGTAACTAAAACATGTACTTTCAGGTTTGCCATTACAGACAAGTTTATAGATGAGGTTGAATTGGATATAGTTCCTTTGGATATTTGTGGGGTGGTTTTCGGAAGTCCTTATTTGTATGATCGTAAAGCGATTTTCTATAGGGAAGAAAATAAATATTTGCTTGTAAAGGATGGAAATGAGTTTATTGTTAGAGCTCACTGTGAAAATAATAATCTATCCTTGGTGACTGCAGGTCAAATGAAAAGGCTTGTAAACTCAAGCAAAATTTTTGTGCTCATGGTGGTCAAATCCAAAGAGAAAGAACGTGAGATGGCTTTTGAGAATTTTGATCTGAAACATAAGGATGAATTGGTAAAAATTGTTTCTGATTTTGATGATGTTTTTCAGGATCCATAAGGTCTACCTCCCAAAAGAGGGGTTCAACATGAGATACAGTTGCTTCAGGATGCACCTCTTCCCAATATCGGAATGTACAGGTTGTCAGTAGTAGAGAATGAGGAAATCAAGAGAGAGGTAATGGAACTTTTGGATCAAGGTATAATCCATCCAAGTACATCCCCATGTGGTTCACCAATTATTTTGGTTCCTAAGAAGGATGGCACTTGGAGAATGGGTTTTTATTTTTTTGCTTTAAAAAAGATTACAGTAAAGTATCTTTACCCTCTTCCTAGAATAGATGATTTATTGGATCAATTAAAGAATGCAATTTATTTCACTAAGTTAGATTTAAGAAGTGGTTATCACCAATAAGAATTACAGAAGGTGATGTTTGGAAAACTACTTTTAAAACGAAATAGGGATTGTTTGAATGGTTAGTGATGCCTTTTGGTTTGTGCAATGCACCGGTAACATTCATGAGAGTTATGAATGATATCTTTAGACCATTCATTGATAATTCTGGTATTGTCTACTTAGATGATAATCTTGTTTTCAGTAAATCATGGGATGAACATGTTAAACACATCCAAAAAGTCTTAGATGCACTAAGGAAAGAGAAATTGTATTTGAAGATGTCAAAATGTGAATTCGGTAAAACATTTTTAATTTACTTGGGTTCTGTTGTAGGAAATGGAGAATTGAGAATTGATCCTACAAAAATAGAGGTTATTTTTAAATGGCCAAGACCCACTAATGTGACAGAAGTTAGGAGTTTTCTAGGTGCAGTTCAGTACTGGAGGAAATTCATTTCTAACTTCTCATTTATTGCATTTCCTTTGCATGCTTTGACAAGTATTAAACAGGTCTTTTAGTGGGGAGGAAAACAATAGAAATCCTTTAATACACTGAAAGTGAAGATAAGTACCACTCCAATCTTGGCACTTCCAGATTTATAACATTCATTTGAGATTGAGACAGATGCTAGTGACTATGCAATGGGGGCAGTTTTGATGCAAAATAAACGACCAGTGTGTTACCATTCAAAAACCTTTACAAGTGCGGTAAGAAACTATCCAACTTATGATAAAGAGTTGTATGCTTTGGTTCAAAGTGTTAAAAAGTGGAAGCATTATTTAATGGAAAAAGAAACAATTATACATGCTAGCCATCAACCACTTCAGTACTTAAAAACACAAACCAAATTGCAGCAGTCTAGAAATTTTAGGTGGATGGGATTTTTGCAACAATTTCATCTTTTAATTAGGTATAAAAAAGGTATTCAAAACAAGGTTGCCGACATGTTATCTAGACCACCAGTGGTAGCAGCATCTATTCTTTTGCAGCATAGTTCTTTGGCTCATGTTAGTTACAAGGAACAATATGTTAATGATGTTGATTTTAGAGAAGTGTATGAGAATCTAGTAAGTGGGAAACAAGTAGGAGAAAAATATTATCATTTGCATGAAGGATTGTTATATCATTCTGGTAAACTTTGTATTCCAGAAAATGAGCGTGTGCATATGATTAGGGAAGCACATACTTCTCTTAGTTCGCGGAATTTTGGTGTTAGTAAGACAGTTGCACATTTACAAAAATATTGTTACTGGCCTAGAATACATGAACATGTAAACATGTATATTAAGGGATGTGTTCTTTGTACCACAAGCAAGCCAAGTAATAGGAAATTAGGACTTTACACTCCTCTTCTTGTTCCGACAAGGCCTTGGGGAAGTGTTTCCATGGATTTTATAGGAGGCTTTCCCATGACACGGAAGAAACATGATTACTTATATGTGGTAGTGGATAGATTTAGAAAAATGTGTGTGTTGGTTCCATGTACTAAATAGATAACTGTTGAGGGAACTGCACATTTGTTTTTTCAATTTGTTTGGGTTCACTTTGGATTACCTACTTGAATTATATCTGATCGGGATTCTAGATTTCTTGGGGAATTTTGTTCAACATTGTGGGGGTCAATAGACACAAAACTGAAAAAGAGCACTGATTTTCATCCACAAACTGATGGTCAAACAGAGGTTGTAAACCACACAATAGTACATTTGCTTAGGGGCTATTGTGGAAAACATCCTAAGTTATGGGATGAACATCTATATTATGTGCAACATGCTTATAATCGTGCCTAACATTCTTCTAATTTAAAGTCTCCATTTGAGACTTGTTATGGATATCTACCTAATTCTCCTTTAGATGTATATTATGGACATGAAACTGTTGTTAATGGTTTAAGTGATTCTGACAAGGCTAAAATATTTGTGCGGAGAATACAACAGGTTCATCAGTATGTCCATGACCAATTGGCAAAAATTCAGGGTAAGTACAAAGCTAGGTATGATAAACATAGAACTAATCACAAGTTCAAAGTTGATGATTCAGTTTGGCTTCACATCAGTAGAGAAAGACTGATAGGTGAAGGTAAAAAATTGATACCTATAGGGTATGGTTCGTTCCAAATATTGAAAAAAATTCGTAACAATGCTTTCCGGTTAGATTTACCTCTTTATATGCAAATCTACTCAGTTGTAAATGTTGAGAATTTAAGATTGTATGAACCGCCTATGATCATTGATCATGATGATGCTAACATAGTGTCTTCCATTGATGATTTTGCTCCTGAGTATCTTGATGAGTTGCAGGAAGACATCATTTTGGACAGGAAGGTCAGAACTTTGCAAAGGGGTGATATTGAGTATCTTTGTGTTAGGTTCAAAGGCATGCATCCAAAAAAGGCTAAATGGATGGAAACCGGAAAGGTGAGGGAGTTGTACCCTCACCTATTCACCAATTAAGTTGACTTTTGGGGCCCAAAAGTTTCTCAGTGTGGAGGAATGATCCAGAGGATCCTCACCAAGAAACATCGATCTAAGATCTTCTAAAAATAAATTGCAATCAATTTTATTGCGTAGGGAAAAATTAGATCTTTCCGGTGATATCTCGATTGCAGAAATCGGAGCACGTATGCAAAAGTTATGGCTTGCTGAAATTTTCGGGTAACTGGCAAATTTTGAGGATAACGTGCAGGTTAAACACGTGCATGTTCGACAAGTGGACCAATGAAAATGTGACACATGGAAATATGCAAAATAAATAAATAATAAAAAAAAATTTGGCCACACCCATTTATTACTCCACATTGGCCACATTATTTAATTTCCAATTAATTTTGTCAACTATTATTCTTAT
The DNA here is from genome assembly GCA_019776745.2 of Taxus chinensis. Lineage (NCBI taxonomy): Eukaryota > Viridiplantae > Streptophyta > Pinopsida > Cupressales > Taxaceae > Taxus > Taxus chinensis. The sequence goes on along the minus strand of CM034146.1, from coordinate 7,488,373 downwards.
CCTCCCAATATTCCCTTCTAAAGGCACCAAAAATGGCAATCCCTAGCCATTCCAAGATTGGCACCTAAACTAACTGTTTAAACCAAGGAGGACCAAGTCACATGGTTATTCTTAGCCAATGCACATCTCTAGGCCGCCTACACTTAAATCACGTCTCCTCCTAAGGTGCCTTGCATGTGGGATCTTATCCCTATGAAAAATGCTCCCCACATGGAATGGAATTTGAACCTAGGCCGCTTGGATAAAAGGATAAGGATTTAACCACTATTTCATGCGTTTGGAAGTGTTATAAAATGAGCTCTATTTTACTAGCATAGACACAGGAAAGTGACTGTGTTATTGTTTTGTTCATAGCTTGAGCTAGAGATGGAATTTTGAGATGAAGTAAAAAGTGACTCCTATTATTTTTGGCAGAGGAACATGATGAGAATATCATATTCTTGTATAAATATTTGTAAAGATTTATTTTCAAGGTTTTAATAGATCAGTCTCATTCAACCGAACCCGGAGACGTAGGCCACAAGCGTTAAACTCCGTTATCAATTCTTGTGTGAATTTGCTGGTGATTCATCTCTATATTTTCTAAATTTTACAAGGTACTTTCAGTTTTATTTCCTTTATTAAAAATACAAAATTTTATAATAGTCAATTTTTATATCGAAAATCAATACAAAGCAAAGTTAAGTGTGTGAACAATTTCTAGTTAAATTTGATTTTTAGATCAAGATCCGGATCATCCATATTCTTAGGTGGCCACAATTTAGGCTTCGCGCACTCCACCTTGATCATCCCCACGCATTTGTCCTTTTTTTCTTACACATGTTCATAGAGGTTTGGATAATCCTCAACCTTTTGTGCATTTCTACAATACGTGCATACCAAGTTCTTAGGGCACTCGCGCTAGTAATGATCTGGTGATTGACAAGTATAACATTTCCCACATGTGAACCTTCCACGACCTCCATGACCTCTGCTTCTGAATCCACCTCAGAAGCATCCATTTCTATTTTTGCATGTCTTACTAGTTTGTTCTTCTTTCTCTTGAGAACTGCTTTCTAGAGTGGTATGGCGCAACCGGTCTCACATGCCTCATGAATATGGTCAATCAAACGGCAATAAGTTGTATCATGGGTATGTGCATCACAAATATTGTAGTATGTAGAGACGTTATTTTTTGTTATGCGCTATAAGAGTGGAAAATTCCGAACATCATGATTAATGTGGCAAATCTCACAAGATTGTAACAAAGTGCACACACTTATGCATGAACACTTATCATCTGTATGTCCTTCTACCTCACAATTCATACACCATAACCCATTGCACGTCTCATGCACTGAATTGGCATATATTTTTCCTGGTTGTGTAGCCATCACTGCTATGTACACCTCAAGAGAAGGGCTCACTCCTATATCAACACGTTAGACTGATTCTACGCACAGAGTTGTATCCAAAGCCTCACATGGATAACTGAAGGTTTTACGTGATAAAGCTCTTCAGAAGGGAGTTAGCAAGCCTCCAACGAACCACTGGGCATGTTGGCTCTAATGATTATCATAGGATAACTTGGACAAAAAAGTCTTAAATCGCACGTCATACTCCTTCACACTTTCTGACAATCCCTACTTGATGTCCTTTAGCACACTAATGTTTTATTGTTCAAACTTTGGGACGTGAAATTCAGCTAAAAAGGAAGTGCACAATGCATCATAATCCACTGTAGTCTAGTGTGGATCGTACTTTCTGTACCAATTGTATGTGCACCCTTGAAGTGTGGTGGAAAACTAAATTTCCTTCCTATCAAAATCCATTATTCCCTTAGCTTTCATTAATAATTCACACTTACGTATATGCTCAACTGCATCCTTCATGCCCCTATACTCTGGAAAGTGAAGTGACATTTCAAAGTAGATATGAGTCATTTGGTGCGCTGGTTGCTAAGGCTACAGTGGTTGATGGGGCAGTTGTTATGGTGGTTTCCCTTCTCTTGGAGTGGGACCAGATCCTGAGCCTAATCCTCCATCAAGGTTTCATCCATGCAATGACTCGCCTGAACCTCCTGAGCCTCCTGTCACAACCTATGGCTATGTAGATGAACTCTATTGTGTACCAGTTGTTGTGTTAAACTAGACACTAACCATCTGTGTTATAGCCGCACCTATAGGATTGCTTCTAACGGGTTATGCGTCAATGCTCTATCCTGATAACACTTCTATGAAGATGCCTCCAAAATTACTTGTTCCTAACATTGGCACCTACTGTGTTTCCATGTGCGTGTTCTTAATATGTTGTGTTTCTTAAGCAGAAACTAAAATATGTCTACCTGTATCTCCTACCCAACGTGGAGATCCTCCTTGCTCACCTTCACTATGATGTTCTTCTACAATTACCTCTAGATTTTGAACACCTTGCGCAAGGGCTAGATAGCCATGTTGGGTCAAATGTGTGCTCGCAGTTCTCATTCTCTCCTCAAATGCACCCTCATCAGATGTTGATGGTCCTCTCTACAACACTTTCCTAATGTCAAGAGGACATGATCCTGCAGTCCCTCGCCTTCTGTAGGGATCTCATCACTTCCACCAATCATCATTCTTCTCAATCTCAACACCTCATCAACTTCCCTCTGTCATGCATCATTATACCTTAGTCATCTTTCCTCCCTCTGTCTTTCTTCCCCTAGGGTCACCGCCATCCTTCTCGAACCTATATCATGTCCCGACATGTGGTGGTGTTTAGCTCGCCATCAGTAAGTTCTCCATTCCCAATTCAACAATCAAGATATTGATAGCTAAAGGTTTCATGTGTAGATAAGATCCCCTTAGTTCGCGCAAAAACCAGAACTTGACTTCCTACGAGCAAGAGTATGTTGAAATTGCATACTCCAAGGTATAATTGCGCAACACACTTTTCCACCAACAATCTACGGCTCTTGTCCATAGATTGTCAAAATAGGAGAGTCTTTGATATTCTTCTTGCTTCCACACCTTCTTTCTACCAATCTGAACACCTCTATTTGTCGTGTACGCCGAAAACCACTGATATAGTTATACTAGGAAGAAGTTGAAGAACGTCTCATACAGGAAATCATAGAGATTATCTTCCACCCACTTTCACACATTGAAATCAAGTCTAGTGTTATACATATGAGAGAACATGTCTTGGCCATCATATATCCAATTCTCAATATTCTTCAAAGACAATTGAAGCACCATTTGCATGCAACGTCATGATAGATAGATCAAAAAGAGGTCCCAGCAATGGAACCATAATGTAGTCTTTTTATTGTTAACAATAGCTATGTGCGTTAGCACTTCATCCAATCAAACTTGGAAGCTCACCCGAAGCACACAGAGCCACCAGGTCACTCCTTTGTTATGCTTAACAAGATGTTAGCATGCATATTTATCATATTCATGACCAAAACAACCATTCATGCAAGGAGATGCATCATAACATGATAATTCAACAACACATATAATAAGGAAATTCGCTCAACATAAAGAATAATCAACAAGATTTGGATTCCCATTATACCATGCTCAAATCTAATTACTATAGAAACCCATACACAATTATCCATTGTAACCACAATTCATAACATAACATAGAAGATGAATACATGATAATCCATTACATCATTTTGTTGGATCGTGTGCATATGTAAACTACCATCATTGGTATACCACAGGACCATACATACTAGCACTTAAACATGTTCCTTATACCTCTAACTCACACTTATCTGCACTCACTATAACAAGAATACATAACCTATATTTATACTTGGTGGGGACTTTCCCTTCACTGCCTACATGCACCTTCCTAATAATAGGCATGTTTACAATGGCTTGCATGTTTTTCTAATTTTTCCTTACAACAATTCAAGCTATAAATATCTTTCTTTACTCATGCTTTAATTCCTATTTTTAGCCTTCTCCATGCATTTGTCATTTTCCTTACTATGCATGTGCTTTGTTTTCCTTTGCTTGGTTGCTAAGTCATCTTGCTTTTGTCTATTTATGTACTTTGCTTAAGCGGCACTCCATCTGCTTTTCTATTTTTAGCCTTGTCTGGAAAATCGGCTAAGTCCTTGATCCTCTGCATGCATGTGCGCAGCCTTGGTGCTGACATGTTCCTTCGTGGTACATGCACCTTCGTGCACTTGTTTGCTCTTGCTTTATCTTCTTGTGTGCATGCTTCTACGCGCCACTCCAATTCTCGTGCATGGCTAGTACTTAGCCATTTTCTCATACCAACATATTGGAAATTGACTTGGGGCATGACCGTATAACTATGTCAGGACCGTCCATATAGTCTTGACCCTATTATATGGTCTTGGACCTGACCTGCTTAATTTTGGACTTTGTAAACAGCCCCAAATTACCACTACACATTGTAATCATTCAAACTATCATTACAACCATTGTTCATACATAGAATTAATATAATTATTTCTATTTACACCATTATCACCCCTTTAGTTAATTTTATCAGGTATTTTAATATCAAAAATAAATTAAAAAATCCACATGTCCACCTTCATATTTAAATAAATTAAATAATTATCAAATCCTATCCACCTCCCAAATCCAAGTTAACTTAAGTCATGACAAGAACTAAAAATCATTATTTTAATCAATCATATGTGTTTAAATTGAGAAATCAGCATTTGAGTTAACTAGAACTATCTTCCAAGTCATGACAAATAAAATTCAATCCAACTTCTTCCACCTTCCAACTATTCATGACACCTTTTGGGTGAATAACAGTAGAAATGGAATTATAAATCAAAAACATGTGTAACCCCTTGCCAACTCAGCCTTGACTCATCCATGCAGTCTTAGAACAACAGTCTAACTCTCCAATCAAATATGGTCTCTCTCATGGAAACCTGAGATAGGATCCCCTGACACATGTCCATCATAGATGGTGGGAAGGTAGTGTTAAGAGGAGAGATATCCACTTGAGGAAGATATAAATGAGGATGGTGTACCTCGGTTATCCTAAATTATGTGTGTGAAGATGATCAATCCATAGGAGAAAAGACCAAAGTAGGAAATATTGGGGTAACCACTAGAGAGTGTAGCTCGAGCTCTAAGTTTCTTGACAAAGTTGTAATGGTAGTAGGGTCCTACAGTAGTTCCTTCTAATCGTGTTCTTCCAAATCCTCTACAAGTAACTTTTCACCCTCGTCATTGTAGTGTGAGGAAGAAGGGGAATCGACTAGAAACATATTGATATCGTGTTCAAAGGATTATTGTAGGGATTTTAGAGAAAATGTAAAATTGTAAGTGTCAAAAGAGGGTGTAATAATTGTTGTATCGAAGGACCTTTGCATTCTTAGTTTGGGCATAGCCAAACAATAATAGGTCGTCAAGTGAATAACCATCATCATATTAGGGGTAGTGATATTGATGTTTAAGGTTTTTAATAGTTTTTTCACTAGGTAATTAAGCAGGGAAATAAAGAGTGGTCTCATAACAATTCCTTTCATCTCTCTGTAATGGGGGTATTTTATACTAGGACTACAAAAGAAACCACACTCAATATGCACACCTTAAATTGTAAGCCGATGTAAACATAGATCTAGGAAGATGTTACTCCATGCTCTATTGGAGGCATAGGGTTCTAAAGTGTAGACCTAGAATAAGGTAGTGGCATCTAACTAGCTCTTAATTGTGATATGGTGATAATGAAGTTGCAAATAATATTGTAATCACGGTAACAATGAGATTAGATATCCAAGAGGTTGATATGCAAGAGTCAGAAGGATTACAAGAGAGGTCCAAGATATTGCAAAGCAATATCAAGGGTTGTGCAAAGATTGCAGAAGATTGTAAGGTAAGAATTGATAGATAAAAATGCAATAGAAAATAATATGTTGCCCTGTCTTAATCCATGTATGACCACATCCACAACATCCAAATCTAGAATGAAAGTAAAGGAACGAGAGAGGTTAGAGATATATACCCACATGGAGGCATTATTAGTGCATTAACTCCCCCCCATGGTCAACAATGTCTTATGAGAGAGTGTTGATGTGGAGAACCGCAAATCAATAAGAAGACCTAAGAGCACTCTTGATTGAAGACTCCAAAGGCTTAGTATACCATGGCAAGTGCAACACCTATGCTTGTAGATTATAAGTACCTAATGCTCCAAGAGTGGACTCCAAATAAGAAAAATAAGACTAACTTCAATATTTTCTAAGCTTTTAGAGAAGGTTTGGTGAGAGCTCTCAAACCGACTGTGTGATAGATGAGATGTGGAAAATATGGTCAAAAACCTAGTATAAATCGTCTAATGAATGTATTAATGTTCTGTGCTAGCCGACGATATCAGCCATGGTCAATGTCGTCAATTGTGACAAAAATAAACCTGATGACATTGACTTTGGTTGATGTCGTCGATAAGAGAAATCTTCCCAGTAGACACTATCGATCAGGATCAATGTCGTTTGAGAGGGAAATGCAGGCTTGGGAAAGTAAAGAAAGTCAAACTTATAGGAAGAGACTTTGTAGTGTTGGAATGTATAATACTAGGTGGGGTCACCTTTGGTGGGGCACCACAAATACACGTTCATGTTATGTTATTACTATAAATTATATTTATCAGGTCCATTCCACCTCATTGTGGAAGATTTAATCAATTCATTTATTTGAATTTAATCAACAGTGAAATGTTGCAACCAACATGGGGCAACTGAATCATCCACCCTATTTAATAGGGTGGTCGCTTTGAGATTGGTAATCAAATGTAATATTTATTTTCATGAGATTACATTGTGGGACCTAAGATAATGAATTTGTAAGTTCAAGATTGTGAAGAAGCAAATATTTGTTGTGTTAGGTAACTATGTAATATTCCTCATTTGATATAAAGAGAAGTGTTTTACTATGGTGAGGTTTTTTACCCTTGGGTTTTCCCCACCATAAATATTGTGTTAAATGTGTTGTATTTTTTAACTTTTAGTATATTCTTATTTAATTATAGAGTGATATATTTGTGCATATACTTCATATAATCTTGTGGATGTGATTATTAATCAAACAATTAAGTTATTATCTATTTAATTTATTATTAATTGCTTGACCCAACATGTCCTGGCATGGAATGTTGAGGAAGATAATGAGGATGGGGTGTGTGTGTTGCAAGTAGGTGTAAGAGTAAACACAAGGAGATAATAAGATAATATTGCAAGGAAACTATAAAATATGAATGCAAGGGATGAAAAAAACTAACAAGTAAAAGGTATGATAATATGCGATATATTTGGACTACACATCAAAACTCTCTTTTAAGAACCACAATTGACCGGCAAAAGCAACCCAAAGGATACACAGCCATTTCTAGTTACTCCCCGAACCTAGTAACATCCCTAAAGACACTGTTTCAGGGAAGCTGATACATCAATGGTGCCTGCTAAGAACAAAAGTCAATGAATTGAAAAATTATGTGTATACACACAGTAAAGTGATGGCACATGGAGACTGTAAATCTATGAAATGCATCTAAGGTGTCATAACATGGATTGCACATCAAGGCCCTATCACAAGTACCACTACCAACCAGCCCAAAATAATTGCTTTTAGTTACGCCCACTCCTGACAATATCCCTGAGGACACTGTCTCGAGGACACCAATATGCCAATAGTATTTGCAAAGAGTAAATGTTAGTAAGAGTGAAAATATAAGTCATACAAATACTACATGCATTTAAAATCCCACTAAAATGTAAACTCTAAGTTGATAGTAGACTACATAAGCTCTAACTACTTAAAAAATAATAGCTCTAGGGAAACTAACAAATTGCAATGAAAACACCCAAGTGGAGAGACAACCCCACTATAGGTTTCTAGCCATGTGTGTCTAGAGTAACGTCGAAGGCAATTAGCAATACCTTAGAACTAAGGTTGTCATGTATGACACATGAAAACTTGTATTAACACATTCATACCACTTAACTTCATCATGTGTTTAAAAGCTTAAGACCCACATATGTATTGGAATGGGGGAGAAGTTGTTAAAGGGTCTCGTGTTTTTATTTAAAATGATAATATCACTCAATGTAATAACACACTTGAAGTTATCCGAAGAAGTCTACACGATATCGTTACAACTCCAAGAAACCACAACCTATTGGATACTACAAGCATCATTAATTAGCTAACCAAGGACGTGACCACCTTAGGGGAAGATATACTTCCTTGGAGGGATGATTTGAGTGTATTGTTTTCAAGCTCCTTTACGTCAAGTCTTAAGAGATAAACATCTTTTTTTTATAATTCAATGGGATTGATGAATACCTAGCAACCCGGAGTTTTGAGGAGCGAGGCTCTAACACAAGGCAAGTGCCATTAGTCAACATTATTTAGAGCAACATACACCGAGCCCTCAATGCATGTTACAAATAAATTGTTGGATTTGAATTGATGACCTGGGCCACCTAAAGTGGTGGTCGAGGCCAAGTGAGCAAACCCCAGGGCTTATTTAAATGATGGTGATATTGGAACATGGGGTTAGACTTGGGTCTTTGATGTCCGTCGTATGCCAACCACCATGTGATGTGCAAACGCCCCACTCCACATATAGTGGGTAAATCAGAGATAAACATCTAAATAAATCTTGTCTAAGAGAGATAAGAAGTTTGTAGGTAGTTCTTCGCCAATCAAAATCAAAAAAATAGTGTCATCTGAGGTTGTTAAGCATTGGTAAAAAGAGATCCTTCAAGATTAATGCTTTGTACAAGAAACTATGGGCAACTTGAAGACCATCATTACATTTAAGGAGACAAGTAACTTAAAAGGTTGAGCTCTTTGATAACCATGGTCATTTGTTCTCTAATTTACTTAGACTGCTATGTCAGCAATGGGAGGGAGTTTTTTCTTTCGACTACCTAGACCTAGGAGTTATGTTCTTCCACGTTTTTTTAAATATATCGTTCATCAAAGGTGATTTCCTTGGTTATGTACTCACGTTGGTTGCCTAGTGCAAATGGTTGGTCTTTAATTTCAAAAAATGCCTCCTAGAGGTGTTGAATGTCATGGATACTTAGTATTGCTCAATTGGGGTGTTTTTACTTTCCTAATCTAGACATTGTTTTTAAGTTTGCAATGGATTTTATTTTATAATTAGTATTAATTTCTAATATCTATAATAGTTTTGTCCACGTCATGTTCCTAGACTTGAAATTGTTTAATTTCTTTTTGAAATAACGATAAATGATCCAAAAATATAATATTTATATTCTCAATTTTATCGGTGTCATTGAAAAAACTTATGATACAAACATCTCCACACACATATAACTAAGATAATAACTAGCAATTGCACGTGGAAAGTGCAATGGAAACGCCGAAGGAACATGGCGAGGGAAAATAAGTGGAAGGTGTAAGGGGACGATAGTTGGGGAATGGAGGAGATCATCATACTAGGTGGAGGAGAGGACAATTCAAGGAGGCAACAGAAGAGGGATGATAATGGAAAGTGGAAACTGCTTAAAGCGTAGATATATATGGTATGTTGGAGAAGAGGATGAAAATGAACTTGGATGTGTGCGTAATCCACGTTTCAGTACAAATAGTAGAGGTTAAAACAAAAGAAAGAGTTGGTTAATTATGATGGAAGAAGTGAATGTTTTATACTTGCATATTGTTTAGGGAAACATATATGCTTTTGATGTGATGGAATGTCAATGCACATGCCATTTTAAGTGGTGTTTTTTTTGTAGTTAGCTCTAGAGATAGGAAGAATGGGAACATGGTAAGGGTTAATAGCATCCCAAGGAGGACCTTTGTACTTTAGTCATGTCTATTGAACCATTGACAATGCCATCTTCAACACACAAATTGGCTATAAGAATTTTTTTGTGTATTTTTTCAAAGAAAAAATTTGTATCCCAATTGTTCGTCATCAAGGTGAGGAGAGTTAGATCGCCTAATGAGTTGTGCAAGTGAAGGGGCCACTACACAGTTGAAATATTTCATCATGTTCAGGTTGTGGTGGTCAACAAGTTCATTCTTATGGAATAAATGAGTAGCAGATTGGAAAGATGCAACATCTTGTGTGGAAATCCTTACATCAGTGCAATACACATTTGTTTCACAATCTTTAATGTGTGGATATGCATCTCTAATGTTGAATAAGAGCCTAGGAAAAGAAATTTGACTTTGATATGTTCCTTGTTGTTAGAAAACCATTTGTAGCACTATTGTAACGCGGAAGCTAAACCAAAGGGTTGTTCCATATGAGTCTCCTACATAGAGGGGAATGTCGTTACCAAGAGACAATTGGCCAAGGTCTTTGAAAAGAATAACGAATCCGACACAAAAAACTAATGTTTTGAAGTGGGGCAAAGCTTCACGAATCCAAGAGTCGACCTTGGAAAGTAGTTTGGGCCCAATGAAACTCATTTCATCTATGCGAATATACTAAACATGTTTGATGCTATCTTGAAAAGATGAAAGTGCTTGGTCTTTAAGTGGTTTGATATCCTTGATTGGAAACCGCAGAAAATCATGTATAATAGAGGCAAAAATGTTGAAGGAAACGACTCCAGTTGGCATAAGTAATAGGAGAGGAGACTTATTTGAATGGTCAACATTTGAGATTGTTGTTATGTCAGTGGTTATGAGATATGATTTACCTACGCTTGTAATACCTTGAATTATCAATTTGACCTTGTAGTACCTTGAATTATCAATTTGAGTGGTGGCAATCAACGTCTTAGCATGAAGTAATGAAGAACAATATCAAAAGCATTTTTTTGTTCAAATGAAAATGTAAGGGAGCTTGAGGTGCCAGATTGGTTGAAACCGTGATAGCACTTACCAGAAAACATGAATGAAAAAAGGATAAAAGTGTGAAATAATCATATAGCCGCTGAAAAGAATTGAGCCACCGTTTTTTTACGTAAGTACAAAAGTCGACTGATGCAAACGACGATACAATGGCATCAAAACTTATGGATTCCATCTCGTATAACTTTTAGAGTATGCCCTCGGCGTAAAAATACAATTTTGAGCGATAATTGATTTGACTAAAGAAATTGTTCCGAGAGTATAAGAGGCTGACAAATATAGAACTTGGACTTTAGATCAATATAAATAAAAATTAATGATGATATTTTAATTTCAATATGCAGATCGGATGTTACGTTTATTCATAAAAAAGGTAAATATTTTAGGTCTAGAAACATAGAAAACGTATAAATGGATATCAATATTAAAAATAAATTTGATTGACAACCTGGCTTGACAGATACATTTCCCGAGTTCAAACAACGTGATTCGAACATCGGTGGAATGGTTATTAAAGCGTTTACTACCATCACACTATGCACTTTCTACAGGAAATGCCTTTACTTTCGTAGTCGCAAGTGTGTACTCCACATCTAAACATTTAAAGGTAATCTACAAAGTCATATGTTTTGCATCATTTTTTATACAATTTTATTTTATGTTATTTTTATTTTGGTGAGATGAAAAAAGTGAAAAAAAAGGTGAGAAGCTCCAAATTCGTCATGTTTGATATAACTTTACATGTATCATATTGATTACTTATTGACTCAATCGCCTTCTCTCCAAAAAATTTAGTTGTTTTTTATAAAATTTCTTAAATTAATTGTAAATGACTTTACTCGCATTAAACCACTTTGTGTACCAAAAAAATTTATACCTAAATTATTAAAAAAAAGCAAGTCTAAAATTGTGGAACTGTCCTATAATAATGAAACAAGTGTGAAAATTCAAATCATTATTATCGTCTTACACAAAATAGATGCGTCACTATACAATTGTTAGAAATTCATGATCTAAAAACATATTGAAATGTGATTTCTAGACGCTTGTGTGGTGTGGCAGAAGGGAAGGCATTTATGGAATACATTGGCACCACAAGGATCATCGTACATTTCAACAAGGTGCCAGTCCGCGACGGCCTCAACTTCTACGTGGACACCAATGGAATATCAGCACGCATCAATCTTCTGTGGACTTAGGCTTAGCTGGTGTAGCGATGTCATCGTCAATAGCTGGCAAAGAACTTAAAAGAGAGTCTACCCAACTACAACAGCCACTTTTCCGATTTAGGCATTGTCGTTGAGGGAGTCAATGATGACGACATGGGGCAATTGGCCGAGCTGGAGGTAATTAAAATAATATTAGTGTCGTTGACACCGAACATCAGAGCAGGTTGGAACATTTCTATCACAGAGTTCACGTGTAACAGTGTGGACGTGGAGCATTGCACAGCGTTAAGATTTCAACGCATGCGCGGTCGAAAGATCTGCGCCATTGATTTTGCTACAGATGTCACATACAAGAGGTTAAGTTTCAATATAGTAACGCCTTCAGCGTAAACAGACATTTTGAGGCGATATTTCTTTGTAGCCCCACAACTAATTGAAAAACCATCAAAAGCGAGCGAATTCAGTCAATAAATCACCATTTGAAAATCCTTCACAATAGACAACTACTACAAACATTTATTTATAAATTTAAATTGATTTACAACAAAACAACTACTCAGGAAGCCTTCATGATAGACCACCACTAAAAACCATTTATTTATAAACAATTGTTCCAAGATCTAGATTGTAAAGTGTGTAAGAAGAGGTCGCAACTTTTATAGAACACAGGAACGATGAGAATAAAGAATGCCCAACTATATTATTCAATGGCTTCTATAGAATAATTGAAGTTCAAACAAGGAATCCTTATTTAATTTCATAGTTTCCAACCAATATTTACCCATTTTTGAATGATTCTCAGTCCACATGTATCTAGGTTCATAATTTCTAGTGACTATATGCTGAATTTTGCACGTTCTCTTTGCAAACTACACTGTTTAAACAAAGTCTATTCAATTCAAGAATTCCAAAAAAATTAGAAAAATATACAAATATTCAATGTGTAAATGTTGGTATTGGTTATGGCCTAGAAAAATGGATTGGATTCATGCTTGAAACAATGAATTTGACATGCTACACCAATGTTCCTTCATTTCCCTATCAACAAATCCCAAACACTAAGACAAACATATGTAGTGAACATATATATGTGCAGGCAACCTGCCATTGATAAGACCTTGGTCAGGGCCTTGAAAAATGGATTGTGGGTGCATGGGAGAATTTGAACAAAGAAATGGGAATATCGTTTGCTTTGATGTATTCTTGTCAAGCCAATGAACACTTTGGTGACACTATTGGGAAGAATGCAGAGAACCCAAAAGTCAAAGAAGTGGCAGTCAATGTCAATGCTTTAAATGGTACTAACTACCAAAACTTCAATAGTTTTTCAATCTATTGAAAGGGACCCAAATTGGCTTTATTGAAGCCTAACTTGGTCACGTGACTTTATTCCATAGATGCTGATTTCATGACAAAGCCAATTGAAATTTTTTAGGACGATTTGCATTTAAAAGGAATAAAATGGGAAAAGTTGGTACGAAGAAAGAAATGAAAAAAGGCCTGTGTAGCAGTTCAGTGTGTCATAATGTGGGTTGTTGCAGTCCTACTTGCTTCTTTTGCATTATGAAGGAACATAATCCTAACAAAGGTTGTTTGAGATTACTGAATATTTCAAGGATATGTCATTCCAAAGTGATCATGATAGCAATCACTTGCTTGTAACGAGTGCAATGTGGAGCATAACAATGACACAGGCCAATGATCACTCTAGGGCAGGTAGCGGCTTTAAAGTGTACGGAATTTGCATATACCTTACCATGCAGCACATGTAATATCCAACACTATGAATGTAGAAGAATTTGCAGAGATGGCAGTAGAGTCAGGAGTGATTCCACCTTTGGTAAAGCTTATGAGGGGGAAGTTAACATGGGCGAAGGAGAGAGTGGCTATGAGAGCTTTGGACCTGGCTACTTACCAAACAACATTTATTGTTGTTTCTCAAAAAATGGAATTGGTCGTGGAATTGTTCACTTGTTATTTTGAAATTGTTTACACTCAATTCATACACTATCCAAAAAGAAGGCTCAAGTACCACTGTCATTTACTAACAAGGAGAATGGGTGAAGCAGAGATGAAGAAAATGAAAGCGGAGGAATGGGCTATATAACTAAAATGTTGGCCTTTGCATTTGCACAAATTATTTTGCATACAAGAACGAGTTTTTCCTAGGAGAATTGGTCCTAGAGCTCATCTAGAATTAAGAAGATTAGTACGAAGAGTATTAATTTCCTTATAACTCCATCATGGTTAGCAATTAGTTATTGGAAAATAGACAAATGCATCAGCAGCACCGACCTGTCTTAATAGCAATTCAAGTCAAGACCAAGGAAATTTTGTTGCCTTGATTATGGTGTTGCCTACCATTAAATTAGAGAATATCTTAGCAAAAGAAGAAATGGATCAATACTGTTAAGCATGAATAGTTACATGAAAAGGATGAAAACCAAAGGAATCCTATATAGGCCCATCCACTAAAAAATTGAGACTTCACAATAGAAAAACACTCAAAACCAAACAAAACCATGCATTTATGAACAACTATATTACTAACAAAACGAGGCTCATTTTTACGATATAATTATTCAACAATATCACTTGTTTAGTCTAATATTTCATGTTTCAGCTCAAACTCCATATCAATATGAAAACTATGAAGCCTATATGCTGATATCTATGCTAATACTTCCTATAGCATTTCTGTTCAACCAACAGAAATGAAAAAGAAGCCCTAGTCATATTTTTTCTTTTCAGTTTAGGTGAAGTCCATTAGGGTGACGGTAGGTATGAGGGTGGGAGTGAAAGGAGGGCAAGGGGTAGGGATAGGGGCATTGGTGGCAGTAGGGGTGGGAATCACAGATGGCGAGGCAGCTATGACAGGGGTAACCTGGTCTCACCTTGGGGGACTTGAACTCGAAAACCACCAGCTGCCTCGAATTTAGCCAAGGCCTTTCGAACACTTTTGCCTTGCAAATCCTGACATGCCATTCCTCCTCCTCCTTCACTTCCAGAGTTAGATGGTACAGATAACCACCTGTAAGTTGCTCCTTTGCCTTCACCACTCGTTTATATTCACGAAACAAGTTTTATTCAAAACTGGAAATAGATGTTCCGCGCAAAAATTCAGACGCAGACAATGGAAATTGAATCTCATCGAAGCTCCGCTACCGAATACAAATCCTATCGAAATATGTGTCCATGTTTGCCGCTCCTCTTAGATTTCAAAATCGCCATTCCCATCTATGTGTAGCTCTGTCCGTCTTCTCAAATCCGAAGCTAAAAACAGTAAAAAAAACTATAAAAAATTTACAAAAGCGAAAACATCAATAAAAACAAAAAATACAAGAAAACAACGGTCAAAATTAATCACCTTGACAAAACGTCTAAAAGATCGTCAAATTTAACACAATGGTAGAAACATCCGCATAGGCCTTTCCCATAGGGGGAACGCCTTAAACGTTAATCACCGAGAATTTGAAAATAGAATTAAAAAACCTTGGTTGCAAAGGTGCTTAAGAACTCCTTAGTCTTTTGTCTTCCCTTTCTTTAGATGCCTCTCATATTCCATTCTACAATCTACTTATATCCTAACAAAATTTGACTCTTTTTTTCCAATTTCATTGGGTTGCTTATTAATTCCTATAAAGGCAAAAGTTAATGGCAAAATAAAGAGCAAGTTTCCTGCTTGTAATAACCAATTTCCTTTGCATTTGTCAATAGACAATAACCATGCCATTTGCTTTGAAATCCTACAAACTCACGACTCATTACTCCATGTTGTTCGTTATGCTTTCTTCATCTATGGATTATGATAAGTCTTTACTAATTTATATGCATTGAAGAAGGTTGTAAGGTGCAATCATGTAAATCTTGGCACTGTCAAAGTAAAGGTTATGTTAGAAAATGGGAGATCATTTGCACATCATCAAAATTGTTTTATAGATATATATCAATTTGTCAAGCATAAAGATAATGGTCAAGAATGAACATAAACTTTGCAATCCAAAAAAACAAATCTACATTAAATGATTTATTGATTTGACTCCATATTTACATTACCATAATATACATTTATAAAGTATATTACAAATTTTATCTTAACAGTTGTTCAATAAGAGGGTGCTTATTTTCTTAAGGCTAAAGCAAAAGATTAAGATTACTGAAAATAAGATTGGAAAAATCTTAAATGGTAGTTAGGTTAAAAGAGTCCTCTTGATTCATTCAAGAACACCTAGTTCTAGTTATACCACTTCGTAAAACAAAATTTTAAAGTAATGTTCTTGAAAGTTCGATTCAATTTTGTTTGATAGCTTCATAATCCTATTGTTTCCAAGAACTAAAGTAATTAGAATCTAAAACTTTTCTTAATGGTGCATTGAGGCAATGCACCATTTACTTGTAACTGATAATTATAACACTAGAAGACAATATGCTACAATCTAATGGTTTAGACTTCAACAAATTTTAAAATCAAAAGATTAGCTTCCCAATGTTAAAGGTAGCTTCTTTTTCCCTCCTAAAACAGTCTGGTTCAGGGGTTACCCAGTGGATAGGTATTTCCTCCTAAAACAATCTGGTTCAGAAGTCCCCAGTGGATAAGTTTTTTTGGTGTATGAGGAGTAAGGAGAGGTCCTTCTGTGTATAAAACCCCATGGATAAGTCCACAACAGGATTGTTTTTTTTTGTTTACCTTATATAATATTTATATTGGAAGCACATAATCCACCCCATGCCCTAACCCTGCCTGACTCAAACCAGTGTGCCGTGCTGTCATCAAATAATTAAACCCCAAAAAACCATTGCAAAGCAAAATTCATTTGGACAGTCCCTTACAGAGGTCTCCAACCCATTTTTATTGATACCATTGCTCTGACAATTCAGAAAAGTTTCCCCTACCCTTAAATAAAATCCATTCTGAATTAAAAAACCTGCATTAATAAGATGCCAAGAAACCATAATAAATATAATCGTTCCAAAACGCTTTTTTAACCCCTTTAAAAAAACACTTAGCCAAGAAAAAAAACTCTCCATTATCACAGAGCCATGAAACTCTAAAAATGAAAACTTACAAAACGAAGGGTATTATCGCGGCGCTCCAAACCCCTTCTTACTCCTCTTGTCAGAATATTTCACAACGCCATCCTCCAAATAAATTCCCAATCCAAAGGGATTCTCATTAGGCCCCAGCTCAACATACATGGCCATGGTATACTGCGAATCAACATCAATAAGCAGCCGTATATCATCACTGATTCCCAAATCCTTCTTCCACTCCTTCACAACGCTCGCATCGTTGCCCACCACGATCACAACGCTCTCCAACCCGTCAGCTTTAAACTCCTCGGCCTTTTTCACGCAACGCTTCAAATTCTTCAGCGACCTCACGGTCCACACAAAGATTTTCTTCCCCTGCGTGAGCTCCGACAGCGTTGTCGTCTGCATCTCGCCGTCTCTGTCGATGTATGGCAACGTTGCGTCCGGTAGACGCTTTTCCACCCCTGCCTTTGCTACGATAGAGCTACGATAAACGTTGCTACGCTTGTTAGGATTTGAGAAAAACAATTTTCTAGGGTTTGAGATAAACAAAGAAAAAGAATACGAATTTGAAACCCTAGCGGGTTGAATTCTTCTGCTAGATGGCATTGAGGGCATTGTTAGCGCCCTTGGGGCTGCGGTGCTTACGACCGTTCCTCCTCCTGTTCTTACTGCCGCCATGGATAGCGATATTAGTTCTAGGAATTATGTGATTGAAATTGAACCCTTTTCAACCCTTCCCGTGGGGTTTGAACTCATCCCAGAAGTGTAATTTCAAATTTGCATTTTTTAATTCAGATGTCATTTGCGAAGGGAGACAAATTTTATCAAAATTTCATAATTGTACAATAGAAGGGGACATTACATACAATGTTTGTTTGTTACTCTATAGTTTCATAATTCTATAAAAGAATATTATATACAATTGTTTTTAAATATATATCTTATTATTTGAAGTTGGATATATAAATGTAATGCATTTTGGAATTGTTTCTACAAGCCTAAAAATTCTCATTAAATCAAAAAATTAATCACATATTAGTTGGTTGGCTTGGTATAGAGTAAATATGTCGCGGTCTTTATGTCAATAGGGGTGATGCCACAACGGCAGTGGCTCTTCTTTATTATTGAAAAGCATAACCATATATTAAATAATGAAGTACAATGCTAATCATACAAAAACGGGTGGAAAAGATCACACCCCGTATGCAGGATCAAAGTAGCCATAAAGGCTACAAGTAGCAAAGTGTCATGTCAAAAGATGCATTTTCAATCAAAAAAGCTTAAAACAGATAAGCCGAGAACCAGAAAAACTCCAAACATGGAGCTAAGCAGCGGCAGCAAACATGGAGGAAGGTGGTGGAGGCAGTGGACTCTTTGGATGGTCACCCCAACCACCAAGAGTAGTATCAAGGGCTTCATCAGGCTACTCCCAGCCATCAGTCTGCTACTGTTCTTCCTTGTTTCCCCACCGGGAAGTTTAAATAGCAAGAGAAAGCCGCAGAAAACTTTGACTGATCAGACGCCTGCGTCCCAGAGCCACCACTGCCAAAGCCCAGCCGACCAAACACCTCGGGAGCAACGAAGTCCAAGATGGAGGCGAAGAGACCCACCGGTGGGGGGAGGCGCTACGCCGCCCACGAGCCGGACCCCGGTCGAAGTTGCGCCGCCCATGGGATGAGCGGCAGCCTTGCGAGCGGGAGCGGCGGCGAGGGGAATCAGGTGGGACGCGGCTAACCGCACAAGGGGCACTCCCCCAATGGTCCAACAGCGTTTGCAGGTGTTCAACTTCAATGCGAACTTTCTCCACCTGAACCTGGATCTGAAGCGAAACATTGGAGATGACAACAAGCTTGTTAGAAATAGCAAAAAATCTATCCACTGTCTCTTTATTAAAAATAACAGCATTTCTAGATTTCCAAATGTGATATAAAATAGCCACTCTGAAACAATGCCAAATGTTGTAAAATTTTGTAGGAATAAAAGCCGGATCCCCCAGAAGAACCATTTTCCACGTGAAGAAGGTGGGCAAAAAAGGTTGAAAAAGGGTATGAATCCAGCGCCAGGCAGACTGCGCATGAGGGCAGAACCAAAAGAGATGAAGAAGAGTCTCAAGATGGTTGCAGAACGGGCAGCGCGGTGGGGGAGCTCCCAGAAGAACAAGGCGCTTGCCCATAGGAAGCCCTTGATGAAGAATGCTCCAGAGAAAATGTGCCAACTTTGGGCTCTATAGGAATGGCCCAAATGACTTTGAAGCATTGCTTCCACCCAAAACGAGTGGAATGCAGGCTCCATCGAGCATTTAACTTTTAGAGAGGAAGCTGCTTCTAGGTGAGAAGCTTGTAACCCAACCGAGGTTTATAGTTTCTGAAGGGGGTGGCGGAGGGCCAGTGCCAATCAAACCACCACGGGCGTTGCGTAGTAACACCAATTTTATGCAAACAATCACCAGGTATGAGATCTTGAATGATAGAAATGGCTTGTTTGTCATTGTCATGTAGAGCAAAATTAGCTTTTAGGCTATCCCATGGAAGCCAATCCCTGGTGATGGGACAAAAAAGGTCCTGAATATACTGAATCCCTTTTTTGAAAAGACGCAAACCCTTGAGCTGCAAGGAAAGAGCAAGGGGTTTGTCATGAAATTGAAGCACCGGATTCCACCACAAATTAAGAGAATTAAGAGAGAGCTCGTTCCGAAAACCACCACCCTGCCAGAGCAGATGGGGTTTGAGAAGTTCCCAAGATTTCCATATGCTTTTTGCCACAAAAGAGCCACCTATTTTAACAGTAGTAGGGCATAGAAGTAAGGAGTAGTAGTTCAAACCCTGTCATGCCTTTTGATTAAGCAGAGACCCTTGAGATATACAGTTTCTAAGAAGAATTTTCCAAGATTCCTCACCTTCAAGGCTGCGAATAATCCATTTGGCAGTGAGAGAAAACCCCTGCATATGAATGTTGATTAGGCCAAGACCACCAATGTCCTTAGGCATACAACATATGTCCCAAGCAACTCTGTGAAAACCATGGTTCCCTTCGGAGTTGGCCCACAGGAAATCATGCAGAATTTTCTCCAGCTTGTGATAAGTGGATTTAGAGAGCGCCTAGCATGATGAGTAATAGACATGAGTGGCGACCAGGACCTTGGAGCAGACTTGGAATTTTCCAGCAAGAGACAGATGCTTGGTAACCCAAAAAGAGATTTTTTGCTCAACTCGCTGAATCACATAATTCCAAAGATCAGCAGGGGATGCCATAAAGGCAAAGGGAATGCCTAAAAATTTGAATTGAACACCAGGTTCAATCCAAAGCCATTGGAATCCCTCTAGCCAAGGAGGTTTGGGACCCATCGCCTGTCTGTAACATTGGGTTTTCTTCCATTGGATAGCAGAACCAGAAGCAAGACAAAAAATATCAAGGCATTTCATGGCATTAGTGACAGAGGCCTCCGTTTCAGCCAAAGTGAGAAAAGAATCATCAGCAAAGTGACCATTAATCAACTGCTTAGGAGAGGAAGGTAGTTGAATACCTTTAACAAGACCAGCATTGGCAGCATTAGCAAGTAAGTAGCTCAGACCTTCAGCAGTAATGACATAAAGAGAAGGAGCAAGAGGGAAACCTTGCCGGATGGAACGATGAAGAGAGAATCTCTCAGACTGCTGACCATTGATAGTAATACAAGCACCTACATTTTGAAAGAGCATATTGACAGAGTGTATGAATCTGGGTCCAAAACCAATAGCCTGCAGCATGGCCAGAATGAAAGGCCACTCAACTCTGTCATAGGCTTTTTCAAAATCAATTTTAACAAACAGAGTTGGTTGAGAAGTCTGACGGGCATATTCCATGCCCTCCCAAACTCCAATAATGTTGTCCAAAATGTATCTGTTCTTGATAAAGCCGGTTTGCTCACTCCTGATGATTAGGGGTAGGAGGTTAGTGATCCTGATAGCAAGGGCTTTGGTAATAATTTTGTATGAGACATTGAGCAGAGTTATTGGCCGCCAACTGGTGATAAGCTCGGGATCCCCAGACTTGGGAATGAATTTGATGTTGCCTTGGTTGATCAGATCACCCAGGGTGTTGGAGGACATCGCTTCCAGATAGACTTGATGCAGATCCAGACCAACAGTTGTCCATAGAGACTGGTAGAACTCATAAGGAAAACCATCAACACTGGGGGCTTTATCAGAGGCCATCTGCATAACAGCTTCCTTCAAGTCATCAAGAGTGAGAGGTCTATCACAGGCGATGCGCTGACTTTTAGAGAGCTTGCAAGGAACAATGTCAATGCATTGGAGGAGAGCAGCCTCACGAGCCGAAGTAGCAGGTTGAGCAGCAAAAACAACATGATAGTGATGCACAAAAGCTTGCAGAATGTCAGGTAAGAGAGTAAGCCTTTGATTGCCATCCTTGATTGCTTTAATTTTGGTGAGATTTTGATTAGTTTTAAGGGAAGCAAAAAACTCCTTAGTAACTCTGTCACCAATGCGGAGCCAGTGTAGATGGGCTTGAACTTGGGCTCCTCTAGCCTTATAGTGCTCCTCAATTTGAAGCTTATGCTTCCAGTGAGCAGCTTGCACTTGCAGGTGGGTGTTGAAAGGAGACAGATTAAGCTCTTGAATAGCCCTCGAATATTCAACATGGGAGGCTTCATGAGCATTCTTGCGAAACAGAGCAGCTTGTTTCCCATAAAGCTGAAGGAAAGAAGTGGTACGAGCGATGGCATGAGACCACCAGTCAATCCAGCCAATCCCATCAACAGGTCTCAGATCAAGATTCCAAATACGTCTTATATAATCCAATGTCTTGGGATGAGAAAGGTGGGACGTATTTAAATAGAATTGGGTGGACTTGGGCTTGGGGCACTGAAAGCTCCATTGAATCTCAAAGAAAATACGCTTATGGTCAGAAACCAAAGCATTTTCCACCACTGAGACCGGGAGGCTGTATGAAGAGTCAAAGGAAAACCATTGCTGCTCTGAAAGAAAAGCTCTGTCAAGACACTTATAAACTCTGTCATCGCTAGCTCTAAAATTAGACCAGGTGAACCAAGGAGTGGCAGCAGAAGAGTGCTTGTAGTGGTTGGGATAAAAAAGACAAAGCTTATTGCGCAAATAGAACCAGGCTTCACGTTCGCCAGTACACCACTGCATTGGAAGCCGACCCAATTTGTCTTTGGGGGATTCAACCATGTTGAAATCTCTGCAAAGAAGCCAGGTAGCAGAGGGCAGATGATCAGCCAACCACCGCCAAAAAGAAGAACGTTTAGAGGCATCATTGGAAGCATAAATATTGGCCAACCCAAGAATGTGGCCGTCAAAATCAAAAAGGGTCCACACCACCCGATGAGTGGGGTCAGAACCCCAAGATATGATATTGGAGCTGAGGTCGGGGCTTAAAAGAGTGACAACACCCCCTCGACCGTTATCATGAGCTGACATTTGGCAGAGAGAACCAGGCCAGATGGTACGCATAGTAGCAGAAAGATGGAAGCCAGAGATTTTGACTTCCTACAGACACAACACCTTAAATTTTGCAAAATGCTTGCAACTGTCTCTGACAAGATATCTGCGAGTCAGATCAGTAAGCCCCCTGACATTCCATGAGTAAACTAACATGGAGAACTATCAAGGTGCATGGTTTCCTCCTCGAGGCCGGCTAATGCTCCAAAGTGGTTAGAGAAAGTGACTTGCCACACATTCCCATGAATAAAATCACCGAGTTCGAACTACCGGCGGGGTCTCTGTGAGAAATCTTCCTCAGAAGGAGGGGAAGGACTTTGGGAATGGCGTAAGGCAGCCTTTCTATCTATCTGCGGATCCAAACCACTGGCTGCGAGATCCAGAAAGCTTGAGGTCTCGAGAAATGAGGGGTGTGAAAGAGTTGGGGTGAGGGCTGATGACAACTGCGGCTTATGGAGACCGAGAAATGGCGGGCGTGGGCTTGGGAGGGGTTGCAGTAGATGACTTCAAAGGAGCAGAAGTAGGGGTGGCCATCGGTTTTTAAGTAGCCTGTTGGTGCTTATTTCGGGTCGAGGAAGAAGGTTTTCTGCCATTGACAGTAGTCCATCCATCAGAGGAGGGAGTGTTGGATTTAGGGTCGATCGGGGCTTTCTCCGAAACTGGCGGTGGGCTTGGGTTCATAAGAGGACAATCCTTGATCATATGGTCAGCAGATTGGCACCGGAAACAAGTGTTGGGCAGATTAATGTATAGAACTTTCTGCGAAAAGTGCATGTCTCCAACCTGGATATCAAGGGTATCTTTGAGGTCTTTTGAGAGATCAATTTCTACATAGACCCGTTTTTGGGGTCAAGCCGAGTAGAACTTACTTTTCTCATGGCAGATGAGGCAACCCAAGGGTTTGATAAGTTGATCAACAAAACCCCACAGAGGAAAAGGGAGGCTTGGAAATTCGACCCAAACAGGAATTTTGAGTTTGGCTTGCTCAGAGACTTGAAAATATCGAGTCCAGTGGGAGAAAACCACAAGGGTGTTACGAATAAACCATGGACCATGGTTAACAATGGCTTTGCAGTGTTCAACATTGGTAAAGCGGAAACAAAAAAAACCCTTGGTCATGTTTTGGACTCCCTCTACCTTGACTCCATGAGGTTGCCAATGATTATGAATCCATTGGCGGAGGATACCTTCAAGGGGAACTCGGCCCACAAAATAAGCAACAAGAGAAAAAGATTCAAACCAGTTGCAAGCTTTGTCAAAAGCTGGTAAATCAAGAACAATATCCGGGGAAGGAGTATCAGTATCCTTACCTCGTCGAATACCTTCAGGACGAATTTCCTCACTCGTTTCGGCGCCATTGTCCAGAGCTCCTGCGATAAGACCAGCATCAATAGATGCATGGCCCGAGGAGGTGGTCATTTTATAAGCCACCGCCCAAAGGGCGGACTGGCGATCAATACAAAATTAATGCAGATAATCCCACCTGGATCTGCAGATCGGCGGTGTGGCATGATGGCAGCATACGGCAAGGCCAAGCATTCATTGCGAAAATAACTCGTTGAGTCTAAACCCTAGCAGACTTATTACCCCAAGTCAAATATGCCTCGTTAGTGCATATTGGAATTGTTTCTATGACATAATGGTCAGTTGGCTACATGATGAATATGTTTGTTTGTGCGGCCTTCCCATCTCTTCTTATATGGCTTCATAATCCAAATAAACAATCATGTACAATTTTCTCTAAATACATGTCTTACTACTCCAATTTGACTCTAAAAGTCCCCATTGAATCAAAATGTTAATCCTACATTGGTTGGTTGGCTTGGTCCACGATAACATATAAACTCTAAAAATCCTTATTAAATAAAAAATTAATCCTACATTAGTTGGTTGGCTTCGTGCACAATAACATATAAGCCCCAATATATCATGATCCTTATGCCAATAGAAGCAATGCCACACTGGAAATAGCTACCAACATAATGGTTGATTGGTTTCAAGATGAGTATGTTTGTTTGTTCGGCCTTCTGCAGAGACCTCTTTGTTTTGTGCAAAACTATTTGGTCTGACAGGATTGCGCTAACAAGTAACCATGATGTTGGGTGTGGGGGTTTACTAACATTTATTTCACCTAAATGGCGTACCAATTTTGTGGATCATGGCTTGGACCCCGCACATCATGTTATTTGGGTGCGTTTTAATATTGATAGCCGCCCTTTTGGAGTCATCAATATTTATGCTCCTAATGATGTTGCAGAAAGAGTGATCTTGTGGCGGTGGATTTCCAATGAATTCCATGATGTGCACTGGGTGATTTACGGTGATTTTAATATGGTAGAGTTTCCCACTTACAAGTGTGGCCACTTACATATGTGCTAGATAGATGGTGAGCAAGAAACTTGGTACTACATGCACAATAAATGTGGTTTTTATGATCTGAATGCTCATCGTCAGCCTTTTGCAGAGACTTGATTCGCTTGGACAAATTGTTGAATTGGATCAAATTGGGTGCTCAAGCATATTGACCAGGCAATGTTATCCATGTAAGAATACTTTTCATTTGATGACACATTTTTGTTTCTCATGGAAGTAATGTCATATTTTGTCATTTATGATTATTACCCCATCAAACTTTACATTACATGGCAATCCCAATGACAGTTATGTCAAAAAACATAATTTTATCCCAATATGGTGTTGATGGAGCATGGGCCCACAATCAATCATGTCAAATGGGTATGGAACTTGGTTCTAAGGCCGTGTCAGCAAGCCAGTCAGCTAACTACTTAGCACAAGGTTGGATTCAGTGGTATTCATAGGTGTTGAATAAGACCTCTAGATTCCTCAAAATCTATGGGTACCAATCGGCCTAAAGCAGGAACCGCTCCTACTCCACTACCTCTTCCATGCTCAACCGAGTGGTGGTGGCGTTAGAGAGAATTCCTTTCTCTGAGCCACTCTAATTGTAGGTGGCTGAGATCAAGCATAAGATTCAAATTGCTAACAACTATAATGTTCAGGGTGCCCAGATTTGAGTCCAACTACACTAGCTCAAAACTGGTGATAAAATTTTGAAGGGATTCTTTCAAATGCTTAAAGCTAAGCATTATTCCTATAAAATCAAATCCATCCAAGAAAATGACCTTCGTTTCACTTAAACTTGGGACATGAGCCAAGTTTTTGTTAGCTAATAATGTAGACACAAAATCTATGCACTTAGGTGCATTTCTAGGTCCTAAAGCATACTAATGTATACATGATTCCTAATCAAGAAAAATAGTGGTTGGCAACTCCTTTTGGCCTCTTTGCTTTATCTCTTGCATTTTTATAGGTCTTACACACCTTACAAATTTTCCGAAACTTGACTAATTTATCTTTTATGGCCTTGGATAGAAGCGCCCATGCACAAATGACCCTCTCTATCCTTTTTTTCCCTTTTGGGTCTCTTTTACTTCTTGGTCGCCTTGTAACACTTTGGGTCAACCTTTTAATTTTCAATTACAAAATTCAAACAAGGGAATCATATATATGCTTAGTTATTTCTTCTAAATTAAGGGCCAAGTATTATAAGAATTATCTATCATCACCTAAGCTTGCATCAAGGCACAAGAGCATTTCAAAAGCATCCATCTAGCACACTCATACAAAGGAAAATGGCTACATCACTCTGCATACACAACATAGGAGGAGAAGTTCAATATTCCATCTCACACATTTGCATACTTGGAGCAATCTATATCTAGCCTGCTATCATAGTGCAACTTGCACAAGGGCAACCTAGGGCATCATTACACACACATACACACATAACTACATGGAGTCTATGATGTAGTGCAACACTCAGTCGCAAGATCACTCTTTGGGTGACCTTCGGGGTCAGTTTGGACTCTCCATTTTGCATCTTCTTTCTTAGGTTTGATGTGGTTTGTGGGCATATGCATATAGTTATCTATTTTGTAGGTTAATTGTACAACCGGCGGCATTGGAGAGTAACAAGAGCAATAAAATAGGATCAACGGTGAAGCTTTCCAGCATAGAAAAGATCAGAACATGAGCATCTGAGTGGACACTAGTTCCAACATCAGTCATTAGTGTCCAAATGCTCTTATCCTCCCGTGGGCGCTTTTGTCCAGTTTAGTTCTGAGTTTCATAACCCTCGATGAGCCTTGATGACATTATTTTTAACATGTTCCAACAGTTTCTCAGCTCAAATCACTTCCACAATCACTCAAAAATCAACTAAGTCATCGTCCTTTCTCATTTGCTTAGGGTTTTATATTATTGCATGCTTATTGCTTGTGTCTCACTATAGTTTATCACTTGTATATCATTAGTTACAATAGTTACTCTGAAGTTGAGGTGTAATTCAAATTTAGATTAAATCAACTACAAGTAAGGATTTAAAATTCAGGATTTCTCTGTGGAGTGCATTGCAGTGCTAGATAAATGTTTGACAAGTGTCCCCTATAAGGTCTCCCCTGCTCAAAAAATTCTTGTGTTAGATTAGTATCCATTGAAGACCTATAGGAAGCGATAATGTAAATGGACAATGACAAAGCCCCAAGGTGTGACGGATTTCCCAACTAATTCTGCAAAGCTTTGTGGGATTTGGTTGGCCCTAACCTCCACCAGGTTTATTTGAAGGGTTTTTACACACACTGTTTAGGGCCATATATTAAAAAAAGGAACATAAAATTCATTCCTAAGTAACGAGACCATGAGAAATTTTAAAACTAGTGTCCTATCACTATTATCAATGTATTCTACAAGATCATTATTGAGACCTTATCCCTTTGGCTTCACCAATTGCTCACTGCCATCATCAGGATAGAACAAACGAGGTTTATTATAGGCTGTTAAATTCTTGACAACATTATCATTTTCTGGGAAGGCATGGATTGGGCTTCACGCTCTAATCAAGAGGACTTGTTCATCAAAATTGATTTTGAGAAAACATATGATTGGATTGAATGGCCCTTCATTCTCTCCATGCTTAAAGCTCTGAGATTCATCCCTAACTTCCTTTAATCAATTCAAATATTATTTTTCAAAGCCTCGGCTCACCTTACCATCAAGCTTGAAGTAATGTGGTCTATTTTGGTCTATTCGTCAGGGATACCCCATTGCCCTTGTCTTATATGTTCGAACAGTGGAAGGTTTTAGCTATTTGCTTGTGCATGCTCAATCTTAAGGTCTTGTTCGGGGCATCTCTCTTTCTACCATCAACTCTATGCAAATTCTTAGTGGGCGCTTTGTTGATGACTCATTTATCACTTTGATTGAGGAGAGGCACAACATTTCTATTGTTATGTGTTACACAGAGGTGTTCCATCTAGCCTTTCGTTCTTCGATTCAATGGTTCAAAAAAAAATGTTATCAAAGATCATTCTTTCCTTTTCCCCTTAGATGGGGAAATATGAATGGAAATGGCTTCATCATGGAGAAATATTCAAATTATTGGGCATCCCTTTTGCGTTTTAGGTGACCCCTTCAGACCTCTAGCAATATGTGGCGCTTCGAGTTGCAAGAAAGGTAGAATACTTGATTACAAAACAACTCTCTTGCTAGAAAAAATCAGATTTTCTCCAAAGTCTTGGAAGCCACTCATGTCTACTCCTCCTCTTGTTGGGTGCCATCAAAGAAATTAGTGCAAAAGTTAGAAAACTTCTTAGAGATTTCCTTTGGGCTAAGCCCACCACCGACAAAGGCTTTCATAGAGTAACATGCGAGTTTTGTTGTTTGCCCAAGGAAGCTGGAGGAATGGGGCTTATAGACATCCATCAAAAGGGATCCACCCTATGTGCTAAGTGGATTGTCTAAGTCATTGAAGGACAAAAAACCTAGTAAATTCTTATCAGTCATTTCATTTATGAAGTTTCACCCTCGAGAGCATGCCACTTGGAAAGCATTGGGATTTTCCAACATTCTCACTCTCCTAGTCCCAATTAAAATTGTGGGTTCCTTTTTTATCAAAAGCATTTGGAAATCTTTGTAAAAATTCAAGGCTTGGCTCCTATGGAATGGCAACAGCTTCCGTGATGAACTCTCTTTTAATCATCATTCTTTGTGGTGGTCTCGTCTCATCTGTTTCCAAGATAGTTGTTTAGCTGAGGTTCCTTATATACATGTGCTTAAGCTCTATAGGTGGGGGATATGCACTATTCAAGATATTTATTGCAAAAAATTACAATCTTAGTTGCCTTGGCATCTCATCAAAACCAAATTCAGGCTATCCCAGTGGGACAAAGAGACCATTGATGAAATCATTGATGTAGTTTTTATGCACATGACACATAAAGTTTATATTATTTATTCCTAACTCTGGTGGAAAGATTGAAAATGGTATGTGGATATGCCATTCCAAAATTACACGGCCAATAAAGGCTATGGGTGGCTCTTGCCCCACCTCCATGTGGAGGATAAACTTAACTCTTGATGCAGAATTTGATCTATCACCTTGACGTGGCATCAAAGATTCCACACTATATGGGCGCCATGCCTGGAGCCCAAAATTCCTCACTTTGCATGGAGTGTTTTACACCAGGGCTTGCTGATTGGGAATCATTTAGTCCAACTTGGAGTGGTCAACCCGACCTGCCCGTTATGTGAATGTTTAGAAACTTTAATACACTTTTTTGGTTTGGTCCCAAGGCTTAAAATGCTTGGAATTAGATCCATTTATTTTTCTAGGGTAAATTTTAAGACCCTCCAAAAAAAAACCATAGATATTACTAGGTGAATTTCTAAATATGAGTTTCAAAATCTTGGCGAATGACATGAATTGAAAGGAAATGTTATCGACTGGTAGCAACTATTGGTGGGTACCATAATGTTGTCGGCCGGTAAAAAATTTCTCTTTTGTGCATGTGGTAAAGGTGATTTTAATATAAAAACTTGGTTGTTACTGCAAATGCTAGGTGAATTAACCCAAAAAATTAACTTGTACCGAAAAAATTTAGGTGAAATAACAAGCGACCTAACACCTCAAAATTAGCCAAATCAAAATTTCAAAATCCCAAATATTTGTAATTAAAGAAGATTAGCCACTAAATTTACATTGTCTTTTTTCTTTCGGCATCATGTTTTATTGAGGGATAATCCTAGGATGTCGTAAGAGTTTACCCAAGTTTGGGACACTTTTATAGGGGAAATTTTTTTTTGGATATGGAAAGAAAGAAATGCTTTTCCTTTTGCTAACTCTGTTATGGATCAACACTTTTCTGTTTTATAACAAATCCATGGTTACATCTAATGTGTTATTGCAAATTCAAGTCCAAGCGAACAAGGTGGTATTAAAGGTGGAGCATCTCCGAACTCTCTTGCGCCATTGGGGTGACAACTCGTGTAATGTGGCTCGTGTTCCATCATCTTCGACTCATCATTCTCCAACTCACAATTGTGGTAGTGGTCAATAGTGGGGTGACTTTCACAAGAGTCGATCTCTGCATCGATCTCACAATCGTGCAAGTCAATCCCTGTATCGGTTACCCATCAGGTGGGACACCACGCTGCTACCATCACCATGGGCTCGGAGATGGGGCTCCCCCCACCACTTGGGTCACCCCTTGTTAGTTTTCATGATTAGTGGAGTATGCCGCCACCTTAGGACAAATTCTCCCCCCGTTGCCTTAGCCATCTCATGCACAGGTGGAGGTTGTTGAAGAAGGAGAGCACACTCATGGTTCTTGTTGGAACCCTCCTAACTTTGGGAAAAAAGTGTCATGCCTTGACCGACATGACCAAGATCTTCTTCGGTCAAACAACAGCTCGCAGTGACAACTTAAGTCTATTGCTCTTTGTTCCTTTTTTTATGTAATAGCTCATTTTGCTTAGGCTCCGCCTAGTAGTTTTGTTCTTAGGCCATTTTGTGGCCTAGATTAAATTGTAGCTTTGAAACATGTTTCCATACCACCATCTTTTTATGAGTAGTCTCGGATCATAATACCTCTTATTTTAATATAAAATTTATTCCATAAATTTTTTAAATTTTTTTTTTGTTGCATGAATGCTGATTTTAAGGCCAGGAGAGACACATATACCAAACTATCACTTTAAGAGCTAGCACTCCAAGTGAAATTTAAGGGTCACAACTTGGACGTGTTGCTACTACAAGAAGAGACTTCATACTTACTATGTGAGATACCATTAGGTATTGCATGCTTTTGTCGTTTGCAGACCTAAAAGATACCTAACAAAATGACATTTCCATGAAGAAAAGAAAATGTAAGGTTAGCTACTGGAAAAAGCATCCACAAGTGCTTGTGAGAGGCCGATAGGCAGAATGGAGGAGTATTTGAATGCAGTAAATTAGCAATTTTAAGATGTTTTGAGTTACGAAATATTGGTAAAGTTATAAGAGACAATAATCCATAAGGTAGCATGCAAAATATGTTGGCTCTGAAAGGTTTGGGCACCACTTGAAGTTGCTAGAGGATATATGTGATAGAGAGTTCCTGTAATGAAAAAGTGTGTAGTTAACATCATAGTGTGGATGCTTAATAAATGGAATCATAATTACATTATGGGTAAGTAGATGGTGATAACCTGTATTTGAATGTCAAAAAAGGCTTAAGAATTGGCTACATCTATTGTTGATGTCATGCACTGGATGAAAATGTAATTTCTAATTAGTTTGACATACATTCATGTAAAGTAACTTAACGAATAAGAGATTTCTTAGAAATAATGGGAAAACGTAATTTACTTATAATGAGGAAAGACATACCTGTTACCATCAATTGCTGACAACATCCGTAGGTGTTTCTCTTCTGGCAATATTTTTTTTACATTCCTTGTTGTTTTGATTTTTGAGTAGCGCTCAAAACTAAAAGGGGGAGATATTCTTAGAATATCAATGGACCTAACTCGAGAAAATGCCGTGAAATTCAACCCCGTTTTCTCATCATCTCCAATATCAATAGTTGCTTTAGGTAAAGTTAATCCTTGAGACTTGTGTATGGTAAGGGCCCAAGCCATTTTTAGTGGCACTTGTTTGCGATTGCCTCTTATTACAAGTAATATAGGAATGGATTTAGGATTTATGGTGTCCCATGCAGGACCTGTGTAGTTATCAAATTATACTATTACATACATGGGCAAGTTGGGCGGTTTGGAGCCAGTAGTGTAGATAATGTCCTATATAGTACCAATATAACCATTAACTAATCCAACTTCAACACAAAGGTTATAGAGTAACATAACACGTTGTCCTATACAAAGGAGGACCTCATTTTCCAATTGGTCATCGTCTGCATCTTCTAATCTTGAGCGCCTCGTATATTCGGCAACACTCCATGAGATTGGCCTGGATAAAGACTTAAGCATGTGTTTGTTATGCAGACGAACAAATTTTTTAGTTGCATATAAGTGGATTTCTGAATCAAAGGATTCTCTTTTACCCTAGCTGAAGTGAGTATTTATCTGTTTTATGAGCATTTCCCAATCATGGAAAATAGGTTCAACATTTCTAATGTTTTTCTAGATTGTGCGGAAGATGATTTGTTGCGGGTCACTTCCTTGTTTTTGAAATATTACATCTAAGGTAACGACAATGTTGAAAGTGTCCCAAATCCTTCTCCCTATTGTGTTTCCTGGAAGCGGTGTAAAAATACCATTACAAGTGAAGATGAATGCAAAGTAACCATACTCATTGTAAAAGAAAGAAACCTATTAAATAATTAAGAAATTTTGGATGGTTGAAACACGATGCAAGCTTGCTGACATATAATGGGATGTCCTTTACAAGAGGTAGTTGAGCAAGATCTCCAACAAGAATAATTGATCTACCACCAAATGGTTCAGTCGCATGTGATGGGAATGCTTGCTGGAGTCGATCGTTGATGTTTTTGAACATTTTGGGCCCTAAAAAACTCGTCTCATCTATGAGAATGTAACGCACGTGTTTCATTTCTTCTTGAAACACTGCCAGTGTTTGTCCTTTAAAAGCATGGACATCCCTAATCAGGATTCTAAGGCCACTATGTATTGTTCTTCCGTGTATGTTGAAAGCAGCAACACCTGTAGGAGCAAGGAGTAAAAAAGGGATTTTTCCATTTATTGATCTAGAGTCCAAGGTGTTCCTTATACACTAGATCAAATATGATTTACTTGTCCTAGTTGTTCCTTAAATAATAATTTTGAGTGGCTCCGGATTGCCTACATGGTCGGAATGACCCACGACCTTGGAATATGCAATGTGTTGTTCTATAGATAAATTGTGTATATGGTTGAGGTGTTCTGGAGTTTTATTGGTTATTGGAATGGAGGAACAAATGTTATCTAGAAAATGTACACAAGTATCATGTAATGGTGTTGGTATAGAATGTTGGCTCCAATCATGGTCCAGGTCGTAATCACGACGACCAAGCAACTCGATATCTGAAAATTACATGTCATTATGTGGGGCCAATGCAAACATGAGTTTCCATTCATCCATATCTGAAGGGCCTACCTCTGGGTGTTATTCGACGTTATCTTCAGTTGCATCATCAAATGCTGGTGATGTTTGCATGCGATCAATGTGCCAAGCATGGTATTTACCCCTTATAGATTCCTAGGAGTGAATTATTTCTTCATTTGTGATGTCGATATCAACACAAATGTTTTGAAAGGGTTTATATAGGAGGCTTTCACTCTAATAGAATTCCACATATTCATCTGATTCTTCATCAGGGATGGAGTAAAATCTTGGCCATACGTGCACTATAGCTTGTGGCTGTCAAATTTTCCATTGTTCTTTTTTACGTTTCGGAGAATAAGACCATGACCTAGCAACATCTAACATCGCAATATTTTCTAGTTGTGAAGGGTGATGAATGTACGCGTGTAGGAAATTATAATTAGTTGAATCGTCATCAATATTTAGTTGGACACATCTATATACCCTTCGGCTAACACTAAGTGTAATAAATTTTCTGCTACACTCCACAAGTGGTAGCTTCAACAGCATATGACATGTTTCTTGTGCACCAATATCACGCTCTGATATTGTGTCTGTAAGGAATTTTTGGTATGCACGCAATGTTGGGTTTTGGGAATGATTGGCAGTAGCAACCTGCATTAGCATGTCATGATAACTCTCTAAACTTTTTTCTACTTTTGCAACATACTTTGCAATGTAATTCAAAATTGTTCGGTGTGAAAGAATGGGTTGACAATCTATGTTTTCCCTCCAAAGTGAAAGTATATTGGGATTATGTACATTGATTTTGTCATCATTGTGTGTAGGAAGATATTTTTTTGGCCATCTTCATCTACAAACAATTTTGATTATGTCTGCAACTCCCAAGGAGCTTTATACCGACAAACATTTGTGGACCCTTTTTTTTCGCAGGAATGTGTCCAATGAGCACTTTGTGTGTCTCTCAACACGATTTACAATTTCTTCATAATCATGTCTTATATCACATTGCATTATTTGGAATGTGTCCATCAAACAAGGGTCATCATTGGTAGATCTTGAAAAATGGTTATTCCTTTTACTCTCGTCTCTTGGATTCCATGCATTAATAAAATTATCATAATATGCCTTTGTTATTACAAGTTGTGATGGATCATTCCAATCCATATTTTCGACATCTGGAGCATCCTTTAGCGAAATGACCATATGTCTATGAACTGATGATCGATACTGCCATTCATTCCTGCAAGAAATGGACATAGATAGTAGTTACATATAAGCGTCACACATAATGAATGTATATGATTTTTGCATCAAATACAATGCAATATAATTTGACGTGATTGGGGAGAAGAAAGAGGATACCTTGACCAAATGTCAGTTGTACTGAAGTGCTTGATGAGGACCTCATCAATGAAAATCTTGAAGCGATGATGCATATACATAGCAACAATATGTGGATTGGTAATTATATTTTTACGCCTCCAGTGGTAGCCCTCTGCATCATTACTTGGGTGCGAGCCAGGCATGACTTGATACAAGTCTGGCCATTTGGTATCTACAGTGCTTAATGTAATGAAGAATGTTGTACACCCTAATTGTGTAATCATGTCCATCAACTCATTCTTACATGTTGTCCAATAGGCCCTAATACCTCTAATGTTGGTTGCATAACGCATTACTTTCTCAGGAAGTTTGTCATATGGCATATCTCGAAGGTGGTGGCAGAGATCTTGAATAGTAGTCGGTATGTTGTCACCCACATTTTTCTTCACAAATAACGATGCAGTGGATTAGGTTTGATGCCTCAACATAAGGTTCAACAAGAAATACCTGAATCTTGGATGGGCACCAAATCTGTTGTCATGGTATTTAATCAAATGCAAAGCATATTCATGTATATGTAACTTTTTTATTCGAGGTTGTAACTATTCAGCGTCACCACTTGGAAATAATTTTGGGAAGGCCATGTCAAACAAACCTTCAGTATTATATTCATTAACTGGAGATAGCCTAATAGTAGGCCAATCAATTCTCTCAATGGCACCTAGTCCTCCATTTTCAATAATATTTCTTACCTCTTCCATTTCATGGAGTGTGTTTCCCATTCTTATTGCAAAAGACAATGGTTGTTGCTGAAGTTCTTCAAAATTTGATGTAGTGGGGTCTTCAACAAAGTGTTTGACATTTTGATTGTCGTCAATGTTTGACTCAACAAATTGGAGGCTCTGAGATATGTCCATTTCTTCTTCAGGCAATTTAGAAATGGCAATATTACATAATTGAACATCCTTGTAGTACCCATCATTATAGACTTTATATCAGAGGGCATCCAATACACGAGATCTCTTTACCAGAAAGTCATAGGGTTTTGAATGACTTCCATCTCTTCTAACAATAGGAATATCAAGGTCCCGAACACACCGAGGAAGATAAGCAACAATCGAAGTTATGTCTTGTGGGAAGGTTATAGTGTGCCCCCTATACTTGTATGGTCCTCCTCGTGCATGGCTTACTTGCATTATGGGATTGACATTAGCAATGAGCATCTCTTCAACTTGTGTGAGAACGCCTAAGACATGAGGTTGGACACCATGGTCCATATTATTCCTTGATGAAAAGTGATGACCATTACATTCAGAGTAGCATCTTGTACAAACTAGTCATGTGACTGTGAGTTTGACTTTGATTCCTGGGTATGCCTCTTTACAAACAGTGCACAGTGGCATGTTTGCAACGTTATCCAGTCTCAGGTGGAATGACCTTTGAATAGACATAAGGTCATACGATAATCTTACTCATGATTCTTGAGAATTGGAAAAATCACATGTTGTATGAGTCATCACGATGTCTTGTAGCTCAAAATTCCTTTCCGTGATTGTGGGATTCAGAAGGTTGTTAATGGGAACATGAGGATGTATTTGAGGGCACTTCAACATTAGGGAGTGTAAATTTTATGCACTTGAAGGTTCACTTCCAATTTGATGAGGTTACGGATGGCTATACACCTAATGGAAATTATGTTGGCCCCTAGCTCTCTGAGAAATGTATTCTTCATTATTAATGCCAACATTAAAATGGGTAGTCAAGGAATGAATGGAAGCATTACGACACGTTGTCACCTATGGATGCTAGGGAGGAGCTACTGCAAAATCATTTTTTTGCCCTTCGAGATGTGTCGGTGTGAAATTAATGTCAAACAACTCAGTCCTCGATGCATATAGTTGTCTTCTCCTATTTATTTCTTCTCTTCGTACATGATACCTTTCTCTTTTCTTTCTGTTTATCTCTTCTTTTTTCTCTTGATATATTTGTCTTCTTCGTCTATTTATTTCTTCATGCCTTTTTGCATAAAGTGTTTGTTGAGTAACATTTGTTTGTTGTTGAGGTTGGGTCGCAATAGGTTCATGGGTTCGAGGCTGCACACAATTTTGGTCACTATGCAAATGGTTTCGAGGAATGTTAATGTAGCTTGCATCGTTGTAACATGTAATTATATTAGCTGGATCAATTTGGCTGACCATAGTTTGATGGGACTGATATCTATCTGTTTGAGTTGATGTCAACATTTTAGAAAGGATAACATATGGGTTTGACATCTACAAAAGTAATAAACAAATAAGTAATAATGGTAATCATAGTAAATGTCACACAAAATAATCAACTATTTTGTAATTTTAAAACTACCTAAAATTCTAGATTGCAGTAACCATAAGAAACGTGAACAACAACAAAGCAACAGTTGACATCGAATAAAATAATATAGAACCTATACATAGAATTGTAAATTATATGTGAAAGTTGTACAAGAATACAAAAATTCACCACATAAGTTTTCAAGAGTTGAGGCATTAGAAGCATTATGAAATTTACATCCAAATATTAACAATTTGTCTTAAAAACAAAGCACATTATAATATGAATATAGTCTTTACTGGGAATGTATAGAATGGATACTGTACGATGGAAAAGTGACAAGCGAGCTTGGGAATCTACAAGTAACTCTTCCTTGCACCCGACCTCCTAAGGTCGTGCCGAGACAGCCGGTGGGGATGAAATATGTGTGGGATGCAGACAAACTAGTTAGGCAATCTAATGTCTTCGACACGCACTAGTGG
This sequence comes from Taxus chinensis, assembly GCA_019776745.2. Lineage (NCBI taxonomy): Eukaryota > Viridiplantae > Streptophyta > Pinopsida > Cupressales > Taxaceae > Taxus > Taxus chinensis. Next base: position 7,451,395 of record CM034146.1, on the reverse strand, counting down.
AAATTGTGAATCTAAGGCAAAGAAGGCCCTCCTAACTTGAACTGGTGTGATAGATCGATCAGCAAGGATGACTGCTCGAAGGCTCCAATCAATATCAAGCTCTGGCGTGATTCGGTCTATAGGTTGTGGAATACGTGGAAAATGTCCTAGGATAGTTTCGTGTATATCTCCAGATAAGGTCATAGGGCAGATGGTAAATATAATTGACTCTATGGGTGATTCACTGGCCTAGTCCAAAACTCCTTAGCTTTGTTAGCTGCTATGTCTAACCAGGATAACTGTTCGATGATAATAGGTGGAAGTGGAGTAGATCTAAATACTGGTGTACGTAGGCCAACATCTATGTCTGATTCACATATGGATTCGTTGGGCTATGGGATTTTTGGGTCACAACCGTAGATTCATGGTTTTTGCGGACCTACTATGGTCATGTATGGAATTAGTCCCTAATCCCTAGTATCTAGTAATCGTATGCTTTCTTAGCTTCTATATTCAGAATCAATAACTGTGTGATCTTCTTAGAATATCTTACAGGCGTTCATGCAACCTGAATTCTTAAGCTGGCATCTATATCTGTAAGAGTGTCTCCTGCGTCTGGCTGTGGAACCAAAGGATCACAATCAAATTTACGCTCTCTTTCAAACCCTTCTACAGTCATGTAGATATGAATCTAAGCTAATCTGTAGTTTGGTTGATTCAATCAAAATGTGTGTGCTCAGTCGTCTTCTATGTTTAACCCGTGTAATTGGAAACTGATTTGTTGCAAGTTTACCATTGTTCGGAAGACTTGGATCCTGAGATTTTGATCTATATCAGTTATTGTTGTGATGAGATTGGGTTGGGGCACGATTGGCTCGAATACGTATTCTCTGGGCTCCCTAGGTCCCGTGATTGTCATACAAAAGCAACAATGTAAATTAACTGTAGCAAAGTGAAATTTAACTACTTTAAGTATATCTATAGCATATATGATTTCTCTATTTTTGTATTTTCTGATGAACTATTCGAACGAATTTAAAAGAGTAACTATTTAACATATCTAGAATTGACAACTAAAATAACAAATTAAAAAAAACAAGATAACTGAGTATAGCTATTTGTCTGTGCAATTGTGAATCTATTCTAAATAATGAAATACTTGATCTAATTTAATTGAAATATTTTTGATCCTACCTCAGAAGTGAGGAACGAATCATAGTTTGTCAAAAACTATCGATCCCCACAGCTTCCCCGATAATATCGAAAATGAAATGTGACCGAAATGAAGTAATTGGACTACTCTATTTGGTATGTTTCTAACTAGAAATTTGAAAGCTTGAAATTGGATTTTGCATAACAGTGGCAAATCCGATTGTGTGTGTGATCTTTGTCCCCCTCGGTGTGGTCTCCTCGTTCCTTCGTGCTCACGTAGAATCCAGAAAAGCGTGTAATGCTAGCATCAAAAGAAGTCAGATATTGGAACAATGGCAGCTTTGGATGTAGAAACTGAATACAATGTGAGTAGGAGAGGGATAGCGCAAGAGAACAGAGCTTGGCTTATGCAATTCTTAGCAGGATTTATTGCGAGTCATACAACAGAAAATGTCCAGAACCTGAAACTATCCTATCTTGACGAACAAAACCTACGTAACTCTAATGGCTTCAGACTATCGAAAATGAAACTATCCTACTCTCAATTGATTGTATGACACATATCAATAACACTAGAACAAGAAGGATCATGTGGCTTCCTAAACAGCAAAATAAGACTAACTATGCATGCAACAAATGAAAACTATTGAATTCCTAAGCAAGAACTGAAAGACTAATACTATTGCAAATGAGAGGATTCAGGGGCAGTTTTGAGGGGCCATTTGCTTGTAATCACAAGCCAGCTATTTATAGAATTTTGTATTCACCCAAAGGTAAAAACCAACTAGGACTCTTTTACCATTAAACAATGGCAGAAACACTATTCCAGGGGACACAAAATCATTAATACAAGCCAATGGCAGTGGAAAAAAGCTGGTAAATCATTTGAAAATTTATGCGAGTCGTGATTAGAAGAACATGATGGAAAATGCGTGAAGGACTGCCGCCCTGAGCAAAGGGCAGCAGTTATAGGACCGCCACCCTGTTCTGGGTGGCGGTCACAAGACCACCACCGAGGCAGGGCGGCGGTTTCGTCACTGAAGACAAAAATGCAAAGAAAAAGAGGGGAAAAGAGCAAAACAAAGCACGCGGAGGTTAAGCGGGGCATGCGGGATGTCAACGTACACTTAGAGAGATTTTCCGGATCCTGAACACCTTGTGAGGAGACCTGTATCATCATTGGGGCACTGTGTAACATCATTCTGGCGGTACAGTACTCTTACAATTTTGGGTACGTACAGATACCCATGTGTGATCCCTAATCGAAAGACCACCCTTGGTTATTATGATAATACTATATAAGTTTTCAAGAGCCATGGCATTGGAAGCAATATGGAAATCTTCCATCTAAATATCAAGCAGATTTGACTTAGTCCCATAGCACATTGGAATATGAAAGTAGTCCCTATTTTGACCCATGTGACAGAATGGATTTCACTAACATAATTTGAAAACCCTACATGTGAAGTGGAATGTGACTTAGAGTGATCAGTGAAGTAGACCTATGAAAAATTTCAAACTCATGAAGGAATCAGATACACACTTTTTACCACTCAAGTAACACTAGTTTTCACCTAATTCAGACAATTGTGCCTGAACGTGGTCCATGTCCCACTTTTAAAGTGAACAAATACTGATCCAATGCTATCTTCTTCTTCAGAATCAGTATGTCCAAACAATTAGCATGCACAATGCCAGATATGAGATTGTTCTTTTCAGTTGCACTCGAGCCCAAATCCAATTCTACATAATCATATAATGTAGCCCATAATCACTCTCAACCTCTGTATTCCTTGTACTTTCTTGAACATCTAAATATTGTATCGTTGTATGTTTATGATATTATGCTGATTTATCTCTATCATCTTATGCAGAGCATTTCCAATTTCCTTCAGAGTTCTTCATAATCTTCTTTCTACATGATGTTCGATCATGCGCATTGATGTAGTTAGCCGGAAAAGTGAATCTAAGTCCAGATCAAACACTAGAACAATTACGAAGGTGATTTATAGTGATAGCCATATTAGGCTGGTTTCCACAGGTCTTATAGGAAAGTTATGTGAAGGTGATAGTATCTGAGATATATCTATTTGCATCGTAAAATTGGTAGTAAGAAGGTAGTAATCAAGGATTTTTATGGAGATCTAAAGAGATTGCCACAATGACTCTCTCACTTGATACTAAACACCAATTTCTCAAATCAGTTTCCTCTCTGAATACAACACTTGAGGTTTATACACACTCAAGGGAGTTGAAAGTGTTCCAAAATAATTTCCATAGAAATCGGTTATACAAACACATTTGAAAGCTACAATAAGATGTGGACCCACGGTAATGAGATCTTGGAGTTGAGAACCTTCCACGACGGATAACATCACCCCATAGTGCTCAACGTTTTTAGAATAACTAAATGTATGGCTGTAACTTCAGGAAATTAGTCCACTTGACTTGAGATCTATACCATCAATATCCTGAACAGCTGTTTGTTAGGATCATTCACATATTAATGCAATACTATGATTTAGAATTAATGAGTGATTTGTAATTGGCTATAATATAATATTTACATTGGCTAAATTAATTGAATTGTAATAACAACTCATATTATGAGTTGTTTATAATATTATTGTTTAGAGAGTGTATTGTTACAATGAGTAACAATAACACTATTCTAGGAGTATGTTGAGAGTTGTATTAACAACTCATCAATTATAGCTGGAGAAGTTAGAGGAGGTTTCCTAGATAATAGGAAAATGTACTCCTATATATATTTGTAATAGCTCAGATGTATTAATATGATATAGTATGAATTAATATATTATTCTGTGCAAATATGTAGCTGCTCTTTTATTTGGTATCAGAGCGAGCATGTTCAGATCCTTGGTGATTAATATTGAGAGTTAATATTTGAAAGGGAAACTATTTTGTAATGCCATTTCCTACATAAGAACAATCATTGGCTGATTGAAATTTGTACAGTATATAGCCTTTGATAAGTCTGAATCATATTTTAAAGTTTTCTAAGCATGTCAACGTAAAATCGTGCAGATTGTCAATGTTTCTTGGGTGAAGATCTGGAAAATCATAACATCTATGGTGGATATGGTATAAACTCATTCCTAAATGCATTGCATGTAAATACACTGATCATGTGTCTAGATAAATCCTGTGATTCTATTCGTGTGCAGTACATTGAGGATTCAATTATTGAAGTGAGATCCTTATGCTTTGTTGTCCATGTGCGTCCATTCATTTTGATTTCACGTAGTTTTACACAATTGTCTCCTAGTTGAACTAAGTCGATGGAATCAATTTTGAGCAGGCCGTATAGCACCATGGCCCACAATTGATATTTTTTATCATACATTACAACAGATCCAAGCTAGTTCACTGTGTTTAATGTCTTGCCTTCCTCATTCCTGGCATACATTTCCATACCCATCATTGAAGTTGACTCCATTCGTCACTGAAATGCAAATAGATCTATCTTCAGATCCAGAATGTAGCTCACAAGAAACTCGTGCGAATTTTCCTGATATGCGCAAGCTATCCATAATAGTGAAAACTTTCCCATGTGAATTTTTGCATGTCAATGAGATAACCATTCACATGCAAGCTGATAAGAAGAGTGCCTTCAATGAATTATATCAAGTCGGATCAAACAAATCGAATGGTTTGGGTTCATGGGAATCATATTGCTTAGAAGGAGCATATCTATGGGTTTCTCTCAGTCATGGTCTGCACAGTCAAATCCTTTGACAGTTTTAGTGTTCTCACGGGTCTGTTTGGTTCGGCCCTGAGTTGTTTTTATTGACAGTACTTGTGCAAACCGCTGTTCTATCTTTTATTTTACTTGAACCACTGCTCCATAACTTTATTGGCTCGAGTCAATATCTTCTATGTAATCAATTTATTGAATCGCCATGCATTGAGTCGCATCTAGCTATAGATCAGGAAGACAAATAAAGGTGTATTTTTTCCAATATTCAAAGGTATTTGCATTCCTTAGCAAATCATACACATGTTATAGAGGTCATGGTCAATTATGGCTCTTAGTTACTCTTAACTAGCTTGTTGTAGTTTGTGAAAAATTGTTAAGTCTCTTTAATTATAGTATCACTGGTAAGTTTCATCATATCTTTTTTTAATAAAGTAATATTACTTTTTACAAGTTATTACACGGACATTCTCGATAGAATCCGACGTCCATATTGTGTGAAAATTCATAATGAATAAGTTGAGTCACATTGAAAAATTTGAAGGCAAAGATTTTCATACCTGGCAAGTGTGGACTCAATTATTCCTAATCAACAAAGACTTATGGGATATTGTTGATGGAAAAGAAAAAAAACCGACAAATGCAGATGAAGCAATAAAATGGGACAGCAGAGATCGAAAGGCTACATCAATTATCGGATTGGGTCTATCAGATGCTTATCTACATCATATAGACTTAAAAAAGTCCTCTCATACAATCTGGGTGACATTGAACAAGTTGTTTGGATCACAAATGGGAAGCGCAGCGATATCTTTAAAGCAAAGATTGTTCGGCCTCAAGATGGAAGAAGGTGAGAGCATGGTGGAGCATATCAGTAAGTTTTGTTCTATTTGTAATCAACTTGCTGGCATAAAAGTAGATGTACCTGATGATGATGCTAAAGCAGTATTACTTAATAGCATGCCTTCATGTTATTCTAATATGGTCTTTACATTAAGAAAAATAAATCCAAGTCTAGAAGAACTTATTTCTTCTTTGTTAGATGAAGAAAAAAGAATTATGGTTGTTGAACCAAAGGAGACTGCAATGTTTGGCAGAAACAAGAAAGCATTTGGTAAGAAAATGCCCAAATACGGTTCAACCTCTAAAGGACCGAAGAAACAATTTACATGCTACTATTGTAAACAACCTGGTCATATATCTAACAATTGCAGAAAAAGAGCACAAGACTTACTTGATGGGAAACTACAAGATAATGCCATGATTGTTGATGAAGAAGGAGAAAATGAAGAGGAAGAAAATACCGCACATCAAAGTGATGAAGATTTTCTCTTCTAGATGATTTTTGCACATGGAGGATGGAGGCACAGGAGGATGGAGGTCATTCAGCGACCTCTCGTCAGTCGCCAACGACGGGGCCGCATGAAGTTGTGGTGACAGTGTGTGTGTGAGTTTTCTTTCATTTCAGAATTGCAGTTTGTTGTGTGCAGTATGATTTCAAAGTTCCTATTTTGGATTGAATAAGTGAAATGTTCACATTGAGGGGGGGAACATGGTCTCATTGTTCCATTTCCATTATGTTTTATTGTTCAGTTTTGAAAGCAGTATTTCCTACATGATTCCCTTTTGTAGTGACATTGTATAATATTGATCAAAAAGTATTGTAGCAATCATGATGTAAGGTTTTTGGTAAAAGGAAAACCAATTTTTTTGGTAAACCTGTAAAACCAAAAACCAATTGTGTAAGGTTTTTGGTAAACCTGTAAAAACCAATTGTGTAAGGTTTTTGGTGAACCTGTAAAACCAATTGTGAAAGGTTTTTGGTACACCTGCAAAACCAATTTGGTAAGGTTGTTGGTAGAAGCCGGAGAAAACCATCAGTGGAAGAAATGTGCGTTGGCACATGTTCGAGTTTTGTGCAAGCCCAATGCTGCACATTTGCGGAGTTGATCATGAGCACACAGAGGTGGCAGGCTACAATCAGCGAACGAGATATGTTGTACCATGTAAACATTAAGGGGGGAATGTTAGGAAATATAATATTTACATTGGCTAAATTAATTGAGTTGTAATAACAACTCATATTACGATTTGTTTATGATATTATTGTTTAGAGTGTGTATTGTTACGTGAGTAACAATAACACTATTCTAGGAGTATGTTGAGAGTTGTATTAACAACTCATACAATTATAATAGTTGGAGAAGTTATAGGAGGTTTCCTAGATAATAGGAAAATATACTCCTATATATATTTGTAATAGCTCGGATGATTAATTGATATAGTATGAATTAATATATTATTCTGTGCAAATATGTAACTGCTCTTTTATTCCACATTAAGAGATCCTCTAGCCACTATCTCAGATATATTTGTTTGCACAGAATTTAGAACCTCTTATTGATCATGGGTTGTTAGAGACCTGGCATTGTAGACATTTCCATGTTCCTCACACCAATTTCTCAAAACAGTTGCCTCTTGAATACTTGGGTTTATAAACACTTTAGTTTTTGAAAGTGTTCCTAAATAATTTCCATAGAAATCGGTTATACGAACACATTTGAAAGCAACAATAGGATGTGGACCCACGGTAATGAGATCTTGGAGTTGAGAACCTTCCACGACGGATAAATCACCCCATAGTGTAACATCAATGGCATAACTAAACGTATCTGTAATTTGAATTGTCCTCTTCTTGAGCTCTAAACCATCCTTCTTGAATAGTGTTTGAAGATCACTCACAAACCAAGCAATCCCAAGTACATCTATCATAATATTGGCCTCCAAGTTGGTGATTTCACCAAGCAAAACAAAATGGAACTTGTTAAATGGGATAGATCCATCATCAAGTGAAGAAGCCTCCACTTTTGACATGCCATTCAACAATATTTCATATTCAGAAGGCAGATTATTAAATTTATTATCATCTTTTCATAATCTACCGTTTGAAATTGTGTAGACAGTCCCAACTCTGATAATATCATAATGTCTATCAACTTGTTCATTGAAGCAGACAATCCATATTTGTTCTTCATCCTTTTCAATAATGTCAAAGCTTAATACCTTTCCAATCCCCCTACTGGTGTTGAAGCTACAAATGTTTGATTTAGAAGTAGTTTTACCTCGTACAATCCATCCATCATGAAATGGGGACAATGCTCCAATAGGAAGTATTCAAACAAAATTGTCTGTTAGTGAATTATATGCAGTAGAAGCATTCATTGATGTGGATGAACTTTGGGGCTCCATTTTGTAAACAAGTTATCCTACATAATTTGAGTAATAAAAGAACGATAATAAAATGTTTAGATGATTTAAGTAAGGAAAATTAATTGAAAGGAGAAGATAGTGTGCGTATCAGTTTTAAACATTGGATATATAATTGCACCTAGAAATACGTTTAGAAGATAATACAACACAACACACTTTAAAATTTTCAAAGGTAAGTTAATCTTTTAAGCATGAATAAAGAAGAAAACATTAGGCAACAGTGTGGTTGTATTTAATTTCATACCAATGTAGTAAACAACAAAAAAGGAAAACTATGTTAGGTAGTTGTTCTTAATAGTTTCATGAAGAAATGATTTTTCCTTTGTAAAACAATGTAAATAGCATAAATTTACATAAGAAAATTATATGCTCGTAGAAACTATCTAAAACCACACATCATAAATTCATAATGTAAGTTAATATTCTAAACATGACCAGAAATAAACATTAGGCAGCAGAGAAGTTTTATGAAATTCCATATTAAATTAGTAAACAACGAAAATGAAATATTACATTCGGTAGTTTTGTTTTACGCTTTGAAGAATTAGTGAAAAATTATTTCAAAGTAAAATTCTAAATAAGCTATGCATGGAATTTTTTCACTCCACGGATTTTTGTAGCTCTATTTGGACAGTCTTTCTTCGATTTTGGATTTTGAACATGAATCCCATTTTGAATCAACTTTGTTCCTGGTTCATATTCAATTGCATGTTGAATAGTATCATAAATCAGACCAAAACCTCTTGAGTAGGCTTTTTTTGTTTTGAACTCTGAAAGGAAAATCGTCCGAGGTTCAACAACACCAAACTTTTTCATGAGGTCCTCTTTTATCTCTGTTGTACTAAGTTTTTTTCTTCTATGAAAGACAACATGAATCACAAATTGTTTTCTAAAAAATTGTTCTTCGCAATGAAATTTCACAGATAATGTCCATGTTGGTGCATCACGAGATATTGGGATGATTGACGAGTTCCTAGTCCTCATTGTACTCCAATACAACTGCAAAAAATGGCAATACGTGAGGGCAAAATATAACTTCAACTTAACAGTGAGGATATAATTGCGGGAAGCTCACTCGTTAGGCAACTTTAAAAGCCTTTCGTATACTCAGTCTAACGTCCAACTTGGGACGTGATAGGAGTGCTTCTTCTGGAAATAATCCATCAACAAGTCCTATCTCCTGGTACCGAGCAAGGCACATTTAGCCCATATAAACGAGTTGTATGAGGGTCCAAAGTATTTGTACTCACCATAATGTTTTGGAGACTAAGTAAATTCTAAAATTCATTTTAACATATTAGTGCACATATCAAATAAGTAAAAAATGAAATTAGACATTTAAAGAATTTAGAAAACGAATGCATGAATTTAAGATTTCAATCCTATCAAAACGTAAGGTTGAAATAAATTTTCAGCAAAACACTGCCCTAAAATCATAAGGAACTACTGCATCAATATAGTATTCTCCAGAAAAACATAGCCCTAATTGTATGTGTGAAAAATCTACATATTATTTTTGTCTTTCAATGGCGGTATAAAAGAGGGAATAAAAACGAAATTATTTTTTAGTTGTAGGAATTTCCTTTTAATGAAATTGAATGCATACATTTTTCCATAGAGAAATTACAGACTAAAAATAGAATTAGACACACACAATTTTCCATACAGGAATTATTGAAGATATGGAGTATCAGATTTCCGTATAAATGTATTTCTATGTAAGCTTCAACATTCATATGTTGTGATATTAAGAAAATATTAGACATGCAACTTCAATAAATTTGTGTAGAATGTTGGAAGGTTTACAAGTTAGGGTCATATCTAGGTATAAAAATGAGACATTAAACATGGCATTTATCTGATGTAACTTTCTTACATGTTATGAAATTTGGAGTCATTTTTATGTTAGAGTATTCTTGATTTTACAGAGGTTTCCTTTAGCCATTGGTTTCATGCCTTCTCAACTTTTTTTAATGTGTTACTAAGATTTAATAGGATAATTTAGGTGGTTTGATTTTAATTTTTTCATAGTCTTTTGGACTTTTTCCTGTGTAGACTTGAAAGGCATATGTAAACTAAAAAAATATTGCCCTAAATAAATGCTCGTAAGTCGTACAGTACTAAGCGATTTGATCATGAGCTGCGATGGAATATTGAGGATGTTTCATTTTCTCTACAAATAATGTATGATAATTCAAATATGTAGTTACTGAGGATTGACTATTTTATATCATTGTGATCAAAAGATCAAGTTGAACAAATAACATAGAACCTTTTAGAGGTTTCACAACCTTGACAGATATTATTGATTATTGGGCCTTGTAGATATGCATCTTGTGCTTTTGACATTTTAAGAAATGTATAATTCATTTTACTGGCGCCACACAGACGGATTTGATGCTTAGTGGATGTTTTTTACAAAGAACTAACATAACAGACACAACTTCACATATTTTTACACATTTTCCCGAGGCTTGCTCTTTCCTCTTAATCAGATGGCTCAACTACAACTACACATATTTTGACACATTTTCCCAGGATTTTCTCTTTCCTCTTAATTAGATGGCTCAACTTATAGTATGGTATATTGCTCTGTTTTAATGTTAAACATGCTTTCAGTGTACAACTAGCCTTTAGAAAATGATCAGTGTACAACCAACCTTCTTCTTGTGCATGCTTTGTTTTTTGTACAGAGATGGTTCAACTTATAGTATGGTATATTGCTCTATTTTAATGTTAAACATGCTTTCAGTGTACAACCAGCCTTCAGAAAATGATTAGTGTATAACCAGCCTTCTTCCTGTGCATGCTTTGTTTTCTGTGCAAAGTTTCTACTGACGATTTGTTTCTTTGGTGATGTTTATAGAATCCTACAAACAAGAGAGAGATCATATGTGATGACAAACTAAAGACTCTTTTTGATGGGAGGGAAACTGTTGGGTTTCTGGAGATATCCGTAGGATTATCCCTTGATAATTTAGTTTTTCCAAGTAAACAATTCAGTTGACTGCCTCTACCATGTTCATTTACAGTGACACATGTAAGTACATCATTGGGTCGAAGAATGTGAAATATGACAAGAAATTTTTGGCTATGTAAACAGGATGGTTTGATAGTTTCTGAGTTCAGACTAAAGAATCTGACGCGCATAGTTTTCCATAGACAAATTCAATCTCAAGGTCTTGTTCGGGGAATCTCTCTTTCTACCATCAACTCTATGCAAATTCTTAGTGGGCACTTTGCCGATGACTCATTTCTCACTTTGATTGAGGAGAGGCATAACTTTTCTATTGTTATGTGTTACGCAGAGGTGTTCCATCTAGCCTTTGGTTCTTCGATTTAATGGTGCAAAACACAATGTTATCAAGAATCATTCTTTCCTTTGCCCCCTTAGTTAGGGAAATATGAATGTAAATGGCTTCATTATGGAGAAATATTCAAATTATTGGGCATCCCTTTTGTGTTTTAGGCAACCCCTTCAGACCTCTAGCAATATGTGGTGCTTCGAGCTGCAAGAATGGTAGAATACTTGATTACCAAACAACTCTCTTGCTGGAAAAATTCAGATTTTCTCCAAAGTCTTAGAAGCCACTCATGTCTACTCCTCCTCTTGTTGGGTGCCATCAAAGAAATTAGTGTAAAAGTTAGAAAACTTCTTAGAGATTTCTTTTAGGCTAACCCCACCACCAACAAAGGATTTCATAGAGTAACATGGGAGTTTTGTTGTTTGCCCAAGGAAGCTGGAGGAATGGGGCTTATAGACATCCATCAACAGGGGTCTGCCCTATGTGCTAAGTGGATTGTCTGAGTCATTAAAGGACAAGAAGCCTAGAAAATTTTTATCCGTCATTTCATTTCTGAAGTTTCACCCTAGAGAGCATGCCACTTGGAAAGGACTGGGATTTGCCAACATTATCACTCTCCTGGTCCTAATTAAAATTGTGGGCTCCTTTGTCATCAAAATCATTTGGAAATCTTGGTAAAAAGTCAAGGCTTGGCTCCTATGGAATGGCAACAGCTTCCGTGATGAACTCTCTTTCAATCATCATTCTTTGTGGTGGTCTCCTCTCATTTGTTTCCAGGATAGTTGTTTAGCTGAGGTTCCTTAGATACATGTGCTTAAGCTCTATAGGTAGGGGATATGCACTATTCAAGATATTTATTACAAAAAATTGCAATCTTAGTTGCCTTGGCATCTCATCAATACCAAATTCAGGCTGGTCCAGTGGGACAAAGAAGCCATTGATGAAATCATTGATGTAGTTTTTATGTACATGACACATAAAGTTTACGTTATTTATTTGTAACTCTAGTGGAAAGATTGGAAATGGTATGGAGAGATGCCATTCCAAAATTACACGGCCAACAAAGGCTATGGGTGGCTCTCGCCCCACCTCCATGTGGAGGATAAACTTAACTCTCGATGGGGAATTCGATCTATCACCTCGACGTGGCGTCAAAGATTCCACACTATATGGGCGGCATGCCTGAAGCCCAAAATTCCTCACTTTGCATGGAGTGTTTTACACTAGGGCTTACCGATTGGGAATCATTTAGTCCAACTTGGAGTGGCCAACCTGACCTGCTCGTTATGTGGACGTTTAGAAACTTTAATGCACTTTTTTGGTTCGGTCCCAAGGCTTAAAATGCTTGGAATTAGATCCATTTCTTTTTCCAGGGTTAATTTTAAGACCCTCTGAAAAAAAACCATAGTTATTACTAGGTGAATTTATAAATATGAGTTTCAAAATCTTGGCGGATGACATGAATTGAAAGGAAATGTTGTCGACTGGTAGAAACTATTAGTGGGTACCATAATATTGTCGGCCGGTAGAAAATTTCTCTTTTGTGCATGTGGTAAAGGTGATTTTACTATAAAAACTTGATTATTACTGCAAACGCTAGGTGAATTAACCCAAAAAATTAACTTGTACCGAAAAAAATTAGGTGAAATAACAAGCGACCTAACACCTCAAAATTAGCCAAATCAAAATTTCAAAATCCCAAATATTTGTGAATTAACGAAGATTAGCCACTAAATTTACATTGTCTTTTTTCTTTTGGCATCATGTTTTATTGAGGGATAATCCTAGGATGTCGTAAAAGTTTACCCAAATTTGGGACACTTTCAGAGGGGAAATTTTGTTTTGGATATGGAAAGAAAGAAATGCTTTTCCTTTTACTAACTCTGTTATGGATCAACACTTTTTTGTTTTATAACAAATCCATGGTTACATCTAATGTGTTATTGCAGATTCAAGTCCAAGCAAACAAGGTGGTTCTAAAGGTGGAGCATCTCCAAACTCTCTTGCACCATTGGGGTGACACCCCGTGTAATGTGGCTCGTGTTCCATCATCTTCGACTCATCATTCTCCAACTCGCAATTGTGGCAGTGGTCAATAGCAGGGTGACTTTCACAAGAGTCAATCTCTGCATCGGTCTCATAATCATGCAAGTCAATCCCTGCATCGGTTACCCATCAGGTGGGGCGCCACGTTGCTACCGTCGCCATGGGCTCAGAGATGGGGCTCCCCCCACCACTTGGGTCACCCCTCGTTAGTTTTCATGATTAGTGGAGCATGCCGCCACCTTAGGACAAATTCCCCCCCCCCCCCCCCGTTGCCTTAGCTATCTCGTGCACAGGCGGAGGTTGTTGAAGAAGGAGAGCACACTCGTGGTTCTAGTTGGAACCCTCTTAACTTTGAGAAAAATTTGTCAGGCCTTGACCGACATGACCAAGATCTGTCGTCGACCGAACAACAGCTCGCGGTGACAACTTAAGTCTATTGCTCTTTGTTTCTTTTTTTTATGTAATAGCTCATTTTGCTTAGGCTCCGCCTAGTTGTTTTGTTCTTAGGCCATTTTGTGGCCTAGATTAAATTGTAGCTTTGAAACATGTTTCCATACCACCACCTTTTTATGAGTAGTCTCGGACCATAATACCTCTTATTTTAATATAAAATTTATTCCATCAATTTTTTTATTTTTATTTTTGTTGCATGAATGCTGATTTTAAGGCCGGGAGAGACACATATACTAAACTATCACTTTAAGAGGTGGAACTCCAAGTGAAATTTAAGGGTCACAACTTGGACGTGTTGCTACTTCAAGGAAGAGACTTCATACTTACTACGTGAGATACCACTAGGTATTGCACGCTTTTGTCGTTTGCACACGTAAAAGATACCTAACAAAATGAGATTTCCATGAAGAAAAGAAAATGTAAGGTTACCTAGGCCTAGCTATAAAAGAAAATTGAATATAATCAGATAGAGTTCAAAAACATTTGTCTTTTCAACTACGGGAGGGCTGTCCGGCATATTCTACAAAGCACAGCTGGCAGTTTGCCAGCAGAAAATCTTATTTAACCACCTCCCACGAAAATTGGAAACTCAGTTAGCAGAAATGGCGTCCATGACGGTAGCAGGAGCAACGATAGTGGGAAACGTAGCCATGGCGCCCTGTTTATCGTTGCGCAACAAGCTCTGTAGTAGGCGTTCCGTTTGCTTTTCAAATGTTTTTTCTGTTGCTTCTTCAACATTTTCATCACAATTTGTTAGAGTCGTGCCAAATCCTATAAAGCTGAGCAAAATTTGCAGAGCAAAACCGACTTTTGGAAGGTCTGTTACTTCGATCCGGGCGACGATCGCTGTGGGAGACAAACTGCCGGAGGCAACGCTGTACTACTTGGACGCCGCGAAGGAGACACAGACAGTGAAGATATCTGAGCTGACGGCGGGAAAGAAGGTGATTCTTGTAGCGGTGCCGGGCGCCTTCACGCCGACCTGTTCGCAGAAACATCTGCCCGGATTTGTCGAAAAAGCCGAAGAATTTAAGGCGAAGGGAATCGACACGATTGCTTGTGTTTCTGTAAACGATGTTTATGTAATGAAGGCGTGGAGCGAGAAATTGGATGTGGATGATGAGAGGGTTTTGTTGTTGAGCGATGGGAATGGGGAATTTACGGAGGCGTTGGATGTGGCGCTGGATTTGAGTGGTAAAGCAGGGGGTTTGGGGGTGCGGTCGCGGAGATATGCGATGTATGTGGAGGATGGGATTGTTAAGGTGCTGAATTTGGAGGAGGGCGGGGCGTTTACTGTGAGTAGTGCGGAGGAGATTCTCAGAGCTCTGTAATGGGTTTTAGGTCAGAGTTTATGTTAGGGTTTATTGCTTAGGATCGAATAATATTACTGTGTTTTTTTTTTCGTTTCCCTTCTGTGTGCGCGGGTCAAGGCTATGGTTGACGGTTCCTCGTGAGTAGTCCAAATTGAACGAGTCTTCGTGGACAGTTATTGCTTAAATTTATTTTCATCGTTTAGAAAATAAGAAATTACTTTAGAGATATTGATTGTTTGTTTTATATTTGAATAGACTTAAGGAAGGATTTTTTATTTTCGAATATATACTAGCAATCGCATGTGTATAATGCAATGTGAACGCCGAACAGTATATGTTATTTGATTTAGAGGGATAGTTATTATTTTTGTAGTTGATATCGATAAAGGGTGTACATGATTTTGCAAGTGTAGGAATATATATGAAGCATTATATTTAAAGGTGTTATCTCTACATTTCAAATTTGTTACAAATTCGTACATATACATTTGCAAATCTTATATCATGAGTGGTAGCCTTTCGTACATTTGCGAGCTATTTTATTTGAACTAAACATGAATACATGAAGACTTTTGTACATTTGCAGATTTTATATCATGAGTGGTAGCCTTGTGCTTATGCTCTGCCCATCTTCGAGATATATCAACCTATCCCTCTTATTATTATTAATCATTAAAGGCCCTCAAAAGATCCATCAAATGCACATTGAACTATCTATCACGCACCACTAAATGTGCAATGAGAGCTCTGTCACAGCCCCCAAAAATGTCCATTGAGATCCTTTGTAAGTTTAAATCACGTTCTTAGTTCCAGGTCTTTAATCAAGGGTATTTTTAATGTTTAATTTGAATGTGCACATAGAACTCCCCTTTCACATTTGCACAAAAGTCTTATGTCCTTGCTCTCAAGGATCTGTTTTGCTACTATATGTATGTGCACCCAAGAATTCAATAGAAAATATAAGTACCTGATTGACAAGCTTCTAACCCAAATTTAAGGTCCAAGATATAAAGCACCATTCTATTTTACCTTATATTTAATAATGTATTATTTATGCAATGGGCAATTTGAAACTTTAAATTTGAAAGGGAACCAAGATGCAATTCTAATTTTATTTTCCTTTTTTATTCAATTTGAGTTCAACGTTGCTCATTTTATTTGATATGGAGTTTATTGTATAGCTTGCATTGCACACCGCATTTGCAATTCCTAGCAGGTTATACTATTTTCTTAGCAAAAATGAACAAATGTATTGACAATTAAAATATGTGAAAAAGTAGCACAAACCGCTCCAAATTATGCATTACGGACTGAGAATGGTAATTTTAACATGGATTACATTTTCTATAGACTTCTACCAATGAATTGGGGAAAACCTTGCAAAGAAGCATTTTCCTGAGGGCCCAAACTGAAAAAAATGTGATTCAAGCTAAAATTTACCCATAGATAGTATCTCTTATATTGGCATCATCAGGGATAAACTTGAATTCTATAATATATTAAGAATTACACCCCACTGCATATCAGAGGGGGTAAACTATCTACATGAATAATGAGTAGCATAAATTCAAGAAGTGGACCTACATTCTAAGATATGGAAAGAAAGAAATTATTCGTGAATGGCAAAAGTTACTCAAACGTAAAGCAAGTTACATCTTTTCAGGATTAACTTCTTGTGATGTAATTAGTGAATATCTTGATAATCTTAAAAATTCATGTGCTTATTTTAACCTGAAATAATGTCATTGAGATGGAAGTAGTAAAATTTGGAGCTAATGTGTAGAGGGTAGAGTGAGATGACTTATCAAAGTACAAGTGAGATGCAAGAATTAACATGTTTAAAGTTACATTACATTTGGGTAATACTGTCAACTGTTAACCATAAAATGAAATCATGTAATTTTTGGATAACATGTCCATCATGTAACTCATGTTATTGTACTAATTTCCAAGGCGTTATCAAAAGACCCCATTTTGTACATATCCAACAATGATCGCAGTCCATGAGATTACATTTCGTTGAGGCATTTATTTGAAAATCCGTAAAGCCTCATCAAGATCCCCATTTTGTAGCATACCCTGTAATAATGGCATTCCATGAAATCACATTTACCTCGTTTTAAGGCAGTTTGTCAAACAACTTGCTTGTGCCTTATGTATGCTTACAACGGGATTTGACATACATATCTATGAGGGAAGTCAAAACTATAACACCCAGAAAAAGTAAGATTTTCAATTTTTTTTAATGGATTTCCATACCCTGTGCCAAAGCTCCCATTTTGGCACATGCTGGGAGGATGCTGACAAAGGTTGTCGAGTTTGGATTTTCACCTGCCAATTGCATTTCCTTAAATTGTATCCAATGTTTTATCAACGAGGCCCTAATTGTGCATATCCAGAAATGATGGCAGTCCATGAGACTACATCTCGTTGAGGCATTATGTCAAACAGTTTGTGTGCATTTTTTATGCTTCCACATTTTGTATACATACCAATAAATCAGATATTTCCCTTTGTCAAAACTATATCGTCTGACAACAATCCACTTTTAATTATCTTTGGATGAATCTCTCCACCTTGTTTCAAATCTCCCATTTTGGCACACAAGTAAGGAGGATGCTCATGAAAAGCTTGTACCGAATTTGGCTTTACACTTGCGACTTGCATTTGTTTGAAAATCTCCAAGGCATTTCCAACAAGCCCAATTTGTGCATATCCACCAATGATTGCAATCCATGATACCACATCTCATTCAATAATTTTGTCAAATAGTTCTCGCGCCTCCTGTGTCCTTCCACATTTTGCATACATGTCTATCAGAGTATTCATCACAATAACGTTAGATTGAAACCCGCATCTCATGATTTTTCCATGGATCTACAAACCATACGTTACAGATACCATGTTTGTGCATACAAGGAGAATACTGGAGAAGGTGAACTCATGACTTGGGTTGGATGCCTATGGATGCCCTTGTAGTTTTTGAAACAGGAGCAATGCCTCTTGAGGGACAGGAGCAATGCCTCTTGATGTCTTCGGTAAGATGAAACGATCATATTCAACGAGACTACGTCCAAAAAAAAACCCAAAAAAATCCCCCAAAAAAAACATAACGGCATGCACAGATACATAATACGGATCGAATGTGTCCTCCGAATCCAAAAATTCATGAACAACACCAACCTATCCTCAGTTCCATGAGTAGATAATAAATTGAATTTCTTAGACTGTAAATATTGTGTTCTAGGACTGGAAGAAAATAATATATAAAAAACTTGTGTTCTTTTATGCAGGATAAGAATTTATAGATTTCCATGCGTAAGCATCTAAATGCATATGTATAGAATCAAGTGCATTGCATGAGCATAATCTTTACTTCCAAACACGGCTGATTCAGATGGACATGAGAATCATCTTTACTTCCAAATATAGTTGATTGATGGTGTATATATCAATGTGTATCAATCACTGTGAGTGGAAATAAAGATGAAATAAATAAACGGGACTTTCTTTGCAGAGACCGGGATTCAAATCCTAGACAACTGTTATGGGCTTCTTCATGGCGATGGGTTTTTTCTCGGCCTTGGGAGCCATTGTTGAATACAGCTAACATAAATTAGACTATGCTTAAAATATATTCGTACTCACAGACGCAAGATAGAAACAACGATTTGACGATGGAATGATTTTTCAGAAAATTTGGTGCTACGCTTACATAGATACTTAATCTTTTCTAAAATTGGTGTATTTGATTTGACACGGATTGCGAGCCCTGTTTAAATCTCGACAGTCGGCTCGGTCCAAAAAAACCCAAAAAAACCCCCAAAAAAAATGTTAAAATAGCCGGAAAAGCGAAAACGTCCAAACGGCCGTCAAACCGTCAATTTTAAGATAGTCGTAGAAATGTCCGGAGGTCCTTTACCATAGGGGGAATGCCTTCGGCGTAAATATATAATGTTAGGCCCTTTCGTGAATACCTACTCCAAGTGTATCTCGTACTTTTATTGCATTATTTCTATCTAAAAAGCAGTTGAGAGCCTTCCAGGTAAAAGGTCAGAAACTTAATTTATAGTTTTGATTGTGTACTAATTGTAGTAAGTGTACAAATGATCTTCAAATTGAAACAAAAAACATCTTTAACTTCTTTTGCAATTGTCTAAGAGTACAATGTCAAATGGCAATTGGGATTTAAACATACGAGAAATTGTAGACCTAAACCTCTTTCCCTATTTACTTTGTGCTGATTATTTTCACATATTTAAATGGGTCACACAAACAGTTTCAAATATGAGACCTTCTAAATTTGTAGCTTAGTGTATGTTGTAAAAACTCTGACTAACATGTGTGGCTCTAAATTGGTACTCATGGTGCACATGCTCCATTGGTTATATACCAGTAAGCTCTAGAATTGAGGTCATATAATTCAAGAAGTAGCAATGCTCCTTACTGTGGTAAATCACCATTACAATGCTTTAGAAAATGGGGGTAGAAGAAAAATTTGTAGATAGTTTTTGATATTTATCTGAATAGACAAATCTGTTGATAGCCTCATAAAAACGTTTGCATTTGACAAAAGGGTCTAAATTCAAGCAAATTTTACATATTAATACTGTTGAAAAAGTTCTATTATACATAGTGTAATTCCACAAGTGCCCCTAAATCTAAATATAACAATCAACAATTAAATCAAAAATTAGAGTAATTTTGTGTCTGTAGGAAGTGCATAATAGCCTACAATTATAGTACCGTTTATTGAAATTTCCTTTTTAGAATGAAACCAAATTTCTTAACATTAACTCTAAATTTATGTTCTCTTCAGTAATTACGCATTTGCCGCTAAATCTAAATACAACAATCGCCAATAAAACCACAAATTAAAGTAATCTCGTGTATGTAAGAAATATGTAATAGCAATTAAACTAAACAAAAAACAATAAAAAAATATTCTATCGTAAAATTAAAGAGATGTACCTATTCAACCATACACATCATGCCTATCCATGAAAATCTAAAAAACATTAAATCATACAATTTTAGGAAAAAATGTAGTTTTTTTTTACCTACAGTCACGCCTGCTTCAAAGTATTTAATAATTTCTTCATTAAAAAATGTTTAACGGCGTTAGCAGACCAACGATGCCCCCTAGTTTAAATATGTTTAGTATACCGCTAGTTTAATTGTGTCTAGTATACCGCTAGTTACCGCTAGTTTAGTATACCGCTAGTTTACTATACCGCTAGTTTAAGTGTGTTTATTATACCCCTTTTTTTGATGTGGTTCAAAGAAGAAGAAGCAATGCTTGCACGTGTGAAGGTTGGACCGATTTCAGTCTTTGACAGGCGTGCCGAATCCACTCAATCACCACCCGCGGACGTGCTTCTAAATTGCAATGTTATGCATCCACAGTTGGAATCCGACTGCATTATTTTTGAAGCTACACACAAACATAACTGTCGTTTTCTTTGCAGAAAATGAGGTACCTTGCCAAGCCACGCCGCCACGAAGATTCTCATGCCAAATCAAAACTGCATCATGGCTCCAAGATTTTCATGGAGATGGAATTTTCTTGGGTTCAAGTTAAAGACCCACTTTGTCTTTACGTGTTTATAGCTAAAAAAATTTCCAAACGCGCCGCCAAATAAGTGATGGATTGAGTACATTCTTCCAGTTTTTTTTGTTTCAGATTGGCTGGTCTAAAAGTCCTTAGGTAAGTATTGCCAGAGGAGAAGAATTTTAGAAATATTTTTAGTGGCGAAATGTACCGGACAAACCTGAAACACATCACTTTCCTCGTACTTTTCTTCATTTGGTCGGCCTTGTCTTATGATTAGTCACTAAGTGGACACATTGCGTGATGAAGACTAATCGCTGGAGCTGTACAGAGCCCATTTCCCTGCCGCCAATACCAACTTCGTGGATTTTTATATGGAAGTGGTTTTGATTTACTGCCATTAGCTTCATTTGTGCTTATGATCGGCACCCAGTTCCTGTTTTGTGCAGAGATTCGACGAAAATGGAGGATGGATTCGTGGGCAATCAAAGCGTTGTAACGCTTGCTTACTATGCAGACCAATGCAGGGTTGAGAAATCACAGATATCTGAGAGGTATCGAAACATTCTATACATTTCAGAAGGTTTAATAGTTCTATTATTAAAGCATTGTTTTCATGGCAGCTATGGAGGAGGAGATTCAGCGAATCCCGAAGAAAATCTCCGGTGGCATTTTCCTTCAAACGTAATGTCACATATTCTTCGCCAGATAACTTATGTTTTCTTCTCATATTCGTATTAGAAGCCTGAGTTAATTTGTGTTGAGTTCTTAGAAATTTGTTGGTGTTAAAACAAAGCTTGCTTCCTGTTTGCAAAATGAAGATAAATATGAGAGGTGCCAAGGAAATCGTGAGGGCCGAGTTGAAATTGTCTCAACTGCAAATGGTTCAGTTGCTCCATTTAAAGAAGATGTACGTGGGAAACATCCAGGACTTGCATCCTGCTATCACAGATGAAGACATTTATTCATGTCATCCTGTTGATCTTCTGAAAAATGGTATTTCAGCACATTAATATGAATGAAAAACATATTATAATGTCGTCTCTGAATCGATTAAGAAGAGTCTTTTGGCTTAAACTGTGTGGTGATTGTTTTGACACGGATCGCGAGCCCTGTTTAAATCTTGACAGTCGGCTCGGTCCAAAAAAAACCCAAAAAAACCCCAAAAAAAAAAACGTTAAAATAGCCGGAAAAGCGAAAACGTCCAAACGGCCGTCAAACCGTCAATTTTAAGACAGTCGCAGAAACGTCCGGAGGTCCTTTACCATAGGGGGAACGCCTTCGGCGTAATGATATTTTTTTTTTTCCATTAAAAATAGAAAGTAGTTTTATAATTCTAGAAATTGTAGAAATGGTTTACTCTTGATACTTCTGTTTGTTTTTTTATTAACAAGCAATTTTATCGGGTGGCTGCAATGGAACTAGTGACAGGTGGAGAATAAAAATGCAAGCCATATGAATGCACATTTCAATGTCAATTTGAATGCAAAGCTGCCAACAATAATTACTGTTAATATATTCAAGTCAACGGTAAACTATATTGATTCTAGAGCAACACTAGAAAAACATTCATAAAATCGATAGTAAAGATGATGTTATTGTACATGTCTACAAAATGTGGAAGCATGCACAAGGCATGTGGGTTATTGAATAAAAAGGCATGGAAGAAATGAGGTCTCTTGGAGTGCAATGACCATGGGGTATGCAAGTAATATTCTACACATATATCCACAAATCCTATGTGAATTGAGCCATAAAATATGTAAACAATGAGCAAACATGTTTATGTCTATGGCATTCTTAAAAAATATATTCAAAGTTAAAGTGGTTAAGGATCACACACCTTTTCATACTCAAAAGCTTCATGTTTCGAAGTAACTATTTTTGCACATTTAAGGCACAATGATCAATGAAGTTTTAAGAATAAAAGTGTCCTCTTGGATTTTGTATGACAACTCTAACTTAGCCACAATGTCCAACAATGGAGAAGATTGTCTTATTTCTAGTTGTAAAGGCTTTTCCAACACTTGACCTTCCCTTTGCCCATTGACATGTTGCAAACTAATATAAAATACAACCATTATTTAGAAGATATCATAGCTCTTATATGGTGTAGAAAAGAAAATTGTATATAGGCAATTACCATTTGATGTTTGCAGAAATTGCTGGAGTCTTTTGATGTGTTTTGCAAACTTTAGTAAATGAGTTCCTTTTGCGTTTATTTCAAGTGCCACATCATACCTGTGGATTTTGCATTTCTTTATTGAAGAAATCAGAAGCTCCATTTTAGTAGTAAAAAATTCAAAATAATTCCATGATATTAGTTACATTTAATAAAAATAATGCAACCCACCTTTCGTCAAATAGAGGTCTATGATGACTGTATTATCTAGGCAATGGATGTGAACTTGCTTCCATTCACAGGTAGGAATGCACTCATCAGTGCCTTTCTAGGGTGTCAGATACACGGATTGAGTTTCTATATACATTCTTGATTAGTCGTTATGGACTTTGCAATTGGGAACATGCAGATTTGTATCACAGTCTTTGTAAAGTAAACTTATCAATGTTATTCTACGTATGATATGTGTCAAAATTAGTTGGTTTTTGAAAAGTGCACAAGTTGAATAGATTTCCTCAAGCACAAGATCTTAAATAAATTTTACAAACTTACATTGCAAAAATGGAGACACATGACCCTCAATAAACTTTTTTTAAAAAATGTAACATTCTATATTGAAACATGCATATTGTCCATGAAATGATTGTGTATTAAATTGCAGTCCTTGGAAACTTTCACTAACAAAATCTAAGGAATAGACCCAAAATAACATTGCATTTTCTAAGATACCGATAATTGCAAATCCTCATTTTATAAAGGCTTATAATTATGTTTTGAAGGAAAGACTTGATTCCCATGACTAGGTAACATATAGATCGTAAGCACTTTTTGTAAAGAAAATATGTTGGAGAAAATGAGCCAATTTGAACTATAATAAAGACACAATAAAAAATAATCAATTATAAAGGGGGTGATAGCTCGATGGTAGAGAATCCCAACATAGAAAATGGGAAGTCTAAGATTCTTGTCTTAGTTAGGCCATGCAAAATAATGTGGTGTCATAACTTTGGAAAATACAATAGATGAATTCAACCCTTTGCACTTATAACCAACAAATTCCTGAAATATTAAAAAAAAAAGTGTTTGATAGAAGTGAGACAATAAGTCATGACTTGTGTTTGGATTGATTTCAAATATTGCCATCCTCAAATTTTACCATTCAACATGATAGGCATGATAATATTTATAAAAAATATAGTGGGATGCTTGTATGAATGTTAAAGCATTTCACCTCACTGTCAATTCTTTTCAAATCCTTTCTTATTGCTAACATGTGGCAATATAATAAACTCATTTATCATTAGAGTTTGTACAAAATCAACCAAACACCTATACTTTTTCTTTAAATACCATATAATCCATATCAATATATAATTTGCAAGTGTAAGCTGTAGAAATTGACGTAATCTTATAACATGATTCCATAAACAACTCTCAAGTACAATGAATTTGAAACCAATGGATCAACTTAACTTTTTCAGAGTGGGCCACAATCAAGGATCACGATTGGATAGGATCGAATGCATAAAGCAACAACCTATGTGTAGTAGTGAAATCTAAAAACACTCAAGGAAGAAACAACTATTCAATAAACAATAAATTTTTCATAAAATCATTAGCTCATCCATTAGCCAAAAGATGCATATGGGGTTACATTATATAGTTGGAAATTAGGTCACCCAAAAAAGTAACCAACTCAACTCACAATTAGAAAATGAATTAATGTGCATTCCCCTAATAATCTATGATTAACCTAAACAAGCTAACTAGATAGTGTAGGTAAAACCATATAGTGGGGAAAAAACCTACACCAAACCCTCGCTAAGCGTAACTTAGGTAGGTAGAAGAAAGGTGGGTGTCGGCAACAAGGCCTGATGAAGTACCCACATACAATGCAAATCTTTCATAAAGTGGAGAAAAGAAAAAAACCCAGTGGAAAAAACTCCTCCCCAAAAAAGATAAAGGAAAATAAGGTAGGACTAGAAAGCCCCACTCAAAGCTACAAATTCATGTAGCCACCCTATATCCTGCAAAGGAGCCTCCCAGATTGACTATGGATCATAAGTAGAAGCAATGAAGAGTGTGCCATATTTTTCAAAGCTTGGAATTATGTTCCAAGACATAACAAAACTGATTTCTAGATCACAAGGCCTTTCATGACAACATTGATATATTTGTTGAGAAGTACAAGGATAAGAATTAGATGTAGTGAAGAGTGGATCACCATGAAAATTTGAGTGAATCTGCCAAGTGTCTAATGGGTCTCTAACCAGTGTGTGGTTCCTATACAAGGAACTATGCTCATGTAAAGTAGAAGAGCCAACTGTCCCATGAAGGGATGGTGTACCTAAAGAAACAACAAAGAATGAATGTGGAAGGCCCTTTAATTGTGTACTAGACTTCCTGATGTATGACGAGTCTTCAATCAAGGTGCCTTCTCCTAGAAAATTCAACGATGGACTAAAAGTAGGTGGATCAAGAAATAACTCCTCAAAATCTAAAAGGTGACAAGAAGATTGTGGAGGTGTGTTCCCATCATTAATGCATTCATCTATGCTAGAAGAAAAGTCATCATAATCATAAATGCGCTCCAGATTTAAAATGCCATTAAGTACAAGTGAATTGGATGAAGAATCTGAATGAGGGATAAAGTGTGAGAAGGAATATAGTCGAGTCTGGTGATCGACTACACCCACTACAATGATAGTGTCACCATGCAACTCTCTAACATACATTGAATCTGGAGTTTACTCAACTCGCATGCCCTCACTATGGTGAATAATCTGGTAGAGAAATAGAATATTAGTTGATAGCGAGAGAAAATTAGAACCTTAATGAATGTTCCTCCACTCACTTCAACAAACCCTCTCCCAAAAACCTGTGCAGAGGTGTTGTCACCCAAACATATAGTGGACATGTCACATGGCTTCAAGGAAGTGAAATTCACGTGTGAAGAGGCAGTATGATGTGATACACCAGAATTAATAACCCATATAGGAGTTTGTGGTACAACTGTAACTAGGGCTCTCCTCCTTCTTTTCTCCTTTCATGATTCTTTCTCTTTCCCTTTTCCATTGTCATTTTCCTTGGATGATTCATGGGTCGATGAAGATGGTTTAATAGACTGGGAGACACCTATGTTTTTCTTCTCAAGAAGACTCGTGAGGTGGTCAATTTGATTTTTCATACATTTTCTTTCATCATGCTTTCATATGCAATACCCACATTTGATCCTCTCTTTCTTGGACTTAACATTGGAAGAGGAAGTTCCAGATTTTGATTTGGAAGTGGGATTATTTTGATCCTTCTTGTTCTCATGATATCTATTATTCTATTTCTTATCTTTGCTTGAAGCCTTCTATTTCTCATGTATAATAAATGGATCATGTGGTTTAGAGGACTTCATTACATCCATTTTGATCCAGATAACAATCCAGGAAACAATTCTAGTGGGGCAACTTTTATGAGTCATAACTTATGCACTGTAGCTCCAATTGACTCCATTCAAAATGTGTAGGAAAGCTTGGACCGTGTAGATATAGTGGAGAGTTGGAGAATTTTGTTTGGAAAATTTTGATCCCTGAAATCTTCTTCTAAAGGCCTCAAAATGTCGTTTTGTAGTGTTGTCTAAAACTAATAATTACGCAAAAAATTTGCATATGTAATTCATGGAAGATGAACCACCTCATCTCCCTTGAGATTGGAAACCTTCCACATTATTCTATATGTATTTTGATATTTCTATAATTAGGTATATAATTATATATAACCCAAAAGGGAAGGACACACATCTCCTTGCAGAGATATCTATTGTAATTTCATTCTTCATAACAATTTACATATATTTTTTAGAGATAAATTTACTATTTACATGTGGTAGAATTTTTATTCTATCCTTTGATCCCAAAACCCCTAAGTTTTGGATCACATTTGAATAATCTTGTCTTAGTCTGAAGTTAAGTCAACAACAAAATTGTCCAAGGATGACATGGTCTATGTAGCTCCAATAGCACTCCTAGTGGCATAAAAGGTAGAAATAAAGACAAAATAGCCGGAACCCAATTTGGAAAGGATGCAAATAACCAATTAATAATCCATTTTGTCTATGCCTCATAGTTTCAACTGCAACCTAAGTGATTTGAATTTGGTGAAGAATTTGTGTGTCGTATTGAAGTTACCTAAGCTCAAATTGATGAGCTCATTCTCCAACTCATGACCTATCATTATATCATGCTTCCCAAAGAGTCCTTCCAAAATGGTCCACACTTTATTAGGAGTAGATGAAGATTCAATATGAAAAAGAAAGTTTGGAGACATTGAAAGGTATAATAGACTGTAGGATTTGTCACTTCTATTGTACCACTTCACCTTCTCTACATTTGGTATCAGTTTTATTTCTATACCCATTATGATCTAGTGTATGCCTTTACTCCTCAAGAGGATTTATATTTTGAACTTACACTCGTGATAGTTAAATGGTGTAATAAGTGGAACATGAGACCGGTCCATTGCAGCAAGTGGTTGTATACTGATTTGAGTGAGATGGAAAGACTTGGATATATAACCCTATTAAATTATAGAGGTGAAATTTTACAAGGCATGACAATATTACCAATGCGTAGAGCTTGAAAAAACTCATACTTTTAAAAAAAAGCACCTGAAATGGGGTTTTTAGCTAAAAGTTATGGAAGTTTGAAGTTTCTTGCTCATTAAAATTAATCTCCACTTTGCATGAAAAAAATGGGGTGGAAAGAGTTTTCCAAAATTTATGATGGAAAATTAAGCCCCCTTGGGTTGGGAAAACCAAGGGCTTAATTCTCATGTGCCCAAGGGCTAAGGGATACTTTGAACAGTTGGACTTGATGTGTGTTGAGCAACGAGTGGAACCATAAGCATGTTGAATAGGTCACAAAACTTGAAACGTCTTAAAAAAGTGTCAGAACCTGAAGCTTGAAAAACAGGTTGAAAAATCTGAAGCACTACATTGACCGGGGGTCAGGGGTTTGACCAAAAAATGCAAGTTGTGTTGATATGTTGAGATGTCCCAAAGTCCTAAAAACCCAAAACATTACGCATTGAACATGGATCAGAAGTTTTACCGCATATTGCAAGTTTCATGTCAAAGTGCTGAGATGTTTTGAAGTCCCAAAAACCTAAAACACTAGACGTTCACCGGGGTTTAGAGGTTTGACGGAAGATTGCAAGTTTCATGTTGAAGTGTTGAGATGTCTTGAAGTCCCAAAAACCCAAAAAATTGGGCATTGACCAAGGTTCAGAGGCTTGATTGCAGATTAAAAGTTTTACAATTGTGCACAAAATACCTAAACTTCACTCAGTTGGGATTTTTGATATGTCAAGCACCCTAAAAAACCTGAAATACACTGGGTCGGGATTTTCAACTTGTTGAACAATTAGGAAATCTCAAAATGCACATATGGTGATAAAATTACAAGGAAAACCCTAAATCTTGAAAATTCGGTATGTCTTCCACAAAAAAGAGTAAACACCCACCAAATGTTTCAAAAAACCTAGAAATGATTTTCCTTTTTATTTTTGAGCCCAAGATGGTGCGTTTTTTGCAGATTCTAACAAAGAACCTTAAAACCCTTCAAAAAATGGCCGAAATCCCCTATCAAAAAATTAGGTTGTGTTTGCAATTGGACCTATGGTTTTGAATCCTTTTGAATTCAACATCATTGTTCATTTTTCATGTAGAGAGTCTGGAGGAACAAATTTACACGGATTTTCTAGAAACTCCACCAAACCCTTGAAAACCAAAATCAATGAAAAACAAACACCAAATGAGCTAAAATGCAAGATCTTACAATAGAGGCAATGAAATTCAAATACTATAATCGCTAGATGATACAATGTTGAAGTGGGTCACACTTAAAGATCATGATTGGATAATATCGAATGCACAAAGCAATAACCTGTGTGTAATAATGAAATCTAAAAACACTCATAAAATAAAAAACTCTTCAACAAACAAGAAATTTTTCATAAACTCATTAGCTCATCCATTAGCCAAAAGATGCATAGGAGGTTACATTATATAGTGAGAAATTAGGTCACCCAAAAAGGTAACAACTCAACCCACAATTAGAAAATGACTTAAAGTGCATTCTCATAGTAACCTATGATTAACCTAATGAAGCTAATTAGACCGTGTAGGTAAAACCATATAGTGGGAAAAGGCCTACACCAACAAACTTCACACAACAATGAATTTATGTAAATGTTTGCGAGTGGTAGGATGCTCTAATGAATACAATGATTAAAATGTGGTTTCACAACAATTTAAATATAATGAAATAGCTGAATTTAATGGTGCATTTCAAACAAGATTGGAATTCAACAAACCGTAAGAATACTAGTAAACATAAACTTATGTATTTATTAAAGGTGTTAGGATGAAAAATATAAACTCAATGTAGTTTTCTTAATAATTTTTTTTTTCTAGTTAACAGACGAGTAAGCAAAGGTTGAATTGTGCTACATGTAAAACATTTATTTATATATTCCATATAGAGGCAAGTAAAGCCATATATGACGACGTTTTAGTTATTCAGAAAAAAAAACATAAGTCTACTATGTATTGAAAAGGAATGCAAGAACACACTAGTTTGTACAATG
Source organism: Taxus chinensis (assembly GCA_019776745.2). Taxonomy (NCBI): domain Eukaryota; kingdom Viridiplantae; phylum Streptophyta; class Pinopsida; order Cupressales; family Taxaceae; genus Taxus; species Taxus chinensis. The sequence goes on along the minus strand of CM034146.1, from coordinate 7,421,850 downwards.
ACATAACACAATGTGTAAGTTTACTTAGCTATACAAAAAATATAATTAGTTTACGATTTGATAAAGATTCATAATTTCAATAAGTTGTTCGATGTGTATATGTAGAGCTTCATCGACGTATTTTTTAATATGAGCTGACATCCATGCAAAACAACAATTACAACTATGGAAAAGATATGAAAAATAACATTTTTTGCTTGTGTAAAAATATTTATTAGAAAGAGAAGAAAACATATTAGTTTCCTATTATTATTGTAACATAAGTTTATGGAGAGTCTAAAGATGATTACTTTTTGAGTTTTAGTTGAAGGTTATCAATTTTTGAACCATGTTTTCCCAATATTTCTGGTCTCCTTTATTTTATTATGGTCTCCTTTATGGTGTCTTCTTTGCAATATTTCTTTGCTGCCAAAATCATTAGTATAGTCCTCATTTTCCTCCATGCTAAGAGAATTGTTAAGTTTTGTTATGGATATCGAGTGTAGTGTTTGCTCTTTATGTTTCCTTATTTGTATGTATTGGTTGTTTTGCGTTTTTGAATATCTTTGGAAGGAAAATGGCAGAGAAATCAAAAGATCGTGCAAATAAAAACTCTTGATATAGTTGTAAATGTCAATCCCTGGTTTGTTTGGCCAATATCAATTATTTCTCTAGGAAATGTAATTCCTTGTGATTTATGTATTGTCAATGCCCATGCCCTTTTGAGAGGCACTTCCACAAGTGATGGGCTCAACAGGCACACACTCTAGTTTCTCAAGATTCCATGTTGGCCCAATGTAGTTTTTTAAATTCAATGATAACATACAATGGTAAATCATGGATTTTTTTACATAGCGTATAAAGAATGTTGACTACTTGTCCAAGGGAACCATTAACTAGTCTTGCCACAACCCACAAATTACATACATGAATTACTTGTTGGCAACAACATAAGAGGGCCTTCGCTTCTAGCTATTTGTCATTTGCTTCACATGTGGTCTTTATTTTTGTGTACTCCACATCACTTCTTGCAATTGGAACTCCAAGAAACTTCAACATTTGCTTGTTGTGGCGGAATACCTTATTGTTTATTGCAAACAAGTGTATAGAAGAATGAATGTCCATTACTAGAGGCTACTGACCAATGTCTCCAACAAGTTTATTTAAATGTACACCAAATGGTATATTTATATGTTGTGGAAATGATTGCAATCAATCATCAATATGTGAAAATAATTTGGGGTTGATGAAGCTCATCATACCAATTAGGATGTGAGATACATTTTTCTCGTCTTCCTAAGGTGCAAGTTTCGTCCCTTCTAATGGCTTCATATCTTTTATAGGTATACGTAAGGAGGAAGGTATTGTGGAACCCTAAATGTTGAAGGGCAATAAGAGAAAGCAACAATAAAGGAGTTTGGCAGTTTTCCGTATGTAATGAGAAATTTGCTTTGATATTATTGATGAGAAATTATTTAAATGTCCCAACAGTTCCTTCTATTATCATTTTAAGTGGAGAAGAGACGTTTATTTGTCAAAAGTGTTCAAGAAAAATGTTGAAATCTAGGCCATATGAAGGAGAGAAAGCCACGTGCTTTTGAAGGCTCTAGAAACAACATCGGTCAATAGGATGGCTTGCACGTCTAGACTTGATGATAGTTTCTTGCAAGAAACTGGGAACAATAACATTATTCCATTGGTGGGAAATATGAAATTCAAGGTAACCGAGAATGACTATATAATTTTTTTCCATTTCCATAACAGGGTGTAGGATAGACAAGAGCTGTCACTCATCGGTTTGAATGCAATCAACAGTGTTGTTGTATAATCGGTCTCGTGCACTACGAGATATTTTGTTGGATGATGATCTACATGTCAAGGCTAGTACCTTTGTGATTCACATATTTTCCCATGCTACAATTATCTCTGGAGTGTTGCTGTCAATATCAGTATGGATGTCCCGAAAAGGTTTGTAAACAAGTTTTCTCGTATAGAATGTTTCGTAGGACTGACTTTCAGGTTTTGGAACATGGAAGACTTGAGCCTTTTCTTCCAGTTTGAGGATTTTCTATTTTGTAAGTGTGTCTAATTTTTTATAGCTTCGATAAGCGACAAATGTTTGAGGGCCATAGTGTACAAAACATATGCATCTATGAAATATGCTCTTCTTGATGTGTTCAACAATTCATACAAAACACGACAAAGAACCTTATGACCAATGTGCAAAGAAACACATGGACGCGTGCACATGACAAGGGGTAAGTTTTACCACAAATGAAGAGTTTCTTGTGCAGGGTCATTGAAATTGGAAGAGGCAGATATTTTTAGTTAGAAAATGATGGTAGCTATTTGATTTACCCTAGTCCTTTGTAATATATTTCACAACAACACAATGAGATAAAATAGGGTGGAAATCAATGTTTGTGTGCCATAAGGAAAGCATGTCTGGATCATTCATATTTAGAAGTTTATTTTTACGCCTAAGACAATATTTATTCAAGTTTGTTGCACCCAACACAAGTGATTATATCGATTGTAGATCCCAAGGAGAATTATACTGACAACAAAGAGATCTACATTTTTTTGTAAACATGTTTTTTCACTGCATTTCGTATTCCTTTGCACTCTATTCAAAAGCTATTGATAGTCAATGTGTGGGTTTGAAGCAAGAATGGTTGTTGTGTCAAGTAAACAAGGGTCATCATTGAGTGGGGGATGGATTCTTGTAGAAGATTAGAAATCATGTTTTGTGTTCCATGCTGAAATGTATTTTTCAAAGAATGATTTGGTATTTGCAACAACTACATGGTCATCCCAATCTAATGCATCAATGTTTGGCACACCTTGTAACCAAAGGAATCCATGTACCTGGGAAGAACCATGGTGCTACCACTTATACCTAAGGCGTCAAAAGGAAATTTAAAAATTATCAAAGACAATATTTTGAGTAATATATTAGAATAAATAATCGATTCTTTAAACAAAAGAACACATGTACTAATAGTCCACTGCATGGAACTATAGACTTCTTCACAAAAGACGGTGAATCATTGATGCAGGTATAGTGAAGTGATATTTGGATTGGTAAAGACATTTTAAATTCTCCATTTAAATTTTTGCAGAGCATCTTGAGGGGGGAATCTAGGCGTGACTTTATGTAGATCTGAAAAATTTTGTATATGCAACGCTTAGTGTGAATAATAGAATCAAGGCATAAAGTTGATGGATTGTGTCTATCAACTCAATACGAGACTTATTCCAATATGACCAAATGCCTCACAACCCTGACCCATGCCTCGTTATCTTGTTTATTAATTTTCTATTTGACGATTCCTGGAGGTGACGTCGTAGATCTTGAATAATTATGGGAAGCATGGACCCTCGATGTATTTTTTGACAAAGACATCTATTGTTTCCTGTATGATATGGTGCGCCATCAAGTTTAATAACAAATATCGAAACTAAGGGTACCGAAAAAATATCTTATCATCGTAACACATTAAATTCAAATCATATTCATGCATTTGAACTTCTTTAATGCATGGCTCGACTTGAAGGGAAAATAAAAGGAAATTTCATTGCAAATTGGCCTTCATTGTTGTATTCTTTCATAGGTGTGAGGCTAAATAGAAGCCATGAAATAGTAAGATGTGCATCTGAGGGAGGGGATACAAAGAAAGCATGATTGGACTACATTTCAGTACAACCATTAGGAAGTGTGTTAACAAATGAATTGTATTGTTGCTCAAGTATTCTATATAAAGTGTCATCAAGCCCTTCAAATTTTTCATCATTGAATAAATCGAGGAAATAATCAATAGAAGTTTGCCAAAAGTTCATAGAAAAATATTTCAAGGCAAAAGGTAATGCTAAGTGATGGAGAGCATCATTGAGGACTAGGTGTTTAGTGTGTGTTTATAGGCCTAGTAATGTTTAATCTCCTTCATCATGTGTATAAACTTCAAAATTGTATGTAACTCCTATAATTGAGGAGAAGGATGCTTACTTAAGTAGGTTTGTACAAATAAGGGCCATGTAGGCCATAAAAATATGGGTGATACAATGGTAAACGTGTGTAGAGGTTGTTTTGATATGATTAGACATATTCTTAATCAAGACTCTTATTGAGTCAAAAATAGGGATGTTGCATCATTCTAGGGAAGTTGTTCTTTCTTGATATTGTAAAGGAAACACCCATAGAAGGAAGAATTCACGTGCAATGACAAGGGGAATATGATGTAACAAAGGTTTGAGAATTAATGGAGTAAGAATGATTGGATTTTGCAAGATTGAGCCTTTGTCTTACATGTTTTTTCAGTTTCGTATAGGGTTGTGCATGCCTCTCTAGCCTTAGACCAAGAGCTACAATTATGAAAGTGAAAGAAAAATGAGTTCTAGGAATTTATGAAGAATTGAAAAGAATTCAGAGACCTAAAGAGTTATCTTAAAAAAAATTAGTTCATGAAACAAATCACAGTTGCCTGTAGACTAAAAGTTTATCTCTCAGGCCCAAACTAGGGCAAGAAATATCTAGAGCTCTAGCCACCAAAAATTGATGAAAATTAAGGGATATCTCTGTCTAGGTGAAATCTAGAATGCTGTCAAGTTTTAAATTATAATTCGTGTGTGTGAAGGAATGGTAGGCAAGTTTGCAGACTGATTTTCACATGGTGCTATAGTTAAGAGAAATCAAGTGCATGCATGGATGGAAGAATGAATCAAGCTTTAATTTTCATCTTGGGTCATGTTGGAGGTATTAAGAAGGTGTTTCAATTATCCCTCAGGTGAGATTTGATCTAGAAACCTCACTGTTATACTTGCAGGCTTGCAAGAGGCCTAATCAGGCATAAACAAACCCTATGACAAATTGGAGAAGTATTGTTCTGTACGAAAGGAACCTATAGTGATTTTGAGGTATAAGCTAGAACTCCTGAAAAGGTACTCAAATCATGAATTAGTTCATAGGGTTGCTTCAGAGAATATTGATATCTAAATCAATTTGTAAAATTGGAAGGTTACTAGGAAATTGGATCTAAGGAGAACAAGTATAGAGATAAGAATGAATAGAGGAGTAATGAAGGTTTCCTTCCCTTGTAACAAGTGTACCTAGATGTTATCAACCTATTGAGCAGTGGTATCAGACATAGTAGATACAATGTTTAGGGATTTTGACCTAATAGACCTAAGCATGGTGGTGTCTAGATAAGATAACAAGTAAGGTGATCATTGAATGTGCATGAAGGGCTCATGTTGATGCAGGGCAGAGGAATCTTAAGTGTAAGAAAGGGTTTCAGAACAGCGGAAGCTGATATTCTTGTATCATGGTATGTCATTTCTATGTATGTTTGTATCTAGAATAAAGTATAGAGTAGGCACAGGTAATGGGCATGAAGACAACTATAAACAATGGAGATAAGGTATTGTCCTAGGTATGGTGGAATGTTCAAGAGCAAGGTATTAGGAAGATGGAACTACTATGTAGAGCCTATGATAGTGCTCTGAAGTTAATACACATGCAGTGAGGAAGGTGGATTATAAATGATGAGATGTGTGTTAGAGTGGAGTGAAGTTGTGAGAAGGTGAAATGGATAGAATTGGAGTAGGGAAACAAGTGTGGATGCCATAAAAATCAGGTAAGGGATATGGTGAATTGCTCAGTAGTTGAAATAACAAAGTAAGCATTAGTAGGCTCAATAGAATAAGTGGATAGATCAGAGCAAGGAGTAGCTCTTTTGAAGAGATAAGTACAAGTGACTGATATTTGATTGACTGTCAAATCAAGAAAGGGAATATGAATTTCATGTTTTTTTCTCACATAGTTGCTTGATTGATATCTATACAAGTTGAATATGCCTACAATCTAAACTGAATTCAATCCATAATTATCTACATCAAGTACAAGCATCTTTAGTATGGATCGTATAGAGCAAGGGGTGATTGAGATGGTGCCATGCAATGCTTAAGGTGAGTTGTGATCTACATTGTGATAACCAAGAGAACCTAGATAAGACCCCTTGCATCATTTTGGTATTAGATCTTGATTAAAAGGCATCTTGTACAAAAACAAAAAAATGATGATGGCACAAAGATATGCACTCAAGGTTGAAGAACATAGCCAGGAAAACTTACTTAAAGAGATGATGGGATAGTTTCAGCATATGAAGACACAAATGGAGGAAAGCATTCATATGTTGGAGCATCTTGTTCAGAGAGAGAATGTCCATTATTAGAGTGCAGCAACAAGGAATGGTCTACAATCCATTTAAGGGAAGAATGCAAGTCTTCTAGACAAAATTCAAGAAGGTATGTTTATGATTGGTGATGAGAATGTAAATAAAGATAGTTGTGTACATGCTAGAGATGTAAATGCAATTTGTAATGATGTACAATGCCCTCAAGGGAGATGAGAAAGGAGTCATGTATTTAGACCAGGTCAGTCATGTAGGATAAGTGAGATAATGAAGAGTGAATATCTCTTGATGAAGAGAGTCTCAAAGCAGCCAAGAGGCGAAAAGATAGATTTAAGAAGACAAGATAAAAACATGAGTCAAAGAAGGGACTTGATTCAGAACCGGATGCAAGTCTAGGAGGAAAGGTATGTGATGTCATCATAGATGGAGGAAGGACTGACAATGTGGTGTCAAAATACATGGATAAGAAGTTTGGATTGAGGAGACTTCCACATCTAAAGCCCTATTTCATTTCATGGGTGCAGAAGAGTCATAACATCTTGGTAAGTGAGCAACGCATAGTTGATTTTCAAATTGGATCATATAAACATACAATGTTGTGTGATGTTCTACCTATAGATGTTTATCCATCTACTATTAGGTATACCTTGGCAATTTGACCGGTAAGTCAAGCATGATGGAAAAAGAAATGTTTACAAGTTTTGTAAGGGTGGAGTTGAGGATAGTCTCATACCCTTGAAGGGTGAAGCAGGTGATGAAAGAAGAAATGTCATGTTAATGACCATGAGAAAATATTTGCATGAAAAAATGCAGCAGGTGAAAGAGGTAAAGACAATGAAAGGAAGTGTCTGCCTTGTGATGAGTTGTGGATGAGAAAAGAAGCACCAAGAAAAGGTGTTTGGTGACCAACAGAGCTGGTCACATGAAGAATATTACAGTAGAGAGAGATTATGGGAAAGGCAACGAGACGGTGGATCAAAAATACAACCTTGGAAGAGCATTAAGTTACTTGAATGAAGACACAAAACATCGGCAAGAAACCATGAGAGAAGTTAACACGGATGTCAAGAGACCATTGAGTTTACTAACTAACTCTATGTGGGAATGTTTGTATGCTGGAACAACTCATAAAATGTTGATTTTTTGGGGTTGGAGGACCAGGTCAAAAAGCTAAGCGACAAGCTGGAAGGGATGGCGAAGGGCACAAAAAAGAAGGAACTTTGACTTACGCATCAGTAGCTTTGAGGACGAGCTGGAGGAAGATATTAATGATAAAAGGTCCTAAGGATGACGTGATCAAAGATAGTTGTGATGGTAGCAGTGGGGGATCTCCAAAAAAATAACTCAGTGGTTCCATGGACTGTTGGCAGAATTTTGGCAGAACTTCTGTTATTTTGTAGTTTTGGAGATTGTTTCTCCTTCTATCTGGTTTCCCCACCTTATGGTACAAAGTATGGTTCTTAATTGTAAGAGTTAAGCATGTTTAAATCCTTTCTGGGAATTTTTTGTTTCCTTCTTGCTCAATTTGTTTACTGTTCCTCATCTTGTAATGGCCCCCTGGGAGATGATCCCTATTTTTTACCTGTATCAAATAAAAAAATAAAATGTTCAGTGTTAGACAAAATGCACGTGAAAAAAATGATGAAGGTGATGTCTAGGTCCAAGGAAGCACGTTATCATTAACAAGGTATTCCTAAGCAAGAAAGACTGAAGGAGTTGATAATCTCATCTTGAGAGAAGAGTTGCTTTGTCTTAGACCAAGGTATTGAGCTTCATAAAATGTTACCCTTGCATGGCAAGGTGAATAACACTAATTTGAATTTGAAGCGCATATGAAGGAGGTAACACGTGAGGAAGTACCTATCCCCAAAAGATTTTTTATGTTTACTATTTTCAAACCAACTTGGTTGTCCAAGCAATTCTGACTAAGGGAGTAAAGGTCTGCGTTCTTCTGGAGGCAAATCCTATTACAACAGTAAGTACCTCCCTAGGAGGCCTTAATTTTCTAGACATGGTTCTAGAACCACAGTATGGTTTCAACCCCATTTTTCGTGCAAGACATTTTGAAGATTTCGGCAATCGATCTTTGTGGCCCTTCTTTGGAGGTCTTTTCATTTGAATGTGTGTTAGAGAAGAGAGGTCAAGAACAAATTAAATTTGAAGTGGCAAACATTAAGAAGGAAACAAGTGAGCTATGAATGAAGAAAAAAGAGGATTCATAAATAAAGGACTCATAGGTTGGACAACTAATAACATATTTGGATGGAACTCAACATGATAGTGGAATTAATACATCATTTATAGTCAAGTGAGCAACAAAGGGAGTTATTCTTTGAGGAATTTTAGCCATATGTTTGCAAGATCATACAAAGTAAGCATGTTGGAGACACTATTACAACTGCAAGGTATGAATGTGTTGAATTGCTAAGACTATTCAAATTCGTAAGAATACTAATGGAGGGATAGACTCAAGCCCCATCAACTCGAGTCTTAGAATTTTCAATAAATATACACTCATGCCCTAAGATAGCCAGCTCAACATGTCTATGGAAGTGCACAACCACAAATATGAAAGGAGAAGCAATTCATATGTAAACTACAGTGGCCTGTATTTTGATTCCTAATGAGTTCTTGGCATAAAGATTTAAGTGAAGAGATATTTGTGAGGCATGAAGGTAACATAGGAGCTAATAACTTGAGGGAAACATGATAGAAAGGCTTAAATCCAAGAGAGGAAATGGAATATGATCTCAAGTAAAAGACTCAAACATAAAGTGGAAGTTATGAAAGTCAAGGTGAAGAAATACTATTCAATGAAGAAGTAACACTTCATGTAATCTCTAATTAGATGTCTAGAATTGCAAATGAAGAAAGGGAAAGCTAAGGTAAAGTACTAAATGTGGAGCTCAAGAATACACTTCGATCTGCATGAGTGGGTTGTGTAAGCATTTATTTGGAGTTAGGAAGGTTAAGAAGGAAATGAAAGTTGACTATGGCGCTCAAGAAAAGTGCAAAACATCATGAAGGAAGAAAGGTAAAGATCACCCGCAAAGAAGTTCATTTCCTAAGAAAATGTAGAACCCTTACAGTCAGGAGCATTAAAAAGCATCAACTCTAGGCCATGGCAAGTCTAGAAAAACATGTGATAAGGTAAGGTCATGGACTATATGACAAGAGAATACAGAGCAAGTTGAAGATCTAAGTGTTGCATACAAAGCAAGAGCAAGCATGCACAAGACCAAACAAAACCGTTACGAGTCTTGAATATAAGAAGCATATGTAAGTTTGGAGAAGAACCTAGCCAACTGGACAAGGAAAGAAGGAAGCAAGAGAAGGTGAGACAATAAACAGCCATTTGAGCTAGAAACTCAATTATTCCTCTCAGGATGGTAGTATGATGCAGGTGCATCAACTAGTTGGTCATGACCTAGGTGGTTAGTGTTCTTTGGATGAGGCCTAGGTTTTTTTAAGAACAATGTTATAATGAGTTCCTTCTCCATGTGCTAAGTACTTCAAATGATTCTTTGCAACTTGAAAATGGAGTGTAAAAGCCTAGACTTATTTAAGGCCTAGGTTTGTGTCATAAGAAGGACATAGTAGGCCACTAAATATACTTGGTGATATTGTCTTTATGGGAAAATGTTAGATAAGGATGATTTGAGTGATTTAGACATGATTACTTAAGCATAGACTTTAGTTGAGCTAATTTGAAGGCCATAGTTGAGTTCATAAAGATAGGAAGAGTGTTGCTTAAAGTTCCCTATATGTAATAGGAAACATTATGAGAAGGTCTGACATTGGACGAATGCAATGCACCTAAGTGGGAATTCATGATGTAACAGGACAAATTTAGAGAATTAATGGGGTAAGAATGATTGGAGATTCGACTTCAAGAACATACCCCTCATGTCTTACCCATTATTATCATGTTTTCCATGCATAGTAGTTGTGCAGGAAACCATGTCTCAGATCGATACCTTATGAATTATTGACAATGAAAGCTCTTAAAGTTTAAGTTCTTTGGATATGATAAATATTATTACATGGGTATTGAGACAAGAGCAGAGTCAGTAAATATTAATTTTTGTAGTTCATGAAAGAGCTTGAATATGACAGTTGATTGGATTCTGACCTGCAAGAATTTTTAAGCTCTCGAGCTCAAACTAGGGCATCAGCCATTAAAATCTAGAGCATATAGCCAAAAAATTACATGAAAATTTTTAGGGAATTTTGTCTTGAGGTGAAATCTAGAATTGCTTTTCAAGTTTTGTGAGGCTTATATTCGCGTGTGTGAAGAAATGGTAGGAATTGTTTACAGTCTGACTGTCATACTGGTTAAGCTACAGGTTTTTTAGAGAAATCAAGTGCATACATGGGTGTCAAGATTGAATCAAGATTCTAATTTTCATCATAGAGTCTATGTTGGAGGTATTAAGAAGGTGTTTCTAATCATCCCTCAGGTGATATTTGATCTAAAAACCTCACTGTTATACTTTCATTCTTGCAAGAGACCTAATTAGGCCTAAGTAAACCCTAAGACAAGTTGGATAATCTACTATTCCATACAAAGGAACATATGTACGTGATTTTGAGGTATAAGCTAGAACCCCTAAAAAGGTACTCAGATCATGAATATTTTCATAGGGTTGCTTCAAAGAATATTGAGATATCTAACTCAATTTGCATAATTTGAAGGTTACTAGGAAATTGGGTCTAAGGAGAACAAGTATAGAGATAAGAATGAACAAAGGAGATATATGAAGGTTTCCTTCCCTTGTAATAAGTCTACCTAGATGTTCTCAAGCCTATTGAGAGTTGTCTCAGATAGTAGATATACTGTTTAGGGGTTTTGACCTAATAGACCTAAGCATGTTGGTGTCTAGACAAGGGAACAAGTAAGGTGATCAGTAAAGTATGTGCATGAAGGAGAGCAAGTATAGAGATAAAAATAAACATAGGAGATATAGAGGTTTCCTTCCCTTGTAACAAGTCTACCTAGATGTTCTAAACCTATTGAGATTTGTCTCAAATAGTAGATATATTGTTTAGGGGTTTTGACCTAATAGACCTAAGCATGATGGTGTCTAGACAAGGGAACAAGTAAGGTGATCAGTAAAGTATGTGCATGAAGGACTCATGTTGATGCAGGGCAGAGGAATCTTAGGTGTAAGAAAGGGTTTCAGAACAGGGGAAGCTAATATTATTGTATCAAGGTATGTCTTTATATGTATGCTTGTATCTAGAATGAAGTATGGAGCAAGGTTTGGGTATGATGGAACTATAGGCTATGAAGATAAGGCATTTCATGGGTATATTGAAGTTGAGAGGTATAACAACAAGAGGATGAAGTGTTTTAGAATAGAATGAAGTAAGAAGAGGTACAACTGATAGAATGGTAAGTGAGGACGTGTGTAAAGGATAGGGAAGATAAGTAGTGTGATAATCTCATGATGAACTCATAGGTGTATGATAATTGCTTAGTAGCGCCTAAACCAAGAAGCATAGTACTTAATTGACTTGTGGAAGAAGACAAGGTTGGAACAAAGTATATTGTCCAAAAAGGTGACTATAACCAAGTAGGGATAGATTGGTCAACTCAAGATAAGGTATGAATTTCATGTTCTTATTCACATATGCTTGAATGAGTCTATAGAATGGAATGTGCCTGCAATCTATACTAAGTAAATATAATGATCTACATCAAGAACAAGTGTTTTTAGATGGATCCTCTAAGCAAGGGTAATTGAGAGAAACCATGCATGCTTAAGGTGATGGTGAACTACAAATAAACAAAGTGAATTCGAGAATACCTTGCACCACTAAGATTACATTTGTATCAACAACAACATATTTATAGTAAGGGTCATACACTAATTTGTATTCAATAGGTTGAACTATGTGGGTTAGATACAAACATAGAAATCATTTTTTTCGTTCAAACCGTGTCTTTTAACAATGTCTAGATCCCCTTTATGCCGAGAAAAATTCTTCGTAATTTGTTGAACATCTTGTGGGAAACTTATTATGTGGACATTGTATTTGAACTAACCACCTTGAGATTAGGAAACTTGCATACTAGTGGATTATCTCTTATAATCAAGATTTCTTCCACTTGAGTCAGTATACAAATAATACACTCTCAAGGATCCATGTTTTTTTAGAGGAAAAGTGATGCACACCTTGCTACAAGAAACACATATAACATGTTTATATCCCATGATGAATTATAGTTTTCATTCCTGAGAAACTTTCCAAGAAAAATGTACATGTTTCCATGTGGGAAATATTATCCAATCTTTTCAAAATCACCTTTGTATGGCAAGAACTTCACCTATTGAAGCTATGGAGAAATTGATATTTGTGGAAGAGGAAATTATCAGTAGGGATTTTGTTTTGAGACGGGTAATATTTTCCATGCACTTGCAAGTGTCATTTTTCACGCCTTTGTTTATTTATGATACCTTTGTTTTCTTGGTAATATAGTGTACACACTTCATTTATATGCACTCTATTGGATGTAAAATTCATGGATGAAGGCCCCACAACTCAAGGCGAACCACCTAGGCTAGAAGGATCACCAATTTTAGGGTGTAACATTAGAAGGGATAAGTGAAGGATGACTATAAGCCTAGAAATTGAACAAGCAAAACAAGACATCTATCAAAAGATTGTTTATATGGTGAAGCTTAGACAAAGAGTTTCTTATAAATACAAGGGAATTTTGTATCTTTTTCCAATCTAACACTCTTGAAAAAAACCAAAAAAACATATCCCAAGCAATATAATTCAATAAACAACAACAACATTTAAATTATTTGGATGCAATTCTATAAATAATTGACTATATATTTGTTACAATGAATTTATCACAATAATGCTTTATTATCGAATTAATCGAAGGCAAAATAAATAGAGAACTAAAAGGGGCATTCGTTTCTTTATTTATTTTTTGCATTGCAAGATTAAAATTAAGTAAAGGAGATCGATTTAATTTCCATTTCCAAAAAAATGAATAGGCGAATGTACAAAGGCCAAACAAATTTATAAAAAATTGGTTTGGCCAAAAATGGAATATGCACAGAATCAGGAACGATATAGGTTGCCAAAATCTATAAGTAGTGCAAACGTTTCCAACTCCACAGTTTGTTATATTTTTTTAAATTTCATTAATGAACAATTTACTCTTAGAGATGAAGTCTATTTTAATGGCCTCTTGGAAAATCGAACAATTTACTCTTAAAAACGATGGTTTTTCAGGAGATAATGAGAGATCTATAATTTAAGGACCCATAGCCAATAGAGAAATTACATGTCAGTTTGTGCAAATTACTTACCATAGATAATTGTTTCTTTCATGATGATTTCAAATTGCATGTCAGTTTGTGCAAATGGGCAGAAGAGAAGGGGCTTGGCTTTCCATAGATAATAGTTTCTTTCATGATGATTTCAATATCTTGAACCAAGGCAATCCTGTAAGGAGTGCAGGTGAGTAAGAAAAGATGAATGATCCCAAATCCCTTGGAATAAAACACTAAGATGCACTATAAAATAAGAAAACACTTATGTAAAACCCTTTAGAGGTCTACAAATGTATGTTTTGAATTTGACTATTGAGTGTTCCACCAAATTTTCCCAAATGGATGCAATGATTGATAGTGGATGAAAGAAATGTGTGGTGTGCATGAATTCCATCAAAAATGTTAGCTTGATACTTGATGCTCAAACCTATAATGCGAGGGACAACTTCTAAAGAAAGCACTTGGAACAAAGGTGTGAGGGCCTTGCTCCCACCAAACATATCCTCTATGGCACCATTTGTCAGTTGCACTTCCATCTACACTAAAGCATGGAGTGCACAACAGTTAAGCATTAAAAATGTAAATGATAAAGATGATAGTGTTGGGATCATACAATGTTTGTTGTTTTTTTGGGCTTGTTTGTCTTCTAGTGAGTAAACCAATAAACTTGCAATACTTAGATGGTGGAGATATAAATTCTATTTTTTCTCTTAGGCACAACTAATCCCAATTATAAAGGCATTTGAAAATAAATTCATCTAACCTTGTATATTATCTAATACATTGCACAACCCTCATCGGTGGGGGAGATCTAAAACTATTTATAATGATTGTATTTGTAATAGTAAATTTTTTGGGAGCCACTTGTTATGTTGGCACATGCATTGAAAGAGATACATATTTTAAACGAGCTAACGAAACAAGGGAGAAAGCGAATCACAAATCCATTATTTTTTTAATGACATTTTTTTCCCTAAAAGTAATAAAAAAAGATAACTTGATTTTTGGAATATTAGATTTGTCATTTTTAGTTGTTTTAGTTGATATATTTTGATTCTTTCCGTAATGAAACAACATACTTTTTTATTCTTTTGGATTGGAAATCAAGCATACAAACTTTAGTGAAAGATGCAAAGAGGAGAAATGGAAAATGCAACCAACAATAGAGGCCAATCTCATCTCACCTTCTTCCTATCTAACTTCTCCAAACCCTCCTAAGAAAGGTGAAACAATGAGACCGACAAAAAGGGGGTAAAGAAGTTGAAAGCGGCTGACAAAAAGAAATCTAATCTATGGAAAATGAAAACAAAAAACATGAAAATGTTTGCATATTGATAAGTATGCTACATAAATATCTATGATAAGTGAAAAAGTTCAAGTTTAAATATAAATGCTTCTTTCCAACTCGCAATAAATAAATAAAATTCTTAAATGAAAATAGCATAAGCATATTAGTGAGCTTGAATCTTGTAACTTAACACGTGTATTTGTTTGCATTAGAGATAGATTATATTGCTTTACAACATCAAGTATCAATCCACTCACCACAATGGCATGATGTGATAGCAACCCAAATTTTTGTAGGCATTGTTGTATCCAAACAACACCCCATGAACAAATCCAACATATTTTAAAAGCAAAAAATGCAAAAGTGAAGGTCATAAATACTTAGCATGCATCAAGACAAAAATGAATTTCTAAATTTTGGAAAAAAAAATTGAGGTGGTTAATGCATACTTTCTTGAACGCTTGTACACATGGCTTCCTGTTCAAGCAACAACCACACATTCGAGTTTCGTTTCATTTTATATTTTGTATAGAACATTTTGGGTTGGTTGTGGAAAAGATAACAAGAGGGTGTTCGTGGGACGATTTACACTAGCAACACAGTTAACGTAAATTTAGCATTCATTTAATCAATATATACACCTCAAAATTAACATTATCTTTATAATAATAATAATAATAAACAATGTATGATGAAAAGCTAGTAAGGGGAGAAGAAACCCATGCTTGTTTCAGACAGGACATACTACAAGATTGGAGTATGAGGCAGCCATCAAGTAATTTGCAACTCTCATTTGGACATGTTTTCAAGCTACACACATCCAATGTAGTATTAGCATTACTAGAATACTAGTAACCAAATACGTGTATCCTCAAAATGACCACATTCATACCACTGGGATCCCTATACTCATGTTCTCTACAACACAAAGTAAATATGCCCATGTAACCACCACAAAATAAATTTGTGTTTTGCTGATAACATTAGAGTTTTCTCACCATACCCAGCTTGACCAAGACTACCAAATTAGACATAATAATCAAGTGTAGGTATAATGTAGTAATTCCACTTGAGTATTTACATCCCTTATATACTACTCAACATCATTGTATGCTAAGAAAATAAACAAAATCTTACGTGGCATAGGAACATTATAGGGTGCTTCATTACTTGAAATATTTTGAAAGAACCCTTACAAAGCCCATTTCATAATCTCTTATAATCATGGTGATCTATGAGGTTACATCCCTTCAAACATTTTGTTAAACAATTTGTGGGCCAAACATATGCTTCCACATTTTTATTACATGTTTACTAACACACTTGATATCAGATATGATAAAACCCACTTATTATTTTGCTTTTATGAATGTCCATATCCTACTCTAAGGTTCCCATTTTAGAAAATTCTAGGAGCATGTTTCCATATTTTAAATGGATAGTTTTACACATGCAAAGTTCCTTTGTTTGAAATGTGTAAACATCAAATTTGGAAACTTATCCTTTCATAATGGCAAGTTCATATTTGTTCCTATGCTAAGAAAATTTTTCACATTATAAGCCCGATCTACACACACAGACACACACACACACACACATCCCTCTCTTTACTTTCTCATCCTTACACATTGATATATCATTCATCCAGGAAATATGTAGAATATTAAATCAATCAATACAAGATATATACAAACCTCATGCCGGCCTCGTTTCTTTCCTACTTTGTATAAGCCATTGTTATTTGATGTGGATATGTAGACAAAACCTTTTGACTTTATTTCAACTGAGAATTATAATAACACCTTAAATAGACTTACAATGAAAGGATATAAATTTATGGGGCTACGTGGGAAACAACTTCAACATGCAATGCAAAAATAGAAAAAGTACAAGAAGAGTTTAGGAAACATTCCCAAGCCATTTTTGTGAAATTGAATGCTAGAGATATTACTACTGTAAAACTCAAGAATGGGATAGTCATAGGTAATGACATGGATTCCAAACTATCTTATTAAAAATTCCCAAATTAGGTATATTCCTTGGGTTTTAAGGAAAATTGGTTGAATATACAATTAGGAAGGATAAAAAAATTGTAACTATTGATGTAACTAGGGCATGAAAATTATGTGCAGTTTTTTTCTCTTCTTTAGAATAGGAGGATAACCCCTTATGTGAAGCTTATGTTCATAACCTTTTCCTTCCTAATGACCTTGAGGAGAATCCAAATCCCTTTGAAGGATGTGTTTTTTTTAAGGTCCTTTCCTATCTAGATAATTAGATTAGGTATGGACATGAAATGACTCGATACATGATCTTAGAGGAGAGTTGTCATTTTTTGTTGATAGTGGTTTTTCCCAAAACCTCAAGATATTTTGACAACTTATAAAAATCCCTTGAATAATTTTCAAATAAGGGAGAAATTTTTTAATGTGAAGATGAAAAAGGTGGTTGGATGCTTATAAAAATTGTTACTTGAGATGGGAACAACTCCCTCAGTCCCTTAAAGCAATAAATCTATTCTCACCACGTAAATATGGAGAATCCATACTAATGGCCAACATGTATACAAATTCTATGTAGAGACATGGTACAAATTGGTTAGGATTAAGGCTAATGTTTCCCTTCTTTTGGTCCCCGTTTCTTGATTTTAAGGACATGATACTAGCATACATGGATGAGCAAATCTAGTGCCCATCAGAATTTGAAGAAAAATATGGTTTTTTTCACCATGGGAGTAATTGGGTTCTTTTCTTATGGATTATAGAGTGGTCTATAAGAAATACATACATCCCTAGTTTATTAGACTTCATTATAAAAACATGGGTTGCGAAGGATAATATTAAATTATTTACTATAGATTTATGCATAGAAAAACTATATCTATTTTGTATCCCATTAATATAGAATATAGGTTAATGATTGGGGTATAGAGTATTCTCATCATGGGACACGGTAATTGTAGCAATGGATAAAGGTGTGGATGAATTCATATTATTGATCTAATATATGATGTGTTATTATATGAGGTGTTTTCAGAGTTTAAATGTTTAGTGAAATTTGTTATTAAATATATATGGTTATCAATAGATCCGTAGGCTTTAAATTCCATACCAGTTAGGGATGTCAAAAGGATATTATGTTTTCATTAATTTAAACTTAATATTTTTCATTAGTTTAAGGAACTCTCCAACGTACGTGTGTGTGTGTGTGTAGGGTTATCAACATGAGTCGTAGGCTTTAAATTCTCATTTACCATTTGTAGAGTCGCCCACTTATATTTTTCATTATTCAAACTTGGATATTTCCTTCATTATTTAAACTCTGTGTGTAGTGTGTGTGTGATGTAGTGTGTGTGTGTGTGTGTGTAACATGAATGTGTGTGTGTGTGTCATCGTGATGTAGTGTAGCTGTGTGTGTGTGTAACTGTCATGTAACAATAATACCCTGTGTAATAGTGTGTGTTAAACACAAAATCTCAATCTCAAGTGGTATAACTACTTTGGTTCCATATACAAGCGAAAGGAACTACCCTTATGGGCATTTAAATGCTTTTTCTATATGTTTCACTTGGTATACACTTTAGTCTATGTATGGATGAATGATACAAGGGTGGAATTATTAAACCATTATAATTACATCTAAAGTCTAAAACCATCTATACACTAACATTTATGTGTAGTCTCTTCATACCCATTTTCGTGAAGTTTTTAGTCCATGACCAAAGACCATTTCTGCTAATCTTATTATATTTGTCCTAAGTGAATTTTAACATTGGGTTGGATCCTTCATCTCTAATAAAGCATTTTCCATTTTTAAGTTAATTTACAATGAAAATTGTGTAATGCATGCATATTTCACCAAAATTTTAATGTGTTCATTTATGAATAGGCGCGTGATTAGGCTCGTTTCAATCATCAGGCTACTTAGGACAACTCAAAATTATTAATTAGCCATTTCATTGGAGATTGAGCCTATACATCTCATATTATATCATTTTACAATTTTTTCATTTGTACACTAGGTGGGGTGATGTAAGAAGTTAATGACCAACTTAAGTGGAGATTTATCCTTTCCTTTTAATACTTAATATTCTTAGCCGGTGCAAATTGTTTCCACATTCATATCTCATTACCTTCATCATTGACTTTCTAAAATAATGAGGTGGATACCCCAAGATATGTTTGCTTATTTAGTATTGTCAGCCCTAAAACGTCATTTGATTTGAGCATTTCCCATATATATTTGTCAATGGATTTATAGTGCATTTATAAACTCTTCAATATTTGAGACTTTGTTTATCAAGGTGAGAGTATATTCTTGCTAATTGCAAATTGATATGGTTTACCTTATTTTATGGGTTCATAGGAGCTTGGGGATTAAGAAAATATTGAATTTATAGATGCCTAAATCTGATTGCCATGTAGCAATAAATGAATAAGTAATGAACTACATAATTTGATCAAAGAAAATAAGCAATTAAGATTTAAAACACTAATTGCAAATGAGGAGCTAAAATGACTTAGCTGATTCGCAAAGATCGCGAAGGTGTGCAGAATTGGAGAATTGGAAAATCCAAAGTGCAGACTGTCACAACGAAGCCCAGAAAAATGTTGAGATGTCAGAGTATGTTGGACTGGGGCACCTGTGTAGGGTCGAGGGCGCATGATGCACCAAAGACCTTCTTGGGTGCCTGTGAAATCTTAGAAACACAAAAAACCAGCTTCGCAGGGTCACAAGATGTTCGTTGTGCTTCGCTTCTTGTCACTAGTATGTCACACCAAGTTCGCAAATCTCACCTGTAACCTACAATAAAGAAATGGTTTGAAAAAACCCCAAAACACATCAAATCCCACAAAAAAATTGATGTAAATGAGCGGTCAGACTATCCTCGACTGTCAAACAAGTGAACTTACGACCAAAATTTTACTACATCTTAGACCCAATGTAGTTCTATGTGTGTGTGCAAATTTTTTCCCTGGGTGGCTCTTATGCGTATCACACTTGGTAGCAAGCAAGTAGCTAGATGTAAGAAATGTAAATAGATGTGTGCATGAAAGAATGAACTTCCCATCTTATGCATGTATGCAAAAGTATCATTCCCTTTCCCTTTTGTGTGGATGTTGGATGCTTGAGTGCTCTTATAATGGCCTTTGAATGCAACCTTAGTTCGTGATAGCTAATGCTTAGTGCTTGGTCCTTTATTATGATCACATAATTTTATATTTATATGATTCCCTTGCTTGAATTTCGTAATTAACCCTGAAAATAATGACTACCAAAAATATAAGATGCCCAAACAGCTAGAAAGGACTCAAAAGATGTGAACAAAGTAAAAAGAGGTTGAGGGTTCCTAGAGGGGATGGGGGCACCTAGCATTGGCGTCCTGGCTAGGCGTTGGTGTGCAGGATGAGAAATGTTGAAGTATGAAAAGACAGACTGGGCTAGAAAAAGTGTAATATCAACAGAAGAAATAGAATGTAAGCAAAGATGGAAAAATGCATGGATAAATTAGTACTTTTCTCACTTATGAATCATATGAATAGTGGTATGTGATCAAGACTAGATAGATACCCAAAGTGTGTGATTTAGTGTCTACATTTACCCCTACTTTATGTTGTTGAGTGAATGCTTGATAACCATGTAGATCAATGGTGAAAGTGTGTCGAGAGATAAGGAAAATCATGGAATGATAAAAAAATTGAAGCATGGAAACTAGAGAAGAAGAAGCGAAAAGTGATTATGATGACCCTGGGGCGAGAGCGTATGTGTATATGTCGTGATTGTGCCTGTTATTGATGTTGATTGTTGTTGATGTGTTGATTGTGATTGATGGTGTTGATGTGATGTTGTTGGTTGATGTGACTACCACTTCTCATAAGGAAGGACTTGCAAAAGAGAAAAATGATCAAGTAGTCAAATACATGAGTATATGATCAAAATGAGTAAAAATTATGTAATAAATATGTTAAAATTAAAAAAGGAACATGTGCAGCTGATCCGTGATGAGTGAGTGAGATAGAAGGGATTCTAAAGATGATGTAGAAGAATGAGTATTTCGGACGATCTCATGCCAGTTGCACTGTGTGCGAGTTTTTTGGGTAATCTCATGCCAAGACATGGAAGAAGTGTAGGGAGAAAAGTATGGTTTCATCCTCTAACCTTTAACTAATTCCCACAATTTGAACACCACTACAGATGGTGTGTAAAAATCTGATCCGTTTCGAATAGTTCTGATCCAATGTGAAAGTAGAAAATGTTGTGTAGTACATTCATGCCAAGTGTTGAAGGATTGTTGTCTTGTAAAAGCCACTGTGTGAAGTGTCGTAGAATGTTATGAACTGACAAATGTTCTATAACTACCCCCTGGTCATAGGCATCCAGTAAGGGTCAAGGGCACTCAGGCACGATTATCTTGGTTTTGGTGTTGGTGTATGTACTGTGATAAGGACCCAAGTTAGGATTTGGGCCATTGATGTGATTGATTACTGTGTTGTACCGGTATTGAACTATGTTGTGTGATGATGGTGAAATGCTATGTGGGGTGACATATTCACCCAAATTATGCCCCCTCATTTGGGGTTCATGTCATGTTGCTGAGGAGTATGCGGGCCCAAAGGAGGACCGACCCCTATGTTGAAATTGTTCCCTACATGGGGAGGGAGTGTATTTAGTATAAAACAAGGCACACAAACAAAATGGCTAGGAGACAAGTGTTAGTAAAAGCAAGATAAACACGCATGTAAAATACAATGTGTAAGCTAAGCACACAAAAATATAGTGTAAACATGCAAGAAGACAAAGCAGACCGCAAAAAGTGGGTTTCAAACACGGGACATCATTCACGATGTCACAAGACAATCAAGGTCGTAGTGGCTACAAGCATATAGACAACAAGAGAATAAGCAATACATAGGGCAAAGTTCGCAAACAATGACAAACAAGAGAAAGCAATGTAATAAACAACCATGGAATCATATAGACTTGTAAGACAAATGTTGCACATGAAGCACCCGTTGGGATGTTAGAAAGATAGAAAGTATGTCAAGACATGTATAATTTGATACAGTAATGTGCTATACAAAATGAAACAATAACACATGTAGTGTATGAAAGTGGATGCCCCCAAGATTCGTTGTGGGACTAGTAAGAGGTGTTGTGCCAATCATCCATGTTACATGTAACGATATTTATAAAGCCTGCGATCACAACTAGAAGGAAATTGAACATGCATGTGTATATGGGAAAGATAATGAATGACATACAATTCATCTAGCTAGCATGTGTAATAATGTGTACATGTAAGCATGAGAAAGCAAGAGTAATGCGACCAATATATGAAGTATGCAGTGGATGAGTGATATGGAATGGAATGTAGAGTGAGTTTAATAGGAGCCCCGTGCCCCCCAAGCTAATTTGAATGAGTGTGTCTGAGATGAGGTTCATTTATACATGCCCCCTCAATAGTCAAGAATTAACTGTAGAACAAGAGTGCATCATCGGGAAATGGTTTTAATTGTGCATGTTAGAAAGATGTGAATGATAAAGCATAGAGTGTAGCGAGAGAGTGAGTCGGTGCATGAGTGTGGTGAAGTCCATTTAAGATGTAAACCCTCATCAGTCGAGTATGGACCGTGGAACTAGATTGCGTCATAGGGTAATGAGAGAAGCATGTAGAAGTAGAGGCAAGAAATATTTGTCATGAATGTGTAGAATAGATGTTGTATAGAGAGATGTCATGAGTGTGTGATGTGTGCAGTGTGCAGTGTGTAGTGTGTAGTGTGTAGTGTGCAGTGTGTAGTTTGTAGTGTTCATGTGTAGAATAGATGGTGCGTAGAGAGAGATGTAGAAGTAGAGGCAAGAAAGATTTGTCATGAATGTGTATAATAGATGGTGCGTAGAGAGAGATGTCATGAGTGCACGATGTGTGCAGTGTGCAGTGTGTAGTGTTCAGTGTGCAGTGTGCAGTATTCATGTGTACAAGATGGCCTCAACAGTCAAGTGTGAATGGTAGCACAAGAGTGTGTCATTGGGTAATGACGATACGAGAGTGTATCAAGATTTTTATAATGCATGTGCAATATTAGATGTGAAAATGCGAGAGTGTAAGACACTTAGTGATGTTATGGGGGAGGGAGAAATAAGTATGATGCCCCCAAGTGTGTAATGATGAGAGTGATTAAGTAACGTCATCTAAGAGGTTGTCATTTTCATGGTCAAAACCAAACGAAGAAGCATCAAATAATTGGTAAGTAATTGTATCAGGTTTATCCAACAAAGATCCATTGAGGTGTAAATTATACATGCCCATTGCATATTCTTTGCTAGTGAAACGTGGTAATGGAAATCCATGTGCATACCAATGAGTGAGGTTTTGTGAATAACCTAGGAATGAGTCATTGCAAATGAAAACACATCCAAAGGTTATGGGGAATGAAATGTCCATATGATTAGGATCTAACATGCCCCCAGTTTAATCAAGCCAATATTATCCAAGTGTAAGTGGAGAAGTGTGAGAAGAACATGCAAGAAATACTATGAGATAAAAGACACGGAGAACATAAGTAACAATAATGGGATAAATCCATGGTAAAGATGAGGATCATGAGGTGGAGGAAATATTTTTTCTACTGTAAATCCTAGTTGAGATTCCATCATGTGTGCATATAGTATCGGAGCAAGTAGGATTGAATGGAATGTGCTCCCAATAAGATTCGTTCATAAAAATCATGCATGTAAATGGAGGGTGCGCTAATGGAGGTTTCTCATGAGAAAGTGAAGTAGAAGAAACGATGTCCAATGTTTGGACATGCCCCTGATAAAATACTATAACATTAGTAGAAGCAGGGGGGCTCAGAAGCAGATTGAACAGTGTATAATGTGCAAACGGTTCCTTCGAGTGGAGGTAAATTATCTGGATAATGTTCAAGTCGTGGATTAGTAACAAGATGCACAGTAGAAGAAGTAGGAATAGGCAATGCAATATTATAATCTATGTTACAATATTAGAATGGTGTACGATCAACAAAGATCTCATATTCAAATCCCTCATTTAATAATCTAACGCATCGGTGGACCGTAGAAGACATTGCTTGCATTCGATGAAGTCATGGTCTACCAAATAAGTAATTATATGAAAGCGGGAGATCGACGATAAAAAATGGAACGGGAATATTATTTGGCCCAATTGTGAGAGGTAATGTGACAGTTCCTAAGCATGGGTGCATATTAGAATCATATGCTAGCACAGAAAGAGATGTTAGGCTAAGATGAGCAACTGAAAGGCCTAGATCCTGATTGAATGATAGAGGACAAAGATTAAGTTCATATCAACTATTGAATAAAACGTGATTGATGCCTAAGTTTTTTATACAGAATTGTATATAGAGAGGAGGATCATTATCATAAACAAAAATATTTTTAGATATAGTCGATGGAAAAGTAATATGTTGAGAAAATGTATTGAAAAATGTTTGAAAGACAACATCTAGATGACTAGTAGTAGGAATCCGAATAGTAGCCAAAATATTAATGATTTTAGTGTGGCACTTAGGATTGGCTAGCAATAAATCATGGATAGAGATAGCAATGATGAGAGGATCCTATAAAAATGAGAAAAGTAGAAGTATGAGGACCCTAGGACTTTTCAAGCGACGGGTTCACCAAATGATTAAGCAAATATTGAATTTATAGATGCCTAAATATGATTGCAATGTAGCGATAAATGAATAAAAAATGAAGTACATACTTTGAACCAAGCAAATAAGAAATTAATATTTAAAACCCTAAGTGCAAATGAGGAGATAAAATGGCTTAGTTGATTCGCAGAGATCCCAAAGGTGTGCAGAATTGTAGAATCCAAAGTGTAGAGTATTAAAATGAAGCTTGAAAAAATGTAGAGATGTCGGAGTATGTTGGACTAGGGTTCCCGTGCAAGGTCGATGGCATCTTGGGCACCATAGAACTTCCTGGGCGCCTGTGACTTCTCAAAAGCATAGAAAACTAGCTTCGCAAGGTTGCAAGATTTTCATTGTCCTTTTCTTTTTATCGCTATTATGTCACACCAAGTTTTCATATGTCGCTTATAACTTGTAATGAAGAAATGGCCTGTAAAATCCTAAAATGCATTAAATCTCAAAAATAAATTAATGCAAATGAGGGGTCAAACTATCCTCAACTGTCAAACAAGTGAAATTACGACCAAGTGTTGCACTACATCTCATACCCAATGCAGTTCTATATCCATGTGTGTCGAATTGTGCCCTAGGTGACTCTTATGTGTTTCACACATGGTAGCGAGTAAGTAACTAGATGTGACAAATGTAAATAGATGTGTGCATGAAAGAATTAACTTCCCCTCCTATGTGTGTATACTAAGTATCACACCCTTTCACTTGTGTGTGGATGCTAGATGGATGCTTGAGTACTCTTGTAATAGCCTTTGAATGTAACCTTAGGTAGTGATGGCTAATGCTTAGTGCTTGGTCCTTTATTATGATCACATAACTTTATATTTATATGATTCCCTTGCTTGAATTTCACATTAACCCTGAAAATCCCGACTACCAAAAATATAAGATGCCCAAATGGCTATAGAAAGGACCCAAAGATGTGAGAAAAGTACAAAAAGGTCATGTGTGCCCAGAGGGGATGAGGGCACCTGGCACTGGTGTTATGGCTGGGTGACGGTGTCCAAGATGAGAAATGCTAAAGTATGAAAAGAAAAACTAGGCTATAAAAAGTGTAAGATCAACATAAGCAATAGAAAGCAAGAAAAGATGGTCAAAGATAGGGATCAATTAGTACTTTTTTCGCTTAGGAATCATATGAATAGTACTATGTGATCAGGACTAGATAGATACCCAAAGTGCATGATTTAGTGTCTACACTTAGAATAGATGGTCACTCCATTTCCAAGTGGTTTGCTTATTATGATATCCAAGAAATAAATTATTGTTTGTATAAAGAATTATAGTGAGACGTGGGAACAATTGTATTTTATGGTGTATTTTAAATATTAAAATATCTAATATTAGTAAACTAAGTGTATTTGCAAAACTCAAATGAATAGTATTATTTCTAAACCCATGGAGAGATAGCTAGGTGATGGCTCCATGGAAGTAAAATTTTCGTAAAGCTTAATGTCTTGTTATGGTATCAAAGGTAATAATGTTGATAATATATGGGTCGATTGTTATTTCCGGCTATTGCATAATAAATGTATTCATTGAAATAGTTAGAATGTTATCATGTTCATGATTTCCTATATGTTCAACTATAAACATAGGTAATAAAGTGGTATTTTGGATGGTAATTAAAGTAGTCTAATTATCTAGCTTAGATCTAATTCATATTATGTAGCAATCAACAATTCGATAAAGAATTGTTAGTAAGACCTTAAATAACTATGAACCTATTAATGAATTAAGAGCATATGCTTTTAGGTGCATCTTGCAAGATTGGATCATGTGTCTCTTAGTGCATTTTGGAATTTATTTATTGTGAAACAAAACATGTGCCTAATATGGGGGGAAAATGTCGTTCGATAATGTTGCAAGCTAAATGCATATTTGGACTTGTTTATTTTGTTATGGAAATGATGTTGTTATTGAGTAATTAACAATTCATTTTAAGGCCATGTGTTTGGCGCACCTTATGCTTAGATGTGAATTAAGGTTATATTGTTGGAAATATCTTAGGATAAATTGACTAGAAAAAATATTGCACATGTGATATAATCACATATAAACTAAGTGTTTGGTTGTATATACTAGTTGGTTTTAGAAGGAATTTTTTTAGTTATGATTTGGCTTACCTTGTAAAACCTATTTGGAGACCTCAAATTAACTATGTAATTAACCCTTGCAATAATACTTTGTGATAACACTCTCAATAAGTGGTGAGTGACATACATTGTGTTTTGTATATTATATATGGAATAAAAAGAGATGATTGGATGGTTTAAGAATTGTGTAACAAACATTGAGAACTATATACGTATGGGTTAGGGTATGTTGTTGGTCACGAAGGATTCTCCACTTGTTACAATATCCTGATATGCCCTAGTACTAAAGTCAAAATGAATTTAGGATTTATTCGTTATTCTTTTCTGAGTCATATGTATATACCTTAGTATATATTGGTAATCTTATATGATTCATCTTTTAGTTCATTATCATATAATACCTTGTTGCATGGAGTTACATGTTACGACGACTTGTTTTGCCCACATGGATTCTCACTTGTTCTATCAATTTTTTGCATCTAGTATGTTTGAGAAAGGGTAGGGCCACTCCCAATGGATGAGACATGTATGGGGATTCGAAAGACTTTGTGAATCAAGAAATTCCCTCGAATGATGTTATCCCTCTTCTTTTCCTATACAATCCTTCAACACAAGTGATAATCTTCAAAGGTTGTGTGGATTTATTTATGAATTTTTATTTGTATTTGACTAATTTGGATAGAGGACTATGTTTTTTAAATATTGTGTTGTTACTTGGAAAGATGGAATTGAATACATTAACAACAGTGATGTTGTAAACATTATAAATTGATTGGTCAATTAATAATGTGAAATTGAATATGATTATATAATATTGTGGAATATACTATTGTACCAATAAAAAAGGAATAGTTGATATGTTTTTCTTAGTGCATATTTAGATTTTTTACATTTATAATTGTAAATGAAATAAAGATGTAAATTTGATTTGTTATACTTAACCACTTCTTGTGAGGGTTTCTCTTAGCTATAAATGTGTTAAATTTATTCACATAGGTGAAAATGCATACTTTGGTCCTGGTATTAAATGCACAATCTACTTTTATATGAAACATACAACTAAATTTACATTAGCAAAATTTGAAAAGAATGCTTTCTTTCTAAATTGATTACATGAATGGATTATTGACTACCAAATTTGTTCATGATAGTGAAATTAAAACATTCATGTGAATGTGTACATGATTTCATAATGAATCGTTCTGAGCAATTTTTGTGTTAGTAAAATTGCTTACACTAGTCATTATCAAGCATGTTGGAATGTGGATTAATTAAGAAACCTATAGAAGGATGATTATAGTTTTTTAAAGGCTTTTTCAAGAGTTCCTCGAATAGGTTTTTACAATATAAGTTGTGAAATTGTATGGCTTGCCAAAAAAAATGTTGTATTTAATAAGGACACAAAGTTTGTAGGTATTTTCTTGGCAAACTTTGTGTCAGAATTTTGGAACTAGATTGAATTTCAATTCAACATTTTGTCCCAAAACATATAAAAGAATTGATGTTGTAGTAAAAATGTTGGGAATTTGTTTAGAAACTTGGTTAGAATTAAGGCAAGACTACGTGATATTATGTTGACATAAGTAGAGTTTGCATACAAGTCAGTAAACATAAGTATAACGAAGAGCCATTTTCAAATTGTGTATGGGTAACATGAGCAACATGTCAGTATTCGAATTAATTAATATCTTGCAATACCTTGCATAGTTTGCACTCAAAAATTATGGAAATTCCATTTTATCTTCAAAAAATAATATTCATCCTCATCCAAATATATATTCTTTCATTCTTCACTTAAAAAGTCTTTTTAAAATTTAAAATGTAAAAGCATAATTAAGCTTTGAAATTCTCCAAATTCTATTAAAAATGAGGTCTTTATTTTTATGTTTGATCTCAACTTTTGTTATATTTTTGTGCATATATTATATTTATATTAGTGGGTGAGCTTACTAGTTAATGTAAAACATTTATTTCTAAGTATATATAATATTTTAGTTATATAGGTTGTTAGCTTTAAGAATCAAATAAAGTTGTTATTAGCTTTATTTGAAAATAATATAGGATAAGAAATCACTTAAAACTAATAAAATAATAAAAATATTACAGAATGTAAAATTTCTCAGAGTCACAATAATACATATTACATAAGGATAAGAGAATTTTGAAATATGTGTTTTCATCATTATTGGAGAGAAAATTCGTCAATGGGACAAATTGGTGGGTTTCTGCCAACGCTTTGGGACTAGGTCCCTATTTTTGAATGGGGTAGCTCCATGATTGTGTGCAAACGAAAATAAAACTTTGTGGTTGGCCTAGAGGTTGGGAATCCAACAAGCACACTCCACTGCACCTGCGGAAAATGCTTGCACATTCTTGCAAGGGAGGGATTTTCTAGGTAGGTGGGCAAAGGGAGTGAGAAATTAGGAGGGGGGTTAATATTGCAAGTAGTAAAATTCATATGCTTGCAAAGATTAATCAAGTCATATCAACACACATAATTAGAAACAAAAAAACCTTGCGAATAACACCAAGACAAGATGGAATTATGAACACAAAGTTTCACTTATTCCCTCATCCAAAAAAGCATGAAACTCCTTTCTTCTTTATTGAAATTCTCACCAAGTTGTACAATGAGAGGAATGGAAGAACATATGAGAAGGAGAATAGAGGAAAATAGCTATCTCTTTTTCTTAGCATAAGTAGTTATCTACTCTTGAACATACAAAATTGACAACTCTTAAGAATGGGGAAGTCATTACAATTTATAGACTTTAGAAAGACTCTTCGCCCACCCCCCATGTGACTTTTCATTTATCCTTTACAACATGTGGATCTTCCTATTCCTAGGAATAGAATTAAGTCCCATTTTATTAATTAAGGGTGACTTATTACAATGTCAATTATAGTCACATTTAAATGAATATGACAAAAATGAATAAGACAAAATGAAAATTGCAAACCCAAAGAAGAAATAGAACATGGAGGAAGAGGGGGAAAGGGGAGTGAAGAGATAAAGAGAGAGAGAGAGAGAGGAAAGAAGAGAGATAACTAGTCTTATGAAGACACCACCCTTGTTGATTCTGCTTCATTTTATGATGCATCCTTGCCAACTTAAACTGGAAAAATATCCACTCCTTTGAACTCTCTGTTATACTAAGTTGCCACAAGTGCAACTTTCTTGGCTTGAGGAATGCGAACACAACTCAAGGACTTGAGCCAACCATTTGAGATGCCATTGATGTTCTTGCTTTTAGCAAACCAAGACTGATGTTTCTTTGCAATGTTTGATATCATAACTCTGATCTCGGCAAGAGACTCCATTGTATCCTCATTGAAAGAAACGAGGTCCCCGAATTCTTTCTTGACATATTCCTCAAATGGCTTTAAAAATTCATCCACTAAGGTATTCTCATCAATGGTGGACACTCCAAAATTCTATATCCTGATGATGGAATCATCCTGCATCTTGGAAGCACACTCTTCATTTAAATCCAACTCATCAAGAGCACAGTTCAACATCTCAAATTGAGAGACGAGAATCATCTCCCATACCTATTATAAACACATAAAATAAGCACTGCTAATCCCTATGTCCACAACTGCTAGCACCCTTTCACTCTCACATCACTATCATATCGTCTATTAAACCCTTATCCTAATTCTTATTCCTCCCCCATGATATTTACTCCATGTAAATATTATCCTACACCTGTAAATCCTATTTTACCCCCTCCTAAACCACCTAAACCATTTACAAACCAAAATCAAATAAAGAAAAAATGAAACAAAAACCTTCCCAACCATTTTATAACCTCTTACCCGCATATCTACCCCTCTCACATGAAATAACAAAGTTGAAAAAACTCAGTTGGGTTGGTTTTAACCAAACCCTGCGATCAATCTCTAGTGGTTTTCCTCGGATCGTAGGAAATTCTATATAAACAAGTTTCAGACCTCCATTTCGAGGTTGCTTGAGTTTAGTCGAGGTTTCTTCATGTTGGTTTTTCTTCTAAGACCAGAATTGTATTTTTTTGTAACATAGCCTCTATCACAGATCCTAAAGATCATCAACAATACTCAAGCCTTCCACAGACATCAATATCTCTTCTTCAAACTTTATAGTTCATTCAAACATCAGAAATCAACTCAATAATCATCTTGCATCTATAATCTCCCCATCTCATGTAATATTATCCTCTCATCTTCATTCATCAACCTAAACAAGGTAAGTGGTTTCCCTTCCGCATTATTATCTCATTACATCGTCATTTACAAGCTTCAATCAAATTTATCCCTTTCGAGCTTATTAGTTTTATCAACTTGTACATTTTCACACAATCAATTGTCAATGATCACCGACGATTCCCCGGAATCGCTGTCAATGATCAACCTTAATTGTCATTGATCTTCCCCAAATCACTGGACAATCCATCCAAATCGATCGATGATTCCTGTCTATTAGGTCATTTGATCCCTAATCTTGATCTTCAAACATTTGGATGCCATCATTTATCACCACACTAGTTTTTTAGGTGTCTATCCAATCTTATCCAACTCATTTGATCCATTACTTGATCAATTATCCTAAATCCAACATATCACTCAACTTTCCTTTGTGAGTGTATATTTATCTACATCCTTGCTCCTTTGAGCCGTTTTGTGATCCCTAGACTCCCTTTGGATTAGGTATCACCACATCATCAACCATCATATAGTCCTAGTGACTACTGCATCAGTAACTTTGCCTTTACATTGCGGGTTATATCATCTATTTTATCATTTTATCTCATCATTATCAGATTGATTTCTTGAACGCACATTGACATCCTTGCAATGAAGTTCATTAGCTTCTAGGGACTGGCCTTTTCTAGGTAATACACCATATATCTATCTAATCCTATCTTTTTCTGAGTGTTTGTGCATTGCAGGTAGCTTATCCCATTGGAAAGAAGAAGTTGTGCACCCACTTGGATCCGTCGACATCATTCATCCATCAAGTATCAACATTCATCGTCATAGGTATCAGTAAACCCTATCGTCTTCTTCTGAGATCATTTTGTTTTTGTTATTTCATTTTATTAAGTTAAATTTAGAAAGAAAAAAATCTCTGGTACATTTTGGCACGCCCAGTAGGACCCTTGTCCATTTCATTTTCATTTCAAATTATTTATTTTCATCTTTAGGTTCTTTTCTTTAAAATCGCTAATCGTTGATTCAGTCCAAAATGCCAGATTTTGTTGAATCACCAGAGATTCCTGTAAATCATTAACAATCTTTGTAGATTATTTCTTGATTGCTTAGTTATTCAGCCTCTAACATCTATTTCTCTTTTCTCTCATCTGATTTCATCTAACCCTTGCAGGTTTCTATCTTTGGGACATTTTTCACTTGCTGCATGTAGCTGTGCTAAAAAATATAAAAAAATCTAAAAACTTAAATAGGAAGCATTTTTACAAGTGCGTCATCATTCCTTTATTTTTCTTTCAAAATAATTGCATTTTGATTGTTATCCTCATTGAAATCAATATTTCTTTTGGGTTTAAAAAAACCTCTCATTTTATGTTTATCACATAGTCTAATTATGAGGTTAAAGATTGTATTCACTTAATTCCCTCACACACAACCAAATCACTTTAAACATAATTTGCATCAAAACATTCCTACCCAGGTGGACCTACTTGGATTTCATCACCAAGAGGATAAGTCCAACTCGGTATTTTGGCCAACTATAAACAATTGGTGGTAGTATATTGGCTAAGTATATGACTCCCTTATCATTACAGGACCCTGAAGTGAGGGGTTAATCCCCAATACCAGGCCCTGTACCGACACTAACATAGATTCGGGCCTCACATACCTTCGGTATATCGAGGACTCTAGCCTTTAACATCACTTGAAACCAACCTTAGAATGGCCATATCATCAAGTTCCCTCAGATCCCCTTCCTCCACATCTAAATTCTAATCAAGATAATAAAACTTTACGGATTCTTGACTTGTCTATTTCATTTGCAGCTCTCTTAGGGTTTTTCTTTATCATCGTCATCCAATTGTCATTCAACATGGATCAAGCCTTCGCATTAGCATATCCTTTTATCACTTATGTGTCGTTATTAAAACCATATTTGGTTTCCATCCACTATATCTACAACCTTTCACCCCAATCAATCTCAAAACATCCCCTACACATGATCTAATCCTTATCAATATCATCAACCTATCATATCCCACTCAACTTCACTTAGCTCTAGAATATTTCCAGAGCCATCTAGACCACCTTTTGTCCCCTATGAAACCTCTACCTTTCAACCAATCCTACAACCATACAACAACTCCATCTAATGACCCTACGAGTATTATCCATGCCTATATTACTTCCAAACTATCAACCCTTAGCCAATAACAAGAGTATCCCATCAATCAATAATTTTTGCATCCCCTCCTTCATCAAATATTATCATGATCCTAAGATCCCCTATATTTTCATCCAATCAACCTATCTCAACTTCAATACCTCTCTTAATACCCTAGACATCTCAAACCCATACACACATCTATACTCATGCCCATTCAACCCCTCTCATCAAACAAAAATATCAACATATCCAACATCACTACATGTCTTATCCAACAATCCCTTCTATCACAACCTTATTTTTTAATTGGTACATTTTTTAGGCTAACCCTTATTAGACTTTCCTCACGCCTAAATCCATGTTCCATACTCTTTAGGATCGATCAATGCAAGATCTATGAATAAATTGTGTTAATTAGAAACATTTCACTTATATCATCAATAATACCATACTTTCCCTCCCCCAATTCACTAATGTTCATGATCTGGAGGATCCTCAACACCACTTATCAGTTACTTCTCTATCAATGAAATTAATTGTATAACAATACATTCTCATTTATCCACACTCGCATGCTAATTCCATCACGCCTAATTCTACAAATTAGATCCCATTGAAGAAGGATTCTTTTGAAAATATCTATCTAATTCCCCTAGAAGACGGTACCATGTTGACATTACTTCTCTTCCTGACATGTCCTCTCTTATGACTTGACCTCTACATACCATTATCAAATGGGGCACCTATACTCAACTCTACCCCTAGAATATCAGAATCAATGTACAACCCCATCTGTCACATTGAATCCAATCGAAGACCTTGCAGTCCTTTAGCTCACATCAAATGTACAAATTTTCCCATGAGGACCTCAATTAATGTCTAAATATAACCATTTCTTTTAGGTAGCCCTCCCCTCATAAATGAACCTCATACCCTTAAATCCTATCCCCATCTATCCTCACTCCTTTCATCCATTCTAGAACCTCATCCTAAAACAAACACTATATAATAAATCCCATCACCATCACCCTCAATTGTGAAATAACCTCACCCTCCATCATCTTCATCATGAAACCCTCTCCTCTATCCAAAGAAAACTTTACAAAATCAAAATGCCCATCATCTAGGGTATCAACCTCGCCATCCATTTTGGGACCCCATCCTTTATCACAATATGAATCTATCACCTCTACAGTTCTACCCTAATCATCCATTTTAAGACCAAATCCTTTATCTCAATATCATGTCAAACATTCGCACCCTATCTCATCCATAATCTCTCACTCCTTGTCTATTTTGGGACCTCATATGTCATCCAATTTTGTAAATCCCACATCCTAACCCATATTTAGTTTACATCCTCTTTCTTATTAACTTCAAAACATCCCTATGATGTTCCAACACCATATTCCATTGACGTGCATCCACCCACATCTAAAAATAAGGTACGTTCTACCAAGTATTCTCGTAAATGAAAATCAAAATAATTTGTTTTTATCTAAACCCCTCGAAGGGGAATTACATTTACATCCTCGAGAGGCTTATATAGACCTCTCTTATCACATTACAACCAATCAAAATACCCAATCCACATATCCAAAAACTTACATGGTACAACCAGGATAAAACCAGTACCTACCATAGAAGTCTTTGTCATAACATAGAGAGTTGTAAAGTGCTTAAAGCCATAATCCAATGACTCTTCCTTATCAATTTATATTCTCCTTAAATAATACCATCATAATACATAATCAATATCATCTACACCTCCACCCTCATTAGTATCCTCAATGAAATCTATAGACAAGGTAAGCCTCAATCTTATATTAACAAACCCCTATCGGACATCTTTTCGACACCTTCCATCAAAGGTATCTCAATCTTGTCAACATCTATACCCAAGTCACTGAAAATTTCCTCACCAATATCATATGGGAAGAAATGGGTCATACTCAATCAAATCTTGGAAAATATTTCTCATATATCTTCTCATCACCTTCCATTAAGGGTCCATCATCTCAAATTAGTACGGTTCACCCACCTACGTAAACCATATATCAT
This sequence comes from Taxus chinensis, assembly GCA_019776745.2. NCBI lineage: Eukaryota > Viridiplantae > Streptophyta > Pinopsida > Cupressales > Taxaceae > Taxus > Taxus chinensis. The sequence goes on along the minus strand of CM034146.1, from coordinate 7,386,896 downwards.
CATACATTAAGAAAATGAAAAACCAAATCTTTGTCATCTACCCCTCCTCATCAATAATCACCTCATATCTCATCTAGATTTCTGTTGTCTCCTTTATCAAAAGGTTTGTATCCTCCTTTATTTACCACATACTTAATCAATCAACATTAAATATTTCATCATTCTAAGTTGGAAGACATTGTTCCCTTTAGCACATGTTATCTCTAGCCACAACATCATGCTAGGGATATCCTCTCTAATAAGACTTTGAAAGTATTACCTTTCACACCTCCCCCTAACAAATCTTCATCAACCTTTCATATCAATCCAATCTATATATCCTTAGTAAATAAAGAGTAAACATGGAAAATTTTCCCCTAACTAGATCGGCCCATATAGTATGGTTTGCAAGATTATCATCTAACCTCCCTTGATGGTACACTTGAAAATAAACCTCTGAATCCTTTGCACTTGTGACATTTTTATTATTAAAACATCAAATCTCATGACATTAGTCACATAAAATATCTTATTTCATCACCAACCAACCATTTGATCATCATAATGATTTGAAAGTGTGTGGTTTTTTCCGTCACTATCCTCAAAATCTTAAAGATTAGCACCAGAGATCTGTATCTCACATCTTTAACGTGGATAATTTCCTCCATAGTAGGAACCCTACAATCATTACATCCATACACCTTGTATACCTACCAAAAATATTTCATGGGACACACGTGTAGTTTTACATACATCTCTTCCCCTCCTCAAAATGGTCTATTAGGATTACCCTTAGCATAAAAATAAATTCAATAATCCTTAAAGTGAATTGATTCCTCGAACGACATCTTCCTATCAAAATAATAGACCGATTCCTTAAAGGGAAACTATCTAAAAATAAAAAAGTAAAAAATTGTAGACCACTTCCTCAAAGGATGGATACCCATGTAAAAAATCTTCCCACATTGATCAACCTTCAAAAAAATTAAAATATCAAAATAATCCTTAAAAATATTCCCGCATCGATCATATTTCCCATCAAAAGAAAACTTGTTGCATTGATTGGTTTATACTAAAATAAAATGTACAACTAGGGAATCTCTCTATGAAACCATTGAAATGAGAACCTACTATCCCACACAACCTACATATGTCAACCCTTCCCCATGTCCAAGGAAGGTATACATTTCACTTCCATCTATATCCAAGATACTATTTGTGACTACCCATTGTTAGTCATATGTTAACATTTTTTATATAGGCCAAGAGTACAAGAGCCTTTATCCCATCATTTCACATCACATATGTATCAAATCCAATATAAAGAAAATCATTTCACATTTTATTATTATTCAATCTTAAAAAAAAGTTCGGTATACACTAAAGTCACTTTAGAATCAAAATATCAATAGAACATCACATCAAAAACCTAACATCAACATCTATCAATATTCATAAAATCATGATTAACATCTCAATATTACATTACCACATCTAAAACCTCACATTAAAATAAATCAGCACATAAATTATATAATAAAATCATAATCATATATCATATTAAAATGTATCTATACATCATCTAGAGTCTCAAAACATTTCATCTACATCAAATATACATCAAATATAGGCTTCACAAAATAATCGTGTACATAAAAAAACATCACATATACTCACTGAAATCGAAAAATTTCAAATGGCTTCCTCCTTGAGTGTTACACCCGTGATCATCATCAGAACACATATTTATTCCTTTATCAAGACATTTTTTCATCATTGATTCATGTCTATAGGAAACAAACCCTTTTGTTCCCCTATCACTTGACTTTCTGGCCTCATAAGACCACCTTTGTGGTAACATTTATTTTTGGTAAAATTGACCTCAAAAAAATCATCAAACCATCAAGTGAATACATCCTTAAAATCATATATCTATAAGATGTAAACCCATTGATTCACCTATCACTTGAATATCTAACCTTGTAATCCCACTATTAGGACCTATTTAATTCCTGTTTAAAACATCCTTTTCATGTCTATCTTTACCTTTATTAATCATATGTCTATAGGACACAAACCCTTTGGTTCTCCTATCACTTGAATTATTTGTCTCGTAATCCAACCTTTATGGCAACATCAATTTTGGTCCCTTAACCTTGTTGAACCATCATCTTGTCTCCTTTAAGTCATTTATCTATAGGATGTGAACCCATATGGTTCCCCTATCACTTGAATTCTTGGACATTGTAAATCCCACCTTTGTGGAAACATCAATTTTTGGTCCTTTAACCTTGTTAAAACATTCTTTTTATTTTTCCTTACCTTCATCAAATCATATATCTATAGGACACAAACACATTGGTTTTCCTATAACTTGACTTCCTAGTCTCGTAATCCCACCTTTATGGCAACATCAATATTTGGGTCCTTTGACCTCATCAAAAACATCCTTTTTAACACATCCTTTAATTTTCCCTTAACCGTTGTTAAGTCATATGTCTATTGGACACAAACCCTATGGTGCCCCTATCACTTGATTTTACGATGGTACTAACCATATTGTTTCTAGACCTCATCTTGGGGAATCATCTCTTATCTTCCCATCTTTGCATCTTTCATCCATCTATCTCTTTCAAACTCATGATTGATTCCATTTTAGGTCATCAATCCCCAATTTGAGGGGGGAGAACCTCCTCATATAAATTTGTATCTTTCACATCCCTATATATCACATCTCAGTGTTTGTCTTACGTGGCTTGTCTAAATAAAAACTACTAAACAAAAAGGGGAAAATATAAAAACCTAAAATTAGCACCGCTAATCCCCATGTCTGTGTCCACTAGCACCCCTTTAATATCACATCACTATCATATCGTATATTAAACCCTTATCTTAAGTATTATTCCTCCCCCATATATTTACTTCTTTATAAATGTTATCCTACACACGTAAATCCTATTTTACCCCTTCCTAAACTACCTAGACCAATCACCATTCCAAATTAAAAGAAGACAAAACAAAATAAACATCTTATCCCAACCATTTTATAACCTCTTACATGCATATCTCCCCTCCAAAACTAAATAACAAATAAAAATGACTCAGTTGGAGCTAGTTTTAACCAAAATTCTGAGATCATCGGTGATCCTCTCGGATCGTTAGCAATTTTCTCGGATCGCCAGTGATCCTATATAAATTACCCCCTTTCAGGAGGTTGGTTCATGTTTGTTTCTCCATGAGACAAGATCTTGTTGTATTGTATTACAACAGAGATCTCTTCCACAGAGCCTGGAGGATGCACTACAGTACAACAATCAGGCCTTCCACAAAAGATTGACAACTTCTTCATCAACTTTTAGATGTCATCCTTCAATGGTATACATCAAAAATCAATAATTCCTCTGTAACCTCCCTATCTCTGGTAGTATCTTCTATTGGTCTTCGTCCATCAACTTGCACAAGGTAAGTACTTTACCTATAAATTCATTATCTAACTATGTCATCCATTTACCAGATCAAATTAACCTTCTTGGTAGCCCTTTCAAGCTCTTTTCCATTTATTATCTGACCTATACTATTCATGGCTATCAATTACCACCAATTTTCAGCAATCACCGATGATTTACCTAAACTACCAACGATTCCCCCCAATTACCGACGATCTTTACTAGAATCACTGACGATTCCTATATGAAAGGTCTTTTGACCCACAAGCTTACTCTTAAAACATATGAACCCCATCATTTAGTACCACTCTACCTTTGTAGGTGTCTATCCAATCTTATCCAACTCATTTGATCCATTACTTGATCAATTATCCTAAATCCAACACATAATTTAGCTTGCCTTTGTAAATGTGCATCTATCCTTTTCCTTTCTCCTTTGAGCCATTTTTTTGATCCCTAGACTCCCTTTGGATCAGGTAGCACCACATTATCCACTACCTTGCGCTTCGAACTTTCTCCAAAGTGAGTTGAGCCTAAAGCTTTCTCCACGACCTTTGAAGAGGATTGATAGGATGCATGTCATTGAAGAGTGGAGGAAATTTCCTGATACAATGAAGGCAACCTTATTATTTCTAAACCATTATTTTGATATTTTGATCACAAACTCATTCCGCTCACTTATATCTCCTAATTCGCAGACGTTCCATGTCACTTGTGGAAGGGGCAAGGCCTTTACTGATTGATATTTGGGATTGTACAAATATGTGCCATCACCTTGGATGTTTTCTACATACCATTCAAACTTGAATCTTTTCATTTTCCCAATGGTGATCCTCACGTGGTTCCGTTCCCTGAATTCAAAATCATCTATGTAATTCACCTAGTAGTCTTCAATCTGTATAACTTGATATGACTCGGGGAGGTGAAAAGTATCTGGATCACTCTGGATATCGAAGTCTGCCCTTGGGATATATGAATACAAACTCAAGGGAGCAAATATAGCTTCCAAGAGTACAACATCACTGACAATTTTATAAGATAAGATTTTGAGGGAGATGTGGAAATATATTTTCTTCCTCTTATGGTTCTTAAGCTTACCATGAACATGAGCAAGTTGTCTACATAGCTTGAATAATACGGTCCTATCACTAAGATAATGTGGTAGCCTTCACAAAGTAAGATCAAAACTAGGTACTTAGATGTAGTTAAAGGTTGCAAATTGTATGAATTAGGATCCATACCTTTTGATAAGAGAAGTCACTTATGGGGACAACCTCAAGTGAGGATTTCCTTCCAGTGATATGATGACAAACATTGTGAATGCATCATTCACTCTCGTGAAATTTTAATTTCTTTCTTTTAAGCTCAACTATGGGTACCTTTTGAATTTAGGATCCTTCTAAGAAAAATTTTGGGTGAGTGTCAGCCCTATGAATGGCCTCGAGATCACAAGATTGTATACCAAGTATGAAGTCATTGAGAAGTTCTTGGAGACTGAAACCTGGAGTAATTAATGGTGCAAGTTGTCACTGATAATTTTCCCCCAATCAATTCTATGTTTATCCTCGATGATGGTGATTATAAAAAAGACCATCCAATCATGAAATTATTTCGTGGTTTATTCTCCCATTACCCTTCTCAGAAGGATGATCGTATCTGAAAATCCATCATGAAAATTCACTCCGAGAGAGGGAATTTGACATGCAGGAAGGCTTTCTTCCTTGCTTCAACCACAAACCTAGTGCGTGACCTTGGAGATAAGAATCTATTTTAGACCATTCACTTGATGAAAAATCCTTTGTGATGATAGCCATGTTGTTCTAAGTCATAATTTGCATTGAGTGAGAGATTTCCTTGGGAGCAAGCACCACTAGGACTGAATTATCATCTGCTCTTATGGTTTATGTGTCTAGCTCATAATGATGGGAGCATGCCAACACCTGTTGCATACAACCCAGTCATGTGAACCTTATCATCCACAGGTTTCATGGTTCCACCTAGCATCCTATCTTTGAGTTCTTCCAGATCCATGTGAGTAACATCATTATCATCCACATCCAAGTATCCAGATGAGAGAGCCAAGATGGGTCCGAGACCTATAAACTTTAATTTCATTCTTGATGATGACACCTTTTTACACTGGAAATGAGGACTTACTATTTTTTAAAAACTTCCATTTGTGCCCTTCCTCACTTCAGATCACCTTGTTCGTTGCCTTGTTTATTTTCTGAGAACACTACCTTGAGGAAATATACCTTTATTGAGATTTTTCTATATATAGTAAGTTCTCATATATATACTTACTATTTCTGGAAATTTTCCTTCCACACCTTGGATTGTGATGAAACCAACTCCACCGGGATAGGTTTATTCTCTAGATTTCACGTACAAAATTTCGGCTCAATCTGATCATTGGAATGTTGGAAAATAAAAAGATGAAAACGAAGGCACAAAGTTGGGGTTTTTCTGCCATTAAAAGTATGGAGCATGAATGTAATTATAATCACATGTGTCTTGAAGGCACCTAGAAAATAATAAGATTTCAAAAAACCCCACCTCAACTCGTCTACCGGTTTGTCAGATATAAATTTTTCACTTTCTTGAGTACAAAGTCATTCAGGTAAAAATATGAACATGAAGCTTTGAAAAAATGTAAAATTTGTAAAATTTTCTCTGTTGTGATCATGAAAACATGGAGGGAGGAATGGAGGAAGAAAAATGGAGGAAGGAAAATCTTGGAAAAAAATTGGCAGAGTTCTGGGAGGATTTTGAGCAAATGGAGGAAGATCTTTGAAAATGCTATCTTTCTGGTTTGTTTTATTGGGGGAAACATTTTTTTGTCCCCCTTATCCCCTTGGAAAAGGGATGAAAGTGATACAAACATTTTCCCTATCCTTATGAGGAAAAGTGACAAACATGCATTTATGGAAGGGAGAGGGAGAAGAGCTTATTTTTAGCACCCAGGAGATGAGTTTTAGTCATGCGAGGAATCATGTCGGAGAAAGGGGGGCACATTTTTTTCCCCTTGGAAAATGGATGAAAGGAAAAAAAAAAAAATCCTCGACCTCATGGTGACAAGTGGTGGACATGCATTGGAAGAGGTGGGCGTTAGAAAACTTACAAAAAGTGCTTACGGAGGCTTTACAAGGTCACGTGGTGGGTCTAGGAGATCAAAAGGGGGAGGGGCACATTTTTCTATCCCATTTATCCCCTTCGAAAGTGAAAAGAGGAACACAAAAGTGTGCCTTATCCTCATTTTGACACGTGACATTGGAAAAATTGACTAAGGACAAATGGCTTATCTTGGGAAACACCTTGAAAATGGTGTTATCGGAGCTCCTAGAGGACATTTTAGGCACATATTTATATGAATTTGACTGAAAAAGGAATTTTGAGAAGAATGGGATGGGTCTTAAGGTATTGTTAATCTTAAAACCTCCTAAAAAATGGACTTCTCTCTTGTGATCACAAGTTGTGCCTACCAAAAATGAGATGTGGAAAGAAATGCACGGGTCTTGTGAAAAATATAAAAATATCAACATGGAGGGAATTCAATTATATTTCCAATGGTATATTATTTGACCTCCAACTCATTCTGAAGGTCTAGGAATAATCTTATGAAGTTCACCTGTTTTTTTACAGTGCAAGCTCCTTCACCTTCAAAAATAAGATTTTGCTAAACTTTATCCTAAACCTCCAAATATTTCCTAAAATTCCCTAATTCACTTTAACAAGGTTCTTAGCTCCTTAATACCACTCCCTGATGAATTTATGTTTTTAACTCCGCTCCAAAGGATTTGCACCCCCTTAGAAAGACTAAAAATAGCCATTTCTAAGTCCACTAAAAAATTTTCCTCGAGAGGCACTATCTCGGAAGAAATTTATGAACTTTTTTTTATCTTTCCAACACATAGGAAAGGTTATAACCATAGATATGAGCACTAAATGGATTAGGATGGGCCTGTCATAAGGGATGAAATGATCTATAAGGGTGACAGGGAAGGTTTACAATCAAAAAATTTGACACTAGGGAAAAGTTGTCATGTTTTCAAGTTGAATTTTGCCCTTGCAAAAACACATAACATCAATCATGTAGTGCTGAGAATTAAACTAGGATGGTACTTGAAAAGTACATTTTAAACTTGCACATAAACTCGAAAAATACTTGGTAATCTCAATAAAATAAAAATTGTAAATTTTTAAAATTATATTAATAATATATAAACAATTAACAAAAATATTGAATTAAATAAGTTAATTATATTAAATTAATTAAACTTATTTAATTAATTCAGTTTAAATATAAAACATTAAAATATTAATATAGAGACTAACTATTAAAAATATTTTTTCAATTTAAATTTTAAAACAAAACAAAAGATCAATAATTAAAAAAACTTAATGTGTTTATACTGTGAGAAATTATTTTATTTCTTCTAAAATAATTAGCCTACTCAAAGCTTTAAATCTAGTGGATCACAACTCAATTTGGGAGTGGTATGAATTTTTCATGAGCTTATCATCTCTTGATACTATGTTTCCATTTCATGAAATAAGAATAATAAAAAATTTATTTTGTTTTGTAGAAGAAACTTAATATGTTGTAAAGATTTAAAAAATTAATTAAAAAATCATAGTGAAGTATTGATCGATTTTATTTATAAATGACCTTACCATCTAATTTGATTTCTATTATTTTTAGAAAATGTGCATGAATTAGAAGACTCCAAATCTTATCTAGCGATCTTATCTGTAGAACATAAAATTTATATATACTAGTGGTTGCAACTAGTGGAGCAAGGTTACACCGTTAATGTTACTAGTTGGAAGGGGTTTAGTTGTTTTCTTTTTGGGCGGGTGGTATGTATTGTTGTTGTAATTTGGTTTGTGCGTAGGTGGGGTGGGTGTATGTATTTTGAGAATACGGTTTAGTGGGGTATAGGTGCATGAATATGGGAGTTGGGGGTTAGTTTGGATGGTTAGAGGTTGTTAAGGTTTTGGAGTTTGTATGTAGTGTTGCGAGGAGTTTTTTTTTTGGGTGAGTGTTGTAGTATGGTGTGTAGAGTTGATTTCTGGGTATGTATATGTGTTGTTTGTTTTGAGTGGTTCTTTGATAGCAGGTGTTGAGTGCGGGTGCAATTATCGAGTAGTGGGGTTGCTATGGTGTTAAAATTAGTTTTTTACTATCTAATATTGAGCGTTGTGAGTTATAATCTGCATTTGTATACTTTGATGAATCCCAAACGTCTAAATCCGCATACATTGTTGATACTAATAATACTAATTAACAGCATAGTTAAATGTATGTAATGATTATACAAAGTAACAACTTATCTCTCTAGAATATATAGATCTTTGTAAAGTCGATTTATAAACCAATTGCATGAAAACATAAGGCATGTGGGATAGAATTGATCAACATGAATAATGATTTTTTTTATAAGGTGACACTAAACTATTTTTTCAATTCCTCAAGGAGCAAGTCTATGCCCAAAGGGTCTTTGGATGAGGGTACGTTACATTGTACATATATCCAACAACCTCAGTATCACTCATATAAATATTGCAATGTAGCATCTAAGCAACAATTATGGAATCCTTGACATGCTAGTTCAGGCATTTGAGACACGCCACTCATAGTTACAAGTGATTCGAAAAGTGATTGCCCATTAGACATGTTTATGAAAATTAAGGAATGAAGAGGCACTTGGGCAAATGCTAAACATTGCATTCATGTTTTTATTGCTATGAAAAGTTCATTGATCTTGAGAATGCGGGTGTATCTATAATATCTACCCACACAGATACAAAGTTAATGGCATGAAAGCATCGGTTGAAATCCTATTTTGTTCAGTTTTTACTATACCATGTGTAAATATTTTGTAGTGTTCAAGGATAAGATGAACATATGATGGAATGTATACTGAAGGCATGTCTCGGTTAATGGTTGTGGGGTGGCAGCGAGAGAGATAGTTAATATTTGCTAGTTAGATCAATATTGAGTTAGAGAAGATACCAAACCGTTAGAGTGAGATAGAGCGAAGCTTATTATCTGTAATCTAGCCTCCCCGTACATTATATGTATAGACTGGGGATAGGAGAAGCCTACTATTTCCTCCTTTCTATAGTTACGTGAAAATGTCATGTCAGGTGCACCTATAAGAAGCAGAACGAACCAATTCCAAAATGCACCTATCATCATCGATATCACCATAAAAAAGGTCGTGGGAGAAGCGTGAGATGTTAATGAAACATTACAAAGTTGATGATTCCCACCAAGAATTTGATGTCGATGTTGTGTTAATTCCATACGCAATGGTACTAAAAATCTGCATTCAAACCTACATGAATTTGATGTGCGGTGTTCTACTGTAATTTTTCCTTTCATCGCGGTTTTTCTTGGGTAGACTACATGCTTTGTTGCATGGAATTAACCAACTAACAATTATAGTATTGGAGCGACACACTCTTTTGGTATGGCATGTTGAGAGGATTGCCACATCTCAAGAAGGACACAAATAAGTGTCGACATTGTTTGGTAGGTAAAAAACATCAAACACCATTCCCAAGAATCACATTTTGGGATTAAAGTAAGCTTGATCTAGTCCATACCAATCTGTACATACCCATGAGACCTAATCATCATGGATTCATGAACATTCTAGTGGACCTTATACAATGGTTATACAACAAGCACTGAAAGGAGAATCAAAACGAGGAGGGAACTGGAAATGAATAGGAGAAATGGAATTTTGGCCTTAGAATCTATGGGGGCAATGGGCCCTATCAATATATAAAGGGGTCATGACATGGCGATCACATTCCTTATGGATGTATGGCATTAAACCCACTCTCAAGTCATGGATCTAGTTTAGTGCGAATCTAATTGGCTTGTAGGGAGTGTAGAATACGATAAAGGTTAAAAATAGATAATTGCCTCCTTCACGGCTTCAAGATGTAATGTTAGATCCCGCTACGCTATATTTTGGTAAGAATTTTTTTTTTTAGTGTGGTCTCCACCATTGCGCCACTGGTGCCTCTTATGGTTGTCACTCTCTTTGCCATCTCGCCCATCTTCAAATGAGGGGTTCTATGTTAAAGTTCGATAGAGTATAACATTACTCATCTTCAAAAGAGTATGCTATTTGATTTTTTTTAAATATTGGTATGTATCATTTTTTATTTGTTTTTCCTTTTAATTTAGGTGTCAATCAAATCATACTTAATTTAAAAAAAACTGATTTCTCATTTTAAAAATTTATTCTTAATTTCTATGACATGGATACTTGATTTATTGTTGTCATATGAAGTGCAAAATATTTATACTACTTCTCATCATCCAAGGACTGGTCCAATATTTACCCTTCATAATAAAATTCAAACCTTCCCTTCAAATTTGATATGTGGTTAGAGTAACGTCAATTAATTTTGCGACGTGAAATTGTCTGGCACATGACGGGTGTATTGTTATGTTTGGATTCATGGTTGTGTACTATAGGTATATAACATGCAGTTAGGGTTTGGAAGGCTTTAAGATTGACAATGACAACTAACCTTGGGCGATTATGGATGGCAAACCGTCACAAACGTATTGTTCCCCAACCACGGTTTCATGAGCTTTACGACGAGGGGTTAGTTGGCGCTTTTAAATGTTGGATGGTCTTTTTGCGAAATCGTTCGAAGCTAAAGGCATTGTTTAGTTGTCTGAAAGCTTTTGTGGTGTAAGTACGAGTTCTCAAAATATGTGCTAAAGCATTGCAGTTTACACAAGCGCAAACGAATAATTCATTTGGTTTCGAGACAATATTTTGAAATCACTGAAGCCCTTTGTATGATCGTATCTCTCCAGCTTTGGTTAGATCTTCAAGGACGTTCTGAAGTTATAATGTTCTTCAGCTTGGCATTTTTTACACAAGCAGAAGTGGATAATTCCCAAGAGCATCACGAAGCTAAAGAACGTTATACAGATCGAGCTTTACTCCAACAATTTGACGGGCCCCATTCCAAGCACAGTTGGGGACCTGAAATCCCTTAAGCGCCTCGATGTTTCCATGAATATGCTCAACGGTTCGATTCGTGTCAGCCTTATTGAACCTATACGAAAATAATTTGATCGGAAAGATTTATCCAGGTCTAGAGTTATCTACAACTACTAACCTGATAGAATGAAAGCTCTTCACGAACAATTTAACAAGCTTCCTACCGGAAAATCTCGGCCGAAACTCTCTGGCCTGCCGCATACACCGCGACTCAACAAGTTCATCTGCGGCAAGATGAGGCAGAATAATGGTGCCTCTTCCTGCTCATGTTCTAAGGCCTCGACCTCATCCTCCGCAGAGGAAAAAATCCCAGCTGATAATCACAATGGAGAAGGCAGAACAGGATCGGTGGAGGGGGAGAGCGTGTATAGGGCCGAGTTGCCACCTGCAGTAGAAGCAAGTCACCGCTCCAACAAAACACAACACACATCTCCCAAAATGCATGCAGGTGAAGCAGGAGCTGGGATGACAATCACTTCAACCTATAAACATCTAACTGCATAGTAGCCATGCCTCCGGCGTAATTAAAAAGATGAAAGTTCTTACAAAACAAAAGAAAGAAATTGCCTAGATTATCTTTCATGTTGCAAACAAATAGGGCTAACAAAAATATTTAGAAATGATGTCATTTACTAGCTTCTATAATTTCACAATACATAAAATCCAAAGAAAATCCTTTGAATAAAATTAGGATGCCTAATTTTTATTGTGATTTTCCTAAAAAGTTAGTTTTAGAATTGAGGAGAAAAAGCTTTTCCTTCAAGTTATCAACCTCAAAAAATCTAAATACACTAGCATGTTTTATTCAGAATTTTACCAACTAGTAATCCTTCTCGAGTGATGCAATGGATATGTAGACAAAAGGCAAAGAAATAGTCGAAGTTGAAGGAATCAAAGTGAAAAACTATAGGAGGAAGAGAGGTGATGAAGGTGTCAAAATTTTGGAGGGAATATATGTGAACCACTTCTTTCTTTTGGTAAGCAACAAATGGACCACGTGTATGTTTTGTGAAGCATTTGAAGGAGAATGGGGGTGCAATATGTCTACTTCTACTCTGATTTAAAGCTTGTCCACCAAATTGATAGCAATCAACAAGGATAAATTTGCATTACAGGCCCTCAAATTATGAAAGGTTATTTGACCGATCAAGAGGCCACACAGAAAACAATAGACTAATAAGATTGTTGTATACTGAAGACATCGGCTACATGGATGAGGACGAGGAGCTTTTCATAGTCGATCGTGTCAAGGAGCTCATCAAATGCAAAGGCTTCCAAGTGGCTCCTACTAAAGAGGAAAGAATTATCATTATCCTTTCATAGTCAATGCGCCAGTTTTTGCGTAAGTAATATAATCTAATTGGCTTAACCTGCAAAAGGGAAAACTTGCATATGTTTGACCATTAAATAGGAAAATGCAAATGAGGTAAAATTGCCTCATTCAAAGGTGTACTTATCCAATAGAAATGAAAGATCACAAATGCCTAAATCCTTAAGCATTTCTACCCTACCCTCTTTTTTGAGAAAAATAGTGAATTGCAATAAACGGTATAAATCTATCCATACATCAAAGCACTATACGCGGCGAAATCCAACCCTCGGTTTGTCACTATATGTTAGTGGTGGCCACCTTCTTCCCATATAAGGAATGTCTATCATCACAATGATGTCGTTTATGAGATAATTACACAACACCAAATAAGAAACAATTTCCACAAGTCAGGAATATGAGATGGCAAAGATTAAAAAGTTAAATACAAGAAATGTATTAATGTGGGCATTACCTTTCCATGGTAGCCAGAGGGGTTCATACTGCCTCTCAGAGGTCGTCGCCAAATACGAATTAATTTTCACATATTATAAATATGAGATGACAAAGATTAAAAAAAAAAGGTAAGAAATTATTTAGGTCTTATTAAACTATTTTCCATATGGAGGAGAAAAAAAGGAGAGAATCTTTCGGGGGTGGATATGATGCAACAAGTATTGAGTAACATGTGTCCAGTTAATCAAAAATATTTTATGAATAATTTTCTCCAAAACTTACAAATAAAAACAAAACATTAGCATTAGGTATTTAGAATATTAAATCAATCAATACAAGATGTACACTCATGTAAACGAAACAAATCTTTGACATTATAATGTGAATGGAAGAGAATCCCTTTCAATGGTGTAAGAAGTTGACTTGTCCTTGTAAAATTGAGACCTTTTGTTGAAGAAGAAAAAACCAATAACAAAAAAACAAAAAATAGCACTGATATTTTGTTTGGATTTTATTGGGTTGGGAGCAAGCAAGTATTTTTTAAAACAAAAGAAAATAAATTGGTTTGTGTGCATGGTTTTTGGGGATTATAATTGTTGTTTGTTGAAGACAAATTGTCAGGTGGTCTGACAACAGTGGGGGGAGAACAAGAAAAGGATAACTCCTCATGTGTGTGTTTGTGTGGCAAAGACTCTATGCACCATGTGATTACTTGTAATGAATTGATATGCACACTTGTTATATGGTATGTGAAGATCTCTAGAGTGGTGGAATGGAAAAACAATGGTTAGAATTTATTGATAGGTTTTAAGCTTTTTGTGTGTCCATGCTTGCCTTTTATTTTGTTTTTTTGGTAGCATTCCTTTTCCTGCAACAGTTACTTGGATACTTTCTGCAAGTTTCAGTAACGAGCATCTTTGGGAATCCAAAGAACTGAAAAGAGACAATGTTGAGGGCATTCAATACCATTGGAGTTTTATAGTCTAGAACCCGTTACAAGGGTTTTTCAAGACATGTTTTGTATTAAGGTAGCCACTGATATTTTTTACATGTTGGTGTCGAGTTATTAGCTTGTTAGCCCTACACGAGATGGTAGGAAGTGGAGTTGTGAATTGTTGCATTTTGTAGAGCTCTCAAGATCTGGGTATGTCAAAAGTTTCAACTTTGTAATGCAAGGATAGTAGTGAGTTGTCCAGGGAGATTCTCAATATTGGGTATTGTCACAAAGTGGCATGGGTTGAAGATGGTAAGAGGGACTTATCTTGTGAATATGCATACACCTCAGACTGATATGTCTAACTATGTAAACTCTTTATATGTGTTGTATGGTGCATGGGACGTGTGAGATAGTCATAATATGTTGAGAGGGACAAAGGAAGTGGGTCGATTCTCAAAATGGTTGCACTTGGACCACTTGACATGGGTTGAGCATTATTTATGGTGGCTATGTCCTAGTGTTATTTGTAGAACTCTACTATGTCTTCTTTTGGAAGAAGTATGGTGTCCTTAGCAGAAGAGTGAGAAAAATAAGAGCATATTATTACTCCTAGAGGGGTGACTTTGCCCATGAAGCAACGTTGGTTGGGTCATTTGGGGGCTTACTCTGAGTCCTCAACAAAGGCAGAGTTTGTGTCATAACTATTTCCAAAGGGACCAGAGTCCATCAACAGTAACACCTAGGATAAGGTGGTGTGTTCAGGAACCCAAGTTTGTTGTTCACCATTAAGGAGGAGACTGAAGAAGATATGGAGTTTGAAGAGCCTATAAAACACAAGGATGTAGGCAACAACAATGATGTCTCATTTTTTTGTACTCGTCAACCATTGTAGTCACCGCCTTCAAAGATGTCATCAAACTCACTAGACAGGTTGTTGTACGGATCAATTATATGAAATCTTTGAATTCCCAAGTGTTCTGCATGAGCCAAACCTAATAGGAAAGGGCTTCTTCTGAAACGCTAGACTCGTCGTAATCATGAGCCTTGTTTCCGTCATTTCATATAATTGTATAACACAATTGCTCCATCCATCTCTATCATTCACTACACTTGCACACAAACTGTCGAATGGTCGACTAAATGCAGTCATGCCACATCCACTATAAGAGCACTTGACATAATGAATGTTTGGCTAGGAAAAAATCTATTTGAAAGTATGGTATGTAGTGCACCCTGTGCAAAAAGAAAGTTGAAATATAAATAGGGTTTTGTTAAGTGAAAATTCCAATAAATGAAAAGCTTGATCACTTTTGTAGCTTTTACAAAAGAAGAAAAAAAACTTAGGATTTTAACATGTAGATATTATGGACCATAATTAATAATGTTGAAATTACCAAAACTCTTGCATTAGATTCACAACACAATAATTTACATAGATTTGTAGTTGAATTCTTAATTGAATATTGTTAAAAGCAACCAAAATCATTCCAAACCTCCATATTCTACTGCATCGTATATAGGGTGCTTCCTCTCTCCTCATTCCCACACACACACACACACACATATATAATGTGTATATAATATGTGTATATAATATGTATATATAATATTGTGTGTGTGTGGGCGGGGGGGTGGGGGGTCGTGGAGGTTCTACTCTTATTGAATTTTGAAACTATCCTTGAAAGTGAAAAGAATTGTGTATGTTTTCTTCTACGTTTTCAAGGATATCCACCACCTAAAATGGAGGTAACTTTCACCACAAGACCTAGCACAATCTCTCATAGGGTTATGACTTTGCTTACCTTGATTTCCCCTTTTAAATCTTCTAAATAATTCCCAGGAGTAAAAATTCACTGTTATCAACACCATATGTACACTACTCTCAAATGTTGTTCCAAGAGATATTTCTGTTTGATCCATTTTCTATATGTGAGAAAATACATTTCTTGAAGCTTCTAGACATGCATGTTTAGTATAAATGACTATTATTTTCTAGATATATCAAATTTTACAAAAATAGAAGCAAAATACAAGGTAATTTTAACACTTTTAATTCATTATAATCCTTAGGGCTAATTAAAGTACGGACTGGCTAAATGCATTAATTCCTCCAACGGCAGGCACTAATTCAACTTATTTAGCAAAGCCTTTAGATGTCATTTGGGATCAACATTTCGAGCATTGCTCCTCTTGGGCTTCTTCACATGATACATATTTTGTATTCAAGTGGACAGATGAAATGATCAATATTCTTTTTCTAGTGATCTTTGAGATGATACTCAATCTATCACTTGAAAAAAATTGGCTTCATGTGTTATCTCTACCTTTACTTTCTATCTCGATTGATTTTACAATCCACCCTTCATGATTGGATACTTGTCCAAGCAATTAAGGACGAAAATTAGCAATCCAACAAACATAAGGTTCAATTCAAATTTATATTGGCAGGGAAAATAGTTAATACTACAAATACATTATGTTTCCAAGAAATTGATTAACAAGATAATATTAAAATCTTGAAAAGGAGGTGGTCAACCCATTATTTAATTGCTTATTGACTTACTATTTAACATTATCAATGAAGTGTTCCCTTTGATCTCAACAATTACATTAAAGTTACAAGGTCAAAAGCTCTTTAAGCAAACATTTTAAATACAACCTACAATATCATAATATACCTCACTTGCATCGCTCATGAAGAATATAATTTATTGCCGAAACATAGAAGGAAAAACAACTAGCATAGCTTACCATTTTTTTGGTGTCACATAATAGCTTCTTGAAAGAACATCCATCGAATAACAACACTTAACATTTAGACTTTTATCTTTTAAGGGCAAGCAGCCGACAAATTTTCATCTAGAAAAATTCAGAAAGAGCCACATAGTATCTCCTTGAAAGAGCATTTCCACCAAATCATAATTAGTAGTGGGAATTTACCTCTAAAAATAAAGCCACCAACAAAATTTCATCTAGAAAAACCATGCAAACAACTTAATTAAAACAATAATATCTTCACAAGGAAATAAAACTCATTACATAAACCATGGAAGACAAGTTCTAGTATTATTCATCACTAACAATCAACATGCTCTACAAATCATCAACTACAGCATTTAGCTAAATGCATTATCCTCAGGATTTTCAAGGCATCTTCCCTCTTTTTAATTTTTATATATCTCAATTATTTTAAAGATTAATCTTTGGCTCCTCCAAACCTTTGTATTAAGGCAGATTGGCATTATGTAAAACCTTTTCAGTACCAAATTCCCATTTTCAAACAAACACTAGACTTCTGTTGTCCTCTCCTCCTCATCGGAAACCTCTCTATACATGCAACGTGTACATTTATATGTTTCATCCCGAATGTAAATTTATCTTTAGGCCTTCATTCTCTAATCATTTCCTTTTAAAATTTTGAGAATGCCTTACATTAAATACAAATTACGAAGCTTCAAGCTTGGAGAACTGTTCGGATTAATCAGAAGAATATACTTTATCACCTCTGTTTGAAATATCTGAACAAGCTTTCTATTATTGCCGCCTGATATCTTGGCTGATGCTTTCTACACAGTAATTTTTACACTATTCTGTTCTTGCACGGTGTGTCGATGCTGGGAATTGGGTTTTAGTTAGGCTCAAAGAAATGAAATTCGTTCCTAACAACTATGAGGATGACAAAACACTACTGACGTGGCTTCTTGAGTACTGGTCCACTTGGGGCCGCTGCCTAAAAGATACCATCAAACTTATGAGAGCCTCACATTTTTCTGAAATTGCTTGCAAATAATACAACCCTAACAGAAAACTAATACAATATTTAAATCATGAGAAGTATTTACATGTAGACGATCTTAGATTCAAAATACTAAAAAGACGAGCCCGATTTGTTTACTCTTTTTCACATACAAATGAGAAAAGCGGAAAATTTAGTAAGTATATACTTACAGCATTTGACAACTGATCTCTTATGTAGTACATAGATCTCAGCATCGCCTCCAACGTATCTCTTGATAATTGGAACTTGATCTCTGTTTCTCCAGATGAAGGCTTAGTGTAATCTTGAAGCTGCGTGTAGAAATGCAAATTCAGATCAAGTTTGAGAATATTGCCAAACATAGGCTTCTTTCTATGCAAGGCTTGATAAGATAATCATGTTTTTCCCCTTCATAGCTACTGTCATCTACCTAATCTGCACAGATTTCCTTCCGAATAACTTACAACACAAGCATTCCCCGCTATTTAAGTCATATGATAGCCATTGATGAGCCAAAAACATTCATGCATAATTTTTCAAGATCTCAATACTGAAAAGATACAACCAAACATATCACGTATCTAGTTAAACTTGAGGCACCCCTTATACAAAGTAGAAACAAGCAAATAGATATGAAACATAACACTGGAATACATATGCACCAGATATCAAAATAGTAAAACTCAAATCGAAAATTGCAATGAACAGATTCCAATGTCATGAAAATCAGAACATAAATTGCAAAATTCAAACAGATAATAGAGCATAATGTCCTAATCTACCTAGAAGACCACACACTACTTTGAAAACGCAAAAACAATGAAAATGTAATTAGTGAAAAGATAAACGAACCCTAAGTAGACTTCAATTCAAATCACTATTTAACAAGTACAAAGATGTCTTTCTAGATGACCTACCCTCTAGACTACAACCATACAAAGAGGCAAACTACCAGATCAAGTGTGAACCAAATAGTCAACCAACAATTGCAACATAATGCAAAGTCGGCAATGCAGAAAAACATGTCCATAAACTCCTCAAAAAAGGTTTCATCCAACCTTCCAAATCACACAATGGTTCCCCTATTTTATTTGTGAAAATGGAAGAAAAAATCTTGAGAATGTCTATAGATATAGGATCACTGTGAGAGATGACTATCACACTGAGAAGTACATGAACTTCTAGATTCCTTCAAATAAGCAACTAAGCCTACCATGGGTTTCAAAATAGAAATGGATAGAGATCCAAATAAGAGTCTAAGGATCATACATTATAAGAACATATTTCACTGCTAAAGATGAATATTCAGAATTCTTCGTAATAAACATACTAAGAGCATGCTTGATAATGATGTTAACATCTTTTCACCATACACAACATATTGCTGGATAAAAGCATGCTTATCCTAAAAAGAAGAAACATCAATAGTCAACATTAATGGTCATTGATTTTTGGTGAGCATGAACCAGAACTTGTGTACAAACCTGGAAAGGAATATCTAGTAGCTAACGAGCTCTTGTATAAGTACTTCATCTTAGTAATACAAGCAAACCTTAGAAACATCGGTACAGATAAATGCAGAGACATATAATATTTATTCATATATAATGAGAAATATACAATACAATGATTACAAATGAAGGGGCATGAACCATATAGATGCTACTTATGTCCGTTTTGGTAGGGCCGGAGGGAGAGGGATTCAACTGATAGGTCAAGAGACCTGACTGATACCCTTTGTGAATTGAAGTGTTCCTGAGGTCAGTTGGACCGCATGTGAATGTGACTTGTGTGAACACTCATTGGGAATTCCAAGCCATGGTGGCAGCTCAGGGAGCTTCCTTAGTAGTCGGGGTGGCAACCTAGATGAATGTAAGAAGTATGTTGTGTGCATTTGAGCTTTGAGCATCACAAGTTCAAAAATTAAAAATAAAATATCAAGAGACAACCCATACATCAGTAGATGGGTTTTTGATGTAGAAGGTACACCAAAAGACACCCAAGAGAAATTCCTACTATGTAGAGAGCAATGAGGCTCTGAAAATACATTTAAGTGTTTGTAAATATTAAAAATGTCTGTAAGCTCCAATACACTGTGTTAGCCCAAAAATTATGTTGTTGAGTATATAATAAGGCCATTTGAAGGGTTTATGATCTGAATTTCAAGTAATTAGAAATCCAAATTCATTCCATAGGGTTTTGCAATATATGTGTTTGTGTTTTTGCATTAAAGAGGTCCATAAACTGTGTTTTGGCCAAAGCAATAGTCTAAGTCGTGTGCAAAGTTGAACAGAGGTTGTGAATGTGTTTGAATAGGCTGAGAGTTTCGTTTTGAGTACCCATATGCGCTATCTCCTCTCTCATTCCCACAATTCCATGTTTAGTGCAATTCCGTAGCTTACTAGTTAAAATTTCCTGTTAAAAAATGGAATTTACAAATTTCAAGCAAACAGGCACGGGGAGGAATTGGATAGCACAAATTGGGTAATATAAAAATGGAATAGTTGTGTTTGGGGTGCTAGGACTCGGTTGCCATTCATTTTTCCCCCAACCTAGGTTGCATCAAAGTTTCGCGGTTTCCTTGTGCATGCCCGCAGCACCTGCAGAACATGCCTTCTGCACAGAGCCTTCTGAGCCTAGCAGAATCTCTTCAGCATCTTGCATCCTGCACAGAGCTCGCCTCACTTCGTCACCACGCATCACCCTTGCAGCACACTCCTAAATAGCTCCAACATTGTTCGGAACAATTTCACACATCATCAACGTGGCAAATCCTTTCTTATGCATGACTTGCCAAGTGGCACTTTCCATTTCTGTGGCAAGTTAGAGAATCTCTCATAGTAACCGTCCAAATGGTAAGACCAACCACCAGGCATTTAAAAGCAGTTCAACCGCCACACAGTTGGAAGATGAAATTTGTTATCTTTCTCTTTGTAACCATCTTCAGGTGCAATTGCTTCTTGTATTTGTTGTATAAATATGTAACAACACATCTGCCCAAGGGTCAACATCCTCAAGAGCCAAACTAAACAGTAGTGATTATTGACATTACCCTGAGTATCCTATATCTCTCATACACATCTATACATGCACCTTTGATCTAGGCAAATCATAGGAATTGTTTCCCCTTCTGATCACAGGAGCCTGCTCTCCTAGCCTTGTTGTAACATTGTGCAACTCTATAATTATTTCTTATTCACCATTGATGAATAGAAGTTCCATTGTGCAACTCTATAATTATTTCCGCTTAAATATTTGTGTGTTTGGTTTACTGTCGAAAGTAAACACGCGCACTCTCTATAACCTTTGCAACTATCTCTAGCACAGGGTTTTTCCTTACACATGGTCCTAGGCTCTGTACTGCAGATCAGATAAGCTAGCAATAGAATCGGAATGCTTTGATTGCAAGATTACGGTGCATATTCTAAAAGTTATATAGTGGCATCATTTGTCTTCACCTTGCACCTAGCTTTGCATACAAAGAATCAACAGACTTCCAAGAAAACAAATGTATTTCTAGTTGCTTCACTAAAAATGCATCAAATCTTGATTTTGAAAGTCCTTAATATCTCAAATAAGCTCGAACAAAATTTATGACAAATTCTAGAAACGTTAATACAAAGGCATGCAATATCCTATCCATGCCTTATATAAGACCCCAAGAGCCAGGACTGCTCTGTGAACAATATGCATGACTGATTTAGAAGGCAATGCCAAAGTGTTTAAGTACTTATCCAATGTTGCATTTTGTTGTTTGTCAAGACTCAAATTCAATGCATTGCATATAGCAACATGGCATGGCTGGCGGAACCAAAACTGTTGCTGCTGGTCGGCGAACCACACCTGCCACTGTCGGGCGGGGAACCACGCCTGAACCACAAATTATACCTTTGTTTATCAAGAATTTGATGATACCCACATAACACATTTACTACATTTTGTTTTGTATGTGTTTTTTGAACTGTCATTTTGACCTTTTGCCCACTAGATTTAAATTTGCTTCTGACGGTGACCGGTTCTTGCGGTGATTTGGAATTTGATTTGTTCAATACGACCGGCATGTCAAGGCGGTTTGAACTATCCGTGACTGGGAATTGCAAGTGGACAGATCAACTTCCCTTCTTTCTCATAGGAAAGGGAAAAACAGCTAGAGAAGTTTATCAAGAAAAAACTTCTCAAGAAAAGTAAGTTATTGTCTTTTGGTTTGGGTTTCCAAAAATAACAATATTTTTGTAGTGTAAACCTTCAAAAGTTTGTATACCTAACCTTCACATACACACAATATATATACTACTTTTTGACCCTTTCAAAACTTTTCCCTAATCCGGTTATTTATGTAAAATATTGATCATATATCATGATGTTGCCGTAGCACTCTTGCACACTTGCTTAAAGCCAACCAAAAAATTACAATTAAAAATTAAAAATTGCCAAGTTTTTTTAGGGGACTTCTGTTACTTTTTTATCCAAATAATTGGTGCCTATCCTTTCAATAAGGAAATTATTCTTAATTTTTGACAAGCAAGTTGTGATTTGGGTTCATACTTGTTTGTCAAGAATTTAAGTATTGAATATATTATTTCCAGATCAATGTTGAAAACAAAAAAGTAATTGGTAATAGGAAAGGCTTTTGGGTTTTTAAAAGTCAAGGTGTGTTGGTTCCTTTTGTCCCATTTTTTTCATTTTTATATCGTTGTATGTCATGTGGCGTTAATAAGGTCCTAATTTAAAGTCAAATTGTCGATAAATACACAAGCATTGCAGTTTATTACCAAATAGAGAATTATCAAGAGATCACATTGAATATTGTTAGAGACCAAAGCAGATCAATGGGACTCACACACATTACATAACACATTGAACCCTTCACTAGGGAAAACTATTTTACTTATAAAGTTGTAAGTGTAATTTTAGTTGATCAAGAATCTTTTTATAAAGATTTCTTCTATGGATTTGAATATGAGGTTTACTCCCTCTTATCTATCTTTCCCATTGATACTCTCCAACTTCTTATTCTCAAATGTTATTTTTTTTAATTTAACTTTGAAATTATGCATAACCAAATTTTGAACGTTCAACCCTAATTAATAAATAACATGTGCAATATGATCTATTTAATATTTTGTAAATTTCATCTTTCTCTATTTTATGTTAATAAAGTTTAAGTGATGGGCTTATGAAGCATTACAACATAGATTAGGACATATAACAATGTAAATCAAATGGTAAAATATTTGAAACCTAAATACCCATTTTATCAATTTAAAAATGTAGATTATTTTTTTACTTCAGAACTATTGGGATTGTGAGAAAATAATGAGTTAAGTACAAAAATAGTAACACTCGAGTAATTTCCTATGCATTTCTATCCTTGCAAAATAGTGAGAAATGCTTAACGAGATGTTATACATGCATGTGCAGGGATGGTGCACTTTCCTACCCCTTAGGTATCATGGCTACATCCAGTAATCATGAGGTTGGGAGAATTTTCATGATTTTCTCTTCCTACCTCTTGCTAAAGGTATGATTGGGTTTGTTTTAGTTTAGACTTTTCTTTTTGTGGGATTTTGACCCTGTGGATTTAAGTTCAAGATGAGCTCCATGAGCAGTCATGTCACATGTTCTCTTGTATTGTCACTCATTGACTTTTCTTTCTTGTTTAGTCAACCCATTCGTCCACATTTGTCATTTCTATCTTTGATGACTGGTTATCCCCTTTTCTCCTGGTTTTCCATGTGTTAGAGGTATACCTAATGCTAAGGGGTTATTTAACGGGACCCGAGTATTGGGAGGGGCATTAAAAATTGAAGGTTAGGCAGCAGAAAAGCAACAATAAGGGTGTTCTTTGATACCCTTTGTACGCATGTGATATGAGACGATTTCACTGGGTGAATCCCCCGTGACTCTTTGGTAAAAAAAATATAGTGTGCATAGCCTTGTAAGTAACAATGATATGGTCTTGTGGATGGGAAGTTTCCAAGGAAGCATATGGTAAAACGGCAACACTCAAATCATATAAACACCACATATATCCATGGGATTTGTTTATGCTAGGGAAGATTCTTGGGCTAACAACAAAGCGAAGATGAGGGTCAACATAAGTTGACCAAATCCCAATCTTGCCACACTGTCCAGTGTCCACAAAGACAAGAGTCATTGAGAGTCAACATAAGATGACCAAAGTCGAATCTTGCCCACACTGTCCACAAACACCTAACAAGAAAGAAGCAATGCTGAGTACAAGTTTGAAGATTGAATTTCTCTTCATTCAATCAGTCTCTCAAACACTTGATGTTTGTGATGAAGATAAGCGGGGGACCTTGACAGCTTTGACTAGCTTGGCAATGAGTACTACCAATGATCCAGTGCTTTGAAGAGTTCAATCCCATATAGCTACTGGTCTTAAACTGCCACAGAAAAACAGACATAGTAATAGATAGCATCAATGTAATCAGATTTTATACCCATCAGAGTATTCTAATTGGCTAAGACTTGACTCGTGGCATGATTTGTTGGTGATCAGTGTCTCTAAAGGGCTCAGTGAGTTGTTTTTGCTAATTTGATCCCCTGCAGGTAGGTTGAAAGCTATATTGGACAGCATATCCACCACATGATTATGATTCCATTAAAAATCAAAGATGTAATACTTTCACAGTCCACAGAATTATTAGATGGATTTTTACAATGACGGTGTGCAGTTTTTTAATGTAGTGTGCTTGAACACATGCCTCATGTAGTATGCTTGCACATATGCCTCATCAAGATCTTTTGCCTTTGCTGAGCTGACCCGCCTATTTAGGCATGTGTGGAGACCTCCCAAGTACTTGGTCAAATTGTCTTCGTCCTCCAAGTCCAATCTCATCAACATGGCTTATCTAGGAAATTCTATGGCATAATGCTACATACATTGACCACTTGCTTGCCTGCAATATTGCCTCTTAATCTTTTGATCAGTTTTATGGCCCATGGGATAAAAAATCTTATATAACTGTTTGAATTCATCCCACTTTTGTACTGAAAGATGCTAGATAACTTTTCCACCAAATTAGAGAATGACCTCCATGTCGAGATGTTCAAAAGAAATTTTATGTGCCTCAGCAACTTTACACACTAAAATATACCTCTGTTTGTTTCAATCATTTTCCAAAGCCAAGCAGCCAAACAATTCGGCATCTACTTGTCCTTCTAAACTCTTGATTTCAACCTTGCTTTGAACTTTGAAATGAATATATTCTAATGAATTTACCTTGTCTTTACCTTTGCTTTTTTGAGGCTTCTCATAATCATCCATGGTCTCTTCTTCTCATGGGATTCTTCCTCTCCTATGCCGAACTTCTTGGCGTGAGAGCAAACCACCGTGTCCATGGATTCTTGACTCCTAGCCGTGAGCTGTTGTTCGATGATAGTATATTGGGCATTCATCGTGCTATCCATGCATGATTCTAATGTTACAACTCTCTTGCAAGATCTTATTGCCTTATTTTTCCTTTCTTTCAGCCTTTGATTCCACCTTCTTATAGATATATCTGGATCACAAGGTAACAATTCTTCCTTTTGTGATCTTGTCATTGTCATACAAATCGGTCAATAGTTTCTACAATTCACAAATGTTTAAATCGGCACTGATACCGAAACAACATATAAACTTGTAATATTGTTTGCTTATTGAATTCACAGAATCATGCCATGTTCTACTTTGAAACTCCTTCAAAATTTTGAATACTAGAGGTACATGGAATTAGTGTATTTTGTTGTTGGAAACTTAGAAAACTGTAAACAACTAAATTTTGAATGCTAACAATCATAGACAGCTACTAAAATTGTAAGGTGCTGGTGATTGCCCAACTTCCTGTCTTCTTATCGCCAAAGATGGATTACAATGAGTAATGGAACAAGTACAACAGTCCTATCTTGCTCACTCAACTTCTTGCTTTGTTCCCTGAATCCAATCCTTCTCTTAAAACCAACTGAACACCCACTCTGGTCACCGCTGCCTTTTCTGCATTTGTGCTTCATATTTATCATGCCTAGAGATGTCCTTTTCATGCAGTAAAGGATCCCAAGAGCCTTAATAAATTAATAACTGAAGAGTCAAAGTGTCCGGTCATTACTGAACCTATACAAACACCATAAGCAATAATCCTAGTCTGTGCAGAAAGGAGGATCTGCAAATGCCAAGGTGCGGATACCGGCAGTTGCATAACTGTCACAATGTGTGAAGCAGCAATTTCTCAACTTGCCAAGAAATACTCCTTTTCAAGCCTCGCTACTTACTTAAGATTGGATTTGTCTTGGTTGGATGATGAAGTGGACTGGTTTCTTGATCCTCATAGATCATCCTGGCAGAGCAAGCTACAACATACAGTTGCCTTATCCTCCACTGAGGCAGAATATAAGGTAGGCGTGACTGTAGGTTGTGAGAAAATGTGGTTACCAAGGATATTGGTCCATCTTCAACTTGATCAAACAACATTAACCTCACTTTTCTGGTACAAGCAAAGTGTGCTTAAGATGGTGAAGAACCTATTTTATCATGCCAAAACGAAGCATACTAAATTTCATCGTCATTGCATTAAACAGTTGATTGATAATGAATACATTTCTGTTTACTATTGTCCTACACAGGAGCAAATAACTGATATAATGAGTAACCCCTTGGCAGAGATGTATTTGTCTAATTTAGAGATAAAGTTGGGATTGTATCTTCAACTTGATCAAACAACATTAACCTCACTTTTCCGGTATAAGTGAAGTGTTCTTAAGATGGTGAAGAACCCATTGATCATGCCAAAACCAAGCATACTAAAGTTCATCTTTATTAAATTAGACAATCAATCAATAATGAATACATTTGTCTTTATTATTGTCCTACGAAGGAGCAGATAGCTGATATAGCGAGTTAACCCCTTGGCAGAGATGTATTTGTCAAATTTTGAGATCAACTTGGGATTGTATCTGGTTTAGACATTTAAGGAGGTATTAGATAAATTAGCATTTTAGCTGGGAAAACTAATAGTTATCATGTTTGCTAAGATAAGGTAGATTAGTTCGTTCATTACAAGCGTACATTTGTTACACAGATGTGGTTTGCTATGGGCTGCATGTTTATTAAAGTGGCGATCAAGCAATGTATTTTACAGCTTGACCAATAAAGATAATAATCTGTTTCATTGTTTTGATCTATGTATTTAGAACTCAGAGCACTCTACTCCAACATAAGATATTTTAGTGTTGCTGGAAATGTATGATATATCAGTATGGGATATGGATGCAACAAATTTCCAAGACTCGTCGACACAGATACCATAGGATACGGCATTTATAAAAACAGATTTTTTATACATGAAAAGGCATAAAACATAATTTACATATAATATAAAATGTTAATATTATATTATATTTGCTCACGACAAAATTATTATTGTTTAATGTTTCACTTTTTAGGCAGTTTTTGAATATTTGTTTATAACCCTATAAACCTAATACGTGTGTGGATGGCCTGATATTGTATCCGATTGTATCAAATACAACCCAAATATGAGCTCAAATTTGGATACATCTGGATACAGTATGGGGGCCATATTTGTGTTGTATCACATCCGTATCTGAATTTTATATGCAGACTGTGAGTCTCAATCAGTGTTACATGGGGATGCGTCCTCCCCATTTCCCATCTGTCCCGGATGTCAGGGACACTTCGGAGACTTGGGGACCGGGACAAAACCTCCACCCCACACACCCTCCTATGCAAAAAAAGGGGGTCGTCCCCTAAATAAGGGGACATCCCCAATACATCCCCTTTTTTAGGTGACATCCAGACATCTCCCCCCTCCCCCCCCATAAAAAAACAAATTTGTTTCAATATTTTTTTAAAGTTTTAATATTTAAATACTTTTTCAAATATCTTAAATGTAGCTTTCTGAAAAACACCAATATGAATCAATCTCTAGGTGCTTATATTGAATTTGTTACATAGTTTCGCCCATTGAAGGGTTCCGTATTGATTAACGACTCAATCACCTTCTCTGCAAATTTCCCAAGATCTGGTAATAGATGGACTCAATCTAGCTACACCATTGCATTGGGCTCAAACAAATATGAAAAGGAAATAAATTTGGAAAGGCTGTAATGTACTCTTGTAGTGTAAGATTGTTTTGGGAAGCCACTCATTTATATTCGAAAAAAAGTCTATGTATACAATTTAAATTTGATTAAAAGTCACCGTGGAAGCTCCAATCACTTAATAAAGCTTGTATGTATAATTTATTAATTTTATATGAAGACAAAGGTGTTGTAGATTATAAAGCAACAAGGCATATAGACCAAAACGTTTACCCATAACCCGACTGCATTGTATTACAAAGGCATAATAAGAATCAAAAGTGATATATGAATACATCAATTTTCAAGCACAAATGTGGATAGTGGACTGTCATAGACAGCTATTAATATTTTTTTAATTTATTTGTATATTTTTAATATTTATAATTTTATATGTTATTTTAATAGCCGTCCACCCACTGTCCACAAAATCCAGGAATTTTTTTGCTGTCCCGGAAACCCTGTCCCTACATCCCCACGTCCTGGAGTCTTAGGTAACTATGGTCTCAATTAGAGTCGCAAAGTCGCAAGCGGCAAGTCTTGCTGCCTCGACTTGCCGGACTTGGTTGACTATACGCTAATCAACTTAGATTTTTACACTTTGGACGGGTCATGAGATAATATCAATGCTTTATGATTTAATTGAGATGGTATAAAGAAGAAGGGCACGGTTTAACTAAAAGTCTAAAGAATGGTATAGTGTAGATTTTGATTACAATAAATGAAAAAGAAAACTTCAATGACTATTCAATTCAATTCATGACATAAGATGAAAGCAGATGAAAATTTTAAAGCCCGTTTGACTTAAACCAACTGCACAAAAAAAATGCAACAAGGAGATCATATTACATGGAAATCCCTTTTTTTGAGCTTTAAGGTAAGGATAGCTAATTAGAATATTAATCTTAAATGACAGTCTATGTAAGCTTTGAGAGAATAGTTTTATCATGTAAATTACTTAGTTATTTTGCTTTGATATGCATAAGAATAATATTTATTTATTTGATTTGAAACATTAGTAAGTTTTTAATTTGCGGAGTCTTTGCCAAAAAAAATTGCCGAGTCCAATTCTGAGTCTAAAATATGCCTAGCAAGTCCGAGTCTCTAAACAATGGAAAAATGCATCTTGGTGGGGGAGAGGAAAGTATCCTGCCACTCTAATATGTTGAATTGTGTGGATGGAATTACAAAGAGTCCTTCCACCAATGCACTATAGTTCAGAGCATTATAAAGTTATCAGATAAGTGTGTCTTCTGCAGTCACCAGTATACAGTTTACAACCTAATTGGAAAATTCTACAAGTATTTTTCTTTTCACAAAAGTAAAGTTCAGAGCTTGAATTAATTATCTCAAATCCAACTAGACAACAAATGGTCACCATTTATAAGACAACAAAAGCAGCCAAATGAATGCAAATACAAACAAGACATTAACAATATCAAAAGATCTTTGAGTAAGATAAATACCTTAAGATTAATCACAGCTACTCGGTTAGCAGGCGTAGAATTTTGATTCTCCATACTCCATGTCATTGCCTTGAGACGAGGTAAAGAGACCTGTATTACATTTAAAAAGATCAGAGCATCCTCTTCTACAAGTAAAAAATAACAAAGACGGATGCAAGTATAAATTTCCAAGAATTTAGCATATTTTATATGCAGAAATTAAAATTTGAAGACACTATTTTAAGATCATGCATAGAAATTAAGGTCAGAGAATAAAAAAATATGCAATTAGAATTTATTTCTCCAAGAAAGCCACTTTTTGAGAAGTTGTCCTTGAGTAACTAAAAATTATACAGTACAAATCTATTTTTCACTGAAAACTAAATCTCACTAATTAGCTTATAGATCATGAATTTATTTAACATTGTAACTAGTAACAATAAAACCATACAAGGGAGGGAAGAAGGCTTGTGGAAGCTCTAGCGCATAGGAAAATCTTCAAGAGAAAAGGCAACATGCAATAGCTGTAGCTGGGATCCAACCCTTTTGGAGGTGGATCCACCTATGTCATTACCCAAGAAAACATGCAAGGTGGCACGCATGAGCAATGGAGGAGCTCCAAAACCATAATTTAAGGAAGATCCACCGGCACTTTCCAAGACAGCTTTCAAGGATGCATGCAAAAACCATGGAGGAGAAAAATCTCCTAATAGAGCTTAATTCAATGAGGTCAAATCTACACATAAAAGGGTCTTTGATTGGTTCCGCAAAAATTATGGATCTGGCAATTCTTCTCTCCCCTCTCACGGTTTTATTGTTGAAGAAGAGTCTTCACCCCTCTCAATTTTTCCAGAAGGTGAAGTGATCTTTGATTTTGCTTTTACGCTTAGTAAGCAAGGTTTGATTTGTCGGTTCAATGGATTTTGGCCCACTCTTTCGAGTGAATGGACAGGCTAATATTGGTCTTTGATAAGTTCCAAATACAAATGGAAAAAGAAACTACAAAATATAGAGTAAAATGCTAATAAAAGGAAATATGGGAGCGCATGCTTCTCCAAGGGTGGATTGCACCTGCAAATCCGATTCTGACATAAGATCTCTCACACAATGGTGGCTATCACTTGCATTAAGTTTTTGATATTATAAAAATAAGGTACATTCTTTAGGGCTTTTCCCCCTTTTCTATTCCCAAAACCTAATTTACCCATGACTAACTCATGACCTAACTCGTCACTAACTCTAGTCACCCGACATATAAAATAATAATAATGTTAAAACTAAAAACAAATATTATGTGTTGTTTAGGTAGACAACATGTCGTCCCCCTTAAAAATATTTGACCTCAAAGCTAGTTGAACTCCAATATATTACATTATGAGAATGGAACTCAAGACCTCTACCTACTGCAAGTAAGCTTTGGCCATCCCACCAAACACCACTACTTGAAATAATACATGAATGAGAATGGGGGCCTTTTTTAAAAAGAGAAAAAAATAGTCCTCGGCTCTTCTAGCATTTTGGGCACATCTCCCAACACTCGTTCACTATTACCCTAGAAATGGTAAATTTAGGCCACACCAGGATTCTTTTATTTATTTATATTTATTTTGCTTTTCCTCTTTTGCAGCTTCCACATATTAGTCTCCATGCCCAAAATGATTTTTTTTGAGTTGCACCCTTTCAAGCGTGTATGTTTGTTTATGAATGCCTTTGTTTCCAAAGTTGTATCCTCCATGGGTGGCCTTTTCCACTTCACCTTGAACATTTGCACAACCATGTTCTGAAGCTTCTTGGATTCCTCCCCAACAATGCACTCTAACTCTAGCACAAGCTTTCCTTCTTTATCATTCATCAGCAATTCTATTTGAGGCACCATATACACCCTTATCTTCTTGTTCAAACATGACACATGAAACACATTGTGTGTCCTTTCCTTGTTTGGTATGTTTAATGTGTATGCAACTTCCCCCACCTTTGCTTGCACCCCATACGGCTCATAATACTTCAACTACAACTTTTAATTCCCTACTTGCTTCAACATCTTTAATTTATATAGTTGTAGACATACAAACACCCATGTCCCTAATCTCAAAACTCCTTTTGTCCTATGTTGATCCGCTTGTTGCTTCATCCTATTGGCACTCACTACCAAGTTGTCTCTCAAGAGTTGTAGATTATTTTGCATATCTTGCATTGCATCATATGTTGTCAGGGCCTTCCCCCTCTAAATTACCCATTCTGATGGTGATGGTGGATCATGCCCATATAATGCCTTAAATGGTGTCATTCTTGTGGTTGAATGATACATGGTGTTGTACCAGTACTCCACCAAGTGTAGCCATTCGACCCATTTGCTCTACTTATCCCCTGCATACATTCTCAAATACCCTTTCAAGAAATTGTTCATCACCTTTGTATGCCCATCTATTTGGGGATGGTATACAGTGCTCATGTTAAATGGAACACCTAGGTTTCAAAATAGCTCTTGCCAAAAATGAGTTTGAAAAACCCGGTCCCAATTACAAATGATCTGTTTAGGGATCCCATGTAACCTGAATACATGTTGGAAATACAATTTCCCAACCTTAGGGCCATTGCTACCTGTCTTTCTCGTGGGAATGAAATGGGCATACTTTGTCAATCTATCTACCACCACAAAAATATCATCCTTTCCCTCCGAGCTAGGAAGGCCTGACATAAAGTGCATTGACACAATTTCCCACTTTTGTTGTGGGACCAAATTTGGTTGTAAAAGGCCTGGTGAATGCAAAATCTCAACCTTATTTTATTAGCAAATGTGACACTCAACTACAAATCATAGAATGTTTGACTTCATTCCCTTCCTAAAAATATTACCTTTGATGTTTCTATATGATTTCTTGAGCCCAACATGACCTGCAAATGGAGACTTGTGTTGGTGCTCAAATGTCTTCTAAACAGAGGGAGAGTCACTCCTCAAGTAAATGCGTCCTCAAAAAAAGATAATGCCATTACGAACTACCCAAACATCCCCCTTTCTGCCATCTTCAATTTTCCTCATGAGTTTGGTTGATGCAAGATGGGTTGAAAAGTCCTATATAATGTCATGTATCCAAGTAGGTTGGTTGATAAACATGGCTGAAATATTGGCGGTTCTTCTCAATGAGACATTGCATTTGCCACCACATTCTCCTTCCCTTTCTTTTAGAGGATCTCATAATCATATGCTTGTAAGAAATAACTCCATTTATGTTGTTCCTCTATCAATGTCCCCCTAAGTTGACAAGTACTTAAAGGCTAAGTTGGTAAATCTTGATAAAGAACTTGCTCCCTAAGAGAAAATGGTGTCATTTGGCTATCGTATTGCATGTAAGATGGCTAGCTTCTCCTTACTATATGTGGACATCCTTCATTCCCATTTATTCAATTTCCTACATTCAAATGCAATGGGATGGTCATCCTGAAAAAGAACTACACCCAATCCACATCCAAAAGCCTCACATTCAATGACAAAAGACTTTGAGAAACCAGGGGTTGCTAAAAATGGGGTAGAGACCAAAGCTTGCTTCAGATCCTCAAAAGATTTTTGTGCCTTGGTAGACTACTTGAAGGAATCCTTCTTGGTAAGATCGGTTGGGAGCATGCTATTTTTGTGAAGTTCCTTAAGCATCTTCTATAGAATCCTACCAAGCCTAGGAGACAACAAAGTTTCTAAAGAGTCTTGGGCACATGCCAATTGCATATGGCCTTGATCTTTACAAGTTTAATGCAAATCCCTTCGAAAAAAATAATATGATCAAGGTATTCCAAAGATGCCTTTGCAAATTCACACTTAGCAGCCTTGGCAATACAACTTCTTCTTGGCCAATATATCCAACACAACATCCAAATACTCAAGATGGGATGCCAATGAATTACGATAAACAAGGTGTAATGTCCCTTTCGGGAACAAAACTGAAAATTAAGGTAATTGGCTCAAAACCAAAGATCTCCCGATCTGATTTTAGAAACCAGCCAACTCAAAGTAATCTGATTTTTGCAATATTCTAGAGCAGCAAACTGTTTGTGGAATTCAACTTCACTTTTGAATCTTCAAAACCCTTCAATTAACCCCACTTGAATTTCTAAAATTATGTTACAACCTCAACAAGTATTTAATGCAAGAAATCTCATTTTTAATGCCCTAGATATGAAGATATGAATTTCATAAAACCCTTGTCTGCAGTGTGTCTTTAAAAATTCATAACTCAACATAGAAAGCACCAAAAATCATGAAACTTGAGATATTGGCCTTATAAAATATAGAGAATAAGATGATAATTCCATATTTGCCAAAATGTCACCGCACATACCAAAACATAGCTCCAATATAGGTCGCCCCTCTTGAAATCAAATATAATTTGCATCAACAATTGATAAAATGGAAGATTTCACCTTTATAAATCATAGAGAACTCAACCATGCAAAGAAATCACATAGAAACCAACAATATCCTTGAAAACATACCTCTAAGAAAGTCGCTTAGGGCAGAAATCTGTTACAACCAGCAATGAGTAAAACACAAATGAGATAATGTGAGTTTTCGTCCACACTACCCTCTCCTCAAGGGTTTTCGTCCTTGGGAGGTACTCAATTCAAGGGTTTTTAGTCCTTGAATGAAATGGAGAAAGGGCTTCAACAAGCAGCCTTCACCAATAAGATAGATTCACCAAAAGCATCCTTACAAATGACTAAGCGACCTCCTTATATAGACATAAGGGGTGCTTATTACAATGCAATCTAGAAAGGCCGACCTCTTAAGGGAGGATCTTTTAAAAGTTCATTAAGTAGAGGGCCTAGTGTGCCACAAATACATTATTTTATTTTCTAATTACATAGCCATCTATTGGATTGCTAATCGCCCAATAGGAATACATAATTATATAAATGAAATAACTATCAAAATAATGATGCAACTACGAAGCTCAGATCTTCCCCTTACTTTCTCCTTAAACCCACGGGGAGAAAATGGGTTAAGGTCTTCAATTGGAGTTAGCTCGAAAAGGGGACATGACACAAGGATATCATCAAAAAAATACTAGAACAAACTTACACAAAAGTTTATTGAATGCATTTTTCATCAATGCCTGAAATGTGGTTGGAGTGATTACGTACTCGCTGAGCCTACGAGCACTTGCTCAAAAACGCCCACGCCAAGTATTCTCCAATGAAACTCATGAGTTTGTTGGCATGTGTGTCTAGCGCTCCCCGTGAGTTTCGTGACATGGACTAACCACCTCTCGTAGATCCTACCTCTAGCAATTGTAGCGGAGACTAACATCTATGGGTTTTGGTCTAACAGCAATCGTGGTCCAACAAATGGTATCAGAGCAACAAGTCTCGAGTTCGAAACTCACTCGGGTAACGTTGAGGGGGAGATTGTTGGCATGTGTGTCCAGCGCTGTCCAGCACTCCCCGTGAGTTTCGTGACATGAACTAACCGCCTCTCGTAGATCCTAACTCGAGCGATTGTAGCAGAGACTAACACCTATGGGTTTTGGTTTAACGGCAATCGTGGTCTAACAGAGTCTACTATGCCAAGTCTGGGAAAAAATTTCTACATATTCATAGTGAATCTTGTGCACATAACTATATCTATACAATACTCTTTCGAAGGAAAAGATTTCAAGTATGGTTTTATTTGTTTTTTTCCTTGCAATTCTAAACCCCACCGAATATTAGTGTTTCCACCTAGTCTTGGTGCGTCCTCTCCAAAGTGATACTTCTTGGCCATAGCTTGTTGGATCAAGTCCCTCGCACCTAAAACCCTTTCCTTCTCGACCACAAGGTTTGGGTACTACTTCAAAGTTTGTGCTCTTGTCATCACGACATTGCATTTAGGCTCTATCGTATTCAAATTGGTGGTGGTTTGATGTTTATGACAATTGTCATCACCATGGTCTCCAAACCCCCACTATCTACACATGCAATGAACTAACTGCCTTATAACTTGTTCAGACAGTCTCAGTAGAGTACCCGCATTCATGTTAGTTGGAAGCACAATGACTATGGGGGGGTGAATTAGTCCTTTTAAAACATTTACTTTAGTTGTCTTAAGTTGCATACACCATTCAAAGCATCAATTAAGCATACATTAACCAATGAAAGCATATTAAGCATGAACAACCATATACATGAACAAGAGAGTACACAAAAACACCAGATATAAAGTGGAAAACCCTCGAGGGAAAGAAAACCCACTGAAACTTATGAATATATTACTCAATTTAAAAGATTTGTGTGAATATTAAACATCACACAATATTTCTTTAGTGAAGCACCCACTTCACAAGGAGCACCAACCCCTATTTAGTATAGCACCCACTATACAACGAGGCTATAACCCCCAAGATGATCAAGCACACACTCAACCACCCGATGATGAAGATCATTGATGACTTGTTACTAAAACAACTGATTGTGATCACAAGATCAGCTTATACAGCTCAAAAATCCTCTCAAACAACTCTCTCCTTTTTTGCTCAAACTTGCACCTTCGTATGTTGATTAGGTCTAATGACCTTTAAGACCTTCTACTCTGGCCTCCTCACCTTCTCATGCCTCTTTTTAACTCTACTATAGATCCCTCTAACACTCTCTTTCACCTCCTCTAGCTCGCTCACAACTGATTCCTCTCCACTAGCTCAAATGAGCAAATAACTGTTACCTTTATACGTGACTCTTGATACAAACACCTTAGGTCGGCCAAGACCATTAAGGCCGTTCATACTAATATGAAAATACATTCCACAACATCGTAAAAATCACTTAGAAGAACCAAGTAGATCGGCATAAGCCTTACAAACTCAAACATGACAATGCTTCTCAATTAGGCCTAAAACTAGGTCTTCATCTCCAACGAATGCTTCTTGGACTTCAAGGGCACATAACAACTTCATCAACACTCCACAAGCTCAGGATACTTCATCAACATCCTCTCAAAAATCTCAACATTTACAAGAACCTCTACAACATCAATCTCCATCATGGAACGCACCGAGAAGCAAGCCATATCAACTAGGTCATAAGTACCAAAAAAATCAGTCTCAAAAAGCGAATTGGTTCACATAGCAAATCACTTCATCAAAGCTCATGCAACATATCAATGGAAAGCTCTCAATGTAAGCTAACATAAACAACTCATAGCAACCATCAAATCAAGGCTTAACATCTCAAAACACTTGTATCTCTGAAACTGCAAAAATTGTGTTTTATCCCTCAAGAACCAATCTTGAGCAAGTCAATCTCTAACACCTCAAATGTAACTTTCAAACACTTCCACCACCTGGAACACTTCACTAGCACCCTGATACATCTCTTCAAGCAATCATAAGCATGATTCATATGGAGAAAACCACACTTGCACACCTGTTTCACAAGCCATCTTGACGGGCCTAAATAGGGTTGATTAGGCCATTAGGTCTTCATCGTGAAAGCACTTCTTCAGATCAAACCAAGAGCTCCATCACATCATATTAGGCCTCTTCAAGCTATCCATGACCATCAGACACTGCCACAACATGCAAAACACTAAGACTCGTCTCAAACATCCGTAACTGGTTTTAGCCCTTAAAATCAAAAGTAGTAGACCAACTTGGATGAAAGGTTTCACCCACTTCTTGCATTGTACCTGTCCAAATCACTTCATGAGCACTTAGAACACATCCCAAGCTTACTCCCACATCAAGTCTTTCATCATGACACCTGCAACCAATGACTGTACCTACAAAACTCTTCAAAACAAAGATATTTCTGTACATTACCAGCTGACCTAGAGCCCTAGAGAATTCTCTACAACTCTGAATCATCACATTAGCTTGCCCAAGTCTTTTGTGGCCATACACTTCATTTCTTCCCTATCACTCTAGAACTAGGGTTTTGACGAGGGTTTTGACCTGTCTAGCTTCTTAATAATGATTCCAAAAGCGTTGACGTCCATGAACCCATTCTTCTTGCAAAATGATCTTATCTCCATGCCTTAACATCCCCCAAAAGCTCAGGAACCCATGCAGAACACACACGTGTGGGTGAGCAACTGAAGTTGACCTATTGAGCTGGGAAAGGCATTCACAAAGCTCAGTAGAGCTCAAAACACCTTTTCATGCAATTTCTTCACTTTCTTGACCTGAAATTTTGCTCAAATCACTAGAGAGACCTCTTCCATGTTTGCCAAACCTTATCCAAGCTCAACTGCATCTGAAACTATTCATGCCATCTCACTTGCCCATACATTCTTACCTTATTCTCAAGAACATGCTTCAATAGGACCTTCAACATGCACTAAACATTTGATTTATGACCCAATATTCCTTCCACACTTGCTATGCATTCTCAAAACATCTTACACATGCCCAAACAGGACTGCCCTGCTTCATACTTCATGTAATCATGCCATCTACAGTGTATTAGGTCTAGAACTAGGCCTAGAATGACTAGTACGAACACATGCTTCACAAGAACTAACCTATTCTTCACTATACAGGAACTCTAACACCTTTGACATACCTCACAAAACATGATTGACACCCTAGAGACTTCATACAATCTTTGGAGCACACCTACAATCACTTTCATGTTAGACCCATGCACTGAATTGTTCTTCACTATGCAGACACTCTTAACAAATTTGACATTACTCACTAAACATGATTAACACCCTAGAGACTTCATACAACCTTTGAAGCACACCTACAATCACTTTCATGCTAGACCCATGCACTCAACCATGCATGTTGACCAATACACCATGACATGACACCAAAACAACATATCATGACAACATTATTGGACACTTCCAACCAACCTTCAGGCTTGATTATGAATGACACCTCATACAAAACACATATGTCGTCTAGACTTTCTTTGCCATCAATGACACTTAACATCAATGACAACAACTAAGACACTATGTCTAACAATGTCACTCCTAACACTAGGTTAAAGGACGGACATTTGCATCCCTCTTAATGTATCATCTTCCTCTTTGGCTTGGGAATCTATCGATCACCTCTCGATTGGGGTCCCTATACTAGTCACTTGTGGCTTCCTTCAAGGTAGATGATTATTTAACCAACACTTGTTCTTTGTTGCTCTTGAGGTTGTAGGGAAAATCCCTCACTGCATACCCAATCACCTTGCGAATTTCACAAAACTAACAACTCAAACAATTTTTCCTTTGTATATCCCTTCATGCAACAAGCCATGCACCACATCTCTCTCTTCTTTCCTACCTTCAACATTAAATTTCTTGAACGTTGTCATCATATCTTTTCTTGAGGCCATTAAGGTGAGAGACTTAGAATACTTCTCTTCATCCTTGGAGTTACTTTCTACCTACATCCTAGCATTTCTTCTCTCTTTGCTCTCCAAGTTCACAGCTCAATCGTATGCATCGCTATACGTTGTAAGTGGCACGACCTTCAATTTGGCCTTGAATGTTGGTCTCAAACATTCGACAAAGCATATTTTCTTAAAACCACCCACATGATGATTGTCCGATTTAAAGACTAGCTATTTTAATCTCATATTCTACATGTACACTGAAATGTTCTTCCCTTGCTTGCTGTTGTACATCCCCGCTACAATCTCATTGTCATCTCGTAGTAACTTAAACTCCTTTTCAAAATATTTTCTTAGATTGTCCTATGTACACACCTTTATTTTGTCTTACTTCATGTACTAGTCATTTGTGACTCCTACGAAAGTCATCATAAACAACCAATACTAACAATCTTGGTTAGGATGTCCATTCACCATCAAAAGTATATTGTATGCACTACAAAGTCGCACAAGATCTTGGCTATACTCACCCATAAACTTTGGCAACTTTTATCCATCCCCCATAGGCAAAGGGATTACTATCTTCATGGTAGTGTTTTTGGCCTCTGCAATATTCCCCTTCTCTTATTTAGTCAACCGTACATAACCTATCTTCATCTTCTAACCTACCAACCTCATCTCCTTTGGCAACAATCGCCCTACATAACCTATCTTCATATTCTAACCTACCAACCTCATTTCCTTTGGTAATACTAGATTGTTTGTACCTGTATTGGCTACCTATTATGTACCTAGGTACAACATATGTTATAGGATATTTGTCCCTAAATTTGTCATTAGAATCAGCATTATTATCAAGCTATGGTATATTTCAAGGCCTACAGTTAGGGAAGGATGGCATCATGACTTAAGTAGGGTTTATCATGGTTTTGATATAAAGGGAGGGAAAAATGTTAAAGAATGTAACTTTTTTAAATGTTAACTTCTAATGCAAACATAGAGCTGACATTGTGTGAAAACTCTTATGTTATACACAAATTTGCAAGAGCCCCCATTGTTCCCTTTTCACCACTCATTTTACTTAGATTAGCAATTACGTTTTTTGTTGTTTGGAAATAGCAAGTGGTACTAAAGTTGTAGTCAATCGCTCGAAGCCGCTGCAAAAATGCTACGGGGAGTTTACCTAGGAAACAACTCGATATTCATGACAAATGATGAGAACAAGGGGTTATTTACTAAGTTTTCCAAGGAGGTTCAAAGGGAGATTCATTCCTTGGGAAAGCAGTCGGAACAGCAAAATAATGGAGAAGGAAATCAACCCTAGGGGGGATTACGGTCATGATTCACCAAATAATGAAGAGGAAGAGGCAAAGCTTGTGTCATGCCTCTTTCAACCTACAAATAAAGATCCCGTAGTATGACTTCGGAGGTCGAATGTAGGTCCACACATGGCTAACCAAGCTCATGTTGGCCTTTAGGGTGCAAAAGATTAAAAGGCATGATGACAAGCCGAATGTGTCCCTACAAACATTTTGATGGTGTTACTGGGGAGAGTGATAGGTATTCACACACCATGAGGGGATTTTTTCATTTTTACCGATACCCTAGCTCAATGAGCAAATCGTAACTAGGATGAGCCATATGAGACTCGAGCAATGCGCTTCTTTCAAAAAGATATGTCCATGGAGGAGTACATAAGAAAAATCCAAGTTTAGAAATCAAAGGCCAAGCTTTCTTCCAATCTGATACAGAAGATCTACATTTCCAACCCATGGGCTGAGATTTAAACAAAGATAAGGATGTTTAAACCAAAATCTTTTGAAAGGGGTGTTATAGTAGCTAGAAGAATAGAAAATCATATTGGTGCCCTAAAAAGAAAACTGTAGGAACGACTGTTTGAAAGCATGTTACTTTTGATAGATAACCCAAGGATGAAGGAAAATTTGAAGCTTTAATGTTTAAAACCCCTTGTCTGTCTGCCCCTACATCTACTGTTGTGAACCCTATTCTACGTGCTCTCAACCATGGAGCAAGGGTTGTGTATGTGACACAAAATAGTTTTATATGGTAGAAGATGTGTGTCCATATATTCCAGAGTCAGAGTATGATAATGAGGATGCCCCTGACCAGCCCAATGTTAAGCGTGAACAAGAAAATTTGTCTCCTACTACAGTAGAAATAGGGGAACCATTAGTGTTGCTTTCTGCCATTATAGATTTGGACCATTTGAAGACCTCCAAGTTTTTTGCCCATATCAAGAAAGATCGCATTTTCATCATAGTTGATCTAGGAAGTACTCTCCATATTTTGAATAAGAAAAAAATCTATAAGTCTCTATTTAGAGACTTCTAAGAAGTTTCCCATTTGAATTCCAAGCAACCGAATTATTGAATGCCTAGGTTGCATAATTTGGAACTTGTCAGGAATAATAGTGTGTACATTATAATATCATGGGTGAGTATAATTTGTATATGTAAGAATTAATATGTGTTGGCAGATGCATAAAGAAGAAATACGAGAAAGGAAAGAGAAGAACAAACCTGCACACCCCCAAGAATGGACGTGACAGTATATTTATTATAGAGAGGTGGTTACATTCAGTTTTCAATTTTCATACAGTTAGAGGCAGTTTGCAACTGTCTAACTGATGGTTTTTAGTATAAATATCCAACAACCCCCTCTTAATGACTAAACCGGAAACAATACCATGTTTGTCCCGAAATTTTACAGATGTACTAAAGCCCATATGTTTAGTCATTAGATCTATAGACTATGCCATAGGTGATACTTTGAAATCAGCAGTCCATTGTTGTGTTGCGGTTGTCAAATGGAGGACCGCAAAACAAGAATCTGGTTGTGTGAACAAAGGATATGGCAAGTGGTCCAATGATTCTTCGTTATATGATTCATTGACCAGCGATGAATCATCAATGGCTAAGAGTGTCAACCCCATCTCCAGAGTGCTGGAATCAGAAACTCAGAGAGGTGGATTGAGAAATTCGTTCCAGGCTTGAGTAGTCGGCTAGAGTCTATACAAAGACTCAGTTAGCCTATAATCTAATTCACCTCAATCATGCCCTTGCAACACCATGTAGTGCTCAGCCAACCTTTTCAAGAAAGCATGGTGAAGTGCCTTCCAATCAAATTGAGATGCGAAGGAGAGAAATGTGACCATCTGTGCAGTGGGAGTTAGAACCACCTCCGCAATAGTAGGAGAAACAAGCATCTTCGTCTCTACAGTGGGAGAAAGGAACATCTCCGCAGTAGGAGTGAGAACCAACTCCTCAATCTCATCTATTCGCTCATTGATCCCCCTCTGATGGGAAAGGTCTTTCACACTACAATGAGCAAATTTTTCATGCTCTACTGCCCTTCAAGCAAGTACCTTTGAGTGAGTGGCTTGGCATGCCATCTCACCATGCACCTTTAGTGCATTTGGAATAGTGGAGTCTCCATCCACAACAAACTATTCTTCAGAGTGAGGAAATCCATCCTCGCAAGGCATGTTTGTGTCCCATACATATGGTATATTGGATATTCCCTCCATAATAAGTGCATATAGGTCGATTATATCCAAGTCAACATATTTGTGAGGAATGATTTCCTCCCAAGGCATTGCAGCCTCCTGCACATCATGTATGGTGGAGTTGTCCTCCACACGTGCATTCATGTTGATCGTAGCAGGATCAATAAGACAATATTCGCCACCTTGCTCAATACCAAGGGCAATCATCCGTCTCTGTTTCACATTAGAGACAACACACTTCTTCCCTCAGAAATCCATAGAAATATTGGGATTTTCAGTGGAAACTGAAAACTTGACAAAAAGGGACCAAAATGTAATTGGATGCATTCTCAGTGGAAACCGACATCCAAGGAGATTTTACTTTGAGGTGGGGATAGACAAAACAAGGAACCTCGTACGTCAGCAGCAACCTGGACGACAATGACAACAGCATGATACAAGCCCTAAATGCAGTTCCTCACCCCATGTTAGCACTAGAGGGAGAATGTTAGAAATATTAGTTAGTGCTAACATTTGTAGTGAGCGTAAATATAGTTGGTATATTTGTCTGTGAAATAATGTAAACGAGTTGTGAGAACTCACGTAGAGAATTTAGGTGAGGGGTTGTAGGGTAGTTGTGAGAGATTAAAGGTTGTTGAACAACCTCCCAAGATTAGTGGTAGAAGAGTTGTGGGAGAAATTTGTGGTTGGACAATCTCCATATTATTAGGAAATCCAAAGCTTATTTATATGTAGCATGTTTTATTAATATCAAGTTGATTGAACCTTTTTGAGCTTATGCTCTTCCAAATTATGGGGATTTTCCCCAACAACTATGACAATGTGATGTTGTCATTATGGACTTGTTCTGAAGAAAAATACTTTTTCAAAGGTCTACGATGGCCTATGGCGCAATAAAGGTTAGATGGTTACCTCACTACATTAGCCCATGAATGAACCTTATGCATTCATGAACTTGGTTTACTTTGCATTTAGTCGACATTCTACTTAATATGTCAACTTTCAACTCACAAATAATGCAATCACAAAGAGAGTGAATCATGTAGAAATGGTAAACACACATCTAAGATCACTTCTGCATGCGATTATCATAAAATTGGATCTCAAAATATGTCTGTATAACTCTCTCATGTAATAATTTATAATAGGGTGTCCTAGTATAAATAGTAGGGTAAGTTTATTTTACAACCAATTTGTTGTTGTGAATAAACTATTAATTGGAGTGATTCAATATGCACTAACAAAATGACTCGTGCATGTATCACTCAAAACAACTAAAAAACCTCCCTAGATTTGAGATTAACCTTTTTAGTGTGAATCAAGAGGAGGCTAAGCTAGATAGCTAAAGATCACTTCTAACTAAATGTGAACATATCAACACCCTCCCTTAAGCAAAAATTGAGGGGAGAGAAAAAGAGAAAAGTAATGAGACGGATCCTCATATATGGGTCCCTAGCAACTAGGCCTGATCAATCACCTATGTACAAACATACAGTGTAATTCTAAGTGTCCCAACGGACGCCAATCCATCTTGCCAGAATACATGCATGTCAAGTTGTAACCGCTAAGTCAAAATAGGAATTGGTGCTCTATACGAAGCTCACTCAGAAGAAATACTAATCTCGAAAAAAACTAGGAAAAATGAGCTACCTCAGAGTTTCTCAAAAAAACTAGTCATATGGCAAAAGTGGAGGTGTTGAGATATGTTGCAAGGCATCCCAAGAAATACAACACAATGTTGAAGAAGGTGTTTGGTGGACTAAAAGTCACAAAGGAACTCAATCCTGCATAAGTGGTTTGGATCCACTACTTGATCACTGAAGAAGGCAAGTTG
Organism: Taxus chinensis; assembly: GCA_019776745.2. NCBI lineage: Eukaryota > Viridiplantae > Streptophyta > Pinopsida > Cupressales > Taxaceae > Taxus > Taxus chinensis. The sequence goes on along the minus strand of CM034146.1, from coordinate 7,342,770 downwards.
ACACTTTCATAAAAGATCCATACAAGGAGACTATCTTGTCAAATGAGGTGTCAAAAATGCAGAGTTTAAATTGAATTGGATCAACTACTTCAAGTAGATGATTTCATGTCCCAAAGGGTTAGCAAGGAACTTATCACTTGAAGAAGCAAGATTTGCACACACCCCTCATAATGTTGACTAGGTGGAGAGATTAAAAATAATCTATGAGTGGACAAATCCCACTATCTAAACACAGAAGAAGAAAAGCTAACACTATATTCACCATAATAGCTCCACAAAAGGTAAAAGGAGAATGTCAATTTGTCAAAGAAGTGTTGAAGATACAGATAAAATATCTTTCGAAGAAGATGGCCCTAGTGGTGATGGGAGAGTCAAGCAACAAAGAGACAAAAAAATGCTTAGAATAGAGCGCACACCCATGAAGGTAGACTAGGCTAAAACAACAAAAACTCCACAACTCTGATACCATGTAGAAGTGGTAAACACTCTCGTCCAGGATCACTTTTACATGCCATTACCACAATGCAATACCACGAAATACACACAGGATTGAATCTCAAAATATGTTTGTATAATTCTTTGAACATGTAATAATTTACAATCAATATAAATGGATGGGTAAGTTTGTTTCACAATAGCTGATTTGTTGTTGGGAACAAACTATTAAATGATTTCATGTACCAAGGGGTTAACAAGGAACTCAACATCTGAAGTAGGATCTACACACACACACCCCTCATAATGTTGACTAGGTGGAGGGATTAAATAATTGTATGAGCGGACAAATCTCACTCCCTAAACACAAAAGAAGACAAGCTAACATTGTATGCACCAGGATAGGTTCGTAAAAGGGAATTGTCAATCTGCCAAAGAAGTGTTGACAATACAAACAAAAAATATTTCGAAGAAGATGGACCTGGTGGCGATGGGAGAGTCAAGCAACTAAGATAGAGAAAAAATGCTTAGAATAGAACACAACCGCATGAAAGTACACTAGGCTAAAAGTTTTGTGCAACAAACACTCCATGGCTCTGATACCATGTAGAAGTAGTAAACGCTCTCTTCCATAATCACTTTTGCATGTTGTGAATACTATGCAATACCACAAACTATACACAGGATTGGATCTCCAAATATGTTTGTATAACTCTCTCATGTAATAATTTACAATAGGGTTTCCCAATATAAATAGTTGGGTAAGTTTGTTTCATAATAACCAGTTTGTTATTGTAAACAAACTATTAGTTGGAGTGATTTGTTTCATAATAACCAATTTGTTATTGTAAACAAACTATTAGTTGGAGTGACTAAATATGTATTGACAAAATGTTTCATGCATATATCACTCAAAACAACTAAACAACCTCCCTAGATTTGAGATTAACATTTTCTAGTGTGAATCAAGACAAGACTAAGCTTGATAGCTAAAGACAACTTCTATCTCAATGTGGAGAACACTCACACATCTGGGATCACTTATGTATGCCATAACCATAGTTAACCAAGCCATATACATGCAGCAATATCATGCACCAGGAATCTGTGTATATTACTCTCACATATGATATTTTACAATAGGGTGTCCTCGTATAAATAGTTGGGTAAGTTTGTTTCACAACAACCATTTTGTTGTTGTGAACAAACTATTAGTTGGAGTGACAAAATATGCACCAACCAAATGATTGGTGCATATATCACTCAACACAACTAAACAGCCTCCCTAGATTTGAGCTTAACCTTTTCTTGTGTTAAGCAAGACAAGACTAAGCAGATAACTAAAGACAACTTCTAGCTCAATGTGAACACACCAACAAATCAGCTAATTGAGTCACAAAATGCCTAAGGTGAATCACCAAAGTGAGGTAACTAAGAAGAATCACCAAGTCAATGTATTACCAAAGGATGGGTCAACAATATTTGATAAAGTAAAATAAACAAGCTATAGTATGACGACTCTTTATGTAAGGCTTAAGCAATGATGCAACCAGTTGTTTGATTAGTGGTTACTCCTAACCATTGTGTTGACTCTTCTACATACACGACTTCCAGCCCATATGAGGCAGCTACTCAATGTCTCCGTTTTGTCAGAAATAAATTTAAAGCCTACAAGCAGGCTATCTAGGAAAATCGTATAGTGCCACAGGTGCCAACCTCATCCCAACCTGGTGATCACCTAGCATCATGTACTTCCAAGACTCAAACGATTATAGTCTCATGTATATTATTTACATGGTGTATATTTCTGCGATTCGATATAGGCATTTCTAGGAATGCATTCATGTCACCCTTCAAAGTCTAGCCTGCCAAATTTAAACCCAAGATACTATAATGCACTATCCTAGATTAAGCCTACTTTGCTTTTCTTACACAGTTGGCTTTCTGTAGCAATTTGTATCTTCCTTTCAACCTTATAAACCTCTGCAAGGTATTCCTGGCTAACTGTCCATTTATAGTAAAGAGACTGAGGATTTGTGTGAAAAAGTGGGTTTAATAATTTGTAATTAGTGAATTAGAATATCAAAACTTATCATGCTGCCATGCACAATTTGTATACTATCTAGGCCTCTCTCAAACATAAAAAATATTAAACAAAATAAATTAATTTCATGATCACCAAATGGCAAATACATATATGGCCACAGAGAACAGAAACTCGTGATGAATTAAGCCAAATTGCATAATCAACATTGACTAAAAAATCAATCGGGAGGGATATCCGCTTTGACATCTTACCAAAAATGGTGATAAATTGATAATGTGAAAATCAAACATTTACCAATTGCACTCAAATACTAATGTCACTATTAAAGTATCTTTATTCTTGAGTTAGAAAATAAACTACATTGTAAAAGACCAAACTGTTCCGGACATTTCACCCAAATCCAAACTCCACAACAAACCTATAAATTGCCAATATTAAACAATATTTATTCTTGAGCTAAAATATAAATTACATTGTAAAAGACCACATTGTTTCTAACATTTCACCCTAATCCAAACTCCACAACAAACTCACTATTGTTATGTACCTTGGGATATGATATTATAATGTATATGGGTTGATGGAGATGCTGACATGTGGCACACATCCCCCTTAGTTAGTTATATGTTTTTAGTATGTGAGGTCACATAGGAATTAGTTATATTGGGTAATGATTCGGCCTACATTGGGATTCGGTGTTACCCATCCATTAAGAGTAATATATGCCTATATAAAGGATATGAGTATCATTATGAGAGCGGTCATGTGTCATGTATGAGTTGAGTCTTCTACTTGGTAGAGGTATATTGGAGGTATCCCCCTCGAAGTGGAATTCCCATCTTGGGAGATTGTGGAGTTACTCCTTCATTAAGGAGCATTGTATGGTGTTGCCCTACCTTAAGGGTATTCTTATATTTCTGCATATATTGAATATTTGGGCATCTTGGCCCACCAATATCTCGTGTTGTGTTATCTTCTGCATATCATTTAGCTTGTTCATTTATTATATGCAAAGATCTTATCAAGTGATATCAGAGCGTCAATATGGGCAATTTGTGGGATGAAACCCTAATTTTAGTGATTCGCCTATATGTTGAGATCGACTGTGAATTTTTCAGATATTTTTTGTGTGAAGTGGAGCAATCAGTCAAAGAATATTCCCTCCAAATTGCAGATTGTTTGGAGCTGTTTTGCGAAAGATATGTCAGTTTTAGGATTGAAACCCTAATTGTCATGTTTCGTCTATATCTTCTGAATTGTGGCGATTTTTTTAGTGAAAATTTTTGGGTTGAGGTGAATTTTTGTCAAGGTGAAAACCTACAAATTTCAGAAATTTTGGATCTATTTTGTCATAGTTATTGCAGGTTTATGTTTTTTCACAAATTTGCTTCACAGGCCGTAATATTGGTAATTTTTCTGATTTTTTAGTATTTTCAAAAAGTTCTCCAAAATATGAGTAGGATTTGTTTTCTATAGTTTCTCACCTGAGGCCGACATATAGCCAAAAAGGGTTGTACAAATATTGATTGAAAGGTCATGTCCTTAAAACTCTAGTTTTTGTGGATCATGGTGATGGAAGCTTTTAATGGAGAGGGTGTTGTGGATGTTAGAGAATGGTGGAACAAATTTAAAATTATTTTCCATGGAGAATTAGTGGTCTTGCACAGAGTTAGTTTTCTGAGTTAGAAAAGGAAAGGTCTAAATGGTCTTGGCAGGATCTAGAACAAGTTTTCTTAAATAGATGGGACACAAAAAAAGATGAAGAAGAAGAAGATGTTAGTAAGGAGCATGTTGCAGATAAGGAGGAAAAAGAAGATGATGATGATGATGAAAAAGAAGAAGAAGGCAATGTTGATGATGAAGAGGCTACACAGGATTCAAAAGTAGAGACAACAGATCAAAATAAGAGTTATGATAATGCATCTCCAACAAAGGAAGCTTCAATATTTAAGTTTGAAGGGTGCATTCAAAGGAAAAAATTAATTCTTTCCATAAACCCTAGCAGCAAGTATAACTTCATCAACATGGATGTAGCTCGACATCTACATGTTCAAGCAAAGCATATCAAGGAAGCTCAAGTGGATGGTAAGCAAATTCGGGTCTTTGAAGATTTAAAACTCTCTATGGATAAATATGTTTTGCATTCAGATTTTTATGCTTTAGATATGGATGGTATGGATATTGTTCTTGGATAACCTTGGTTATATACCTTACGAACAATTAATATTAATGTGCAAATGAAACTCATGAAGATATGGTACAAGAAAAAGAAGGTTACCTTGCAGGATATCACACTTAACAAGGAACAAAGTAATATTAAAATGGCGCATGACGATGGATTTGAAGATGTTGAATAAGGAAATATGGACGATTCAGAAGGAGAACATGAAAAACATGATGAAAAAGAAGAAAATAATTCATCTACTCAACAGAGAAAAAAATAACAAACAACAAGGTGGAAGAGGAAAAGAAAGTTGAGGAAAAGATTGATAAGGTTGAGAATACTAAGGTTGCACCATATAGACACCCACATCATCACGAGAGGAAACAATCATGGAGACAGGTTAGGACACATGAGGGAAGAAATCTATATCGATATATAGGGAATTGGAGGAGCAATCACCATGGCTATACATGGCATCAATGGAGGAACAATTATATGACATGGAATCACAGGAATTGTTGGGCCCTGAAATTGACTAAGTCCCAAGGAAGAAGTCATTCCACAAGGGAAAGGCGCACGATAGAAGAGGTTGGCACGCGCAGGAGCATAAAGGTTTAGGGAATTAGCCATATTTTGAAGGAGTTGTCGCAGGAGAAACACGTGAAAGCCCCGAGTAGGCGTGTTGATTGGATAAGGTGCCATCCTGAAGCCTTGGAGGTCAAGAAAAGAATATTCCACGTAAGGGATATTCCCAAGATGATCATTACAGGCAGTGGAGGCATTTGCAAGCTGGCATAGGCATTCGACCATGGAGGACCACACTTCCACTTGGCATGCGATCTACTCATGAAGGAAACCATTTTTGAGTGAATGTCTATATTTCCATTTTTACAACTCACTCTCCACCAATGGTGGATCATTCTCGCAAATCTCACAAAAAGGAGGGGCTCGCCACCCGCGCGCGCCTTGGGTGAGCGCCCAGCGCACACTGGGTGATAGGTCGGCGCGCTTGGGGTAGAAAGAAGTTATATGAAGAAATGACTATAGGAATAATTATTATGGATATGCATGGATGCCAAGGAGGAACAAATATGGACATGGATGGAATCAGAGTAGCGCAATGGATTATGAAACTAGGTTTGGAGATGTATCACCCACTAAGATCTCATATGGGCTGTTGTGAGAATGATGTGTGATGACGGAGAGTCTGACCTTGGACAGCGTTGAAACTTGGCTTAAAAGCATGGAGGATGAGTTTACTCAGAAGTTCAGTACTGGATCTGAGTTTGATGCACGAAAATGGGTGGGGGAGAACCTGTATCACAAACTCTATGAGACATTCTTCTATTGTTTCCCAGTAGAGTTGTTTGAATGGTTCTCAGCATATGCATCAAGGACAAGTTGGTACTATAGACCTCATGTTTGGAATCAGGAGGGATATCAACGGTTGCATGATGCCAATCTGACCTGGACCAGTGTTGTCGATCACTGGTGGAGTAGAGTGTTGACTAGTTATACCTTGGAATACACTATTTCTATGTATTCTTGCCCGGAGATTGTTGAGTTTGAGTTCTTGAGGGAGCCTAGAGGATCGTTCTTGCATGCTATTCCACTGGCTATCAATATCCTGGTCATTACTTTGAGTTTGGAAGCCTTTCCCATGGCTGGCTAAACTCCTACTAGACGCGGGGTGCGGAAGCTGGTGTGGTAGACGATGGCAGATCTTGCGGCATAAATGGAGAGAGAGGAAAGGTGACTCAAGTATAATGAAGCTCAGGAGAGGTTGTTGGCAAGACAACACGAAGCTACAAGAGTGACGGATTTATGGCAGCAGGCGTTGTGGGAAGGATTTGAGGTTCGCGCGAAGGACATGGAACCTGAGCAGTCTGAGCTACCCCATCTTGGCAAGCGTGGAAGAGAAACCCCCGCGGCTTCTGGAGAGAACTCGTCATATGAAGAAAGGAGGAGAGTCGTAGGCGCGCATCTTAACCCACATGGAGACCAGACCCTTGCACTTAGTTTTCTAGTTCCTAAGATAAGTTTTGATAATCTAGTTGGTATCGGTATTGGTAGTCGAGCGACACCTAGGAGGTATAATTTTTCATTTGGTACATCTATGGCTACACAGTCATTTCCTGTGTTTGGGGGTATTTTGTCTGGCACAACATTTGGGCAAGGTGTGGGATCACAAGGTTTGGAGTATCGCGTCTGGGAGCGGCACGGGAAACACATTTGGGAGTGGTTCGGTATCACAGATTGTCGGCACACAGTTTAGCACAATGGTGGGATCACAGGGCGCAACTGCGTTAGGCCCCTTACCTACAACAGGAGGAGGATCTGGTGGATCTAGAGGAGTTGGCACTAGTGGATCTAGTGGGTCTGGTGGTGGAGGAAACATCGGAGGGAATCAAGGTCCTGGATCTGGTGGACAAGGTCCACAACACCATCAACATGTTTTATGAGATGTCACTCCACTTACCTAATTACAAGGGCATTGAGGATGCCACGGAACATGTACACAAGTGTGAGTTACTATGGCGTGCGAAGGGAATCACTTCCCCAAAGCAGAAAGCAAGTCAGTTTGCAACCACGTTGCAAGGATACGCACATAGCTGGTACATGAAGTATGACCCACACCAGACAATGGTGGATTACATTGCACTGCGTAATGCCTTTTTGGTGGAGTTCCACATACCTGAGTTTGAACAGAAAAGCATCAACGTGTTGAAGGAGATTCAACAAGGAATGGCAGGAGAGTGTGCGGGAGTATGACACATGTTTCAAGACTCTCCTATCCAAGTTATCTTATGACATTCACCCTTTGCAGCATGCTCAATGGTTCATCGAAGGACTGATCACACCATTCAGGAGGGCACTTTCACATAAGACTTTCACAGATCCACGTGAGGCCTTGGAGGCTGCCTTGCACATTGAGGTAGTAGGAAGCATTGATACAGGAATTAGTCCATTCCTAGAAGCCCAAATTGCTGCAATGGCAAAGCAGCTGGAGAAATTGTCTGTGAACTCGGCTCATGAGACTCGCAACGGGTTATGGTGTACAGATTGTGAAGTAGAGGGTCATACAAAGGACAATTTCCCACGAAGGTTGGTTCATGCCATATCAGTGGACTGTGAGATTTTCCATGGAGATCATGATGCAAGTAGGTGTCCACTACTACAACGCATGATCTAGAAGAATGTGTCTTGTTATTGTAAAATTTGCACCTCTACTACTCATGACACCAAGGATTGTAGATTGATTGACCAGATACATGATGCCATTGATACTGGTGTGCACCAGACCAGTGTTGCCAGTAGTTCCAAGGATGATGGTCATCATTATGAAGGGTGCACGGATGGAGGAGGTCGAGGTAGAGGCTTTCGAGGAGGATTTAGAGGCCATGGAAATCGGGGGTGGAAGGAGTGAATTCCCTCATGGAACCTGCTATAACTGTGGATCTACAGAACATTACAAGTGCGAGTGTCCCAATTTTTTGCAATGCTCTTGGTGTGGGAAAAATCACAAGTATGAGGAATGCCCAGAATTGTTTGAACACATGAGCCAGAAGTAGTGGAAGGATAAGGGCACTGGGATGGTGAGCGTAAAGCATGTTGATCAATAGTGGATGCCAAGGGTGGCACATGAGTCAGAGTTAGAACCTGTACTGGTGACGACGCAAGCTGAGGCTACATGCACCAAGGAGATACCAAAGTAGAGACCACTGATTACAAGAGAAGAAGTGGTACATGGGAAGTATCCAGACCCTACGCACCAGAAGGAAGTGTATCAGGAAACCATGGATGTTATTCAAAGCCTACAAGGAGAGATCCAGTGCCTGAAGGAGAAATCACAACAGTTAGAGTAGAAGAAGAGCGTTGAGGCTCCATAGAAGGATATAGATGAAGTCAGGGAAGTATGTAAGATGCTGAGACAAGAGAATATCATCCCTCTGTTAGGAGAGTGGCTGAGGGGAAAAGTACCAAGTGTCGGAGGAGAGCACGAGAGGCGGGTTTTGCATGTTAATCTACCTCCTCACAACCTTGACTATGATAAGGAGATTACCTTGAATGCAGTTGTTGATGGATGGCTCCTAAGTAATATTCTGATTGACATGGGCATGGAAGTTAATGTTCTCACCTTGGATGCATGGAATCAAATGGGAAGACCTCCATTACAGTCATCTTCAAATGTGTTGTATATGGCTAATAAGACAAAGGAAATGCCCATTGGTGTTTTAAAGGATGTTGTTATCACTATCCAAGGGGAAAAATTCACTGGAGACTTCGAAGTCTTGGCACTTGCTGAGGTGGAAAACTTTCCAGCATTACTTGGGCACCCCTGGTGCTATAAGAACAATGTTGACTTACATTTCAATAAGGGGTATATAAGTTTTGAGAACAAGGAGGAACGTGTTATCATTCCTTTGACGGATGGAAAGTCAACGCCCTATACTGAGCCCTTGGGAGAAGAAGACCTAGACAGAATCTATGTGCGCACTATCAGGGACCCTGAGGTTGTGCAACCAACAAAAGAAGGTGTTATTCAGTGGGAAGACACTCAATCTATAAGTGATACAACTAGTGTGGCATGTGACAATTGGGCACACGGGACATATGAGTTAGTCAGAAGGTAGTTAAGAGGCTCTGTGACAAGAGTAACAAAGGTGCACTCAGTCAGGCACCTGGGAGGAAAATAGTTGCCAAGTTACACTGAGGGAGCCAACCCTGATGTTTTCCTGTGAGCAATGGAGACCCAGTGGAGATGTGAGATTGAAAGGAGAAGTATGCTTAGTTATAGTTTCTCAGGACCAAACACATTGGTGGGCGACCCATCAGATAACCTTCTAGAGTGGCATGAGGTGAGAATCATGTTCTCTGTTAGGTTTCTCTGAAGCAATGCACCTACTGCTATACAAGACTATCATGGGAAGGAACCCACCTCGTTTCATGTCCAGGCATGTGAGAAGGCCTGGATGGAAGGTGCGGAAGCCTTGCCTCCATCTTTATGGGTGCATAAGCTTTACTCCACCTTACAAGGTTGTGCACGTGCATGGTACATTCATTCAGAGTTGCGCCGTCAGATAGGAAACTGGAAGGAGTTGACGGCTAATCTCCTTCAAGCTTTTGAGTATCAGAGTACTAAACCATCGGTGAATGAGGCACTACAGGTTGTTAAGTGCCTAACTATGGGAGATAGTGCCATGGTGGAGGATAGAGTACTAGAGTTGTTGGGTGAACCTGGCTTGGAAGCATGCTTCGATGAGGAAGAATCAGAGGAGGTACAACTTGAGCGCGCATGCATGGAAAAGGAGAAAGGAAAATTGGTCTACGTGATAGATGGTGAAGAGGTGGAAAACTTAGATGTTAACCATACTGTCGGTACGCGCGAGGTTATGGATAGTGTTGATGAGAAAGCACGCACCTACCATGAACCCCTGAAAACCAAGAAGGTTAACATTGGTTCAGAGGCGGAACCTAAGGAAGCTACTATTGGAGATTACTGGACAGAAAGGGAGGTTTCAAAGATTATTGATCTATTGCATGAATTTCAGGATTTGTTTCCACGTGGGTACCATGAGCTTAAAGGAGTTCACCACTCCTTAGGGAAAATGAAGATCAAGTTAAAGGAAGGTGCACGCCCAATTCGGAAGAGACCTTATCGAATGAATCTGAATCTGCGTCAAATTCAAGGAGGAGATTGACAAGATGATCACATCAGGCATCATTGAGGTTGTTGAGGAATCAGAGTGGATAAGTCTGATGGTCATCAACATTAAGAAGGATGGGAGGATAAGGATTTGCATTGATTACAGGGATTTGAATGTGGTGTGTGTCATTGATCCTTTTCCAACCCCCTTCACTGAAGAGATCCTGGAAGGAGTAGCCAGGCGTGAGATCTATTCTTTCACAGATGGATTCTCAGGATATCATCAGGTTAGAATTGCAAAGGAGGACCAAGAAAAGACAACCTTCACCACTGAATGGGGAAGTTTTTCCTATACGGTCATGCCTTTTGGACTGAAGAACGTGCATGTTGTGTTTTCACGCATTGTGGTTCAGGCATTTCAGGACTTCATCCATAAATTTCTACAAGTCTACCTGGATGACTGGACAATATATGGATTGGTGAGGGACCATTGTGACAATCTGAGGTTGATGTTTGAGAGATGTCGGTAGTTGAGTATATCTCTCAACATTAAGAAATGTGTTTTCACTACTCCATTTGGCACCCTGTTGGGACATATCATATGTAAAGAAGGCTTGTTGGTGGATCCTGCCAAAGTTTTCATTATTGTGGGATTAGGGGAGCCTACCAGCCAGAGCATGGTGCATGGATTCCTTGGGCATACAGGGTATTACCAGAAATTTATTAAGGGGTATGCCAAGATCACCATGCCATTGGAGGAGTTGTTGAAGCACAAAAGTACATTTCATTGGGGAGAGGTGCAACAGATGGCATTTGACACATTAAAGAATAGGCTTATCACCACCCATATTACGCTTTCCCTCTTGGGATAAGCCATTCCATGTACATGTTGATGCTTCAGGGATGGCGATTGGAGCAATCTTAGCACAACCTGGAGAGGGAATTGTTGACCATCCCTTGTGCTTTGCTAGTAGGAAGCTAACCCCAGCAGAACATAATTATACTACCACGGAGCGTGAGGCATTATCGATGATCTACGCACTACACAAATTCAGGAAGTATTTTCTAGCAACACCTTTTATCTTTTACACGGACCACATGGCATTAAAGTACTTGGTGAACAAGCCCATCTTGCAAGGGCACATATGCAGGTGGGTCCTATTGTTTCAGGAGTTTGAGTTTACGGTTGTTGTAAAACCGGGTAAGAGTAATTTGGGGCCTGACCATTTATCAAGGATTGACTCAGGAGAGGATGCACAAAGCATTGAGGATACAATGCCAGATGCACAACTGTTTAGATTGTAGCACATGCCCTCTGACTTGGAAGATATTGTTGTGTTTCTCAAAATGGGTGTGGCACCAGAATTTGGAAAGGAAGCAGTTAGCCATACGCGTCATGCCCTACATGTTAATTAGTGGAGACTTATACAAGCTAGGCCATGATGAGGTTTTACATCAGTGCATGCTTGAGCATGAGCGCACTGCAATCATGGAAGAGGCTCATGGTGGAATTGTAGGAGGACACTATGTGGGGAATGTGACTGCGCACAAGATCCTCTTAGCTGGCCTTTGGTGGGAGATGGTTTACAAGGATTGTATTGAATATTGCAAGGCCTGTGATCATTTCCAGTGCCTTGGTAAGCCAGGAAAAAGGGATGAAATGCCATTGAGACCAATAGCTAGTGTTGAACCATTCGAGAAATGGGAAATTGACTTTGTAGGCCCTATTTCACCTATCACGTGAAGGAAAAGTTCACACTATATCATTACTTGCACTGATTATCTAACACGGTGGGCGGAGGCAGCACCTACGAGGGATTGCATGACAGCCACATCAGCAAGATTCCTATGGGAAAATATAATCAGTAGGTATGGGTGCCCTCTGAGTTTGACTAGTGACCGGGGTACTCATTTTTTGAATGAGACCATCAGGATTTTGTTGGCAGAGTTCATGGTGGCTCATCATAAGACTACCCCTTATCACCCTCAAGCTAATGGGACTGCTGAGGCATTTAACAAGATATTGAGTCATACACTTACCAAGATTTGTGATGTTGGGAGGAAGGATTGGGATGAAAAAGTCTCAGCCGTGCTATGGGCGTATAGAACAACTTACAAGAGATTAAACAAAGCCACACCATTCTAATTGGTGTTTGACATTGAATTTTTTTCAGTAGAGTTCATGCTACCCTCTCTATGTATTGTGCATGCAGGAGGATTGGCTGATGAACAAGCATTGCAAGAGTGCATTGACAAGTTAATGCAGTTGGATGAAAGACTATCCCTTGCTAGATGGAGTCAGAAGACTGAGAAGGTGAGACAAAAGGCCTGACATGATCGTCACATAAAGAATAAACAATTTGAGGTTGGGCAGATGGTTTTACTTTATGATTCTAAGTTCCTGTGCCATCCTGGGAAGCTCAAGGTCCATTGGTTGGGACCATATTATATTACCCATATACTTGATTCAGGCGCTTTCTAGCTACAGGCGCTGGACAGAACATGACTTCCTGGGTATTTCAATGGAAGTAGGTTGAAGCCCTACTATAAATAAGGCTTCTGGGTGTTTGTAAATAAGGCAGTATTGCCAGTTAGCTTAGGATTTCCCTTAATGCATTCTCCTTTCTTTGTGTTTCCCTTTCTCATTGCTTTGTTCCTTTTGGTTTGTTTTGGGTGCGTGTGTGCGCCGGTGGCTAATTACATCATCAAGGTGTTATGCATAGAGGACCACACATCTTTTTAGTGTGGGGTGGAACATAAAGGGGAAGTAAGTAGGACATGGTAAGAGTTGGAAGAAGTGCCTGGAGCAATGTTGATGTGGTGGCCTGGGTTGTGAAGTCAAAGGCACATGGGGTCAAAAACGCATGTAGCAGAGGTGATCATTAGAGGAGATTGGTGTCAAAAGGCTTTGAGAAACCACGTACAAGGGTAAAAAGCACAGGAGCAACATGAGGTAGGCAGTGGAAAGAACTTGGTCCAAGACATAGAGGAAGAATTGACTTCGGCATGGGAGAAAGCGTGAAGAATTCTATGGTTGAGGTAGTTGCACACCAGAAGGTTGCAGAAGTGTTCATGTAGGTTTGCGCACGGAGGAAAAGCACTGGATAGAACATGCAAAAGGATGGCATTGGAAAAATCCAACTTTAATGCGTTTGTACGTTGGTAGGTGGCATCAGGGTTTGTGCAAAAAAATTAAAAAGCTATAAATAGAAGGTCGGGGTGAGGTATTCTTTCACCTTGCATTTTGTTATCGAAGAAGTTCTTATGTTTTAAGGTAATTCTTGAGAAGAAGTTACGAAGAGTAGTGTGCGGAGTTCAAGAAATCAAAGGACTTGTGAACCAGTGTGGAGGAAAAGTACATGGGCATACGTGAAGAGTTTGTTTGTGGATTCCCGTGGGTGGATACATTGTCTTGTGGAAAGGAAGTGCTCCAGGTTAGGGTTTACAAGCTAGGGCATGGGTTTTCGTGGAAATTTCGTAGAAGTAGAGCCAAGGGTTTGAGCAGTAATAGAACTTGATGCAAGGGAGAAACTACAGAGGACCGAGGAAGAGAAAAATGGCACCAAGGAAAGGAGTGACCACTTCACCAAAGAAGGGAAAGGGAAAGGGAAAAGGAAAACCAACCATTTCCACAAGTTTCAATGAAGAATGGTATGCAGAGATGTAGTACCCAGATGGTGTGCTGCTAGGGAAAGAGTGGGTGTCGCATATAAGGAAGATGGCCATGAAAGATTACAATCATCGCACAAGTACCACAGAAAAGGAGATGACCCTGGAGTTGGTTTTCCCAATGGAAAAGAGGACACCAGATGGGAAACCCATCTATGATGATGAAGTAAAAGTGAAGTTAGAAAAGGCTGGGCTTCTGCAACTTTATGAGTTTCCCTATTTTGGAAAACATAAGTGACTATACCAGTGGTTAATGTCACGTGTACATGAGGACTACTTCTATTTCATAGGAAGGCGGATGCGCATAACCCCATAGTTGATTTCTAAGTTCACTGGCCTGATCTGCGAGGGAGAGCCACTAGATGAGGACTTGTGCGACAAGGAGGCCATCAAGAAAATGGTTGAGGCATATGATTACAAGAAGGGTTCACGGTACTTTGACATCACTGCAATCACCGACCCTGTTATGAGGATGGCCGCACTTGGTGACAAAGTTGAATGGGCAGGAGAGATGGACGTAGATAAAAACAATTGGTTGAATGTTTGCCACAAGATCTCAGAGGGCACCATTTACAACCTCTCAGCTTTCATTGCAGAGGAGATTATTGATGTTGTGCATGACAGGGAGAAGATCATGTTTGGTAATGTCCTCCTTACCATTGTATTTTCAGAAATTGGAGTGCCCGATGGGCCAGATAAGTTTGTTTGGGAGTACCCGGATGAGAACCCCTCTCCCACAAAGAGGTTTGAAGCTTATACTTGTGACACCATGACGACCACTCACAAGGCATGCTTGGAGAAATGGTATAAAATGATGTGTGACACATTCAGAGCTGAATGAAGGATACCAGAACAACTGCCTGCACTAGTGGATGGAGAAGTTGAATTCATCGTATACCAACACTTTTGTATCGGCAGGTTTACCTTGACAGATGGCACCAAGGGTCCTTGGTGTAAGTTACCCTTCTCCTTCACAGCGCAATATTTTCAAGGCACGGTAAACAGGTTTAAGGAGGTGAAGAAGCTGAGATTTGATCTAAGTGTTGTAGATCAAGATCACCGTGAAATGCGTCAGACCTTGGTGTATCCCAAAAAGTGCCTATGTAGAAAAGTACATATCTCATGACGTACACATGGTAAAATCGGTGACATTTCCTATTGCAGGTAGGACAGTGGCAAGGGTGTATGTGTGGCTAAGGCCCAAGTTTGAGAAGGGTGCTTATGTTGAGGATGACATCTCAATCCCTGAGGACCCCACCAGGAGGAAGAAGAAGGTAGTAATTAAGAAGAGAGAATGGGAAGAGACTCCTGCAGAGAAGGCACCAAGTGCATACAGTGCAAACTATAGGGGCCTAGGAGTCAGGCATGGGTACAAGCACCTACATTTCGACAGAAGAAGTCTCCCATCAAGGAGGAGTCGCCAGAGAAAGAAGAGTCTCCTAGGAGAGAAGAGTCACCCGAGAAGGAGGAGTCCCTATGTTGGAGTCACCAGTGAAGAAAAAGAAAAGGGTGGCACAAGGTTCAGACTCAGAGAAGACAGAGAGCATCAAGGATGATGATTCTGAGGAGGAAAATGAAGGAGACAATGAAGAGTGTGAGGAAGCTCAGAATCCTCCTGTGTACAATGTACACGAGTCTGGTGAAGAAGGGGATGAAGAGGAGAAGGAGTATGAGGAGGGTGCCCATACCAAAGGAGGAAGTGAGGAGGTAAACATGCGTGATCAGAAGACCCCGACCCCGACCAAGGAGCAGATAGATAACACTATAGAGAGGGAGGTGGCAGGTATTATCCAATAGTTGGTGGAGCACGAAGTAGAGCGAAGCACCGAAGAAGTGCTGAAGGAAACTAAGGAGAGCGCAAGTGTAGGAAAGGAGTATGGGAGCATGGGTGGAGACCCCAGCTTAGCAGTAAGCTTCCCAACGACAACGCACATAGGTGGGAAGGGCACAGTAGTGGCACAGGAACATGCTATGACTTATATTAATGATCCAAGCAAGGTACTGCGTGCACGCTTCCAAAGTACCATGCCCACCGACCAACTCCTCACTTGGTCTTCTTTTGATGAAGAGGGTGCATACCCGCACACAAGGAAAATGTTATCCTGGGCTTTTGAGTCCCACATTGATGAGCCTGAGTTTGAGGTAAATTGTGATGCATTGATGAAGACACCAGACACCAAGGGAATAAACCCTCTTGTAAATTCCCAACAGCTTGTCGGATGAGAAAGTTTGCAACGCACTCAACAAAGTATCGGTGGAGGTGGAAGCAAGACTCTTCAGTAGAAATGATAGAATAAGGGTCTTGGAGGAAGAGCTTGAGAAAAAGAATGAGGAGATCATTGAGAGGGACAGGGAGATAAAACAGAAGGAATTGATCAGTGCATAGTTAAGGCATGAACTGAGGGATGAAAAGGTGAAGGTGCACGAAGTCCACAAGAAGATAGAGGCCATTTCAGATGCCATTATCTTAAAGCACCCAGACCTGGCCCCTCCTGAGCAGAAATACGAGTCAACCATGCATTTCTTGGAAGACTTAGCACGCATACTCACCATGGAGAGGAAACCACTTGCATTAGAATCAACGGAAGAAGTAATGGCATGCCAAAAGGAAGAAAAGTTGAAGACTGGGGAGATACTAACTCGGTACTCTGAGCTCCTTGCCTTAGTAAAGACCATGACACAAATGGTAGAAGTTGTATATGACAACTGTGGCAACAGGGACAGAGTAACAAGCATATTAGTTGTCAGCCATGAAGCGGATCTGAAAGAATTTCAAGAGAAAAATAAGGGCAATAGGGCAGAGCGGGACAAGATCTTGGCCGAGGTAGAGAAGAAATCAGAGGCAATTGAAACCTTAAGGGTTTTGATTAAAATTAAACTGAAAGAGTTGTACCCCCAAGTCACTCATAGGATGGACACACTGGGAGACCTTAGCAAGCAGATGGAAAGCATTGAAGATATGTTGAAGGCTAAGGGGGATGAGATGAGTTTTGATGAAGTTAGCGTGATGGTGGGTGACTTACTTCAACAGGCAGAATGAGGTGGATGCTTGGGTTAAGATTGAAGCCCCCATGAAGAAATATTTCCCACTTCTCATGCAGTAGTAGCAGGATTCTTCCATTCTTCCATTCTTTATTCAATCACAGATTCTTTCATTTTCCCTATTCTTTATTCTTTGGTGGAAGGGCAGAGTGTTTCCAAGGATGGACAACATGCATAGTGTGGGGTAATGTTGGGCCCTGAAATTGACTAAGTCCCAAGGAAGAAGTCAGTGCACACGGGAGGCAGTAAAGAAGGAAGGCACTCAGGAAAAAGCGTGCAAGGGAAAGGCGCATGGTAGAAGAGGTTGGCGCGCATGGGAGTAGGAAGGTTTAGGGACTTAGCCATATTTTGAAGGAGTTGTCATAGGAGAAACACGTGAAAATCCTGAGTAGGCATGCTGAATGGATAAGGTGCTAGCCTGGAGCCTTGGAGGTCAAGAAAAGAATATTCCACGTAAGAGATATTCCCAGGATGATCATTACATGTAGTGGAGGAATTTGCAAGCTGGCATAGACATTTGACCATGGAGGACCACACTTCCACTTGGCATGTGATCTGTTCATGAAGGAAACCAAGGTGGTGCATCCAGATCCTATTTAAAGGAGTGCTTGGGTCCAAAATAGAGGAGAGAAGAGAGTGAGAAATGAAGTGCTAGGGAAATGATGGGTTAAAGAGGGTTTTAAGTAGTAACAAGGTGCTGCAGAAATGCTTGCAAGAAGGGTTTTAAGCATATTAGGCATGGATTTGGGTATGAACAAGGGTTGTAATGGGTAGAATAGCTAAGAACTCTCTCTCTGCAGAGTATTTTTGTAGGGTTTAAGATAATATTCCTTGATGTATTCGGTCTGTATGACCCTTATGATGTAATGGAGCCATTGTAAATGTTTATAAATCAATATATGGTGTGTGATTCTGGTTATTCATGCTCAAAAGTGTAAACCCTTATGTTCTTCATATTATTCTGAGTCAGATCTAGTTTCATTATGCTTATTTACAATGTTCATTTCCATTTATGATGCATCTGTGCACAGATCTGTTGTCTGTATCTTCTGTTTTTGAGTGAATGTCTATGTTTCCATTTTTGCAACTCATTCTCCATCAATGGCAGACCATTCTCACAAGCTCACATAAAGGAGGGGCTCGGCACCCACGTGCATGCCTCGGGTGAGTGCCCAACACATGCACTGGTGATAGGCCAATGCGTTTGGGGTAGAAAGAAGGTATATGAAGAATTGTGATCTATGGGGTCACATTAGGAATTAGTTATATTGAGTAATGCGTCTTCCTACATTGCTATTAGTTCTTGTCAATATCCAGTTTAGAGTCAATGTATGCCTATATAAAGGATATGAGCTATCAATATGTAGAAAGGATGCACATGATCAGTATGAATCTGAGTGTTCATACTTAAGTAGAGTTGAAATTGTGGGGGGTCGCATAGTGTAGTCCCATCTTGAGAAATTCAGTCTGAGTTACTCCTTACTTTAGGCAGCATTGAATGGTGTAGCCCTACTGAAAGGAATAATCTTCTACTTTGCATGCATGGAGAGAATCGGATTCAAAAATCCTGGTCATTTGGATCATATGAAAGAGATTACATTATCGTACATAAATTGCAGGTTTTATAACACTTGGTAGCAAGAGTATAAATCGGCAGAACTTTCATGTGAAGAATCACCTTCCGTATTGGAAGGGCCGCAGTTCTTTGAGTCTTCAGCTAAGAGATTTGCTGAAATCAGCCCTCTGTCCTTTTGACAATATGCGGAGGCATATTCATGTAGAGTAAAAATGTACAGTGGAACTACAAGTAAGGCAAATTCATGTTTAATTTGCAAAATGTGGCTGATTAGAATTTCAGCTGTGCTGTCTAAGTTCCAAGAGCATCTTATGATTATTTATATGAACATGTTTGCATTCTCCAGTAGTGAACAACTCAATTCAGCCAGTCTTGGTTAATCAAAATGCAGTCAAAGCTTTAAAGAAACCATCACAGCAAAACACATACTTTTGCCTTGAACAACGTATTCAGGTTATCCCAGATATCTATTGGCGATTTCTCTAAATCTATATGATGGAGTTCAGAATCAGAAAGAGTAAGCCCGATTATAGCTTTAGCTTTATCATCGAACTTTCCCCACTGCTAACAATCTTGTGCAGGCATCAGTGGGTTGTGTTTCTTATCCATTAACAATACCCCACAATTTTTTTTCATTAATTACATTTGGATATTAACCTTCCAAATGCGTAAAATTGAAACCAGAATATTCGTCTATTGGTAATGAAAACAACAATCTTTCAAAAGAAGTAAAGATGTAGGGTTTGATTGCTAGAATTTTTCAGAGATAGAAATAGACTAGTGTTTGCCATTCAAGCTGGATATAACTCAAAACAATGCAATTCAAATTCTGATCAGTGATTATCTAAAATAGGAAAAAAAATCCAGATCAATGTACCATAAATATTGTACATATAGAGAGTTACTACAAAGAACAGAATGTATGCATGGCTATTAATGAACTTTCTTACCAGATTTCACATTAAGGTTTCCTTTCATTAATCTGTTTCGTGACTAGTAGCATGAAAGAAAAAGGAGTTTCTTAAAGACTTCCACTAAGATTTCCTTTCATTAATTCTGTAACATAGTGAAGAAATGGAGAAATCCCGTAAGAGAAACTTGAAACTTGTGTGGCGTCTAACGAAACTGCTTGCAAGTTGAACAGAAATATGCCCTGGTGTGTCCACACTAGCTTCTTTAAAAACAGAACGTCTTCTGGGACACGGCGAGTAAAAGTGACTCACTTGATCTCTTAGACATATCCTTTAACGCCACTCTATCCTTAAGCATCTTAACGAAAACCCTCAAGCAAAACTCCTTGAACTGAATTGGTAAACACAAACAAGGCTTATGAAGTTGGTCTTCAACAAGGTTGTCATGAACACACTTCCGAAGTTCAACTTCCCACAGGCAGTGCCCTTCACACCTGTATGAAACAAATATCACTCATCATGTCTCAAAACAATTCTGACATGGGACTCAACACGCTGACAACTAATACCTGTAAAAGTACTTTATCAATAAATACAAGGTATATTAACCTAATGATATAAGGTATCTAGAATCCATTATTAGATTGATCAGTGCATCTCCTTATAAAGGATGAGAAATAAGTTTCTCGATTCTAATAACTATCCAACCACCTAATAATTAACTAAGACAATTAAGTCACAAAAGTGACTTTATTTTATTCAATATGAAAGAAGCCTTATATTCTAACATGTTCAACACCAGTTCCAAAACTTGTTCCATAAGCATTGTCAACAAAAACTACTACAATACTTTCAGTAAATTCACCATTATTAGAAATGAATGTTTCTTTCTCATCAACAACATCCCTACTTACTAGACTCATATTAGTGCTGGAGCACCATGATCAGTAATAAGTACTATATGCATTAACCTGCTGCTTACAGTAACCAACAAACATATACATTTTGCCCAATACAGAAGCAATGGATCCGAAAACATGAAAATTACTTATATCAGGCATCTTATCAAACCATGCTCCTTCCGGTTTTAAGTTTTGTGCAAGGCTAATGTGTCTGGATCCTCCTCCAAATGTTTAATAATACACGGATGTATTCACAACTTCTACTCATACTTATATGGTATATTTTGGCTATGCACCATACATTGTGCCATCTCCATGACTGTCTCATTCTGCCTTGCCATGACTCCATTCTGCTGTGGAGTAGTATATTGCCTGTTTATAACTTGCAGATTTCCTTGAATTTTGCTAGCAAGGCAAATGTTTTTTCACCATCTGGATAACCAATCTCTTGAAGCTTGAGTGACCTATTTCATCTGGAAATTGTTTCTCCTGATGTAGCATAGCTTTCCAAGCAACAAAGTTAGAGAAATATTTTGACTTTTTATTTAGAAAACAAACCCACATTTTCCTTGAATACTCATCCACTACCGACAAGTAATACAAAGCTCTCTTTATTGAAGATGTTTGCATTGGACCATGCAAACTCGCATGTACCAAATCCAATGCTCCTCTGGGTCTCTATTCCTTACTAATGTTTGTTGGCCGTCAAGATGCAATCAACTTTAGCTATAGTTTTTCTATTCATTACACATTGTATTAGAATATAAGGCGTACCTTTTATTATTAAATCACCATTTGTTATGTATTAACTAATGTTCAGTTGCAACTACCTCAACCATTTTGTAACTATCTCTTGCATAATAAAAATACAATTGGAAGTCTATTTTTTAGGTATTCGGGCATGTTCAATACAATCTGTTGTTCACATCTGCATAACATGGGGTCTCAGAGCCATTGCTAGCTGCAATAGGGCTTGCACGAGGAGACTAGTCAAGACAGACACAATATGAATAGATTGTGTAGATCAACGCAAAATATGACACCAAGATATAGTTCGAGCGAGAACTAGTCCGACATACAGTTGTGATTTCTGAAGACCCATACAACTCACGATTATCAGTCGCAAGTACAGTTGCTAGCCTTCAGAAGTTTGCATATTTACATGTGTTTTCTCAGTCACAAGTTGTCCAAAGCACTGTATCGATTTTAGGACTATGAAATATCTGTCAGAGCTCTAGGTTTATTAGGGCACAACAGAATTACACGCCATCTGCCATTGTTGCATTTAAGGCATTTTCGATTCAGGGCACAGAAAGAATCATGGAAATCGTGAACCAGTTGCCATTCGTGAGGCTGTTTCTACAAGTTGCAAAATAAAGCACAGAAGAATACGAGGTCGTGAAATCGTGCACCAAAACAGTATAGTTAGTGCCACAAAGACTAGGGCATGAGGCTACAATTGAGAAATACCAAGTGAAGTTACAGTCCTGTTTGAAGGAGAAATACAGTCAGTGTTTGCAAAATGCAAGGGCACAGAACTGCCTGGATCAGTGAACAGCCCAAGTTGCTGACTCCATGCAATGCTGTGTTACTGACGTAAGCAAAATCTGTAGGAAATCCTTTAGGATGCTGATACCAGTGCTTTATGCAAAGGGATCATGATCTAATAGATACGTTAGCACCCATGATGGATTGTTGTTTGGATGTTTGGTATGTGGTTGTACTTTACCAGTTCATACATGTATAATGTACAGCAACCACCCTACATGTGCAGGCTAGGGAACACCATATGATTTGACCCTTGCTATAGGCTAGGAGGGTACTTATCACAATTGCTGACGCTGGGGGAATTTGCGAGTTTTATGTCTCCAAATATATGGTCATCCCGTTGCATGTTCAAGCAAGATCAAGTTCTATCAGATCTTTCTTTGATATAGCAGCCAGCCTACTGATGGATAGGAATTATGTTGACATTTGGGTTGGTGTATTTGGGCCGCTTCCCCAATGCCTGCTTTGAAGTGATGGAACATTGACACCGGGTGTCTGAACACTACAGAGTTTGTGCCAATGATGCTCAAGGCGAAGCTCAAAGGAATTCATATCAAATGATGTTAACTCATAGCCATTGTTGAATATCCACTGGATGTTGATAGTGGGTGGTTAAAAATTTGTTGATGAAGAATACATATTTTAAGATAAGCCCACACTTTGAAGATAGGAAGGGATCTAGTGTAGATGAAACTCAACATGGATGGTTGCCCAATTACTTTAGGAGTTTGTGGATCTTGGGAATTGTTCCCTTACGAGGGTCATGAGACAATTTGATGGGTTATGGTGGATGTAGTTCAATATGGATGGTTCAATTATTTGGGAAGTTTGTAATTTG
This sequence comes from Taxus chinensis, assembly GCA_019776745.2. Lineage (NCBI taxonomy): Eukaryota > Viridiplantae > Streptophyta > Pinopsida > Cupressales > Taxaceae > Taxus > Taxus chinensis. Next base: position 7,319,991 of record CM034146.1, on the reverse strand, counting down.
TGAGTTTGAAAAGGTGGAATCCAAGAACTTGGGAATTCAGCTTGGGAGCTACACCTTTACGAAGGTTATGAGGCAACTTGATGAAGTTCTATTTGATCAAAGAACTGTTTTCAAAGAAAAAACTTCTGAAGAATGACTGGCTTTGTTTAGTTTTGTTGTCTTAATTTTCTGTCAGTGTGTTTGTTTTTGCTCACTGTATAGTAAGCCTTAAGAAGGGGTATCAGAATATAAGGCTTACCTTTTATTATTAAGTCACTATTGAGTTATTAACTAATGTTCCGTTGTAATCACCTCAACTATTTGTAACTATCTATTGCATAATAAAATGATGGACACACAATCTAAGATGTGTGTATTCTGCTTCCCCTTATTTCTTTCTCTGTTCACGTCTTCTAACATTTTCATGGAATAAAATTTTCTCTTTCTCCTTTGTGCATTCTTCCTTTTGTCCTCGTTTTTGCTTACTAGCATATGTTAGCATTTAAAAAACATAATATTCTATACATGATAAAACAAACATGGATGATTCAAAGCAAAGATTTGTCAACATGCTTCGGTTGCTTTTGCTCATTTCGTTCGTACAAAATCAATTTTAGCATTAAACACAGAAAAGGCTGCTAACCACAGCAATTGCCCTTACATCCACTCTCCTGCCATTTTCAACTCTGAAACACAATGGTTTGAAAACAATCGTCATTTTCGTTGATCTTCCCTCCTTTTTCTACAATAATCCTACTTTGCAGAATTTACTATTGCGTTACGAGATTCAAAAAACTCTATATGTTCATGCATAGAAGTAGTGCTTTAACAAACAAGTAATTTAATTGTTATATAGCACTGATAATGTTTTTAATTTTGAACTGGTAAGGCTCGAGATTTAATAGCTAGCCTATGCATCTGGCCAGATCTGCACCAAATCTGGTTTGGACCGAATTTTTTGGCCATCCCCGATAAATTCAGTCCAAGTCAGACCCTATTTCTCCTTCATTTTTGTAAATATAATTTATTTTTCTGGCAAAAAGATACTGATTTTTCTGTATAAAATAATCATATTCCATAATAAATTTATTTCTATTAAATTGATTTTTTTTTTGTATATTATAATTATGTCACATTATTAATTTTTCAGTGTATTTGTCAAATTGTATATTTATAATATTATGTCCATATATACGTATATATACATATATGTATTATATATGTATTATATATACATATATGTATGGATGTATGTATGTATATGCATATATGTATGGATGTATGTATGTATATGCATATATGTATGTATATTTATATGTTTATGTATATAATCCAAAACATTTTTATTTTCTTTCCAAACATTTTCAAAAATTCCAGATTTTTAGATTTTTTGCCCTCCTAAACTAATTTCAATTTCTGGACTTGGTAACTATGCTTATTAGAATGCCCAAGCCTGCAGGGTTGTTCTACAATAGGGGATATGCATCAGTTGCCAAAGGCAGACAATCCTCATGACTTGGAGATTATATCTAATCACGGGATGCAAACACGCGGACCCTATAAACAATACAATTCCAATTGTCTCTCAGCTTTGCGTCACGGGGTTTCCCCTCTACAATTGGGCATCAGCTCAAACATAACAGCAAATACTAAAAAAGTCTTATCATTGTCATTATCATCAGCATCATAACATTCTACTTTGCAGGATCAAATGAATTATGAGAATCAAAAGGAACTTGGTGATTTCATTTTGATTATGTCCGAGTTTAAAAGTTATGTTTTAGCAAAATTAATCCTAAAGGTTGTGGTAATGGAGGACACTCATAGGCAAAATATCCCTACCACAACAAGGCTGACTGTAACTCCAGCAGACATACGGTAAGGTTGTGGTATAACAATTATGGGGTATATTCAAGAATGATGTTTACAAAACTTAACAATGTGACCCAAGAATACCCCACAATAACGTTAAAGGCAACCCATAATCTCACCCGAAATTTAACAAAAAAACCCAATAAAGCTCTAAAGCATAAGTAATTGTATTGTTTCGCAGGTCCCATACAGCGTCAGTCTTAGAGATGGTGAAGTCGTCGTCCTCACTGTCGTCATCAACTTTAACTACCTTACAATTTCTATGTCTCTTCGGGTTAAAAATACCGCAAATAAAAAATTTCACTTAGTTCGTTGAAGCGTAAGTTGGGTGTTACATTTTAATTATTTCTCAAGCACACACTGCACTAGCTGTGCAAAGACACAGACCAGTAAAAAAATTAAAAAAAACCCCAATATTAATCCAAACTTCAGAAGAACGAAACTCCCTACCCACAAACAACAAAACGAAGAAGAAAAACAAAGAGAGGGATTTTTAAATTCGAGCAAACTTCTACAGATTGTTAGATTATGGCAAATTGTGATTGGTTTCCAGTGCTACGCCTAATTCGGACAATCTGTATTTGATTTTTTTTCTTTTTGGGTAGATTTAGTACCTGTGTGTGAGCAGAGTGATTTTCTTTACTCATAACAGAGGTTGAACCTAAATTGAAAAAATGAATTAATGACTACAGCTATGGTGATGTGAACTTACAGGGTCTAATTCTTCGTGTGAAGGAAGCTGGAGGAGGTCTTGCAAGTGGGCTTTCTCAGCTGCATCGAGTCCAGATTTGCGGGTTCTCCATAAAGACCTCAAAATGACTTCAATCGATTCTTGGGTTTTTGCTCTAACCAGCTTTGGCAAATGCTGAAACAGCGATGGCTGCATTTTCATTAAGTATTGTCATTCCCTTACCGTATTCATTCAACACCTTACATGTAAGATTTCATGGGACTTAAAAAGATTGGCTATGTAATCAATTACATTATGATTCAGTGCTACCATGGAAATACAATTGAGCTTTGTACGCCCATTTGAGCGAAATTTGACGCACAATATCGCCACGTACACCTCTTGACGCGTACGAGGGAATGCTAGGTGCGAAGATTTTTTATAATGAGGGAATCCATGCACATAGTAAGTTGGAATTGTAGGGGTGTCCGTGGAGAGGACTACCCAGATTGGGGCCCATAGGAGAGGGGAAAGATATTACTAGGAATTCCGCATGAGTTGCAAACTACATCGGAGAGAATGCAATGTAAAATTTGTTAGAAAAGCACTCCACTTCCGATATATTTAAACGTTTCCATGCATTTCACAACATAAATAGATGTTGGTTCTTGAGTAAGAGGAAAATATATTGCTCTAATTCTCCTATTTTGACAATCATTGTGAGGAGGTTGAAAATAATTGTTATTTTTAGCTTTACACCTATCAATTACATTTTCTTGAAAAGTTCCAAAGCCTTTTTAATAGGTTCTTTTTTTGTATATCCCGTAATCATTGCAGTCCATGAGACCACATATGTTTCAGGGATTTTGTCAAACAATTCACGTGCACATGTTGGTAGTATGCTAGTAAAGGTGAGGTGATCGGATTAGACACATGTTGGGGTTATACAAAGTCAAAGCTCCATGACGAACTGAGCAGGTTGGACACCAATTGATTGCATTGGTTGAAACAGTGTCAATGCTACATGAGAATTTCCATGTCTTCCCTAAAATTTGGGGATCCAAGAGGCCACATTCCATTCAAGCATTTAGACGGTAGTTCATTTCCCTTGCATATGCGCCGCATTTTGCATACAGATTTACTAACTTCTTCCATGATATAATGAATGGCGAAACCCTTCACGCGGGTGGGGAACAACAATGCAGGTCTTCTAGAAAAGGACAAATAGAAAACCACTTTATGTTGTGCCTTCTTGGATTCCTAACTTCATATATACATAATCATGAGTAGCATCCCAAATGCGCCCCCAATTAGCTTTAAATATACCCCATACCAAAACTAACGCATTCGCAATTAAGCCATATACACAATACCAAGTATAGCTAACTGCGATTGGAAAAGTGGAATTTAAATTGGCCATAACCTTCGCATTCAAATCTTCCCTAAGCCAGTCCAATCTCTCTATCCTCTTTTACCCATCGAGCTCATCTCCTTGCTGAAGTGGCTAAGTATCTATCCCATTGTTCCTCTTTGTGGCTAATCTGAACAAATGGAGTTTCACGAGGCAGAACCCTAACACAAATACAACATGTATCAAGCAGTTGTGCCCTAGTAGTAAGTTCTAGCACTTACCACCAGAATAACCTAGGTTCAAACCTCGTGGGCTTGCTTCCCATTGAGACATATTTCAAACTTGATAAGGGGTTTTTTTCCTTTCCAAGTTGTTCATTTAATGGTGTTTTCCAATTAAAAAATTGTACAATAGGCCTTATACAAGATGATACTACCACACTGTCAACAAAAGAGATCATGTCAAGCAAGTAAAAAAACCCTAATGTAAATTCGCTATTGCATGAAATTTGATGGAATGATATAAACCAATGATACCTCATAAACACCATAAACCTACATGGAAAGACTAAAATCCACAATAAAGAACATATTCGGACACAAATACCACTCCAAGGAACACTAATAATTTGATTTGACTTTTAAAAGGAACAATTTTTAGATTCTAGTCCAGTTGCATAGCCACTTCTCATAAAAAAAATGCATAATTAAGATTGACTCAATGATATCAACATGTGACTGATTCACAAAAAAATGATATTACATAATGATGTTCTTTAAAAACACTAACTGTATAAAAAATGAAAGATGCTTAAAAATTGTAACCTGGTTCTATTTAGCACATAGGATCATGTTGTTTATAATGCATGGGCTTATTGGGGTTATTCAAAAAAAACCTATACAAGAAATAAATAATCCGAGGCCTCTTAAAAATACAATTTTTTTCGCATATCCTGCAATCATTCCAGTCCACGAGGCCACGTCTTTGGGGACATTTTGTCAAATGATTCACATGCTTCCATATTTTAGAAGCATATCTCCTAAGGCATTTGCTCGCTTTGATTTTTCTTTGGTGTATGTTTGTGCCTACTTTCAAAGTTCCTATTTTAACGAAGTCCAACTACATGCCTCTTAGAAAACCCCATTTTGTTTGTTACACCTTGCACCTCTCGCACCAGCTAGTGGCTTTTTAATTGGTTTCACTCATTACCCATCACAACTCTGAGAATATGACATAAGAGAATATGGATTTTACCAAATTTGATTGCAAATTAGCAAAACAAGCTTAATTCCAATCACTTTCACCAAATGTAAACTACAGGTGTCCAACCCGATCAGTTAGCCATGTGATCATAAACCAGCTTGCACCCTCAAAGTTTCCTCCCATGTTTGGTTTGTAGGCCTACCGTTTGTGGCAGAAGTAGTTTGAATAATAATGAACCTTTCTAGCATTTCAAAATAATCCTAAAATGTTAATCCATTTATCACTAATCTCAATATCCTTCTCAATTGTCATCTTAATCTCAATTCAATCTCAATGGTGATTATGTAGAGAGGAAAGTTAAAGAGTCACTACACATTTTTCTACAGCAAGAAGGCTAATGGTAGAGGTAGAGCATTTTTGCCAACATCTTACCATGGTGGCAGAGGAATAATTTGTTTTCCTCCTTGCCGAAATCACTCATTACATATTTTCAATTCGGAAAATATCTTTGTTGCATTCATCTCCCAAGATAATTTCTCCAACTTTGCATACATCTCTTGTTTTTCTGTAAGGAATTGAGGGTTTTCGAATTTTCCAACACCACAATCTTCCCTGTCTTCCAGAGATTTTGTTGAACAGTTCACATACTCTCACATTTTATAGAGATGCAACTAAAACACCACATAGAGTATTCCGACCACAATCATGAGAGGAGGAGGTTAAAGCCCAAGAATTCAGGTGAGTATCGGAGTTGATGTCATGTTGTATTGGGATTTAAGTCTTTTGGAAAATATTCGACGGATCCAAATGTTTTTTAGAGAGCGAATGTCATGTTTCATGCAGTTTGTGATGACTATCATGTGAGATAACTTCCTTAGAGCATTTTCATGATTTCATACAAAAAGTACCACATATCCAACATCATATTTAATGAAAAACTCCATGTCGCATAGAAAAACATTGCCGGTAACATTATGGCTCACCGAGATAAGAATCTGCATGATATCCTTCAAGTATGTGGATCCATATCTTAGGGCTAATAATCACTTAACAACACATGACTAAATGAAAATTATATCTTAATGGAATTAGCTTCCTTTCTCTCGTGACCTACATAGGTCATTGTGTATATATTGATATCTAGTACAAGATAATATCAGGGTTTTTATTACGATAGGCCACGATGCAGGTAAAGTTCAAGGGTGGGATTCATACCCAACATGATATAAATCACATGGTGTTTATACACCTCCTAGAGGGGATTGTAAGCCACCTCAACCTTCATTTAGAACAGAGGACCCCAATAAGCAATGCCACATATAGTTGATACCTGATCAAGATTATGAGGTGACAATCAGCATTGGTAGGTTGCTACTTTGCACCAAGAATAATCTAAAATGACTTAAAATATAAGTGAATATATTTAATAAAGGCCCCAATGCATTGCTAGATGGATGGATCATTTCGTTAACTTCACTAGGCTCATGGGATTTACCTTTACATGGGTGACTTTAATGCGAGGACTGCTAAGACAATCAATACATCTTCAGTTGAACGAATATAGTGGGTGATGTAGGTCAAGATCACATGATTTATGTAACTTAATAGACAGACCATCATGACAAAGCACCAGGGCACAATGAATATCAGAAGATGGTCATGGAGTGGTGACGCATTATGGGGTCCAAATTATAATGTTTGTTAACACTTAGTACAAGGCATTGATCTATGTGTGTGATACAACCATGAGGGCTTAGCCCAGATTAATAAACTATCATTTTTAAAACATGTATAATGGTCATAGTGTAATGGATTATGTTAATTTGCAGTCATTAATAATGTTATACTTCTTAGTTGCTATGAAGTTAGTTATACGGGTAGTTGTCCTATCGAGCTCCAATCTGATCAAATAACAAGTCTTTAGCAAGCTTGATGACAAGCTTATATCAACACCAGTTGTATGTACAAGTGAACATGCACATACCTAAGAAATTACTCATATAACATAGGCAAACTTCATTGTAGTATGTTTCTATTCATGAGATTTATCATGTATTGCCCTTGAAAAGTGCAATTTTAGATGCCATGGAAATAATATAGAGTGAAAGGCAACCAAGAGGAAAATATGGAAGAGTTTTCTTAAAGAAGTTGAAGTTTCTTGATTCCTTTAATTCACATTTGGCATTAACTGCATGAAGAAAAGATCTTATATTAACCCTTTTGGTCAAAAGTGTTGGAACATAATGAAAATTAATATTTTCATGTTGAATAAAGAAGCACCCAACTGAACCTTTACGAATGGCATTAAAAATTATCAAAAAATATTTATGTCGAATTTATTTATTTTTGTAGGGGGGTGCCTCGAAATATAAGCTAAATTGAAGGGTGTAGGGAATTTCTTGAGACAAGTGTTGTGAACCAACTCGACTTAGTATGGGAAAATTATGCAAATCTTGGTAGAAAGGATAAATTTTCTCTTGTCAAATCACATAAAGGCATTAATTTAATTGAATTTGGCCTCAAATTTACATAGAAATACGTGTAAAGTGTAGTTTAAGCCTTTTTAGACCCAAGTGATCAGATTTGAATGAAATAAATCAAATTATTTGCTCAAAATAATTAATTATAACCACATACGCACATCGCATTTCAAGGAAATTGCACAATTTGAATCAGATTTACAAAATAACATGAAATTGGATAATCTTCAATGAAATCTCAAATGTTTTAAGTCAATTCAAGAGGGTTTCGTCCCTTGAATGGACCTCTAGTGGGTTTGACATCCCAATAGGATTTTATGAGAAACAATCTCACAATATCAAATTTCAATATTCAAGTGTCATGCTAAAATGAACCCCTAAATCCCCTATTTATAATATCCAAAGGTCAAAAGACATGACCCTTGACCTTTTCATTTTCTTGATCAATCTTTTAATTATTGTTTTATCTTTTGCTAAGTCGACCCCCTTGTTATTTAATAATTAATGAATGTTAAGTTGTTGCCTTCTTTTTTATTATTTTATTCTCTATGCCACGAAGAGGAATGGCCTGAAAACTCCGTTTTTGCTGTCATGTGGGAAAAACGAACATTACATATCTAAACATAGAAAGGGAGTTGTAAATACTTTTCCAACAAATCTTTAGTATGACGAAGAATGTAAGGCTACCAAGAGAGCTTTGAAGGAAAGTGAAATGAACAAAGAAAATAAAAAGAAATATGAGAAGTTGGTACAATACAAAAAATAGAGTTATGTGAGTACGAGGAGGAAAGAATTGATTTCTCTTGGGAAGCACAATCCCAAAGGATTTTGGAGGGAGTTGCAACAAAAGAAAAACACATAGAAAATAATATCATAGATGCTCAGTGGTTAGAGTATGTGAGGATTCTTATGAGTGGCCTCAACAGATGGATACTCCTCACATAATTAATACTTCGATCGAGATTTTCTCTATGGAATACATCAAGCACATCATCATGAATCTAGCAAGTGGTAAAGCACAAGACATTGATGGGTTGCAAAGTGAATTTTTAAAGTGGGGTGTGGAGATCCTCACTCTACACATCAGAAAAATATTCAATAAAATCAACCAGAATGGCTTCTTGTTGGAGTGGACGACTAGTGTTGTTATTCCTCTATTTAAAATCAATGATATCAATAATCCATCAAACTACCGCACCATTATGGTCAATCCTCTGCTTAGTAAAATTTTTAGGGGCATGGTAGAATGTCGAATTAGCAATTGGGCCGAAAGAGAGGGTAAAAGAGCGAAAGGGCAAGCCTGCTTCCGACCTAGACACTCTAGACACTCAACCATCGACCATTGCATCACTCTTAGGAACTTGATTGAAAAGGTTTGGGATACCCAAGGCAAGGAAGATTTTTGTTGCTTTTTTGATTTTAAGAAAGCTTTTGACATGGTGCCTAGAGACAAACTTTGGAACATGATGGAGGAACTTGGGATTCCATACGAGTTTAGAGCAGCAGTTTATAGGCTTTATGAGCATGTCAGAGGTAAAATCAGAACCAAAGAGGGTATGTCAGAATGTTCTGGCAGTGACATTGGTGTCAAGCAAGTTTTTCCTCTCTCTCCCACCTTGTTTGGCTTATACATTGACAAGCTTGAAGAATGGTTAAGCAAAACCGAGGGAGGGGGCATATAGTTGGTAGGTTATGTGGTGAAGTTACTCTTATATGCCGACGATCTTATTCTAATTTTAAAAACAAATCAGAGATTGAGGGATCATTTGAAAGCCTTAGAATTTTTTTGCCAGGAAGTAGGGATGCAAGTGAACATTAGAAAAACCAAAGTAATGAATTTTTCTTTAAAAAGGAAAGAGAAACAACTTAACTTTATTTTTAAAGGGAGCCCGTTGTATATTGGATAGATTTGCACAACAAGCTTAGTTGGGAGACATGTAGAACAAAAAGGATACAGGGGGGTTGGAAAACATCTTACCTACTTCAAAATTGGTGTAGGACAACTGAAATTTGGGATTGGAAAAGTAAGAAAAATCTTTTTGGATTGTTGGTCACCCCGATTGCTCTTTATGGTTGCGAAGTATGGGGAAGTAGCATGTCAAATCATGGATGGAGACAATTAGAAAGAATCCAAAAGCATCCATTCACAAGCACTCTGAAAGTTAAGTCAATAGTCCCTTATGAGATCATGTTGGCTGAAGTAGGTACTTTCCTAATGGAAGCATCAACAATAACTCAGTTGTTAAGTTATTGAAAAAGGTTGAAAACATGGATAATCGTCGCTGGCCTAAAATGGTTATGGAGGAAAAATTAGAGCGTAGAAAGAAAACTTGGATGAAGCAAAACAACAAATGGATGAAAAAATGGGGCATCAACTTTCAAGAGTGTCCTAACAACAACAAGGAAATAGAATAATATGTGATAGAAAAATTTAGGACTGTCATGTGGACAAGGCAAATTGGTCGTAAGAAAGCTTATTACATCAAAGAACTTAACCCCACTTGGGAGCATGACGTAAAAGCTTATCTTGGAGAAGTTATCAAGGGTAAAGCAAGGATTTTAGTGGCTCAAATGAGGACCGGATCGCATCACCTTCGATGTGAACTGGGTAGATGGACTATACCCAAGGAGGATTGGGAAAGGAGAACTTGTCTTTTTTTGCAGCAAAGGAGTGGTTGAGAAGGAATGACACTTCATCATGGAGTGTTCAACTTATGAGGATATTCATATCCGATACAAAAATGACTTGAAGGTGGACAAATTAAATGAGTTATTCGAAGAAACAAAGCTTGAAAAGATCGCATTTTTGTGCTCAATCTTCACAGTAGAAGATCTGATATTGAAAAGAGTTTGAAATCATCTTAAAGTCTTAGCTTTTGGTCCCATGGAATCTTCAGTCTCGTGGACGTAATTAAAATATTTCATTTCATTTCATTTCAAATGTTGCTTTTATGAATGAATGAAATATTTTAATAGTGTCCATGAGACCAAAAAGTCTCTAAGACCAAGAGCTCCTAAAAAATCAGCCCAAATAAAAACAAAACATCAGGTCACAGAGGTTGTCTGTTGATATTGCAGAAAGTTAACTCCTTTCTCGATGTCAGCTCTTCTATTATGCATCTTGATTTAAAAACTTGATATATTGATTATCCTTTCTTCTTGAAACATGTTTGTTAACTTGTCAACACTTAAATTGTCCTTGTAGTTGCTCTGAATATCATTATACGTTGAACACTCCATAATGAAGTGTCATTTTGTTTCCACTATCCCCTTGACATAGAATAAACAAGATATTGTTTCTCATTCTTCATTGGGTATTGTCCACCTACCGGTTTCACATCTAAGATGATGTGAGTTGGTTCTTAGTTGGGAAATTAACATTGTTGCTTTCCATTTAATTTCCGCTCCTATGTGTGTCTTTTCTTCGTGCTCCTAAGTGGGATTAAAATGATTGATGTAGTATAATTTCTTTCATCCTATCTAGCTTGTCCACATGGTTGTTCTGAATTTCTCATTCACATACTTTTTTATTCCCTCATTGGTACTTGGACATTCTTATGTTGAAGTCCCATTTACTCATCCACTTTTTGTTTTACTTCATCCACGTGTTTTATTTTCTACTTAGTTCTGCTTCAACTACTATTTTGGGCCATCAATGATTCTCCATTCCCTGTACCTTTTTTAAATAACTTAGAGTTTTGATCATTGTTGATGCTTCTAGTGGAAAGGTACCAAATTTGGCTAAAGTAATCTCATATGGAACTGAGGCTTTAACTTTAAGACTACTAGTTATTAAATGCTTTTGGACCCTCTCTATCAACCTCCAATTTAAGTCAGAAACACAGATGCCCCAAACTTCACACCCATATAGAATCACTGGTGTGACTAGCAAGCCAAACAATGTGTTTTTAGTTTTCCAATCCTACAATTTTGCATTCCTGCACCTGTTCTGCAATGAGTATAAGGCCTTCCACCCCCTTGGAATATTTTTTCCTTGCATGTCTCCCAACTAAGCTTGTTGTGAAAGTAAAGCCCAAGATATTTGTATTGTTCCAATATTTCTAGTGTGTTTCCTTCCAAAAGAAACTCATATTGCCTCTTTTTTCTCCATAGAGAAAAGATCATGATTTTTGTCGCGCTAGTATTCACTTGCATTCCCACCTCTTGGAAAAAAATATCTAGATCTTTCAAAATTTCTCTCAAACTTTGGGTTATTTTTGCCCTAGAATAAGATTATTTGTGTATAGAAGTAGCTTCACAACATAGCTAACTGGATGGATGCCCTCTCCACTAGCATTATTAATCCACTCCTCCAGTTTATCAATGTAGAGACCAAACAAGGTTAGAGATAAAGGGCAGCCTTGTTTGACTCCAATGTCACTTCTAAATCATTCTGACATACCATCACTTGTTTTGATTTTGGCCCTGACTTGCTCATAAAGCATATACACTGCTGCTCTATACTCCTCTTGAACACTGAGCTCCTCCATTCTACTCCAAAGTTTACTTCTAGGGGTCATGGCAAATGCTTTCTTGAATTCAAAAAAGCAACAAAAAGCTTCCTCTCCTTGATTATTGCATATTTTTTCTACCAAGTGTCTAAGAGTGATGCAATGATCAATAGTGGAGTGTTTCGGCCTAAAACATATGTGTCCTTTTGTTCTTTTACCCTCTTTTTTTGCCTAGCTGTTAATTTTGCACTCTACCATGCTACCAAATAGTTTTCCAAAAAGGGGGTTCACCATGATGGTCTGATAATTGGTCGAATTATTGATGTCCCCACTTTTATAAAGAGGCACAATGACACTAATCGTCTAATTTGCTGGAAAGCCTTATTGAATGATGTCATTAAATGTGTGTTTGATATGTAGTGTGAGAGTTTCCAAACCCCACTTTAAATTAAAAAAAAAAAATTAAATTAAATAATTTTGTGGCCTCGTGCTACACCCCTCACACCCTCATTCAAAAATCCTTAAACCTATCTCATTATCCTAAGCCATCACTCTACCCCCTGTAAAATCATGTTTTACCCCACCGTAAAACCTACTTACCTATCATAAACTTCCCTAACCACCCTTAACCCATATAACCCATTTTTACTTTCACCACCCAACCTCTTAACCTCCCACAAAACATCCCCAACCACTTACAAATGAATCCAAACCTGAAAAACCCCATTTGGAAGTGATTGAAACCACTTCCAAGCGATTTTCCCCACTTTTCTCGAATCGCCAGCGATTATAAATGTATTATTAAACCTCTTCCAAAAGGATCCGAGAATCATCCTCAACGAAGCTCTGTTGCATTCAAGACCAAGACAACACCACTACGAGCATTTAGACACTTTCTATGCATCAATTCAGCCTTTGAAGCATCCAAAAATCTTTGTAAGGCTTCCTCAACTTTATACAATTGTTTACACAATCAAAATTAAGTATCTTTTGTCATTTGCATTATCAAGTTCTTTAAACATCGTCTATTAGTCAGACTTAGCCTTTTGCTTAAGCATTTTGCATCCAATCTGTATTCTATTAAAGAATTCATATTTTATCAGTAATCGTCTGTGATTCTATCTGAATCGCTAGTGATTCTGCTTGAATTACCAACGATTACTTTCTTTTTGTCACTTTATCACATTCTATATATTTTCAGTCATTTTGTTTTTGTTTGATTTGCCTCTTTTCAAGATGTGTTTCTTTGTAGATGATAGTACTAGGTGAATCACATCCCATAACCAACATTTACAATCTTCCCATTATCCAAAAACCCTTCATCTGGGAACATTTTGATATCACACACGAACTTAGCCTTTGTGCCATCATCTTGACACGAAATCAAAGACATAGAAGACCAACTCAAAATCATACAAGAAGAACGGGACGTTGCTGAACAGTTCTAGTTTGACTATTTCTTTGAATTTGAGCTCGTCGTAGCCCTTGCATGGGCCACCTATCAAGTAGAATAGGATCTTTCTATCCCCTTGAAATTCTAGTCATTCCTTATACTTATCAATTATCAATATATTCTCGTTATTACTTAATTGTCAAAAGTGAGTTAACACACTTCGAGGAAGCCCATTAGTTCCTGGGATTGGCCTTTTCTAAACAACTCATCAAATATTCATCTAATATCTATCTTATTTAGATGTCTTTGTACGCAGGTTCTCTCATTCAATGGAAAGAGGAAGCCCTCACGTTTGTTACATCCATCCATCTTAACATTGCATTGTCAGCGTGAGTATCGTTAAACCCTATTGTCTTATGATTTTTTGGTGTTTTATCATATAATTGACAAACAAGAAATCACCTCAAACATTTTGGCATGGTCGGTGGGACACTTGGTCCCTTTTTTATTAGATTTCATATTTTCCTATTTCTTTCTTGTCAATATCATCTAAATTTACAGTTCAGAGCACCTTGTTATCACTTTTTCAAAAACGCAGAAAAATAAAAATAAAAATAAAAAGGGAATAATAATCACAAGTACGCTTATTTTCCTTTCATTTCTCTTTTAGCATCGCATTCTTGGCCGATCTTTTTTCATCGAAATTGACATTTATTTTTTGGATCTTAAAACAAACCCTCATTTTATTTGTTCATATAGTCTAATTAGGAGTTGAACGAAGTGGATTCACAAAAATCCCTTCACACGTGACCAAATCACATATCAAATCAAATTAGCATCTAAACAATCCCTCCCAGGTGGACCTACTCGGATTTAATCACCAAGGGGAAAATTTGACTAAGTGTTATGGCTGAGTATAAACAATTGGTGGGTGATATACCAGCTAAGCACCTGACACCCTTATCATTACAGGGCTGTGAAGTGAGGGGGTAGGCCACAATATCACACGTCGTACTGAAACCAACACAGATTCGAGCCTCGCATACGTTTGGTTATATTGAATACTCCGGCCTTAACTCACCTTAAACCAACCTTAGCTAGCCTTTTTCTAGTTCCCCTTCATCCATTTTTCATTTCACACTTTCTTAAGATAATTAAAACTTTCTTTTGATTGTGCGGTCTTTGATTTTGTACAACTATCTTTCATTTCTTTATTAACTATTTGTTTATTTCATTGTCCTAACTAGGCTACAACATCGATTTCATAATCTCTCAAATATCACAGATTCACTTCAATTCCATATTCAAAATATCCCAAACATGAAAAATCTACCCTTAGAAATAGACTCGGAGCCCCTGTGTTTTCCTAGTACTCAATCTGCAACATCAAAAGTGCCTTGTCTTGATCCTCCACAATTTTTTCAAAATGGTGACCCCGTCTTTACAAAACTCGTAGACACAAATATGATTGTCCTTTCTAGTTACCTTTCATCCAAAGGTATGTGTATTACTTGTTTCCCCTGTCCAAAATATGGTTCAACTTTCAAAGTCACCACTTGTGAATACTCAAGACTCTGCGATCCCAATTATCAACCCGTCATAGAGCAAATATTCCCTTACCTCTTCACTAGTGACGTAGGCACATCAATACCCACTTCATCTGCTCTTGTCACTAGTTTTGATCTGAATGTTATCTCATCACAAGACACGTCCAACCAATAACCACCAGCGTCATCAATCCAATCATCAAGCTCATCAATCACATGAACCCACACTACAACCTCCCCATCCACATCCAGTCCCACAACCTCCACTGCTCTGCTTACACATCCTGCAAACTCATTCAGTATTCCTCTCGCTATGACCCATCCTATCACGTCTCAATTTATCCCATCACATCAATCTACGTAGTCAATCCAAAATCTAGTTCTATCTATCTACACATTTATACCTCTTGTCAATAGGATTTCTATCACTAGTACTCACCCCTTTTCACAGTAGACATTTATTGCCCCTATCTCATAATATAACACCATCTCTTCTCAATATATATCAAAGTTGTCGGCACTTTCGTGCTTAAAAGCATTTGGAAATCATGGGAGAGAATTAAACCATGGCTTTAATGGAGAGGCAATAACTTTCCCAGTGGCCTTTCCATTAACCAATAATCCTTGTGGTGGTCACATGTCATTCAAGTCCAGGATCAGTGTATCGCAGAAGTCCCTGGAATTCATGGGCTCAAGATTTTTAAGCGTAGAATTCATCCATTCAAGATTTATATTATAAGCACACACAATCTTGGTGTTCTTAGAATGAGCTAAAAGCTCGATATAAACTTACCACTCAGGATCGAACTTATATCATTGATGCAATTCCCAATCATATGCTACATGAGATCTATGTGTGTTCCTCTCGTCCCTAGTGAATGGACTGGAAGTGGTTCATGGATACCCCATTCTTTAATTACTTGGCCAATAAAGGATATCGTTTGATTTCACCACATTTACCCATGGTTGAAAAACTCAACACTCGGGTGGGGCTTCAGTCTTCTCCTTCTTATTGGAGAAAGAGGTTAGACACAGTCTGGTCAGCATGTGTGGAGCCTAAAATTTTGCATTTTTTATAGTGTCTTTTACATCAAGGTCTCCCAATTAGCACCTAGTTGGTTCAACTTGGTGTTCAGGCTCCCAAATGTCCTTTCTATGGACATTTGGAAACCCTACCGCATTTGCTTTGGTTTTGCTCCAAATCCCAATGGGCTTGGAATTGGATTCATTCATTTTTTCCCCTTTCTGAAAAGAGTGTTTCACCTAGCAACATATTATTTTAGGATATATTCCTAAATTACCCCATGTGTTTTCATAGATTTTGCATGCTTTTAGAGGCAAAATATTTTTTTTGGTTATGGAAAGAAAGAAATTATTTTTTGTTCGCTAATATTGAATTTGATTAATAATCCTTTGTGTATAATAAATTGGTGCTTATATCCAATATGTTGGTGCAGATACAAGTGCAAGCTAACAAGGTGGCGCTTGAGGTGGAGCACCTTCAAACTCTTATGTGACATTGGGGGGATGCCCCTTGTAATGTTTCTCGGGAGCCACCCTCTCCATCTTGGTGCTCTCCGCCCCACGATGTCCGTCCCCGAGGAGGTCGTTGAAGCCACTCCTAGTGGCAATCATTCAACTGGGCTCGCTGGTCTCTGTGTAGTCAACCGTGGAGAAGTCTATCTCCATTATCTTGTTATCAAGGTTAGGGCTCCCCCCACCTACTTGTCAGCTTGGATGGGCCTTTCCTATGGATCTCGAACCATGCACCTTGGATGGGTGGAGCTTGCCACCTCCACCTCTGTTGCCATCGGATAAGATCCCTTAGATGGCTCTTTCCATCTCTCACACGCAACCTGCTGACAATGAGGAAAAAGACCCCCCAGGCTTAGGCTAGGATGTGTCAAACACTGACAAAGATCTTCTTGGTCGTGGTTGGCCAGATGATTATGATCCCCCATCTGTCGATCTCTTTGTTATAGCTATTTGATTAGGTTGTTTTTGATGTATTTCTAGGCATGGCCTACTGTTAGTTGTTTTTGTTGTTTTCCTAGGCATAGCCTAGTGTGTTCATGGCATTGGGCCGTGCTTTCATACCGCCCACCTTTTTATTGGAAATATCTTGTATCGTGTTTCTTTAAATATAATATAAGATCTTTTCATCAATATATATATATATATATATATATATATATATATATATATATATATATATATATATATATATATATATGTATATATATATCTATATGTATGTATGTATGTATATGTACACACACACACACACACACACACACACACACACACACATATATATACACATATACATACATACATACACACACACACACACACACACACACACACACACACACACACACACACACACACACACACACACATATATATATATATATATCATAACCATCCCAACCTCTTATCAACACTTCCATCCCTATTCCTTATCAAAACATCCAACCCTCACAACCCTTAGTCTCTTAGCATACCTACAATACCCCAAAAAATGTCCCTCTACATCATAATATTCCATTACAATATCACTTATATAAACAATCAAACCCACGTCCTTATAATCAAGCCTTCCCCTCTTCTTCAAACACACGACAACCTCAAAATGATCCCATGTAGGAATTATTAAGCAAAATAACAAGCCTTGAAGCTACCACCATGGGACCCAAGAACAATCTCTCATAGAAAAAAATTGCAATGAACCTATCCACCCATTTGTGCCCTTCAAATCCTATCCTCCACACTGGGAACTCCCAAAATTCATTAAATTTTATAGTAAGGAGGAGCAACAATAGCACATCAGATCCTTCTGTCACGCATGTTATATTATCGCCCGTGACTAGGAATTTATGTCAAGAATGTTTCCCATGTCCTTAGTTGGTCCTTTCACCACTGAGCATAAATGTTGTCTACCATATAATATATAGATAGGGGTCCCTACTAACTCGATCCTTCCCAAAGCCCCCATATCTATACCAGGGTCGGGTCAGCTAGTTTAGATCTTGGGGGCCACAATCCAACAAGCCATATATCTATCTATATATGGGCCCTTGACTGGTATAATGACATCCCACAACATTCTCTCTTCTCATTCACACAACGTGCGTGATTTTTTAGAACACTTCTTAATCAACGTTAGTCGCAAGATCTCCATCACTGATCTCTACATCATTAAACAATTTGAGGATAAGTCCATTGCTAGATGACAAGGGATCATCAACCAAATCTCCTTCTCTCTTCCACAAACTAAGTTGATCGAGTTGTTTACTTGATCCTGCGCCAAACATTTATCATTGACTCTCCAAGTCCAATCCTTCTAGATGTTTGACGAAGCCTTCACTATGGCCAGGAAACTAGAGGTCTACGCCCTCAAAGATGGTAAAGTTAAGCTAAGGTCTAAGAAACTGAAACTTGAATCTTCATTTAAAACTTCTTCCAACCATGAAAAATATAAAGGGTCAACAAACACGGTTGTTGTGAAAATTGCATCTAAAAGAAGTTCAGAATCCGAACGAGCTTGACCTTAACGTAACTACACACCCATAGGGGAGTCCTATAGTGCAGTCTTTGAAAAATGCCTAGCCACTTATATGATTAAACTCCCTCCCGTACGACATGTGGACATATCCACATCTAAACCATCATGGTATAAATAAAATGATTATTATAAATACCATCAAATTCAGGGCCACAACATTGAAAGATGTTGTTCATTTAGAAACGTCCCTTAGGATCTCGTTGACTGAGGTGACTTGTGACTTGATAATCCGAACACACCTCCAAATCAAAGTTTGGATTTGTTCAAATGGTATTTCCCTAATCATTCCATGTGTACCAGTTAACCCCAATATAATGTCTTCGGCTCCCATCATACTATCAGTATTGTTAATGACCTCCCACTTACACCCTTAGTGCCTGGTGTTTCTATAACTGAAAAACCCATCAAATCATGTGAATATTTTAATCTCATCACTACTAAGACTACCAACCCTACTACATCACAACACACAAAATCCATCGCGTCTTCTTCATGTTCCCCCACTTTCTCTTCAAGAGCTCCATAAAAGAAACTTGTCATTCAAATCTTACAGAGCTCTTTCAAAGACTATATCATCCAACATCACATTAAAAAATCTTAAAAATGCAACTAGACAATATGTAAATCATCCATCTAGAAAAATAGAAACCCTGTTGAACATTCACCAAACAACCTTATCAAAAAGTACACGACCCCTTCCCTCCATTTTAGGGCCTCATCCTTCGTCCAAGTTTGCAATCACTATTACAGAATCTAAGGTTGTTCCTCAAGTGTCACCTAAACACACCACATAGGACACAACCAGAACATTTAAAACCTTTAAATCATCAAATGATATCCAAACCCCTTTACTATTATCATCATCTCAATCAGCTACAACCGGATACTATACAAAAATCAGTGAGAATTTCATCTGATCATCCATTATAACATTACCACCTTCTACGCCATCTGATTCCAGAGGTTGGAAGCCCTCTTGGTATAATTATGAGGCATTTTGTGCATAGCATTGGATACCATGACACTTCATTGAGGATTGTAATGCCTTCTATGTAATAATTCAAAGTCTTGCTAGCAAAGGACTTCTCCTTAAACATACAAATCATCCGGCCTTTGATCTAGATATAATCAAACCTAGGCATCAAATAAAACCAACCCTTCAAATCCTTAAACCAAAACCTTCTAAACCATCACCTAACGCTACATCCACATCCAAAAAGATTAAGGCTTCCTATAGCAAAGCCCCACTCCATCAAATAGACGTCATTCACATAACTACAAGAGCATGTGCACAAGACTCAAAGGCCTAAAATCAAAACAGGCCCAAAGTCTCTATATCCCTTGCTCCCTCTGAATCACCTGATTCATCACCTTCCAAGGAAAATTTTCCATCCTTATCACCCCTCACACTCAACCCACTACATCCATACAAAACACCATTATCAAAAAGTTACACCAAGTGTTTCACTAAATTGTTGTAGATAATGAAACAAATAAGGGTAAATAGGCCAAGGTGGAATATCTATAGCCATGTGGTTGAAGGTTGATTGTGTGCGTTTTGATTTCTGATCCAAACTGATTGTGTGAGATTCCTTTTGGCTAGGAGGAACTACTTATAATGCAAAGAAAGACCACAAGATATAGTCAATAGAAAAAGGTTAGTGGATTGCCTAGCATCAGCTACATCTAGGAACTGTGATACTTCCTCGATGATCGTCAATCCAATGATATATAATAATCAATATAAAATAAATGAACATGCAAATAAGAGAATCTAATGCTAGTGTTCTAATTTAGGTATCTCAGATTACTATCAATGTCAATCCAATTAAATGCTTTAATAATTAAATTGGTGAAGGTCTCGGGTCAGGTTGCAGGTTGGGTAGGTGGTCTGAGGGTCACAGAAAGGGTCTGGGTAAGATCTGGTGTAGTTTGGGTTGATTTTGGATGATTAGGAAGTTTGTTGGTTAAGGCAGTTTACCAGGCATGAGAGACCAATGACCGATTGAGTCAGGGTATGACCAATGACGGTTCAGGATAACTGATATCAGTTATTGTGGGTAATGACAGAATGTCAAAAGTGGATGTCTAGGCTCTCCCTGTATATGCACAAAGAGTTGGGAAGGTCTATGGTGAGGTTGTAGGTGGGTATCAGGTTTGGGTGAGGTTTTGTGAGGTTTTGGATACATTAGGGGAGTTTAGTGAAAGTTGACATGGGACACGGTAACTAACGTCGGTCAGGTTGACCGATGCCATTGAAGAGGAGAAACTGATGACAGTTAAGGTAACTGACATCAGTAGGGGTGAAATGGTAGTAATTAAATAAACCTAGTTTTTGGACTTCTCTTTGATTGCATAGAGAATGTAGGGAGGATGGTTTGGTTTGTAAAAATTATAGGAAGGATCAGAAATGCCTAAAAGTCAGCTACAGAGAGGTAGAAGGATGTGGGTTTTAGGTTGGGTAAATTGGTAGGAAGGTGGGGATGAAGGAATGCAAGAAAGAAAAGGATCTAATAACAAAAGATAAAGAACCTATTAATTTAAGTAAGTAGAAATGATGCAAATCAAATACACTTACTTGTATTTGTAGGCCTGGTTGGTGAAGGATGGTAGTGGTTGATCCATGAATAACTTGGTGGTCAGTGTCCATGGTAAATACTTCTCGGAGTGCTCCTGTGAATGCTAATGCCTTTAGATGAGTATCAGGTGGTTTCTTGGGCCTGTGATTGAGTGTATTCCATCATTTGGATGCTGATAAGTATCTAGTTTGTTGCTTGAATGCAATAGATCTCTCAAAACTCAAAATGACCAACCTTAGTAAAAGGTTACAAAATTGTATATAAGGTAACCGATGATGGTTAGGGTGATAGGCATCGGTTGAGGGTTAAACGACATCAGTTAAGGCGGGAAATCCTAGGTTTACCAAAAATAGGCAAATCCTAGCTATTTTTGGTGTGCTCTCATCATCATTCCAGGTCTCAAGTGAGGGTTAATGTTTAGATAAGGAGTATTGTTGGAGAAGGAATAGGACTTTAATTTTAGGGTTAGACTAAGTCCTAGTTGGTTAAGATAAGTGGAGACTCAGTCTTAGTTAATTAATAGACTAAGAATAAGTCCATGATGAGGTGTCTAGGTGATGTGGCTAGGTGAGGTGTAAATTAATTTAATTAAAGTAATTAATTAATAGTGTGAGGATGAGCATTAATTCAATTGTAAGTAATTAAATTAATATGAATGCAGGGTAAGGGGTCATGGTTAGGTGAATATGTTACATTAATTAATTAAAGGGGACCAAGGGGAGTGTGACCCAAATTTGGTGTCTACATTTTCCCCTTTTTGTTGCGTAGCTTGTATTGGTAAGCGATGCTGACAAAAATAGGAAGTGGTTGCCCCAAATATAGGTGAGAGTGGGGTTTCCCCAAGTAGGGTTGAAGGTGAGGTTTCCCCAAGTGTGGGTGGAGGTGATCCCCCTCAAACCAGGAGCTGATGAGGTGTTAGATGGAGTCAATGAGTGGTTTGATAAATGGGTAAGTGATGAAAGTGAGGGTGGGTGGGTTGTAGGGGTATGGTTAGGGTATGGGCACTATGGGTAATGGGTAAGGGTCATATTGGGTAATGGGTAATGGCAATCAAATGCACACGCACACGTATAGATTATGATACAGTACCAGGTGGAAGAGCTTTCAAACTCTACATCATCCAAGGTCGATAGGTTATCCAAACAAGGTTGAAGTGATTCAGGTATCCAGGGTATAGGATATGGTCCAGAAACACAATTTAGGTTAGGTGCAGGAATGTTTAGGTATGATCCGGTACACCAAAGGTTTGGTCGGGATAAATAACACGACAATAGGCAAGGTAAGGTCATTAGGCTAAACAACATGGGTAACAACATCACAAGGTATAACGAGTACACAAATTCATATTCACAAAAGGTGCTTCAGGTCAGGTATGTTGGGTTGGGCACAGGTAAGGCCAAGGTATAGGTAAAGAACAAGTCCCTAAACACAATTAAGGAAATGTATAGGTAGTGTTAGGCTTGTGGGTAGGGTGTAATAGGTGTTGGTAAAGGTAAAAATTTGTTGGTCACTAATGTTTTTTAGGAAAAATGGGCATAAGAGGTGACTCAAAAGGTAATGGGTTAGGTGACCGATGTTGGTTATGGTGTAACCGACATCGGTTGGCTAGGGCACGACATGACCGACGTCAGTCATGTCGATTTGGGGCTAAAAAAGTAAAATCTGGTTTTACAGATTCATTTTAACTTTTGGAACTTGTTAGAAAATGACAGAGGAGAAAGTGAAGATCTGGAAAATGACAGTACGAGGCATTAAGCTGAGTCGGCAAGCCACATAGCAAGTGATTGGTGTTCGATCAGCGGGTCCACAAGATCGATTCGATTGATTTAATTGATTGGAGGTGAGGAGTTGATTTGGTGGATTTCACATGGAAGAGGTGGGATAGGGTACGGGAGGTCCACTGGCATAGAGACCAGAGGTTCCACCACGGAGATGGCCAAGATGAGGTAGGAGGCAATCCAAATTGTCATTTGATTGAAAATATATCGTTGAAATTGTTTCAGTTAAAAATTTGGGTGGGAGTTTAATTTTGAATTTGTGGGTAAAATGAAAGGAAATGAAGTGGTGGAAACATCATACATAGGTTAAATAGGATGAGGAATGAAGCTAGGATAGGTTTAGGTGGGTGGGAGTAGGTATTTAGGTTGTTTTGTGAATTTTTAATAATGGGGGACAGGTTTTGATTTTTGGTTTATGCGACAGAGACCGACGTCGGTCAAGGTTTGGCCGATGTCGGTCAGCTTTGGCCGGCATAGATCAGGTCTTAGGTGACCGACACTGGTTAAATGAAACCGATGATGGGTCAAGAAAAATTGGTGATGGTCAAGGCGAACGGCGACGGTTAAGGTGGAGAGTAAATAGGGGTAAGAAAGGCTAGGTAGGAAAGGAAAATAGGTGAAGAAGGGGTAGGTGAAGATGAATGTAGGTAGAAGAGGGTAAAAATATGATTTTGGCGATATGGGATAGGTAAGTAGGTGAAGTGAACCGAGAGAATGGGTAATAATGATAAGGGTTAGTAGGTTTGTAGGTGAATTAGGTAAAAGGGGTAGGTACGATTGATGTGGTTGGGTATGGTTTGTTGGGTAATATGTGATTTGAGGTAGTCAAATCTTGACATGGTTGTGTTGGATGATGTAGGCTAGAGATCAGCTTAGGATGTGGGACAGAGTACCACCCCTATTGGTACGGATGCATCCCAACATGACCATGGAGGAGTGGTCACATATGACCAAGGTTGGACTTATCAGGGTCTGACATTATAGGTGGATAGTTTGAGATCATAGTATAATGGTCGATCTCATCGACAAATGGGATTCCACGACCAATACCTTCCACTTACCGATGAGTGAGATGACCGTCACCCTAGAGGAGGTGTACAAGATCCTGTGGCTTCCTATTGTTTGGGAGTGAGTATATTCTATTTCTTATGAGGCATTAGTGAAGCCGATAGTGGCAATTTTGGGGGAGGCGATGGGCGAGCTGAGGTATCATAGTGCGAGCCTGAGCTATGGAGATATGTATGCAGCCTACCCACAGGAGACGAGGTTGTCTGTACTGATGATGGAGGTGGTAGGTTGTTTTTCTCTACCAGATTTTGAGGGTGGGAGATTCCCATGAGCACTGATGGGAGTGCTTCAGGATATGATAGAGGAGTAGGTCTACTTTGCTTGGGCACCGACTTTCCTAGTTCAGTTATATAGGGAGCTATGGGCTTATGGGAGATTGTGGCGATTCAGGATGTGCTGCACTTTTTTACTACACTACTGGGCATACGAGCACATCATATGTGTGCACCCAGTTGGTTTTCCATGACATGATTGGTTCGAGGGTGGCTTGCTCTGAGTTGGATACAAATGTTGGGTACTAGTTGGTGGGCAGTCAAGGGTGGCTAAGGGTGACTTATGATGTTTCATACTACAGGCAGTTGTTGGAGGGGCTTTCAGGAGTTGATATTATGTGGAGGCCATATATTGGTTATCCCTCATACATGGGCATGGTAGAGGAGTTAGAGGAGCTCTAATTATTGAGGTGGATATAGGGGCATTATGCCGATGAGCATGAGATGATACTCGTAGACAGAGTTAGATGACAGTTTGGGCTGTCACAGATGTACCCCCACCTTTTCCACTGTACCACGAGATGATGTGGAGAGACCCATGTCTCCACCATGTCCAAGTGTGCCAATAGGGAAGGAGGAGCATGTGGTAGATAGATAAATTGATGACGTAGGAGTCACTGATGGATATAGGCAGTGGTGGGTGGCACAACTATGGGCGGCACCACCGAGGCCAGGGAAGCCAGATCTTGCTACAGTCATAGTGCAGATATATGCATTACAGGGGAAGGTGGCCACCCTACAGATGTAAATCATAGGTTTGTAGGGTCAGTTGATAGGGGCACATGCACAGGTGGCCACCCTATAGGCTCAGGTGATGGCTTTACAGGCCCAGTTGGCATAGGGACAGGCACCCACATAGGGTGGAGATGGTGATGGAGTTCAGGTGGCCACTTTACAGGCATAGGTGACAGGTTTATAGGGCTAGTTGGCCACTGCACAGGCACAGGTAGTGGCCTTATAGGCCTAACTTGTAGCACAGGTACCTCCACAGGCCCAGGGACAGGGTCCCATACTATAGGCAACAGTGGCGTGATAGGGTCCCATGGTACAAGGAGGAGGATAGGGATCATAGGTACAGGGACTGAGGCTAGTAGTAGCAAGACAAGGCTCATAGGTTGCATTGAGACCCATGGCACCACCTCAGATGGTGTCGATGGCGAGGTTCAGGGATGCCCTAAATGAGGCTCGTTACTATCAGGATCACCTGATGACTGCCAAGATAGATGTTCCCTCATATGCCGAGTACAGATCCCAACAGGAAGCTAGTGAGTGGACGAGATCTAGGACTCACAGTTCAGGGAGTACAGGGGGTTGTAGAGCCCATGGATAGGGCCAGGGTGAGGTTACAAGTTCTCAGAGGCCAGGCCCAAGTGAGGGCCAGGAGGGGATCCGACTGAGACCCATGGAGGGTGTAGAGATGCTGGCAGGATGGCAAACAGGTAGGGAGGAGGAGACAGGTGAGACTGGCCCAGAGGATATCAGGTGGGGTGATGATTAGTCACTTGATATGATCATTGTTTTGATTTTTGATATTTATACCGGCCTGCATGCCAAAGATAGTGAGGTTGTATTATGAGAGTTTTTGTGATTTTGAGTTTTTATACTAGCCTTGCCAAAGATGTGCCATTAGTGATTTGTATTTGAGTGTTTGAGATACTTGTATTTATTTGTATATGTGTATATATGTATTGATACACAGACTCTCCCATTTATATAGTTTATGATGTTTATTGGATGAATGATGTACTTTGTTTTAATTTCCATTGTTATTGTGTATTGATGGAAACTAGGTGAATTAGGCATGATTGAGTCAGGTCATGTAGGCATGATTGAGTTTAGGTCATTAGGCATGGTGGAGTTTAGGTCAGTTAGGCATGGTTGAGTTTAGGTCATGTAGGCATGATGGAGTTAGGTATAGGCATGGTGGAGTCTAGGTGAGTTAGGCATGATTTGGTATCAGTTTTTATTTTTTTAGGGTTTTTGATTTAATTTCCAAGTGATTGGTAGTATGGAAAATAAATGATGATGTATATGTATGTTGTGGTGTAAATTTCCAAATATTTGATGTCATGGAAATGTGAAATGATGGATTGGATGTTTTGATGATGTGATAAAATGGTAGGTATGCATGTTTGTTGAGTGTTTAATTTCCCAATTTTGTGTAAAATGGAAAACTAAGGTAGCATGTGAATAGAAAAAGGGGGAAAATTGGTTAGGGTAAAGAGTGGCCAAGCTAACCTCCAAGGGCCCCATGCCCTCAGAGTGTTACCTACATAGCCCCGGTGAAAAAGGGGCCTCAGGCCGATGTAGTTCTCCCGTAAGCTAGGGAAGAATATGATGAGGTAGAGGGATGGGTTGGTAGGTTGTAGGCATGATTGAGTCTAGGTTAGTTAGGCATGGTTGAGTTTAGGTCATTTAGGCATGGTTGATTTTAGGTCAGTTAGGCATGGTTGAATTAAGGTCATTTAGGTATGGTTGAATTTAGGTGTCGAAGGCCAGGTCCTGTATATGATAAACAACAAGTAATGAAGAAGGTGATTGGTAAGAGGTGGAAGAAAATGAATCTGCCTAATTCATAAGAACCATAACAAGTCTATCATACCAAAGATGGGCTTATGAACATAAGACCCTAAAGGCGTTACATGATTGACCATTCTAAGGGTGAAGAAAGTCACATGATCACGAAATGTCACATTTGTGGCATGTCCCTTGAGCGGGTAGAAAATTAGGGTGAAAAGGTGATGAGGTGAAAAAAATTTTGGTTTTAGTGTAACCTAGTGTGAGACAACATGCCTATTTGGCAAGAGACCCAAGATCAAAATAGGCAAGTCCATGATGAAAAAGTTATCTTTTTCTTTTTTCTTTTGTTTTTATAGACTGATCGATGTGGGAAGTCTATATGGGATGAGTAGATTATCTCCTTGAGGTCTTCATGAAGTTGATCAATGCGGGAAGCTTCTGAATATTTTATTTTATTTTTGCAAGAATAATCTTCTTTTTAATTATAGAATTTGTATAGTATGGCTAGCTTTGTATAGTTGTCCTTCGAGGGAGCAGTCTATTTATAGCAGTGAGATAGAAAGAGTAGATGTCCTTTTTGAGGGAGTCATCTTTTTTGCTGGAAGTTTGACTCAAGGAGTTTTGAATTTGAAAGTCCCATATATTACTTTTTTTTTGGACTTTTAGGTCATGGACAAGACTATAGATAAGGATAGGCTCCTTGTTATAAAGACAAAACTATAGTACACAGAGGTTAACTATGAAAGAGAGGGTTTAAGTGATGAACGACCATGGGATTCCATCTTGAAAAACAAAAAATATCCATGAGAATCATGCCATGAGTAGAGCCATGGTACTCATATTGAAGACAAGGCTAAAAAATTGACGGGTAATCACATGATTCTTGTTTAGTCATTGATCCTTAAAATAGGTAAATGGAAGGTGAATGGTGCTCAAGGGACGAGCATTTAAATAGACAGAATGTGATATAGGACTTGATTCAACAATAGAATGGTCGAAGATGCAAGGCATTGAGGGGCTCAGGTTCAGGTTTACCTTCGAGTGAAGACAAATGATAAGCACTTGATCCATAGGTATGAGTAACGATATAGGGTCCAAGCCAATTAGGAGAAAATTTGCCCCGTTTACTTTTCTCCTCTTTTGTTACATGTTGATTTTCCTTCAGGACGAGGTCACCAACCTGGAAGGTTCATTCATGGACACATTTATCATAGGCACATTTGATACATTTTTGGTAGATTTGGAGGTGATCAAGAGCATTGAGATGATGTTTGTTTAATAACTCAAGTTGTGCCAAACGGTTTTGGTGAAAGTCATCATCATTGAGCATGTCTTTGAGTGAGATACAAAGAGATGGAATTTGGACTTCAAGAGGTAGAACAACCTCTATACCATAGACCAAAGAGAAAGGTGTGGCAACAGTTGAGGTATGAATACTAGTGTGATAAGCCCATAAGGAAAAAGGAATGTGCGTATGCCAATCCTTTCCAGTATCGTCAACTACTTTCATAAGAATTTTGTTTAAGGTTTTGTTGGTTGATTTCTCTTGGCCATTGGTTTGAGGGTAATAAGGTGAAGAAAAGTTGAGTTGAATGTCAAAGGCATCACAAAGTTTCCATAAGGTTTTGTTTTTGAACTGTTTTCCGTTATCAGTGATGAGGTGGTGAGGAACACCAAAGTGAAAAATGATGTGATGGTTGATGAATTCACATATTTTCTCAGCTTTTGTAGAAATGAGAGGCATGGATTCTACCCATTTAGTGTAGTATTCAGTAGCGGTAATAATCCATTGATGATGTTGGGAAGAATGAGGATTGATCTCTTCAACAAGATCCAAACCCCATTGAGAGAAAGGCCAAAGATCTCGTGTGACCTGTAAGGCATGACTAGGGGTGTGATGAAGATTAGCATGTTGCTGACACTTCACACAATGTTTGACATAGTCACAACAATCACGGTTTAGGGTTGGCCAGTAATATCCCAGGTGGAGAATGTGTTTAGCGATAGCTAAACCACTGAAGTGACCCCCACAAATTCCGTCGTGAACTTCCTTGATGGTATAGGGAATTTCAGAACTTGTAAGGCATCGTAAGAGGATACCGTCAAAGCCACATTTATAAAGAAGACCACCCATGATGACATAGTGAGAGAAACTTTTGAGAAAGGCTCATTTTCCATTGCGAGTAAGATCTGGAGGCAGAATGGAAAGCGAAAGGTAGTCAGAAAATATCTTATACCAAAGGTCACGTGGGTCAGGTTCAATGGTTCCGACAAGGTTGACATCTTGAAATAGATAGGAAGGTGATTATAGCCTTTGTACTGTGACAAATATTTTTGAGTTGGAGGGCAAAGTGGGGATTTGAGAAGCAAGGTAAGCCATGGTGTCCACAAATTTATTAGTGGAATGCGAGGTGGTTTGAAGTTCATAACGGTCAAAGGTAGTCAAAAGTATGTCAACATGATGCTTATACTTTTGAAGTATCTCATTACGACACTGGTATATACCATTAACTTGGTTTACAACCAGTTGGGAATCACCAAAGATATTAATTGATTTAACATCTAAGGTGATGGTGGTTTGAAGGCCTAATACGAGTGCTTCATATTCGGTGATATTGTTAGTACAATCAAAATCTAGTTTGAAAGATAATGGCATAGGCTCACCATCAAGAGGAATGAGGATAACTCCAGCACCACCCCCATGCTAACATTTGGAACCATCAAAGAATAAGGTCATCTGGTAAATGGTATCATCCAAAGAGAGGGTAGCGATGGATTCATCTGGGAAATCAAAGTTAGAGGATTGATTTCTAGAGAGAGGTGCATCTGCAAGTTGGTCAATGATGGTTTGTCCTTTGACATATTTTTGATGGGTGAATTTGAGGTCTAGGTCTACAAGAAGCATGAGCCAACATGCAACATGTTGATGTTGGTAGAGCTTAGGCGTACATGTAATGTAAGGGGTCAGTATTGGTGACAACAAAGGTTTTGTGGTTAAGTAGGTAATGGTGAAGTTTAGTGGTGACAAAAACTAAGGCTAAGCAGAGTTTTTTGGCATGAGTGTATCTAGTTTCATAGTCTAAAAGTGTATGACTTATATAATAAACCACTTGTTCCCTATGTTGCTTGTCACGATGAGCGAGCATGGCACCCAAGGAATGATCAGTAGCAGAAATGTAAAGGTAAAATGGTTGGTCATCCTTAGGGGGAATGAGCACAGGTGGTTGGAGGAGGTATTTTTTTAAGGCCTCAAAGGCTTTGTGGCATTCATCATCCCATTTGAAGGAGACATCCTTTTTTAGGAGATGATGAAATGGGTGGCAACGGTCGGAAAGCTGTGAAATATAACAATGAATAGATTACAACTTTCCTTGCAAACTACAAAGTTGACGAAGGTTAGTAGGTGGAGGAATTTTGAGAATAGCCTTGATTTTAGTGGGATCAACTTCTATGCCAAGCAAAGAAATGATAAAACCAAGGAGCTTTCCAGAAAGGACAGCGAAGACACACTTCTTAGGTTGAAGGTGAACACAATATTTGATGAGACGGTCAAAGATGACCTTAAGGATGGTAAGGTGTTCAGCCCAATGTTTGGATTTGGAAAGAAGATCGTCAACATAATCTTCCAATATGTGATGCATAATGTCATGAAAGATATAAGTCATAGCCCGCTGATATGTAGCACCAACATTTTTAAGGCCAAAAGGCATGACACGATAGCAAAAGGTCCCCCAAGGAGTGATGAAGGTGGTTTTGTGTTGATCTTCTGGGGCAAGTAATATTTGGTTATAACCTGAGAAACCATCCATGAGTGATAACATCTCATGGCCGACGGTGAGATCAACTAGTTGGTCAATACTAGGTAGAGGAAAGTCATCTTTAGGGGCAAGCTAAGTTAAGGTCATGGAAATCCATGCAAATGTGGAGTCCCCTTGTCACTTTTGTGACAGGAACAATGTTAGAGATCCATTGGGGATAATCAATGGGTAGGATGAAGGAAACTGAAAGAAGGCATTGGAGTTCTTCTTTGACAAGAAGGGCAATGCGAGGATGCATTTTCCGCAGCTTTTGTTTCATGGGTTTGGCTTCAGGAATAGTGACAATATTGTGGACCACAATGTTTGGGTCAATACCAGGCATATCAGCGTAGGACCAAGCAAAAGCGTTGCTATGATCCCAGAGGAAAGAAGTAAAAGCTTCTTGTTCAGCAACATCTAAAGATTGGCCTATCTTTAGAATATGTGGGTCATCCTGAGTGTTAATATTGATTTCGATGGTCAATTCATTTAACATGGTTTGTGTCTCAGAAGGTAATGACCAGTGAATATACGAATCTTCTGCACCAAGGTAGGTGAGAATAGACTCATCATCCTAACATTGAACGACATTAATAGAAGGTGTATCGTCATCGATCATGTCAGGATACAGGAAGGGAAGAGAAGAGGGAGCCTCGCCATCTCATTGATAAGTTAGAGGTCCCAGAGAAATGGTGTTCACAAAAAAAAAAGTTAGGAGGAATGGATTCTGGATCCATAGACTCCGTAGGTGAAGGTGGTGAAGTTGGTGAATGGGGTGAAGAAGGTTTATCATCCTCAATGAGTTCGACTCGGGCCTTCTTGGGAGATCGTTTGGCAAAGTCAATACCATTTTGGTTTTTATGTTTACGAGTGGTACACAAGATGACAGTATGACAGCCTTGTTCATAGAAACCAAAGCCAAATCCCTTCCATGCACAACGATGGAGGAAGGTGTGGGCGAAGTGGCGTTGGTGAGAGATTGAAGGTCAGATGAAAATGGTCACGTTTGGGAAGGTGGCTCGGGTGAGTAGGTAGAAGTATCAAGTCCCCCATATGTTAAGTTGGTGCAAAGGTGGGGAGGACCGTAAGGGAAAACCTCACCTATGCGGTGATCATAGCGGGGATGTTGGCAAAGGTTACCATACTCTTGAGGAGTAAGGAATGTGTCGATGTTGTACAGGCAGTACTCCCCCAGAGTGAGACATTGAAAAACACCTTCTAAGGGATCGGTAGTTGGTATGTGGGTAGCGGAAATGGATGAATTACTGGGAAATGAAGAAGAAGAAGCATTGGTTGGTTGAGAAGTAGATGGGTTAGTGGATGGGTTAGCTGCAGAGGCTGTAGCTGCAGTGGGAATAGAGGAGTTAGGTGTGGGAGAGGTAGTGGAAACATTGGTGGATGGGGTTGTGGGTGAAGGAGAGGTGGCGGTGGTGGTAGATGCCTTAACTGGTATAAGGACATCATTAGGTCTATACAACATGTTACATGTTTTGAATGGTGAAGGGTCAACTAGAATGGTATAGTTATGTCCTTCATGTTCAAATTTTACACAATGATAAGGTTGAAGGAACACAACCCTTGACGTGGATCCAAGGTCATCCAAGTGATAGGTTGTACTGGAATTCCCCCTCTAAGACATAGAATAATTCTGGAATGGTATGGGGGCCCATGCAAATGTGGAGAATGATGGTGCCAAGGGTCAAAGTTATGGCATCATTGAATGAACACAACATAACTAGGTTATTATGCATGCAATTGGTAGGGATGCACATTTGGTTGTACACATGGGAAGAGATAATGTTGATGCTGGAACTGTCATTGATCATAACGTGTCGAACACGTATATTATCAATATAGATGGAGATGAATAGGGTGGGATCAGGATCATCTGATTAGAGAGGTACAATCTCACATCAGAGAAACTGAGATCAGCTACTTGATGAGTGGTAGCAGGTGTAGAGGAAGGGGATGAAGTGGTGAGAGAAGCCACATGGTGAGGAGTGATCATGGATGCCACAGGAGTTGGGTCATTAGGTAAAACCTCAATAGATTGCAGAACCTCCATGAGGGCCTGTCGGTGAGACTCAGAGGTTTGGACAAGGTCATACAATGACATTTTGAGAGGAGATTGGTGCAATTGTTTAATCATTGTACGATGGGTGACCCCATCAGAAATAGGGTATGTGGGTCCCCGAATGGTGATTCTTGGTGTGGGTGTAGATGGTATATTGGGCACAAGATTGGTGGATGGGCTGGTTGTTTTCTCCTTTCCTTTGTCTTTCTAGGCGCGAGTGGAAATGTTAACCATATTAATATGGGGTGAGGGAGCAGCTGAGTCATGATAGGTGTAGCGATAGGATGAGCAATAGAATGAAGGACAATGTTTTTGTGAAAGAAGGGTGCACTGACATTTTGGTGGGGTTTTGGCTAGCTCTCTTATGTGGACCATATTGATCTCAAATGTTGGAGGTAGATAAAAAGGTTGTGGAGGTGGAGATGAAGGTCACTGGATAGGTAAGGGATGAGGGTGTGTGGTGATAGGTGAAGGTGGAACAAGGTCCTCATCTAAAAGATCATCGTCGTCAAAGTTTTCTTCAGGAGGACATAGTTGGAGAAGAACGGTCTTAAGAGCCTTACAATTTTCTACATCATGCCCTGACACACGATGGTAGGCACAAATTTTGGTATCGTCAAACCCTGTTGGTTTGGGTTTGAGTGGGTCATAAGGTCTAAGTGGTGGCAATGTGATGACAACAGTCTCTAAAAGGTTTGCTAAGATGTTGGCATAAGACCCTGCCAATGGATCACAATGTGAGGTAAGTGTGGGTTTGGATGGAAGTGTGGGTGATTTTGGTGGGAGAGGTGCTACAGGAGGTGGAATCGGAAGTGGAATAGGTTTGACCATTGGTTTGGTAGGTAGTACTATTTTGGGTTTGTGTTGTACCTTCTTGGGTAAAGGTGTAGCGGATGAGCTAGTGGTTGAAGGTGTTGTAGGTTTGACTACCTCTTTGGAGGGTAGTGGGCTCTTGGATTTTGATTGCACCTTCCTGGGTAAAGGTGAAGAAGGAGTGTGTGATGTAGAAGGGAAGGTAGATGGTGAAAGGGGATGGGTTAGCCAAGGTGATAATGGAGGTGCGGTGAAGGTTTTTGGAAGAGGTGAGGTGGAGGGTATTGGTTGAAGAGTGGGGAATACCATAGGTAGTGATGAGGCTACTGGAAGTGGTGTGGGTATAGGTGGTAAAAAGGTTGTAGGTGATGGAAAAGGTGTACGTTGTGTAGGTAAGTTAGGTGTAACAGAGGCTCGTGATGAGGAGATGGGTTGTTGTGTTTTTAGTTTACCTTGGGTAGGAGGTTGTTTGGCCAAGGTGGATGGGTGAGGTCCTAGGATAGATGGAAGTGGTGAAGGTGAAAGAAGGGTAGTAGGCGAAACTGGTGTATGTGGCCTAGAAGGTTGGGTCTTCCTTTTAGGTGGAGGAATGGTTTTTGCATGGGCTTGTGAGGATGTGGCTAAATCCAATTTGACAGGAGGATGGACTAGGCTTGATGTTGGCATGACACCCAATGTGGTAATGGTTCTGGACGCGGGGGAAGGTATGGGTGATGACAAAGGTTTAGGTGTTGGTGAAAGTTCAATTGTTGGTAAGGGTTTAGGTGTGGGTGAAGGTGATGAAGAAGAGGCCATTACGACTGGTATGGGCATGGTTGGTTTGGTTGTCTAAACACCTTTGGATAAATCATGGAGGTATCAGTAGAGGAAATTTGCATTTGGGTTGAAAAAGGTAGCCAAAGGCATCCCCAAAGCATGGAATTATCAACATAATCCAAGCGGTCAGCCAGGCATGAAAATGGCATTGTTGTAGGAGGAGATGATGTTGAATTGGTGGTAATCCATGTAAATAATGTCTGTGAGACAGGGAACTGGTTGGCTTCAGACTCTATGGGTAAGAGTGCCGAGAGCAAATCAATAGGATCTTGGAAGGCTAATGCAGAATTGTCACCAATAGGCAGTGGCACTTCTAAAGGATCTCTTATGGGTAGGGGAGATGATGAGTGGGATGAGGTAGGTTCCTCTTTTGGTGGAGAGGAAGGTGAGCATGAATCTCTCGTGGGTAAGAGAGTTAACACCATGGGTTGTTCATTAGGTTGAGAGGTGTGTGGGGAAATGACATCGGACAATATTGCAGACTCCTCCATGGGTGAAGGGGGAGATAAGGGAGACTCCTCTGTGGGTAAAGGAGTAGATGAAATAGGCTCCTCCATGGGTAAAGGAGTTCGTGTAAGAATCTCCTTGATAGAGGGGATAGGAGGAAATTGAGGAAGGGCCGGTATGACTTCAAAAACAACATGAACTTCACAAACATTATTGTCATTAGTCGAAGGTTCACCAGTTTGGTTAGATGATAGGGTGTGATTAGGAAACAATTTCTTGAAGATATGCAAGTTCTGATTAGCCGGTGTGTTCAGGTTGTCCAAGATGAGATCTCCATTATCTAACATTTCTTGGACAATGTTTTTGAAGGTTATACAATTACCATCACTATGACCTTTAACACGATGATAGTTGTAGTAATCATGTTCCTTGTACCATGCAAGCATAGGACGAGTGGGGTCAAAACCAGTATGTGGTTTGATGGGTGGAAGAGCAATTGCTCCAGCTTTTAGAAGTTTTTCTAAAACTGAAGAATAGGGCTCTCCTATGGGAGTGTACTTTTGTTGCTCCCACTGAACTGGAAAGCTTGAATGGGAGAAAGGTTAGAAGTAGGATTTGATTGATTGGATGGGTGAGATGGGCCAGCTTTTAAAACTACCATGTTGGCAGATCCTTTGGCTTTGGAATAATTTTTTTGGGGTTTGGAAGAGGAAGAGGCATCGTTTGACTTGAATGCAGCATTTTTGTTACGCAATTGAATTTTCTTCTCTTCTATGGCACAAATTTCAAGTTTTCTAGCCATGGTGAACACCTCATCAAACGTGTGGAAGGTTTGAACTTGGAGAGTTGGTGAGATGTGTCTGGCACAAGCCTTGGTAAACAACTCTATAATATCAGTTTGAGGTAGTTGGAATGTGAGTTGGTTGATGAGGCTTCACCAACGAGTGACAAAATCTGTGATAGATTCATCTTTGTATTGTCGTGTTGAGTACAAGTCGGTCATTGTGACCTTCTTGATGATATTGATCAAAAAATGGTCCAGGAAGGCTTGAGCCACTTGGTTGAATGAGTAAATGGAATGTCTAGGTAAACCACTATACCAATCCAATGCAGGTCTTGTCAAGGACATTGGGAATGTCCGTAAGAGTAGAGCATCATCATGAGCAATTAGATAACACCCATGTTTGAAAGACCACAAGTGTTGTTGCGGGTCTTCTTTGTTGTTGAACCGGTTGAATTTGGGAATTTCCCAATGCATAGGGTATGGACGAATGGGAATAGATGGATGAATGGGCTCATTACAGATTTCTTCGTATGTCAAAGAGTTGCGAGATCCAAAAACTGATGCTTCCAATGTATACATCTTTTCCATCATCGTTTTAATAAGGTCATTGGTAGGTTGTGATGACTGGGCACCCCCTGTAGTATAAGGGGGTAGATGATGAATTTATAATGAGGATGACATCCCTAGTATATGGTGGTGTCGAGTACGAAAACTGCGAGGGGGGAATAGATGCAGGTGGAAAAATATCCTGAATAGGTGATAGACGAGATAGGTGGTTGTTGGTGATATGTATAAGTAGGCGAGGTGGATATAACGAATCTTGTAGTTATTGGAGGTAAAGACTGTGGGATAGAGAGGATGATGTTTTGGATTGGAGTATGTGTTGCTAATACCATGGGTGGATGTGATGCAATAGGTATATACAAGGTGGTGGGTGCAGATGGGGCTATGCTCAAGGTGGTTGATGAAGGAATGGTTGACACCATGGGAGAAATTGACATTAAAAGTGCGACTGATGTCATAGGTGCAACATATATTGATGATGTGGGGTCAAGTTGGGATACCATGAGTGGTAAGGTGGAAGAAGGTAAGGTTGAGCTAGTACTAGCTGATGCAGAAGTGGGTGTGAGGGAAGGAGGAATGGACATATGTATGTCGTATACCAGTTGTCCTGATGAATCTCAAGTGGATGAATGGGATAAGATAATATTGTAAGGCAACGGGGTTTTGGTCAAGGATTCTTGCAAACTCCTCATCACCAGTATTGATGATAATGGGTTGAGTAGGGATCCATAGGTGACAGGATGGAAGGTGGATGATGGGCTAGGCATGGGAGCAGCTAAAGGCTTGCATGGAATATGAGGGTGTTGGCTTGACTACAAGTCAAAACCATGTGAGTTGGTGTAGACTTGGTAATATGATCTCTGTAAATGACACAGAAAAATAGAAGGAAATGGAGAAAATATGTTTTGGGAGGTAAAAATAATGATGTTGTTTTAATTAAAAATTAAAACATAGGAACCGACATGGCGGTTGGGTTAACCGATGACGGTGATAGAGGGTGACCGATGATGGTTAGGGTGACTGATACCAGTTACTATGGAATAATCAAGAGTTTGATAAATGTGGTAATAACTGATGAAAATGAGGCAAAATCTAGATTTGACAGTGATTTCAAAGGTCCAGAGGTATGATGATGTTTCTAAGAAACCCCAGAAAGAATAGAAATGTGATGAGTGTTAGTTTTCGGTAAAATGACCAAAAAAGTAGGTAACCGACCATGGTCAGGTAAACCAATGACCATCAGATGAGTAAACTGATGAAATTTGTTGGACCAACGCCAGTCACTGTGAAATTTGAAAAGATGGAGAAAGCTGACATTAGTGACTTAGATCAAATAAAATACCAACCTAGAAACTTGAGTATGGTGTTTTGCACAGAATGTTTCCGTTCTTAGAATAGAGTTGCTTCTATCCTTTCATTCTCTTGAGAAATAGATAAAGGTTAGGGCTAGGAGGAATACCTGTTGAGTGTTGGGAGGGTGTGCGCGTACCGTAGAGAGAGATCAGACCGATTGCGAAGAACTCCTTTTTGTCTGGGAAGGACTACCTATGCAAGTAAGAATACAAGACCACCAGATTTTAGTTAGACAATAAATGAGGGAACTACCTTGGGCCCAGGAAATATTAGACTTCCTTTTGAAGGTGGTCAGTTCCCTTTTTAATACGAATTAACACAAATGATAACAAAGAAGTTATTGCGAAATTACACTTTAGTTACCTCGTTAAAAGTAATAGAGGAAAGGCTGGTTTTGGTTTGAGTCACAATGACCGATGTCGGTCACTGTATAACCGACTGCGGTTATAACACCGGTACCGATTGCTGATAACCGATATCGGTAGGGGCAGTGATTTAGGGGCTTTCAATGAAGGTTGGCTGTAAGGCGGTTATGGTGTTTATAAGGTTGGTAAATGATTAGGGGTAGGCAATAGGGTGATGGAGAAGACTCAGAGAGTATGGGAGCTGTTCTTGGGGCAATGTAAGGGTAGAGGAATGAAAGTTAGATGTAGGGTGCTATCGGGTAGTAGATCTAGGAGTGAGCTTATAATTACTATGAATCAGAAGTTCAAGAAATGGTATTTAAAAACGTACAAGACACTACTTACTAGTTCCTGATGAAGATACAGGTCCAAGGACTGTGATGACGAAGGCAAGGCTCAGGTGGGATGATCTGACAATCAAAAGTGAGCTATCTTCTCTCCCAATGCTTGGATGAGTGTCACTGTGCTCTGGTTACTCAGTTGCAGTCTTGGGCTCGATGTCCTTCTCTGCAAACTCTTCTCTTTTCTTCACTTGTCTCTGCTCTGCCAAGTGAATTCCGATCTTTCAAATGAATTCACATCCTTTGTTTTTGGTTGGGGGAGGTCATTTACAGGGAACCGATGGCGGTTACGTAACCGATGGCGGTCGAGTAGGAACCGATGTCGGTTAAGTCAAAGTGGGCTATTTTTAGTAAAATAGCCAACTTTCCCTCCTTTTCTCCTGAGGGATTAGTTGTGGGCTTGGTCAAGTCATTATTAGGTTGGTTTTGGTGCGAGTGAGGAGTAATTAGTCATGGGTGTGGATGTAGACCAAGTTATAGGTCTTAATTAGGTTAGTTTAGGGTTAGGGCTAGGTCATGATGAGGTGGCGAAATGAGGTGGTAGGTTTGGAGATGTGGATTTATTAATTATAAGGTAATTAATAGATAATTGTGTAAGGTTTAGGTGGTGAGGTTAGGTTGCGAAATGAGATGTGGGGCACAGGGTGTCGTAAGACACAAATTTGGTGTCTACATTAGCCCCTTGTTGTCATGTAGCTTGTCTTGTAAAGCTACACTGACAATTAATAAGAAGTGATTGCCCCAGTTAAGGGTATAGGTAATCCCCCTCAAATCTATCACAGATTGAGGTGACGTGAAATCAAGGATAGGGTTGATAAAGGGTGAATGGTGTTGAGATGATGGTAAGATGGTGGGGTAAGTTCAAGGAAGAAGACGCACGTTGAAATGCAGTAGTGCGACCAGGGTACATGATTTGAAGAGCAAACAAGCAATTCATAGGCAAAGGTTGATAGTTTATCCAAACAAGGGTGATATAATCCTGGTATCCAAGGCATAGGAAGTAGCTCCAGGGGATATAACGGGTAAGGTACAGGAACGTTTAGGCATGTTCGGCAGTACCAAATGGTTGGTTTGGTTGAGATAAATGTCACGGTCTCGGTCTAGGCAAAGTTGGTCGGCTGATCAATTCAAGTATCCTAATCATGCTAGAACACGAACAGGTGAGCTCGATTGAACAAAAAGCTACATGATGGGTGGATAAAATCGTAAGTTGCGGGTCTTGGTCAAGGTACTTAATTGGTGCGGCCTTGGGTCAGGCCGATTGATTAGTGAGGGCCTTGGGTTGGGCCTGATTGGTTGGGTGCGGCCTTGGGTTGGGCCTGATTGGTTGGGTGCGGCCTTGGGTCAAGCCAAATGGTTAGTTGCGGCATTGGGTCAGGCCTAATTGGGTAGGTTGCGGCCTTGGGTCGGGCCAAATGGTTGGTTGCGGCATTGGGTCGGGCCTAAGTGGTTGGTGGCGGCCTTGGGTTGGCCTAATTGGTTGGGTGCGGCCTTGGGTCAGGCCAATTGGTTGGTTGCGGCCTTGGGTCGGGCCAATTGGTTGGTTGCGGCCTTGGGTCAGGCCAATTGGTTGGTTGTGACCTTGGGTCAGGCTGATTGGTTGGTTGCGGCCGTGAGTTGGGCCAATGAAGTCAAAATAAGGCTATTTAGCAAAGGTGGGGGTAGGCGATGTGGTGAGAAAGGGAGATTGGTGGATAAGGGTAGAAATTTTGGTAAAGTAGGCATGCAACCGATATCGGTTAGTTATGACCGGTATCAGTTAGATGACCGATATCGGTGTTTTAGGGCACGCTATAACCGATATCGGTTATAGGTCAAAACCTATAAAAAGAAAAATACGGCGTGTCATTTTCACATTGTCAATTTGAGTACCAATACGGCTTGTCTGAGTTTTGAATTGATTTTGTTTAGTTTGTGGGCTGAGTTGGCATTAGTTGAGTGGAGGAGTGAGTGATTGGTAGACCCCAGCGATCAGGAGGTAGAGTTTTATTGGTTGAGGACCCTGTTGATGAGATTTGGAGCTATGGCACAGCCCACGAGGAGCAGGAGGTGCTGGAGGAGCTAGACCACCACCACCTATCCCACCACGACGACGTGTAGTCATACCGGTAGGCTCTGAACCCCTACTTATGTGAAGTTAATGAATTTAACTAGAATGTGGGTTTTGGGGTAGGAATCCAAAATTTAATAAAATAATGAATAAATGAAGGTAAATTGTAAAATGGAGTGGGTAGGTATGTTAGTTAGGCCAAAATGGTAGGGTGGGTAAGTTTTTAGGTCTTTCTTGTGGGTAAATGGGTAGAAATAGGTAAAAAGAGGTTTTGCGGGCCGTTTTGGGTTCGGCCCCAGAATTGGACAGTGACCGATGTCGGTCACTAGGCGACCGGCATCGATCACATAATAGTTTGTATAAATTACTTTGTTTATAGACTGGCGTCAAGTCATATGTCGACCGGCGTTCGGTACATACAATGTGCTTGGGGGACCGATGGCGATCGAGGGTGACCGGTACCGGTCATCATGGGTAGGAGTTAGGTTTGTGAAATTTGTGGTTTTTGTTTGTTGTTAGAGTTTTGTTTTTTTTGGGGTGAAGGGGGAGGAGGTAGAGTTGATAGGAAAGGTGATGGGGGTGGGGGCGGAATAGGGTTGTTGGGGGCTGGTTCGGGCTGGTTCGGGTAGGATAGATTATGTGTTGTGTATGAAGTAGGAGGTGTTAAATTGGGGGTATAGTTAGATGGCTAGAGTAGATCGGGGTGGTTGGTAGGGTGTGAGATAAGTAAAGGGGATATCGTAGATGTATAGGGTAAGATAGGTGGGTGTAGATGTGTGTTATAGAGTCGGGTTGTGGTTGGGTGGGTAAGTGGGTATAGAGGGTTAAGGTAGTTGTTTTTGTAAAAGGTAGGCCTGATGGAGTGGGTTGTGTTTGCAGGCACGCCAGCAGCTGACGATGCTGGGATCGGATGCCACCTCTATTGGGGCGGATGCGGCCACATGTGACTGCAGCGTAGTGGGCCGTCATGTGAGAGGTTGGACTCGGCGGAGTCCAGAGGTATAGGGTTGTGGATAGGGACCACAACTTGATGGTTTCCCTCATCGAGAGATGGGATCCGGCAACCAATGTCTTCCATCTCCCTACTGGAGAGATGACTATTACATTAGAGGATGTGTATCGCATCCTGAGACTACCGATCATAGGTGAGGAAGTGTTCCAGGTGGATGCGGAGACAACGATGGATAGCATCCTGCAGGTATTCAGGGATGCAGCCCCATTGATTACATATCACAGCGCGAGTATTGCCTACGGTGATATGTATCGCGCACACCGACAGGAGACACGGCTTGCCGTGTTGATGATGATTGGTATCACCTGCTTCACCCTCCCTGACTCAGAGGGAGGCCACTTCCCATGGGCTTTGATGGGAGTTTTGCATGAGATGGTGGAGGAGCATACATGTTATGCCTGGGCACTAGTATATCTGGTGCAGCTATACAGAGAGCTCTGGGGTTATCACCGTATGAGGTGATTTGGTATATGTTTGACATTTTTGTTACACTGCTGGGCCTATGAGCATATCATCTGTATACGACCAGTAGGGTTGCCCCAGTAGCCAGGGCCACAGGTAGTTTACAGATATGGATTTTAGAGGTGGTTGGGGGTCATGGGCCAGCCACGAGCAGTGATCGCAGGATGAGATGTGGCATACTATCGTCATATGTTAGAGGGCTTGACCACACTTGATATTATATGGAGGCCCTACAGAGGCCATCAGCCCCGAGGAAGAGCCCGAGCACAGTTGCGCTGGATCTAGTACATCTTCTGGATAGCTGGACGGAGACCCGAGGAGTATGAGCGGATACCCTCAGAGAGGGTACGACGTCAGTTGGGCTTACAACAGGATGAGCCACCTCCCTTCCCACAGTACCGGAGGGAGGATGTAGAGGCACCACTTCCTGTGCCGCAGCCATTGGACCCAGTCTGGGTTGCAGAGAGACCGAGCGGATGATACAGTGGATGATGCCGGTGTGACAGGTGCCTTTTTGGTTTGGTGGGCAGGGCAGAGAGCAGCCATGAGAGCACATCCTGCACAGCCAAATTTGGCGAACTTGTGATAGTGGAGAGGGACCGTCTCTTGGGCCAGGTGTAGCTATTACAGGGGTAGCTTGCTGCTGCATAGGCACAGATTGGGGTGCTACAGGGGCAGTTAGCCCAGGCACAGGTACAGGCTCAGGCACAGCCGCAGGCACCGGCACAGCCACAGGCACCGGCACAGGCACAGGCACTGCCTCAGGCATAGGTGCAGGTACAGGCACCGCCATAGGCACAGGGTGTACCGGCAGGGCAGGGGCCACTTCTATTAGGAGTCGGGGGACCAGCCCCACCAGCCATGGTGGCACGGGCCCGCTATATGGAGGTGAGAGCGGAGGCCCGGTATTATCAGGACGTGCTAGATGGCACCGGGGTGGACTATCAGCCATATGCCGCGCACAGAGCTGAGACGTCCCGGAGTTAGAGATCACAGGGGGCCGCAGCCACAGCCGGTGGGTCGGTTACAGGGAGGAGGTGAGAGCCAGCATAGAGACCAGCAGGGGGACGGGCCGAGGGTGGTGGAGAGAGCTGAGACATCCTAGGAGTGGATATGGGTTTTTGGTATTGGATATAGACACCGGTCTGTGAACCGAGTATGTATATAGAGGCCTGCGTGCCCACATAGGATTTATTTATTCATGTTTGTTGTATATACTAGCCTGTGAGCCAAGTACATTTTGTATAGTTGATACCGGCCTGCGAGCTGAGTATATTTTTGACATGAGAGACCGGCCTGCGAGCCGAGTCGAGATTTTGACAGAGACAACGGCCTGCGTGCCGGCTTTGTATTTTTAGATCACAGAGGCCCCATACAGGGCAGTTTGTATATTTTGACATTGAGTTGCTGATGATATATATAGATGAGTTTGATCCACATGGTGTGTAAATTTTTTTGATTTGATGCATATATTAGAATGTCTCATGTGTTTTGTCTATGGTATTGAAATTTAATGTATATAGATGATGTTGATGAAATTTTGATGATATGTATATGTGTTGATGGTATTCTGATGATAAATATTGATAACGATGTCGTTATGCAGGGAAAAGAGGCGGGCACCACCAAAAATTTGCAAAAAATGAAGAAAAGGCCTAGGTTTAAGCAAAAGGAGACATGTGACCGATATCGGTTAGCTAACCGATGTCGGTAGCTATATGACCGATACCGGTTAGGTAACCGATATCGGTTATGCCAAAACGAGCTTTTTTAAAAATAGAAAAGCTTGGGAGGCAACTTAAGTTCTTATTTTTAGAAGCATGCAACAAGTTAAATACGAGAATGCGACGTTGTTGATGACTTATACAGGTAATTGCATGGTAGAATTGAGTGATAAGGAGGAAAGAGACAGGTAAAGTGATTGTGGGCTGAGATTAAGAAGGCAGAAAGACAAGTTATATTGAAGAGGGTGGTGAACATGGCTGAACAAGGAGAAGCATCCAACGGGCAGAGACGAGAGGGAAGACAGGTTCCACCTCAAGTTGCTGCATCCCAAGAGGTAAAATTTTTGGTTGGAATTCAATTCTTGCATGTTTTATGAATAGGATGAGAGAAGGTAAGTGGGTAGAGATGAAAAATAAAAAGGTGATAGGCAAGGGTTTGGGATGGGGTGAGTGTTATGGGATAGGTAAGCAGGGGTTTCGGGTATGTTTGTAGGTACAGAGAGGGGTAAACGAGTGAAATAATTATCGTAGGTGGTGTTTTTAAGCAGGCTGTATAGAATTAACAGTGACCGATATCAATTTAGAGATAACTGGTATCGGTTATCTATAACCGTATCGGTTAGAGATAACCGATATTAGTTATTGTGTAAAATTCTAGAATGTGAGAAAAAACACTTGGAGATTTGATTTATTGAATGGTTGTTTGTTGATTTGATGTATGCAGGCAGAGGCAGGGTTGAGGATGAATGATAGGGTGCCAGCTTTGTTGTCACGAATCCGAGCGGATGTAACACCAGCT
Source organism: Taxus chinensis (assembly GCA_019776745.2). NCBI lineage: Eukaryota > Viridiplantae > Streptophyta > Pinopsida > Cupressales > Taxaceae > Taxus > Taxus chinensis. Next base: position 7,275,820 of record CM034146.1, on the reverse strand, counting down.
GAGTGGGCATTGATAAACCGTGTGGGGTTAAGTGGAATCCACTATTATTCACGAATCACACGCAATCATGCTATGTTACAGGCGTTGATTGAGAGATGGAATCCAGAAAAGAATACCTTCTATCTGCCAACAGGGGAGATGACAGTGACGTTAGAAGATGTGTTTCGAATTTTGAGGCTCCCAATTACAGGAAGACCAGTGTATCAGGCAGGGCCTAGCGCGGCGCAGGGAGCGATAACAGCAGTATTTGGTCCAGCTGCACAAGATTTGACACAGCGAGGTTTGACATTCACTTATGGTATAATGTTTGCAGCACACCCTGAGGCAACAAGGTTGGCAGTGGTATTAATGATAGCGGTGGGGTATTATGCATTACCGAGGGCGGATGGGGGAAGATTTCCAAAAGCATTGATGTGTATTATTTGGGAAATGATAGAAAGGAGCGTGACTTTCGCATGGGCACCCGCATATCTGGCGGAGCTATACAGGGGTTTATGGGCCTGCAGGTGAAATCACAGGACTACACTGGATTGTGCATACTTATTACATTGTTGGGCCTATGAGCACATTGTTTGTGTGTGACCAATAGGCCAACCCATCTAGTCAGGAGAGACAGGAGTGCAGAGGTTGGGATTCAGGCGATGGGTCCAGACAGAGCAAGAGGCGAGATCCCAGGCCATGACAGATGACGTCGAGTATTATAGGCAGGTGTGGGAGATGGTGACGATTGCGGATATCCGTTGGAGGCCTTACGGGAACTATATGGTGACAGAGAACATAGCTGAGGATTTGAGGGGTGTAGAGCGATTAAGGTGGATCGCGGGGCACAGGCCAGGTGAGTACGAGAGGATTCCTCTAGATCACGTGCGGTGACAATTTGGATTTGTTCAGGATATACCCATGGCTTATAGACCATACATGAGGATCGACGCTGAGGCATCATTCTCGCCTCCCCGACCGACACCTCCAGAAGGACCAGAAGAGATAGCAGTCGATCGCAGGGTAATGGATGCAGGAGCGACAGAGGCTTATAGATTATGGTGGGTAGCAGAGTTGCGAGGTTCACGTGAGAGGGCCGATCATCCTGACATAGCTGTGATTACAGCGGAGAGAGATCACCTGCAGGGTTTAGTTCACCAGCTTCAAACGCGGGTGAATGAGACAACGGGATTGTTAGCGGTTGCGGAGTCACGAGTGGAGAGACTAGAGGTGAGATTCCTCCATGTGAGAGGGCGTATTCATATGTTACAGGAGAAATTGGATCAGTGGGAGGAACCAATAGCAGTGGCACCTTTGAGGATGGAGAGGCCAGGCGAGCGGCGTCGACAATCACAATCATCACCTAGTTCGGGATGAGGCGCAAGGGTCTAAGTGAATTTCATAGGGGTAGAAGAATAAATAAGGATGCCGACCTACGCGTCGATGATAGAGAAGATGTATTTGTTTTAACATCTAAATAAAACTAAATATGTATGTTGATTTGAGTTATGATAATAATAAGAATGGTTTTTGAATGTTTGTTTTGAAAAAGGATAAAGATGAATGTTATCAAATAGAAATACACAAAAATATTTATATTTACAACACATGATAGGTTATGGTAGGGGATGGTCGAGCTAACCTTGGGAGACCCCATGTCTCCTAAGTGCTGCCTACATAGCCCATTGCACAAAGCAAGGAGGGGCCTCAGACCGATGTAGTTCTCCCTTAGGACCAGGGAGAGGTGAATTCAGGCAATTTGGTTGTGGTTAGGCAATTTGTTGGTTGGTAAAAATATTGATATTGGTAGGGTAATGTTGTTGGTGTTGGTAAGGTATTGGCGGTATTAGTGTAGGTATAGGTGAAGCGAAGGTTAGCTTACCCAAGTATTAGGGAACCATGTCCTGATTAAGGTCAACACATAATCCTAGATTCGGGTAAAAGAGGGAAAAGTGTCCCATAGTTGGAAAGAGCTAAACAAACCACGTATTATCGGAGGATGAACTTGAATCCCTAGGTACCTTGCATAGGCGAGAAGTCGATAGGTGAAAAGAGTTGTATAATCACAATATATCGGATATACGTCACGTCCCTTGAGTTTTGTGGTTTTGAAGAATGGTGAGATGAGGTAGATGGTATAGCTGGGACGTAGAGAACTTGTTATAAGGTGATTATGCTGACGAAAGAGAACCAAACCTGAATAGACAAGTCCATGACTCAAAAGTGCTTTGGAATACTGACTTTTATTTTTTTCTGAATATAGACTGATCGATGTGGGAAGTCTATATGGGATATGCATGTTGTTGTTCTTGAGCTCTTCACGAAGCTGATCAATGCGAGAAGCTTCTGATAGAGGCTGACTTTGTATAGCTGTCCTTCAAGGGAGCAGTCTATTTATAGTAGCAGATGTGGCTTTTGTGTATAGTTGTCCTTCGGGGGAGCAGTCTATTTATAATAGCAGATGTGGCTTTGCATATAGTTGTCCTTCGATGGAGCAGTCTATGTATAACTTAGAGGTCTAGATGTCCGTTTGGCATGAAGCATTTAGTTTTGTAGGAAGTTTGACTCAAGAATATCCCATAATTGTATAATTGAGAACGTGTTATTTTGATACTTTTAAGTCATGGACCAGACTAAAAAGGGAAAGGCATCTTTAAGAGGAGATGATGACCAAACCACGTGAGCGTGATTCTATTTTGAGATGCATGAAACAAGGTGTATGAGGTGGTAAATGAGCTCAAGGGACGAGCGCAAGGTAGATAAAAAGTGATATAACACTAAATTCAACAGTAGAATGGTCGAAGATGCAAGGAATTAAGGGGTTCAGGCTCAGGTTTACCATTGAGCGAAGCTAAACGGTAAGTGCTTGATCCGTAAGTGTGAGTGATAATGTAAGGCCCAATCCAATTTGGAGCAAATTTTCCACGTTTGCTCTTTTCTAGTTTGGTTACATGTTGATTCTCTTTGAGGACAAGATCACCAACCTTAAAGGTATGCTCATGAAGTTGCTTATCATAAGCACGCTTGATGCACTTTCAATAGATTTGAAGGTGGTTAAGAGCTGTAAGATGACACTCATCAAGAAGCTTCAATTGGGCTAACCGCTCTTAGCGGAAATCATCATTGGTGAGAATATCCTGGAGAGATATTCTTAGAGAGGGTATTTGTATTTCGAGAGTCAAGACAACCTCTGTACCATATACCAAATAAAATGGTGTGGCATTAATGGAGGTACGAATGCTGGTATGATAAGCCCAAAGGGCAAAGGGGATGTGATCAGGCCAATTGCTTCCAGAATCGTTAACGACTTTCATGATAATTTTGGTTAGGGTTTTGTTAGAAGATTTGGCTTGACCATTTTCTTGTGGATAGTAAGGTGATGAGAAACTAAGTTTGATACCAAATTTGTCACAAAGGTCTTATAACAACTTATTTTTGAAAGATTTTCCATTATCTGTTATCAGGCGATGAGGAACACCAAAATGACAGATAATGTGATGGTTAATGAATTCTACAATTTTTTATTTTTTGGTTGAAATGAGTGGAATGGCCTCCACCCATTTAGTGTAATATTCGGTTGTTGTGATTATCCAACGGTGACATTGCGAAGAGGGCGGGTGAATCTCACCAATAAGGTCTAAACCCCATTGTGAGAAAGGCCAAATATCTCGTGTGACCTGATAGTGGATGGCTAGGAGTATGTTGAAGGTTGGCATGTTGTTGACACATAATACAACACTTAACATATTTGTAGCAGTCGTTATTAAGAGTAGGCCAATAATAGCCTAGGAGAAGGATCCATTTGGCCATGGTAAGGCCACTAAAATTTTCACCACAAATGTCGTCATGGACTTGTTGGATGGTATAGGTGACCTCCGCGCCAGTTAGACATCGAAGGAGGATGCCATCAAAGCCACATTTATAGAGGAGTCCCCCCATGATGACATAACGAGAAACACTTTTAAGAAAAGCATGTTTGTCCGTTACTAGTAAGGTCAGGTGGGGAGAACAGAGGTTGTAAGGTAGTCATGAAATTGGTGATACCAGGTATCCTGCGAATGAGCAGACACATTATTTATCATACAAACATCCGGGACTGAGTAAGATGGGGCAAAGAGTTGTTGGACCAAGACAAATATGTCAGAGTCAGTTGGTGAGGCAGGAATTTGCAAGGCCAAGCAAGCCATAGTATCCGCAAATTTATTAGTTGAGCGGGGAATGGTTTGGATAGAATAATGAGTAAATAAGGTCAAAAGTGAGTCCACGTAATGTTTGTACTTTTGAAGTTCCTCATTTTTACATTGGTAGATGCCCATAACTTGATTGACTACCAGTTGAGAGTCGCCGAAAATGTTAATAGACTTTACACCTAAGTGTAACGCAACCTGGAGACCCAAAACAAGGGCCTCGTATTCCGTTGTATTATTAGTGTAGGGGAAATCGAGCCGGAATGAAAGAGGCATAGGTTCAGCGTCAAGAGGAATGAGAACAATGCCGGCCCCTCCGCCACACCAGCATTTGGATCCATCAAAGAAGAGGGTCATTGGATATGACTCCTCACTGAGTGAAAGAGTGGCGATGAGTTCGTCAAGGAAAGTAAAATTGGCAAATTGTTCCCCAGGTAAAGGGGCTTCTGCGAGTTGGTCTGTGATAGTTTGTCCTTTGACTAATTTATGGTGTAAAAACTCAAGGTCAAGGTCGACGAGGAGCATAAGCCATCGGGCGAGTGTGTTGGTTTAGATGAGGTTTGGCGTACATATAATGGATGGGGTCCGCGTTGGTGATGACAAAAGTTTTGTGATTCAAGAGGTAATGTCAGAGTTTGGTGGCCACGAATGATAGGGCTAGGCAAAAATTTTCTACATGTGTATACCTAGTCTCGTAATCCACAAGAGTACGACTTATGTAATAAATGGCTTGTTCTCAATGCTCGGAATCACAATGTGCGAGCATGGCTCCTACAGCATGGTCGGTGGTGGAAAGGTAAAGGTAGAAAGGGCGATCGTCTTGAGGTGGGATAAGCACGGGTGGCTGCAAGAGATAGGCTTTAAGAGCCTCAAAGGCTTGGTGACACTCTTCGCTCCATTGAAAGACAATGTCATTTTTAAGGAGATGATGGAAAGGTTGACAGCGATCTGAGAGTTGTGAGATGAAACGCCAGATAGATTGGAGTTTTCCCTGCAAACTACGCAATTGTTTGAGGTTAGTGGGTGGGGGCATTTCTAGGATAGCTTTGACTTTAGCTGGATCGACCTCGATGCCATGCAAAGAGATGATAAAACCAAGGAGTTTTCCCGAAAGGACACCAAAGACACATTTCTTTGGTTGAAGACAGAACACAGTATTGTAACAGGCGATCGAAAATAATGGTTAAAACATCGAGATGTTCACTGCGATGTTTAGATTTGCCAAGAAGATCATCGACATAATCCTCAAGGATAGTGTGCATAATGTCATGAAAAATGTAAGTCATAGCCCGCTGATAGGTCACGCCAGCATTCTTAAGGCCAAACGGCATGACATGATAGCAGAAGGTTCCCCAAGGAGTTATGAAGGCGGTTTTATGTTGATTGGCCGGGGCTACCAAAATTTGATTGTATCCCGAGAAGCCATCCATGAGAGAAAGCATCTCATGGCCAGTAGTGAGATCAACAAGTTGATCAATACTTGGTAGGGGGAAGTCATCTTTTGGGCAAGCGAGGTTAAGGTCCCGAAAATCTGTACATATCTGAAGTCCCCCCCATTGCTTTAGTAACAGGTACGATGTTAGAAATCCATTGAGGATAGTCAATGGGTAAGATGAAGGAAACAGAAAGGAGTCGTTGAAGCTCTTCTTTGACCAAGAGGGCAATGCGTGGATGCATTTTTCTCAGTTTCTATTTAACTGGTTTGGAGTCAGATTTCAGAGTAATGTTATGGACAGCAATGTCAGGATCGATTCCTGGCATGTCAACTTAGGACCAAGTGAAAGCTTGGTTGCGGGCATGGAGGAAGGTAGTGAAGGCAGTTTGTTTTGATGTGTTAAGAGATTGTCAGATCTTCAGAGTAATGTGAGGATCATCCTCTGTGTGGATGTTGATTTCTATAGTCGACTCATTCAACATGGTTTGAGTGTCAGATGGTAAGGCGCGTTGAATATAAGAGTCATCCGCACCAAGGTAAGTGAGGATGGAGTCGTCATCCTGACACTCAACAACATTAATTGAAGGCGAGTCTTCTTCGATCATGTCTGGATACAGAAGGGGAAGAGAAGATGGGTCTTCATTATCGCGTTGATAAGTGAGAGTACCTAGGAAGATAGCGTTTACGAAAAAAAAAGTTAGGAGGGATAGATTCCGGGTCTATCGACTCTGTGGGTGACGATGGCAAAATGGGTGATGATGGTTCGGAAGGGGTGACTTCGTCGTCTTCCTGGATACAACGGATATGCGGTGTCTTCGGTGTAGGTGGTTTAGAGAATCCAAGACCACGATGATCTTTGTGTTTGCGTGTAGTCACGGGAATGATCGTATGTCGGCCTTGTTCATAAAGACCGAAACCGAAGCCCTTCCGAGCACAGTGCGTCAGGAAGGTGAGGGCGAAACGATGATTAGTTAGATATTGAAAATCAGATTGGAAGGGAACCACACCAAGGGGAGGTTCAAGGGTGATAGAGGATGTATCGACACCCCCATACGTTAGGTTGGTGCGGCAATTAGGTGGTCCGTAGGAGATTACTTCCCCCACACGACGGTCGTAGGTAGGATGCGCATGTAACTGTCCGTACTCCTGTGGGGTATGGAAAGTGCTGACGTTATATAGGCGATACTCCCCCAGCGTAAGGCGTTGAAAAACATCTACCAAGGGATCTGAGGTTGGGATGTTGTCCGCGGGGAAGGAAGCGGTATTTGCCGCGGCGGTTTCATTGGTTGAAGGTGTTGGTGCGGTTGAGGTGTGGTCGAAGTAGATGGTTGGGTTAGATGAATGGGTGTCTTGATTGGTACAAGCACATCATTAGAGTGATATAACATATTGCAGGTTTTGAAGGGGGGAGCATCAGCTTTTATGGTGTAGGACTTCCCCTCATACTTGAATTTTATGCATCTATGTAAGGTGGAGGGAACGCATCCCATAGCCCGAATCCAAGGGCGGCCTAACAACATGTTGTATTGGAATTCTCCCTCAAGGACATAGAAGAGTTCGGGTAAGGTACGTGGCCCTACACGAATGTTAAGGATCACGGTGCCTAAGGTAGAAGTAATAACATCATTGAATGAACGCAACATGGTGGGGTTGGCACACATGCAGCTAGAAGGGATATTCATTTGTTGGAAGGCTTTGGAAGAGATGATGTTTAGGCTAGCACCCCCATCGATCATAACACGACGTACTCGGATGTCCCAGACGTAAGCCAAGATGAAAAGAGCGGGGTCAGGATCTTCTGCACCAAAGTCGACAATTTTGTCTTCGGAGAAACTGACAGCAGCTACTTGTTGTACAGAGACAGAAGTGGTTGGGGAGGTAGGTTGTTTGGTGAGAGAAACAACGTGATTGGGTGTTAAAATGGAGGCAACGAGAAAGGTTTCGTTAGGTAGGACCTCTATCCCTTGGAGGATCTCAACGAGAGCTTGTCGATGAGATTCAGAGGTTTGAATGAGATCATACAGTGTCATTTTTACAGGGGATTGGTGAAGTTGTTTGATCATGGTACGGTGGGAAACTCCATCAGAGACGGGGTAGGCAGGTCCATGAATAACCACTTTAGGTGGTGGTGCGATCGGGATGGCGGACGGAGAAAGAGAGGCCGCAGGTGTGCTTTCTTTAGCTTTCCCATTGTTTTTCTGCCCTCGAGTAGCAATACTAATCATGTTGATCTCGTGAACACGAGAGGAGGAAGATGGTAGGGATAAGTCATTGTCTTCGAGAGGTGGGGTTGCAATAATGATAGATTTTGGTGAGGTGGGGACAGGTGGTATAGGAGAGGGGATTGAAGCTAAAGGTTTTTCCCTTCGTAAGTTGTCTTTCTTAACCTTTCTATCCGAGAGAGGTGACTGACGAAGGATGGTTTTCAAAGCTTTGCATCCCTCTACATCATGTCCTGGTGTGCGGTGGTAAGCGCAGATTTTAGAATCCTCATAACCTATAGGTCAAGGTTTAGATGGATCATAGGGTCTAAGTGTGGGTAGGGAAATGCTCACATTTTCTACCAACATATCAAGGATCTTGGCGTAAGATCCTTTGAGCGGGTCAAAGTCAAACGAAGATGAGGCTATTGATTGGGTGGGTTTTGGTAATGGTTGGGTATGGTTGGTTTGTACGGGTGGTGGTTTAGACAAGGGGTTTTGATGATTGGTTGTAACTAAGTGTGGCTTCTTTGGCGCAGAAGTCATGTTTAGCTGGTTAGATGATGAAGTCATAGATGACGTGGTGGCAGGAAATAACCACGGGGAAAGAGGAGCGACAGTAAACAAATCCTTTGACGATCGAGTTTGTTTAGGGTTGATAGGTGGACAGGATACTTGGGGTGACGGTGTTGATACACCCGTGGATCTCTGTATGGGTGCAGAAGGTGTAGGTTGTTTTAAAGAAAACGCAGGAGGTATGATGTATTGAGGCAAGGTGGAGGGGTGAGGTCCCAATATAGAAGGTAGGTGTGACGGCGAGGGTTTTAGTTGTGACAGAGGCATAGATTGGACTTGAGGAGATTGGGTTTGTCTCCTAGGTGGATGGACGACTTTATTTTTGGATAAATCTAACCGTTTAGGTGGGTGTGTTAGGCTGGGTATTGGTGAAGTCCCAAGCGTAGGGGAAGGTTTGGTTAGGTTAATAGAGGTGGATGAAGTATTTAGTAGAGATGAGAGGGGTGAAGATGAGGAAATAGGTATTTTACACTTTTGTAAACACCTCGGGTATATGGTAGAGGTATCTGGATCGGTCATCTGCATTTGAGTAGAGCATGGTGTACTCAAACATTCCCATAGGACTCGTCTATCTTCTGAGGGATGACAATCTTCACGTGTGAATAGGAACTTTGATATGGAAGAGAGGTGGGTTGTGATTCCAGTCCACTGTGGGTGTGATACAGGGGGTAAATGAGTCACTGTATCAATGGGTGTTAAGAGGTCAACCGGTCGCTGAAAATATTTAGGCAGTGAAGAAATAATAGGTAGGAGGGCATGTTTGAGGGTATCCATCATGATTAAATAATTTGGTGATGTCGGTTCGAGAGGTTTCTCTTCTAAGGATGACATAAACAATGGCGAGCCTTCTTCTTTTATAGCAAGAGTGGTAGAAGGAGATGTTTGGGAAATAGATAAGTTAGATAACATCCGTTCACAGTCTTGCAGGGATGTGGTGTAAGAAGGCTCATCTATGAGAAGAGAACTCTGGGCGGTTAATTCCTTTATGGGTAAAGGAATGGCAAGATTATCGTTTTGTCTTGATGGTGGTGAAGGGGGTGCGGATCCCTGCGTTAGTGACGAGGCTTGATTCAGAATTTCCTCGATAGAAGCTTTTGGTTGGGAGTCAAAAACTGCATGGATTTCATGAACACTCTCCTCGGCTAAGATATCTTGGTTTATGTTACTGTTAGATGAGTGGTTTGGGAATGGTTTGTTGAAGATTTTCAAATTTCGGTTAGCAGGGGCATTAAGATTATCGAGGGTTATATCCCCTGCATCAACCATTTCCTACACTATGTTTTTCAACATCTTGCAGTTTTCATGACTGTGTCCCTTCACGCGGTGGAAGTTATTGAATTCACTTTCTTTGTACCAAGAAGGTATAGCACGGGTGGAATCAAACCCAGAATGAGGTTTAACAGGAGGCAAGGTGATAGCTCCTGCTTTGAGAAATTTTTCTAAGATCACACCATAAGTTTCTCCCAAGGGAGTGTAATTGATGGGCTCGGCTTTATACTTATAGGTGGTTTTTGGTGGGGTACTAGACGGTGCTTGGGATTTGACCATCACCACGTGTACAGATCCTTTTGATTTCGAAGCAGTCGATGCGTGAGAATTGGTGGTGTTGGGTTTGTTGGTGGAGTCTTGGGTTCGGAAATTAGGGTTTTTGTTGCGCAACTGTAATTTCTCTTCCTCTAAGGCTCGAATCTCTAGTTTCCGAGCCATAGTAAAGGCCTCATCAAAGGTGCGGAAAGTTTGAATTTGGAGGGTGGGAGAAATGTGCTTAGCGCAGGCCCGCGTAAAGAGTTCGATGAGTTCGGCCTGAGGTAAGGCATAAGTGAGTTGGTTGATGAGGCCCCGCCATCGTCCAACGAAATCTGCGATAGATTCGTCTTCAAATTGTCGGATGGCATAGAGGTCGGTGATGGATACTTTCTTGGCAATATTAATGGAGAAATGATCCAAGAAAGATTGGGCTAATTGGTTAAAAGAGAAGATTGAGTGCTGGGTTAAAGCACTGTACCACTCCAAGGCGGGTCCTGATAAGGACATGGGAAAGGTGCGGAGTAGTAAGGCATCGTCATGAGCAATCAGATAGCAGGCATGTCTAAATGATCGCAAGTGTTGTTGAGGATCCTCCTTACTATTAAAATGAGTAAATTTTGGTAATTCCCATTGAGGAGGATATGAATGAAGGGGGACAGAAGGATGAATAGGCTCCCAACAAACTTGCTCTTATGTCAGGGTGCTACGGCTTCCTGAAACAGAAGCCTCCAAATTTTGCATCTTGTCCATCATTTGTTTGATTAAATCAGTGGTTGGGTAAGATGATGGTGCGGTTGTTGTAAACGGAGGAGGATTGGGCCAAGAGCCACTACTAGACAATGGTGGGGTTAAATGTTGATGAGGTATTGATGACGAATATGTTGAGGTGACCGAATAGGGATGTCCTATATAAGATGTTGAAGCCACTGGATAAGTGTGTGGAAATGAAAAGGTGGGCGGAGCTTGAGAAGGAAAGCTCGTGTGGATAGGTGGCAGAGAGCAAGTTATGAAAGGGGCAGTCTGCGAGAGAGACGAGGTAGTAGTAGTCGGTGGTAATGATATGTGGGGCCCTAGATTAACAAAAGGAAAGCCAATCTGTGCCGTATGAACCCCCGAAGCCACTGAGTTGGGAGATGGGGCTAAGGATGAAGAAGGTAAGGCGGATTTATTAGGTGGGGAAGGAGCTAAGTGAGCAGCTATACTAATAGACATACCAACGAGAAGCTGACCATCGGGTGTACGGTCAGGGGTATGAGACAAATAGTACTGTACGACACTAGGATTAGCATCGAAAAATTTGGAAAAGTCCTTATCTCCTACAGGGATCTTGGGAACATCACTGGTGTCTGTAGGATTCCCCATAGGATGTGAAGGGGGTGATTCAGGCAAAGGCACGGAACATGCATGTGAAACCATGGTTGCGGCTTGTTTCCGAGTGATAACAACCATGGAAAAGAGTACACAGCAAAGATTCAATCAATCCGGAACAGAAACAACAACAGAATGTTGGAATTGGTAAGTTGCTGGTTTGTCGGGAACTATGAAAGACAGTAACCGATATCAATCGGATAACTGATGTTGTTCAGACTGTAGCCGGCGTCGGTTAGCTAATTGATGTCGGTATAATAGGACTGGTATAGGTCACTGTGAAGGCAAAGAGAAGATGTAAGAAGCTGCTGATTTGGGGTTAACAATGCTTAGTATACCCACCAAACTATTCTAAAGTGATCACTGAAACAATGTATGTCAGAGAAACAGAACTAAAAACAAGCAAGATGCACAAGAAAATCAAGAGACTAACCCTAGGATTAGTTTTAATTATTGTGGGCTTATGCCTTAGACGCAAGATGATGTCAATCCTAAACAAAAGACCTAAGGGAGATGTCAAGTTTGTTTTGGCTTATAAGGTTACCTCAATCGGGCGGAGGACTACCGCGGAAAAAGGGGGGGAATGTTTGAGCTGTTGTGTTGATTATGACGTGATTTGGTATGTGTTGTGCAGTGAAAGTAAGATTAATTTCTCGTCAATACCGTGGATATCACCCCCACGTGTACGACCTGTTACTTAATCTACGTTCACTAGAATTAAAAACAACAAGAAAACATGTGATGCACGTGTTTTAAACCCAAATCGAAAATGATATTCGATGAAGCAAAGGAGATGACTTTCACTAAAGCAAAGATGAGGAAGAAAGACAAATTCTTTTACCAAAATAACAAAATATCTTGTGAATATTTAGAAGAAGAAAATAACAAGTGTGCTCCCTATATGAAAGCAAGCAAGAAAGAAAGAAACCCGAGAAGGGTCCCACCGGGTGTGCCAAAATGTTTCGCACAGAATGTTTCCGTTCTTAGAATAGAGTTGCTTCTATCCTTTCATTCTCTTGAGAAACAGATAAAGGTTAGGGCTAGGAGGAATACCTGTTGGGTGTTGGGAGGGTGTGCGCGTACCGTAGAGAGAGATCAGATCGATTGCGAAGAACTCCTTTTTGTCTGGGAAGGACTACCTGTGAATAAGAATGCAAGACCACCAGATTATAGTTAGACAATAAATGAGGGAACTGCCTTGGGCCCAAGAAATATTAGACTTCCTTTTGAAGGTGGTCAGTTCCCCTTTTAATACGAATTAACACAAATGATAACAAAGAAGTTATTGCAAAATTACACTTTAGTTACCTCGTTAAAAGGCAATAGAGGAAAGGCTAGTTTTGGTTTGAATCACAATGACCGATGTCAGTCAGTGTATAACCGACTGCGGTTATAACACCGGTACCGGTGGCTGATAACCGATATCGGTAGGGGCAGTGATTTAGGGGCTTGCAATGAAGGTTGGTTGTAAGGCGGTTATGGTGTTTATAAGGTTGGTAAATGATTAGGGGTAGGAAATAGGGTGATGGAGAAGACTCAGAGAGTGTGGGAGCTGTTCTTGGGGCAATGTAAGGGTAGAGGAATGAAAGTTAGATGTAGGGTGCTACCGGGTAGTAGATCTAGGAGTGAGCTTATAATTACTATGAATCAGAAGTTCAAGGAATGGTATTTAAAAACATACAAGACACTACTTACTAGTTCCTGATGAAGATACAGGTCCAAGGACTGTGATGACGAAGGCAAGGCTCAGGTGGGATGATTCGACAATCAAAAGTGAGCCATCTTCTCTCCCAATGCTTGGATGAGTGCCACTGTGCTCTAGTTACTCAGTTGCAGTCTTGGGCTTGATGTCCTTCTCTGCAAACTCTTCTCTTTTCTTCACTTGTCTCTGCTCTGCCAAGTGAATTCCGGATCTTTCAAATGAATTCGGATCCTTTGTTTTTGGTTGGGGGAGGTCATTTACAGGGAACCAATGGCGGTTACGTAACCGACGGCGGTCGAGTAGGAACCGATGTCGGTTAAGTCAAAGTGGGCTATTTTTAGTAAAATAGCCAACTTTCCCTCCTTTTCTCCCAAGGGATTAGTTGTGGGCTTGGTCAAGTCATTATTAGGTTGGTTTTGGTGCGGGTGAGGAGTCATTAGTCATGGGTGTGGATGTAGACCAAGTTATAGGTCTTAATTAAGTTAGTTTAGGGTTAGGGATAGGTCATGATGAGGTGGCGAAATGAGGTTGCAGGTTTGGAGATGTGGATTTATTAAGTATAAGGTAATTAATAGATAATTGTGTAAGGTTTAGGTGGTGAGGTTAGGTTGCGAAATGAGATGTGGGGCACAGAGTGTCGTAAGACACAAATTTGGTGTCTAAATATGGTACTGATGGACCCTAACACACTCAAAAAAATTCAGAATACACCAACTATAATTGGGGAGTGTGAAAGGAAGAAAGGAAAAATGAAGAACACAACCTCACAACTCAAAACACAAATCAAGAAAAAGTTAACAAACATGAAATCTTATGGGTGATTTTTATGTTCCAGCATATGTTATTTAGGATTGAATTGTGACTAGAACAAAGTTTTTGGTTTGATAGAAGGTGCCCTATGAAAAGCCATGATCTAAGGATGGTTTCAGGTAAATTTTTTACGGGGGTGGCCCTTTCTCTAAGATAATGACTGGACAGAGAAACCAGTTGGGCACCCACTGTCAATCCTTTGATCAGGTGATCATTGACAACTTCTTCCAGGTAGGATGATGTTTAAGAAGATGTGTAAATTATTTAAGTGGTTTAGGATAGAGAGTGTGCAAAGTGAACTATGATTTAATTAGTCAATCATCAGCTAGGCACGAATTCCAGTGTATAGGTTTCCCTCAATTAATGTGAGCTACAATGCAAAAAACCATAATGAAATGCAAATGTTTTAATCCCAAATACACAATTACGTTCAATGTAGCAAATGGAGAGTAGGAATAAGAATGCTATTTCACTAATGCAATGTAGTAGAAAGAAAGATGTGTTCTTTTTAAAGTGCCAAAAGCATGATTTATTTTAGACAATAGAAAGAAAGAGAAGATTCCAGAGAAGAAAATTAATATGAATACTTTTCAAAGGGAAATAAACACACAATTTTTACCTAGGAATGAACAAATGCAAAATAACTCCTAATGGGTCCCACCGGGTGTGCCAAAATGTTTCAATGAATTGTTGTATATAATGAAACAGATAAGGGTAAATAGGCCAAGGGGGAATACCTGTACTCACGTGGTTGAAGGTTGGGTGTGCGCGTTTCTGATTTCCAATCCAAACTGATTGTGTGAGCTTCCTTTTGGTTAGGAGAAACTACCTGTAATACAAAACAAGACCACAAGATATAGTTAACAGAAAAGGTTAGTGGATTTCCTAGTGTGAGCTAGATCCAAGAAGTGTGATACTTCCTCAACGATTGTCAATCCACTGATATATAACTTTATATAAAATAACTGAACATGCAAATAAAATAATATAATGCTAGTGTTTTGATTTAGGTATCTCGTATTACTATCAATGTCAATCCAATCAAATGCTTAGTAATTAAATAGGTGAAGGTCCCATATTAGGTTACAGGTTAGGTAGGTGGTCCAAGGGTCACAAACAGGGTATGGGTTAGATCTGGTGCAGTTTGTGTTGATTTTGGATGATTAGGAAGCTTTCTAGTTAAAGCAGTTTACCAGGCATAAAGACCAACGCCGATGAGGGTATGACCGATGACGGTTCAAGATGACTGATATTGGTTATTGTGGATGATGGCATAATGTCAAAAGTGGGTGTCTAGGCTCTCTTTGTGTCTGCACACAGAGTTGGGAATGTATGTGGTGAGGTTATAGGTAGGGTATCAGGTTTGGGTGAGGTTTTGTGAGATTTGGGGGTTGTTAGGGGAGGTTTAGTGAAAGTTGACAGGAGACACAATAACCAACATCAGTCTGGTGACCGATGTCGGTGAAGAGGAGAAACTAACAATGATTAAGGTAACCAACGTTGATAGGGGTGAAATGTCAGTAATTAAATAAACCTAGTTTGTTGGACTTCTTTGTGATTACACAGGGAATGGAGGGAGGATGGTTGTGTTTGTAATAAATTGAGGAAGAATCAGGGATGCCTGAAGATTAAATATGGAGAGCTAGAAGGTTGTGGGTGGTAGGTTGGCTAGATTGGTAAAAGGTGGGATGGAGGAATGCAAGAAAGAACAAGATATAATAACAAAAGATAAAGAACCTATTAATTTAAGTAAGTATTGAATGATGTAAATCAAATGCACTTACTTGTATTTGTAGGTCTGGTTGGTGAAGGATGACAGTGGTTGATTCGTGAAGATTTCTATGGTCAGTGTCGCGATTTTACTTCCCAGAGTGCTCCCGTGAATGCTACTGCCTCAGGACGAGTATCAAGTGCTTGTTTGAGCCTGTGATTGAGTCTATTCCATCATTTGGATGTTGAGAAGTCTCTGGTTCGTGCTTAAATGTAAGAGATCCCTCAAAACTTAGAATGACCAACCTCAGTAAAAGGTTACAAAACTATATATAAGGTAACTGATGATGGTTAAGGTGACTGGCCTCGGTTAAGGCGGGAAATCCTAGGTTTGCCAAAAATAGGCAAATCCTTTCTATTTTTGGCGTGCTCTCATCGTTAGTCCGGGTCTCAAGTGAGGTTTAGTATTTAGATAAGCATGAGTATTGTTGGAGAAGAAATAGGTCTTTAATTTTAGGGTTAGACTAAGTCTTAGTTGGTTAAGATAAGTGGAGACTCAATCTTAGTTAATTAATAAACTAAGAAGAAGTCCATGATGAGGTGTCTAGGTGATGTGGCTAGGTGAGGTGTAAATTAATTTAATTAAAGTAATTAAATTAATTAATCGTGTGAGGATGAGTATTAATTCAATTGTAAGTAATTAAATTAATATGAATGTGGGGTAAGGGGTCATGGTTAGGTGAATATGTTACTCTAATTAATTAAAGGGGACCAATGGGAGTATGACCCAAATTTGGTGTCTACACCAAACTCTTGTTAAGACGTCTCTCTATGAGCTTGTACAAAACTCTCCACAACATTAAAAAGAAATGATGAAAGCTATTTAATCTATCTCGGTACCATAAAATGACCCACAACTATTCACTGACCTTTTTGACACTCTTAAAATGTTTGTCACTATCTCCTTTGATGATTCCAAACTCCCATTCCTACAACTTAAAGGCCGTGACCTTCCTCTCTTTGTCACCATCTAGATCAATGACACTCTCGTTAAAAGGGCTATGATCGATAATGATGCTAGTATCAACATCATATCATCTCATGCATTTAAACAAATTCAGCTACCCGCCACCATCATCGCCCATTTGCCTATTATGTTACGCACTTTTAACAACACCTTTGCCCCTACACCAAGCACGGTCATTTTACCCATCAAGTTAGGAATTAAAAGTCTTCATGAGATATTCTATTTGGTATAAGGGAATTTCCAATATAAAATATTGCTAGGATGCCCTTCGATACACGTTATGCGTTGTATCCTGTCAACACTACATCATTGTCTAAAATATGAATACGAGGGAAAAATCTTCACAGTCCTTGCCAATCTTAATCCATTCAAATCTTGTCATACGACTTACATGCCCAATGATGTACTCCTTCCACTACAAAACTCTACATCCTCAAATCAATCTTCAACGAGCTCTTCCATCTCCTCATTCAAACTACCTAACGACCAATCCTTCGAAGACATTATGTGATGAACCCCATTTTGTGAAGTTTAAGCCATGTTTAGCCTTATATCATTTTGATGTCATAGTGCATGATGAACAATGTTAACTTCTTATATTTAATACTTTATTATTATTTTGAAGGAATTATTGTGCATATGTTTGTTATTTTTACCTTGTTAATTCTTCTTCAGAAATGGCTTGAATAAATCTGTTTGTGAAACATTAACTACACTTTTGGAAGAGTATGTGTTGAGTTATCACAGGGAGTGCAAGAATTAATTCATGAACTAACACATGACTCTAATTGACGTGTTAGCACAAGACTTACCTTAGTGTAGGACTCGCCTCTGATTTAATAGGGGACTTATAGTACCACATTAAGATCATCTAGGTCATTGACCCTGATTCTCCAAAGTAGGAAATTCACACATACATGCAGATAGTTCAAATTATTGGAATCATAGATGGCAACACCATATCTTGGACATAAAGTGGTAGCATTAACTCAACAAACATTCCACCCAACTTTAAGGATGAAGTACTCTAAACTAAATATTTGTCATCACCGAAATTCTCTTCAATCAGCTAATGAGTTGAAGAATCTTCCAACAGTGATTGACTCCTTTAAAGGAGCCAATCAAGGATTTCCTCTTCAGTTGTCAAGAATGATTCTTATTCAAACACTTTAAGGACCGCCCCTTTCATTAATGTATTTCCCGAAATAGATAGCTATTGATTCAGTTAGCATTTTTTTAAGTAGACTTAGTCATTTGTGTAGACACCTAAAATATGCTTACACTTAGCATTTCATCTAATCCAATCAATTAACGACACTTCGTTAAATCCCCATACTTCTCTCCATTCTCGAATGCCCATTCACGACACTCTTTCGATCGTATTCCTCCTATAATTAGCTTATTTGGCTAATATCTCTCTTATTAGCTAAACCTTCCTCCTTTCGACCATTCAAAACCTCCCTAGTTCTCTCTAGACCACTTTTGTTGGCTTCGTAGGCTATCTATCAGTCATAATTAGTTATCCAGACCCCTCCCAACTTTCAATGAGTCTCTAATCACTTGCTAATCAAGTTTAACTAGCCTAATCCTAGCTTAACTAAGCTTAAAGCATGTTTATCCTAATCTAATCTAAAAGTAATTTTTGAGCTTTAGTCCCACATGCACCCAAATTCCAAATTCTCCCAAGTGGAAAACTATAAATACAAGGCTAAGCCTACCCATTCAAACTACAAATTTACATAAGCTAAAGCCAAAACAAGCCTAATAAAGCTTAAGAGCTCATTTGCATTAGCCAAGCTAATAAGGCATTTGATCTTGGGTCATCCACCATTAAAATATCTTCATCTTGCACCCATGTTAGGTTAGTAATGAAATAGCTAAACTTGGCCATGCAACCATTTAGTGAGATTCATTCACCCTCATGGAGTAAACAACACACAATTTGATTGCTTAGAATCTAACTAGGTTCACTTTCATTAAGTTTTCATAGAGTAGAGAGTAGTATACATGTTAGTTTTTTATGTTTTTGTAAAAGTTATGATGCTTGCATGTTAGTTTCTCTTGTTTAGCTCTAATCCTATGGTGCATGGGTGAGTTAGCAAAGCTTTGAGGTTCTTTAGCCTCATTCCATAGCTTTTATAACTTTTCATTGCACACATTTGGCACACCCAGTGGGACACTTTGTCCATTCTCCATTAATGAAGTCACTTTGAAGCTTTTTGTTTTAGTTTCTAATTTTTTTAGTTTCAATCTTTCTAGGTTAGTTTCAAGCTTTCTAGATTAATTTTTCAAAGTTTTTTTTAGATTAGTTTCAAGTTTTTTATTTCACTAACCTTTCTTGTATTAATGGCTAAAATAAGGTTTTATAACTAGTTAAGCTAGGTTTGTCTTGTTTTTGTGCTCTTTGCAAGATCAAAGGAGGTGAAGTGCTGCCAAAATTGAACCAAATCAATAAAATTTTGATATTTTTGAGATAATTTTTGAAAAATCCCGTGTTTTTTAGCCACCTACAGGAAAGGGAGCACACATACCATTCTGTGCGCGCATGTACGACTTTGACTGTCGTTTTTTTGACAGAGGCATGCAACCACAAAATCAGTGGCGCAGGCACCAAATAAGGAGTGCAGGTACACTAACAATGGCACAAATATCATTAGCAATCTTCCGGAGGCCATAACTTTTGCTCCTGAACTTGAAACGACTTCGTTTTTGTTGCATTGGAAAGGTATTGAAGTGAACTACACAATGGAATCATAAAATTAGGATTTTGACTTACCAAAAATTTATGGTTTACATTATTAGGTAAATATTTATTTTCTAACGTATCTTAAAGTTCAAAAAAGTGTTTTCTTGGCTATTCTAACACTGAGAAATATTTTTGTAGCACTAATCAGTTATTTGCAGGGTTATTTTGGTTTTATTTTTGACTAACTTAGTTAAGTGTTTCATTTCTTAGCTTGAGCAAGGTTTGTAAAGTGTGTGTGCTCTCTCCTCGCACCTTCAAAAGTGATCTTGGAGATCAAAAACACTTGCACAACTTTGTATCATATGTTAAAAACGCTTGTTCTAAAAGATAAAGTAATTTTTATGTGATTTAGTAAGAGTTTTCACACTGTGTATGCTCTTCCTCCATGCCTTTTGGTGATCTTAGGAATCAAAAGAAAGGTGTAAATTCCCTTTATTGATATCAATTTGCAATGAAAAATTACTGAACTCATTGTCTACAGGACCTTACGCTTGTCAAAGAAAGGTATCAAAGACAAAACACAAACCCGCTAATACACATGTTTCTTGCAAGTTGCCAAATGGTGTGCTACTTAAAACCACATTAAGTTAAGCAAGATAAAAAACACACCATATTCAAAACATTGTATTGTGGGTTTTAGAAACGGGTACGCCCCTCTCCGCTCAACTGGAACATAATCCCTTTGGCATAATGCCTTAAGCTACAACAATGGGGGTGGTTCCAGGAACCCCAAAGTAGTCTACGTAAGAGGGAACCTTGTGGATGAAATGGGACATGCTCCGCACTACCTACTTTCCTAGTGATTCCTTTGTGAGATAGCATTACAAGTTGTCCCTATGCGACCCTTTTAAGTACACGATGGACACATTTACTGCCCACTATGCTTGAAGGCGGAAAAATCGAGATACTCCCAGGATAGTCGGGACTATTTGGGTAAATCACCTCGCTTGTGGACAACTTTGTAACACCTAGGAGAATATACTTTGGTCAAGAGCCCACTTTGACCAATTCAAAATAGTGTTGAGTTGTGAGCCATATTTCATCATGAAACGTGTGACGTGTTACTTTCGCTTAGTTTTTCACTTGCCTTAAGGTGAGGTGAAACTCTACTGAAGTAAAGCCAACATTTTTTCATCCCCATTTTTGATCTTCTTCCTTCACATTCTTGTAACACTTTGTTGATCAAAAGAAGGGTGACTACCTTTGTGTTACCAATCGATTGCTTCTGCCACTTTTTTGTCTGTTTACGCCCATCCATGTTTGTGACTGGGTAAGTTAAACATCTAAAGTGTGCGGAGGTGTATTTATATCATTGGTAGCCTTTATGATCTTGATACCCACATCAGGATCGTAATCATCGTTAGGATTAATTCATCATTTTATCTCCCTTTGACATGTTACCTCGTTTGCATTGTCTTGACATAATTAAAATACTTATGTCACGTTTCTCGTAAACATGATCTAAGTTTCCGCATTGTGGCGTTACGCTGCCCACGTTTTAACACATCCTTAGTATACTTTGACTTAGTTTGATTTCAAACATTGTCCTAAATCTTGAAAGGTGTCACTTACTTTGTTTGCATCGTTTCAATACCACTTTTACACTAATATCTCACTTCTCTATGAAGCTTGATAGACGTGTCCAATTGGTGTGGTTACCTGGCTTACATTTGTAAATCCCACCCTTTAACATTTAGGTCTTGTTGGTTGTTGAACTTGTCATGGTATCCTTTTATTGGGAGTCGCATCTACCCTTTGTTAATATTTACGCCTTGTTCATTTCGAGCTTGACGTAAATATTGACATTGTGTTGATCACCTTTGCATCAAACTTTACACACGCATTTTCATATGGTGTATTTCCTTGTTGATTGGCTTTGTGTTTCACACTTGCATGATTGTTCCTTATGATTATTCATTCAGAAAACTTATTTTATAGGAAAATACCTTTTTATCTCATCGATATCGCATCATCATGATGTCTATTTTCCTTAGACCTTCTTCAGAAAATCACACACGTAATGATCCACCACACGTAAAATCATACTCTTTGGACTTCTCGTTCTTGGACAAGCCTCAATTCACCTAGAATTACCTCCACCATTATACATGGAAGGTCTTTAGTATGGGATGGTATGAACAGGGTCTGTATGACCTACCTTTCAATAATCTAAGAAAACCTTACAACAAATATGGCCTTGGATTTAAAGCACCTCCCTTAGACCCATCATCATCAATAACACAACCTTCAACACAGTTATCGTTATAACCAGAGACACCCTCCAACAATGATGATACCATGTCCATCCCTCCTAACTTTTTTTAGGCAATACTATTACTCTTGGACCATTAACCTACCAAACTAATGGAAAAACTAAAACCATTCCCCTAATACTACCACACATGATAGAGGAGGACTCTCCTGTCATCAACATCCTTCATTGCCATGACGATGACACTATCCTAACGTACATGGGAGTTGATAACCACCACCTTCAAAATCCCCTTCCCCCTGACACATCTACACTTCTCAATTAATCGACCACCGATGTTAATATTGACACACCGTAAGACCTGCATGTCGTCAAATCAACCAAGCCTTAGACTGCTTGAACTCCAATAGTTACCCACCTTCCTATCCAAAAATAGTCAATTCTTTACATGGTCTTATAGTCACATGTCGAGTATCGACCCTAAAATAATTATCCAAAACATTATTACAGTCCCGAGTGCTAAACCTGTGAAGAAAAAACTTCATAGAATGCATCCTTGCATTGCACTACTAGTCAGGGAAGAACTTCAACATCTTCTTACAACCAACTTCATACTACCTATTGATTATTCACAATGGGTTTCTAACATCATACCTATCACAAATGCAACTATAAAATTGAGCATCAACGCGGACTTTTAAGACCTCAAACTCACTTTCCTTAAAGATGATTATCCTCCACTTAATATCGACCAGCTTGTTGATTTAACAACAAGCCATGAGATGTTATCCCTTATGGATGGTTTCTCTAGTTATAATCAAATTCTTATCACACCAAAGGATCAACACACGACATCCTTCATCGCTCCATGGGGAGCCTTTTGCTATAGAGTAATGCCCATTAGCCTAAAAATTGTAGGAGCCACATATCAATGCGCCATAACTTATATCTTCCATGATCTCATCCATAGACCATGGAAGACTAAGTAGATGATCTCTTAGGTAAATCCAAGCACCGAAGAGATCATCTAGTCATTTTCGAAGTGATCTTTGCATGTCTCTTAAAATTCATTCTTCACCTTAATCCTATTAAGTGTGTCTTTGGAGTTCTCACAAGAAAATTCCTTGGATTTATTGTGTCTATTCAGGGAATTTAATTTGACCTCATTAAAGTCAAAGCCATCATCGAAATGCCCCTGTTAGGCCGTTAGGGATTAAATTTGATGCCCATTTAAACATTTTTCATATTTTTAACTGTAAAAAATAAGAAGATTATATTCTCAGTCATATCCATGAAAGGGCAAATTTTTATATATTGTGCCACATTGACGTTGAAATTAAAAAATTAAACGTTTAAAAAAATATAGAGGCATATATATTATCTACATTAAATTTATTTTATGATGTATCTTATGCGTTGGAATATCTGGAGAGTTGCGAAATCGGGATTGCAGCTGCAACTTATAAGGGATGACCGACTTCACTTTATTTTTTAATACATGTTTGGCTTACACCAACATTAATGTTGATGAATCACATCTAAAAGTTATACTCACAACTTAGAATTTTAATTTCCAAACTTCCAATTCCTACTTCCATCATCCAGTAGATACAATATTTTATATACTTTACCTAGAGCCATATTCACATATCATATTAAATACTCCTTTTCTTTAAGATTTGAAAAGATTTTGGACTAGCCACTGCCACCTTAGTAGCTGGGTAGTGGGCTTGGACTCTATGCATGTTTTTACATTGTTTATATTATGGGTGAAGGAAACCATATGACCTAAATTCATTGTATACAGTGGACATTGTTTTCACATGATGGGCATCAGTGGTGGGTCAGATCTCTGTGTATATGTAAGATCATGTCTTGAATAGGATCCATCATTCGTCAATTTCCCTCTCTATTGTGTATCTTCCTTGTCGAATATAGTGTTAAGGTTGCGTCAGTTGTTTACTTTCCTTCTCAAATATAATGTTAAGGTTTTTAGTTTATTGGCGATGGTGTGCACATTATTATCTTGCAATTGTAACATCTGAAATCAGTTTAAATTGACAATTTGTTAGAAGCAAAATGGATCGAGAGGGGAGGTGAATCAATCCTTACAAAACTTTAAATTTAGATTTCAGATTTACTTAATTAAATACTCACAAAAATTCAATCATCCATATATGTGTGCATAAAATCAATTATCGCATGTGCAAGAAACCATAAGTAAGATATCAACACTCGACACAAGATGTAAGTGGTAAAACCTCAACGGGAAGAAAAACCAATGAAACGTAATCCTTATATTGATATGTTTCAAATTTATTGAGGCACCAACCCCATGAGGAGTACTAACCCCTAATTTAGTTGAGCTATGTTGGTTGTCACATAAGGACTTTATTGAAAACAACAGTAAGGGGACAAAAAGTCCCTCCTCTTTGATGGGAGAGGTTATCTTATTTAAAGGCAAAAACAAATGTACAACGTTTAGTTTTAAAGAGGAGCTTGAAAGTGTTTGATATTACAGATCATCAATACAAAAGGATAAAAGAATTAAGGAAAGGGAAAAGGTAGAATAGCACTCTTGAGAAATATAGATAACAAAATAATTCCTTACACATGCCAGAATGGGATCATATAGAATAGAATCATTTGCATTAAAACCACAAGATGTTATTTCACAGACACAAAGTTCTAGAGATGACATCCACAATAATACAAAGCTTCTTAAAGTAAAATAGACTAATGATTCAATAAATTTTAACAGATAGAAAGGAAAGAACAAGAATAGATAGAAACAGAAAGAGATATCTTCTTGTAGTGACGGCTTTTTACTCCTTTACACTTTCAAAAATAACCAGAGTTCCAACCCCTGAAAATGGCATAGAGAGCCCATTATATAGCTTATGAATTGGTTACACTTGGTAACTGTTTCTTTTAACTAAAATATTAATTAACAAAGTGCTCAACACAATGTCCTTAATTAGTTTACAATGAGCTCGATTCTAGGAAAATCAGGAGAAAAGGAGAAACTAGGAGAGAAAACATCCGCTTATTGCTGAGGAGGGCTCGCCGACTTGAAAATTTGTTGCCTGAATCTTTTTAATGCCTCAGCTATCTCCCTGCCTTGTGGGACTGATGTGTTGGCAGTGGCATGAGACCAAGTTCCTATACATTTCTCCATGTCCTTATCAAACTCGGTATGTTCCAGGTATTCTTTATTAGCCTCTTCAATGACAGATTGAAGAGAGCAAATATCCTTTATCTTCTCTTTGGTAATCAATTCTTCTTTGAACAGGTCTTCTTTGACAAATGTCCTGAACTAAGTTTTAATCTCTTGAAGAGAGAAAGGAACACCTGAAGTTTCATCATGAAGATGATAATGAATATCCTTAAAGGTAGATGCAACAGAAGTCTTGAAAGATTCTCCCTTCTGCAAACTATTTCTCAATTCTCCCAAGGCTTCTTCGAGAACTTTTATTTTCCATTCAACACTGAACACCCATGACCCTGACAAGTTGTCCTTAGCATCATCAAAAAATTTACTGGCCAACAATATCTTTTCATTAGCCTGTCCCATCAAGTAAAGATCTATGATGCAACTACTCCAAAGCTTCAGTTCTTTGTCCATGGTTCTAATAGAGGAGGAGAGTTTTTGTTGCAGGTTGGCCACCCTCTAATTGATTTTGAAGGCTTCTACAATGAAGTTCAAGCCCGTAATGATCATATCATCAACCATGGCTTCCATAGCCCTTCCATGAGTGGAATATCTATGTATATCCTTAAAACTCTGAACTTCATCCTAACTGAGAATCATAGGAGGTGGAAGGGCAGCCAGTGGAGTAGGATCCAAAACCTTATCCTTAGCCAATAATGACTTGATGAAGCTGGAAAGAACTTGATTTTTTTCTTCCAACTATTCTATAGTTTGTTTACTCTTTTCAACTCTCTCAATAACCTTGGTTATTGTTTCTTGGAGGTTATGTACCTCACTCTCAGGAGTAGATTTTCCCATTGGAATTCTAGAGAGTTCCAGGTCAGAGACTAATAGATCTTGCTCTACCTTATCAACCTTAGGCTTTGCAACCTCTAGAAATTGTTGGCCTTGAGCATTTATTACTATTCTTGAAGTTGTTTTAGCTCTCTTTGCTGAAGGAGTAGTACCTAAAAAAGCTGCCACAACATCAAAATTTGGCCCTGTCAAATGAGAAGAAGATTTTCTCTTCTTGCTATCAACCAAGGGTTGCATCCATGTAAAAGTAGAAGAAGAAGAAGAAGGGACAAGAGGTCCAAGAGCAAGTGAACCCATAACACTTAAGGTATTCACCATTGTTGCTTGCAGTAAAGAGGTGAGTGAGGCATCTGAGGCTTCTTGTGCAGAGGAATCTGTGGTACTTGGAGGTTCAGTGCTAGGCACCTCCTTCTCATCTTCTACTGTAACTTCTGAAGTTCCTACAGGGTTTGGTACTTCGCCATCATCACTTTCACTTAGAACAATAATGTTCTTTGGCCCTGAAGGTAATCCTGAACGCTCTAGAAGGGGTTCTTCCTCAATTGGATCTTGTTTAACCTCTTTTATCTTCTTTTGGTATACTTGAGTAGAAGAAGAGGGACTAGATGATTCAGGTTCTTTAATTAAGGAAGAAGGAGGGGTTTGTACAGGTACCTCTGTGCTGGGTGTATGTGTTTCCTTCCTAGGTGTTGAATTGTCTCTGGAAGAAGATCCACTTTGATTCTTCTTAAGCTCTCGAACCTTTCTGTCAAACCAAACTTTGGTTCTTATAAGGACAGGGGTCAAAATCTCAACCAAGTCATCTTTCTCCTTCTTGTACCAATCCAAATCTTCCAAAGGAGTATGTTTGATTAATGTCTCATATTCAAAAGAATGCAAGTCTTCATCATCATCCTGGAACCCTTCAGGAATTTGATAGAGATTGAGCTCTTTAACCAGTTGTAGAGAGATTCTGCCATAGTGCCTCTGCCTTGCTTCAAAATCATTTACACAATCAGCCCAGTAATCCTCAATATTTGGTTTGTGATGATAGTTTATCCTGAGGTTTTAATCAATGAACTTCTTCAAGTCAAAGCAAGTCCTAGGCCTGAAAAAGTGGACAGTGATGGGAGCAAGGGCCCTTTCTATATTTTGGACATCCAAGGTTGTTTTACATGTATAGTTTCCCAAAGAAATAGGGAAGTGCAAAACAAATATTTTCTTGTCCTTGCAGGTTCTATGTAATTTATCCAATTGCCTGCACACTTCAATTAGAGCCATCTTGTCATTACAAAACATGGGGAGCTTGAGAGGTGTTTTTTTGTAACCAGCCAACCTGATATATGAAACCTCCTGAATTGAATGAAGAAAGATTGATACTTAGCTATCAGGTTCATGGCTTCGTCAGAAAACCTCCTGGCAGTATCACCTTCTAAGAGCCTTAAAATATACATGGTAAAGGCATCATTAACTCTCTTGAAATTATGGTTGCTAGTTTCAAGGGTGAATTGAGGGCAGTATGCATAAATGGGCTCATCCTTCTGGCCCTCCATGTATGTGAATCCAAACCACTGCCGGGATGTTGTTAGGGAATACATGAGATAAGAAGTCATAGAGAACTTCTTAGTCTACTGCACAATAGACAATTGCTCGGTCAAATTCATGCAAATGATTTCTGCCCAATTTATGTTCTAATTACCTTCGCAGATGATGTTGATGAAAGGGCACATCCAGAAGTGAAATTCATTGGTAGAGGGCAATCCCATGACACGAGCTAGCAAAATGATGAAATCAGACAACTCTTCATTGAAATCAGCCCTAAATAACACCTCAGAAAGTCAGGACGCTCCCTTCTTAGGGTTCTTCAACCATGATTTTGCTATTCTTGCCTTATATTTTTCATTGTCTTGCTCGAATAGGGTCTGAGATTGAGCTTGAGTGAGAATGATGGAGTCTTCATTTTCTGGAATACGTAGGGCAGTAGTAATAGCAACAACATCTAGTTTGGCGATCATCTCCCCATGCACGTTATTTAATTCTTTGGTGTTTGAGTTAAAATGAGCTCCATAGGTGAGCACGGTGTCGGCACATTGTACAGAGATAGGGAAACCAGCCGTATAAGCAAGTCTGTTGTCGTTGATCATTTGTGCCATGGGGGAATTTTTAGGGCAATTCAATATGTTCCAAAAATCCCCAAAATCCAGGTGTCGAACCTCACTATCCCTGATATCGGGAACAGAGGACTCAAGAGGTGATACATGCTCTTGGCCTTGGAATTTGATCTTCATGTTTGTAATGCACAAAGGAAAACCCTTCAAGGATCGAATTCGCAATGAAAAATGCAAAGGGAGCAGGAGCATGAGCAAATGATCTTAATTGCAAGGATTCGAGCAAATGATGGCAAGAAAGCAATGTGTCAAATGCATAGAGGATAGTCCCATTAAATAGCCATTTAGGAGAGAGAAGGTCATTAAATGTGCATTAAATTCATATTTCACCGACTCAAAAAGAAAAGAATCGGGAAGAGTGGAAAAAATTGGCCCGTATGGTCTTTGGTACATTTTGGACATGAGGACGTGAAGACGTGATTTAGCTAATGTGGTCGATGCAGGTAATGTGGGCCAAATGAGCACGGGTGGTCCAGAAACTTGGAAACACGAGGGACGTGAGGGATGCGAAGATGTGATTCGGCCGATGCGGGAAAAGTGGGAACAGAAGGCACAGACATTTTTCAGACAGATGGTACAAAAGTACGTGAAGGACCCAATGTGGGCAATCAGGGAATAGAGAGCCCGTGAAAACTTGGGACAAATGGACCAAAAAGTTTTGACATAACCGAAAGTTAAAGAATTTTGGGGAATGTGGCTGATCGGGGGACAGAAGGCCCGACAGAACTTGGGACATGAGAGACAAAAATGTCCGACAGACCCGCAAATCACCAAAATAACTCCAAAAAATGTGAATTTTTACTATCTCCACAACTTTTCACTTCACTAGAACATCACTAAAGGGTGTCAATTCAAAATTTTCGACTTTCAAAAGAGGGGAAATTTTGAGAGGACAACAAACTACAACCCTATAAGAAGCACCAACCCCCCAAGATGATCAAGCACCCACTCAACCACCTTATGATGATCTGATCTTTGATTTATTTCTACCAAAACATATAGAGACCACTAGTTCAGATCACACTTCTTCAAACCCTCATACAAACCTTAGGTGTCCACTCCTTCACCAACTAGCTCTTCCTTCACTTCTCAAGCCTCAAACACATGCACACATGCTTGCAATCAATCCTCAACCTGTTGCACACTTGATTAGATCTAAAATCATGCTCACACACTTGAAAAACTCTCTCAACTAGATCACACTTCTTGCACACACACAACTAGCTCCAAAAAGCACCCAAAATAATGCTTTTATAAGCTCCTTTACATTTAAAATTTAACAAAAAACATTTTGCCTCCTTTGGCTCGACCCATGCATCATAAAAAAATTGAAAATTAAAATCATAACAGTCACAAGTGACCCAAGTAGCTCAGCCTAGCTAAAAATATCAGTACATGCTCCAAAAATGACTCAAATCCCCATGGGCACAAAGAGAAAAATGCCCTAACATTAAAACCATACTTATTCATGACCCATAAATCACCACACATTTAAATTAAAATTTAAACATCATATATGGTCACAATTTAGTTTAACCAATCAGATTATTTCATTTAATGGGACCATTACTCTTTGTTCTTCTCAAAACAGTTGTTTCCTACACCCTTTAGGACCCTAAAAACTTCTTTATGCCACTAGATCACTTCAAAACAACCAAACTATGTCATGTGACCATTTGATGGAAATTTCCAGACCTGTAGAACACTTCTAAGTAAGTTAAAAGTCATTAAAAAATCACCTACTCAAACCACAACGACTTTTGTCTTCACCAAATCAACTTTCCCAAAAACTTGTTTTCAAGGATTAGTTAGTTAACACCTTTCTAGGAACAATCAAGACCTCTAAATGGATTAATCTGATGAAAAATTCATTCCTATTCACTTTTCAGGTGATATAACGCATCACCTAATCCATCTCATGATTCAAACAACTTCAACACTTTTACTAGATCATGTCCTGTCTTGTACTCATAAAAATCTTTCTATCCAAAAACTAACCTGGAAACTTTAGCAAAACTAATCATCATGAGACAAAAATAATATCACTATACAAATTTCTAAATCCTATTTCCAACACAACTTGAATCACCTCCCAACTCCACATGTAGCTCTTGCAATGTCCACTTTACTGAAGATTGCTTTGTATTGTCTCAAAACTACCCTTTGACCAATCAACTTAAATGGAGCTCATTTGACCATGTAACTGCATCGACATGTTTTGAAACCTCTTTATACATCAAGATAAACTCACACACATTCCACAATGTCAATTTGGCATGTAAATCCTTTGAACAACCTTTTCCCAAAGCAATATTCTTCAGAAAATGACATGTTTGAGTAGGGCCCACTCATCACTATGACCTCTATCATACCTTTCTGGAAAGCTAAAGGAGTTCCCTACATGTTCCAATCATCATCCATATTATTTCATAACACTTTCAAGATTGGTTTAATCAAATACACATACATTGTTCAAGAATCCACTCATCCTAAGCATTCGTTTGTAAAAATCCGCACTAGTATTGGTAATGACCTTATTATTATTATGATATTTTGGTATTCTCAATGCATAATAACAACCTTGAAAGCCAAAAGGTCACCATAAACATTAATATAAGTACATATTTCAGGGTGAGGCCTATAACAAGATCTTATTAAAGATGGAAATGGACTAGTTCTTGTCCTTGTATGAGGAGAACTGGTTTTTTTACTCATTGATTAGGATTCAGGATGATAGAAAATATTACCATTATGTTAAACTCATGATCACCATGAAACAAAAGGGGTTGTTAGACATTCACAAGGGACTTAGAGGGATTAGGCTTAATCAGTCCTGCTAGCATAAAATGTTGTTTTCAAAATCAGTACCATGTGATAAAATATCAAAGATAAAATCATTATTTCCATAGTATGAATTTCTCTTTGAGATACTGTATATAGTCCCTAAGAACACATATGAAACCTTCATTATCTGGAATACAAATCGGTTAATACAATCAAGACATGATATCACCAATTTCCTTGAAGCGTAAGATCCTAACTAGATGATAAATTTCAACTTCAACGTTACATGTAACCTAGAAGAGAAATCCAGGGGTCATATGGGCTATGCCCTATGGCCTTTTATTTATATATAAAATTTATTCAAGTGAAGATAATAATGCATCCTCAAGTTTTAAAATAAAATTCACAAATTCAGCATTGTATTAGCTAAGATATATCACTTAGACGTGCCCATTACAACCTTACAAATGGAAGAGAATAAGTACTACTAAAAAAATCATTAGTTTGTCTTATATCTCTTAGAAACTTGTCCACAAGGTTCATCATCCATAACATTATATTCATATCGATATATTCATCATTCCATGTGAAATAATAAATAATGTATGCTTATAAACTCGCAGCATCATTCTTTTTATCCATTGAAATGGAACAATAGAAGTGCATGAGTTAACTTATACACAACCAGTCCTAAGAAAAACGTAGAGACTGGACTAAGTTCAACTCATCTTCATGCATTCAAGAGAAGGAGTAGAAACACAATGAATCTTAGTCATATAATACATTGGAATAATAAATGTACCAGCAAATATCCAACTCAATACATACCATACCAAGTATGGTGTACTTTGCTTCACTTACTTGGCTAGTTTCAACATCTCATAAATATAAGGGACCCCCATCAATCAATTGTGCAAATAGCATACCTAAAATCATTTGTCATGTGCACTAAGGAAAGTACTAGCATAATCACCAAAATATAGGTCATCCATAACATTGGTGTCTAATGATATACCCAAGGATGAGATTTATCATGGTTCAATTAATCTCTGACCTGAAAGACTATCCATAGTTTTTTACTCATGAGATTGGTAAGAGGTGATAACTTAGTGAGGTCATCTGAATAAGGTACTCTTGAGGATGTAAAATGATCTAACAGGCTGTGATGTATGGACAATAGGGATGGATTCCTATCACCTTTGAATCGTTGATAAAAAATATCTAAATCAGCATGTCAAAGCACTAAAAAATCCCTGAGTCAGGATGTGTGAAACATTCAGGGTAGCATGTCATTTAGTCATGCTTCTCAAAAGTGCCTAATAGGGTAGTTTTGGCTCAAATGGATTTAAGCAACTATTATGCCATTTACAAATCTTGAAGTATGCAAGTTAACACATCACATTAATCATAACAAGACCATTATCAAGGTAGTAAACCAAACACTTCATGTATCATAAGCACTACAATAAGGTTACCTTAAAATGACTCAGGACTAACCTACTAGGAAATTCTGGAAACAAGCATCCTATATTAGTTTGA
This sequence comes from Taxus chinensis, assembly GCA_019776745.2. Taxonomy (NCBI): domain Eukaryota; kingdom Viridiplantae; phylum Streptophyta; class Pinopsida; order Cupressales; family Taxaceae; genus Taxus; species Taxus chinensis. The sequence goes on along the minus strand of CM034146.1, from coordinate 7,243,864 downwards.
GGGATTCATTCAAAGTGGTTTCACCAAAATGTAATTGCAATTTATCTCCAATTGGTAGTTGATAATAGGTAACAACTAAATAGTATGATTATTCATTAAATGATGTTTCAAATCAGATATAAACATCAAATATAACTCTCATTATAATGCAAGGCATAGTTTTAAACTCTCATTATCTTGATTATATACTCCTACAGTGAAACCTCCCCCTCAAGCAATCATGCTCTCGTTGAGTGGGGCCCACCTGTTGTTACAAGAAGGCTTCTTACATTCACCTTCACTTCAAAAATCTATTCATCATACATTATTCCTCTCATAGTTTCAAAACATAGTTATACATGAACACAATTTGAGTTCTGGTCACATAACCAACTCAAGGTTCCAAACCTTCTCCAAACTGGGTCTCTTGCACTTCACCTTACAAATAAACTCTCCAAATTGGATAGTTTTAACTTGAATAAGAAAGGATGAATCAACCAATCACCAAAATAATTTTTGCACCATAATTTTATCCCAATTTACTCAATTTTTTTCTCTTATGACTTATCTGAAGTAGGCTTCAAATTTTCACTTGACTGCTAAGAAGTTTGGTACCGCTTTGCATACTTTAAAAAACCCGATTTTGGGAATACTTGCATAACTTACAAAAAATTCATCCTCAGCTTCTAAATTTTTTCTCACACCTTAAAGGCACATCCCTATAATACTTACAAGTGATGGTTTACTATGGTTCATCCTCCATCTTTCCATTCCATCTCATCTAGGTACCCTTTGGTCTCTGATTCTCAATTGCTCTACTAGTCTGACCTGTATGAGTGATCAAAACACCTGATTGACCACCTATGAAGCCTTGTAAACCTTATAAAACAACATTCCATGCTCACACCATTTTTTTTCATCTTCATGTCTTGGATCATAATGTCACAGCTTGCTTACCTGTGGAAGAGCTTAAGAAAACACTATACTGACCCGTTTCACCTTTAACCACCTAGTTTTCCTTTTGTATCACCTTCTATATCTCCTGTTCCACCTCATGATTATATATCCCTACTTTTTCTCCTTTTCTTTTGGTGGATTTTCATGTTTTCTTGATTTATACCATGTACTTGCATTTGACCAAGGCCTATAAAGACTTGACTTGACCCATACATTACATGACAGAACCATTTGTACATGTTACAAAATTCATTGACACATTTCACTCTCCTTAAAGACTTTGTTTGGCCTTCATAAAAAATTATCAAGATGACCCCTAGTACTACACTTTAGCCAACATAACTTGATCACCTAGACCGCTTGATATGGAATAAAAACACAATTGACACTTACAACCAACAAAGACTTTTTTTTCCAATCATCAGAATTCTCAAGTAGTAGGAATCTCTCAATGCACTCTGTAGTCATAAAATTTTTACAAAGCTACCCCTTACCCATATGCAATGTAGAGGCTAGTATCAACTGGAACATCTGGTGCATAACACTTCACCAAAGCATTTAAGGATGGTTTTATTTGCAAGGTTTGTTTGTATACTGACCATTTTACACAAACATAGTTATTTTTTGTAGGGTTCATCACGAGCTCATATAGCTCCAAACGTCAATCTCATGACCCCCTATGCATCTGATGAATTCCTCCATGAATGATCAAGTTCATAAAAAAGTAAAAATCACATCCATTTGGAGGCTTAAGAAACTAATTTGAGTGCTCCATACTGATTCTCCAATTCGGGTTTAGGATCAGGTTTCAGACAGTGCTTCAGAATAATTAACCTAGAAATTTCTTATACTGCATCCTTTTGATTTCATCACTTTTTGCACCTGAATGGGCTTTGTAAAAGCTAATAATCTCTTCAATGAATTTCTCTTGTGATTTATCTATGAATACATGTTGAACCATCATTTTTAGTGATCATGCTAAGAAGTCAGGGCACTATTTTAGCATACTTTACTTAATCATCCACTTTTTCATGTAAAATGGTTCAATATCAATGCACAAAATCATTCTTTGATCATAAACCACATTTGTCCACACCTTAATCCTACCCTCATCCATGATCATTAATGGATAATTTTTCATAAACTTCACCCCTTGTTACCTTCTTGACCAATCTCATTTGTGTGCATGTATAATCTTCATCTTTCTCAGCTTCATAGGGCAGTCATACCAGTTACCTTAGAACATGCATCCAGATGTTGGATTATGACTTGTGTCTTCACATGAGGAATGTTTCTAATGTCCCTGACACATTTCCCATGCATGCATTATCTTGTTATGGCTTTTTTTCAAACATTCATACCACTCATGGTAGGTCCTTGGGCCAAGCATATGCAAAATTTGAGCTAGTTTGCATCAATAAATCATCACTTATAAATTGTTATCTCACCATGTTTGGCCCCTTAACACATTTTATATCATGCATTTAATTCATGCACATGATGTCACTAGATTCACTTCATGCCTGTCACTCCAGCCTTTCATAGGTAACTTCGTTACATTGCAGACCATAACCTGTTAGGCCATACTAAACTAGGATAGTCTCTGCCAATTCTACTGTCATACACATGTGTCATAGCATACCATTATGACCTTGTTTATTGACATCATATACATACTATAATCTATGTGACTTAATCCTATTATGCTCTTACATAATGCATTTTCTTGCATGTACATAGTTTCTCAAGAAGTTAAGTGCTTGAATCATGTGTTCTCAGAGTACCTTGGTCCTAGACTTCAACTTTGTCAAGCTCATTCCAAGCTCTCTCTATCTCATGCTTTGAATTATTATTTTTCATTAATACTGCCTTTGAAATCATGTTTACCACTGTATTTTTTAATCAATGTACAACAATGAGTTACGAACTAACACCTAGTAGTCCTAAAACAAAACTAAATCAAATTCAATGCACCATCATGCTTCCCAGAGCTTGAGAAAGACTAATCTACTAACATCCTTGACATTCAGAACATAGGTGAAATGCATACATTAAAACTAACATGTTAATCCAACTAATATCTATCTCTATTGAATTCTAATAAACATGTATCATACCTTGTTTTCCTTGAAGTCATTCATACCTTCATCTAGAACAATTTTCACATGCTCCCCTATCTTGGTAGGACCATACACACTGTGTACATAAATTTGTTAGCAATGCAAAAAGAATTAGAACTAACACCTAGTAATCCTAAAACAAAGCTAAATTGAAATCAATGCACCATCGTGCTTAGAGCTTAAACAAGACTAATCTACCAACATTCTTGCATTATAACATGAAGAAATATTCAAACTAACATGTTAATCCATTAATCTCTATCTCTATTGAATGCTAATCATATGAAATGAACCTATTTAGATCCTTAGCAATCAAAGGTTTGATTGTATGTTTGAATCCCAAGGTTTTCAAGAATGGAGTCTTGTCAATCCATGGCTACAAGACCATTTGACATATCCCCATATGAATTCAAAACTTGGATGGATGAATAGAATAAATGAATAATTAACATGATTTAGACTATGAGAGGGATTTAATCAAATTAATGATGATTTATTGATTCAATGGAAGAGGAAGCTAATTAATTAATAATAATTAATTGGTCTAGATAGAAAGGGGGATTAATTAATAAGAAATAATTAATTAATATAGATAGAAAGGGGAGCTAATTAATGAAAGGTCGTTAATTGGTGTATTTGCTAGGTAGAAGAGTTAATTAACTAGTGTAATGTAGTTAATCAATGGTGATAAAAGAGGTAGTGTGTTATATTGACGATATGTCATTAATTTGTAGGAAAGATGATAATTAGTGCAATTTAAGTATTTAAATTGCTCAGATTAAATTATAGGTGTCTACATTTTCCCCTCTTTGAGGTCGCGTAAGTGGCGCCATTTCAAAGATATTAGAGAGACAAAAAATTGAAGACATAGAAGAAAAATTAATAGAAGTGAGAGATGCCCCCTCGAGTGTCGATGGGGTGATGAAAGAAGGCGATCGACGATCAAAAAAGGTGAGAGAAATGAAATAGAAGAATGGGAAAGAACAAGATGCCCCAGGTGAATAAGAAGAATAGTGTTGATAGGATAATGATATAGAAGAGGAATGATAGATGGAAAGAAAAGAGCAAGCTTTCATCCAGTGTATTAAAACAACTTTATTGTCATCATATTGCCAAAGATCTACGTCATTGGTCCTTATTAAAAATATAAGCATATGAAAAAAGTAGGATGACTTGAAAATCCATACTATGAACAATTGTCCATTGCTGAAATACCCACTCAATGCAACATACAGAAAGTTATGCAATATGAGAAGGTAACAAGCTCATTTAACAGGGAAAACAAGTATAAACACACATATTCCAACCAACAATGGTCAAGACAGTTGTACAAATGTTTTGTTACTAAGCAGAAGATCCCCAAATGTTTGTGATTAACGATAAGGGTTAAAAATGATGCCCTGAGCAAGGATACATGTAAGGGAAGATGATGAAGGACACTGGGTCCAATGAAAAAGTGTAGTGCATTACGAAATAGTACCAAACAACTATATGTGCCCCAAAGTACTAACGAAGCAAGCAGGATAGCATTGTAAATGGTTGTAAATCTGATGACCTGCGAGTTGTTTGATCTACAAAGATGCGATCTTTCCAACAAGATATGGAAATAATACCATGCGTAAGACATGAGTTTCAACCACTATGAGCTGGCTTACCTAGTTTTGTGAGTTTTACAATTTTTAGGATTTTTTGGAGAATTTTTGAATTTTTATTTTGTTGGCTTTTGGAAGAGTATATCTTTTTTTGTTTTTTCAATTTTTGGATGGGTTAGATGCGTAGAAGAAAGTAGAAGAATCAACAAGAATCTCCCAGATGCAAAAGAAATGCCCCAGGGAGAAGAAAGAAGTAGCAGGTGGCAAATAATGCCCCAACATAATGGAAAAATCGATAAAATAATTATTTAATAAAAAATAATTATTCAATGGAGTGTGTAGAAGAAAGGATATTTCCTAGGAGCAATAAAATTGTCCTAGTGAGAAGAAAGGTGTACCAGATGACAAATAATTCCCCAGAACGACGAAAAATGAAAGAAAAAAAATTATTTAAATAAAATAATTATTCATGACGAGTAGAAGAAAATTTAGAGCAATAACGACAGTCGAAACAAGCTTCCAGGCATCACGGCTAACAAAAATGGTTTAATATACCCCACCCGGGGGGGTAAATCGTCATGACCAATTCATTTGTTACTGACCGCTGCCAAAATTTTACCGCAAGACCCCTGACAGTGACAAGGATGATGGTGAGAGGACGAGCCCACATGAGGTGTGCCAACCGAGTTTAGGAGTACACCCGGCACACAAAAGATGGATTCTTTGTGAGTAGCTTGACCTACTTCGTCAATTCTTACAATTAATATCGCATTTAATGCTTTAATAGTAGGCTAGAGGTAGGGTATAGTGCAGGCACCCCTATGGTGGCGTAGGTACCCATGAAGCACATGCACACACGCGCAGGTACTAGACATATGTGTTAGGAAATAAGTGATAAAATATGTGGGATAATCCCTCACAGAATCGTAACAGTAGAAACTAGTATGCATAAATTATTACAGATCTCAAATAAAATTACAGAATAAAATAACACAACACAAAGAGACAGTATTTAACGTGGTTCACCCAATTTGGGCTACGTCCACCAAGAATCACTTGCTCAGATTTTATTACAAGCCACCGCTCTCTCAATACAATACCCAGATCCGTTTAGAGCTATGCTCAACAAACTCTACAGAATTCACAGCCGAATTCAAAGCACATCTGCAATGTTTTTCATTATATCCTACCATATGCATAAAACCATATAAGTAGGCAACTGCTTAAGCAGTTTTACAATACCGTGGGTATCAAAACCATGGGCCAAAACCATCCCAAAAACCTATGGGTCAAAAATCTCACCCATATGAGAAGAGCACGTTTCCCGATATGTCGGGTGTGTTTTTTCGAGGTAAAAAAAAAATTATGCCCAAAAAAAATAAAATTCAGGGGCTGTGCCCACGAACCCCTGCTACCGGGGGCTTCCGCCCCTAGCCCGGCCCCGAACCCCAGTGTGGATACATGAAAAGTGTACATTACTCTTAGTGTACAGTCTTCAACACTTTCACACATGAAAACAGGCTCCACAACCCAGCAATGTGTGCACAGATGCGCATACACCCCAAAAAGGTGTATGCACTTCCACACAAATACACATGGTACATGCGCACACGCGCAGGCATCAAAACCCTAGTGCACACACGTAGGAGATAAAAATCATGACACAAGCACCCTTAGGCATATGTGTGCACCAAAAGGGGGGCGCACATGCCCAAAAGGGCACACAAGCACCATGAAGAGACAAATAAGACAAAAAATGACACTTAGAAGAAAGATAAAAATTAGCAGAGGATAGAAGAATAATAGAAGAACTTAGAAGAAATTGTTAGTGTCTAACACATGCCATGTTTTACAGAGACAGTTGTCAACGTTGCAGATGCGAGAGTGACACACTTGCATAGCCAAGATGGAGGGACACATGCACTGACGTGACCGTCACGTGATGGTGATTCTATTGGATGTGGTTGGCCTAGGCTATGTAGCGCGGATGTCGTCTATTACCTTAGACCATGGACTATTGACTGCTTTGATTGAGAGGTGACACAGTGAAAGCCAGTGTTTTAGACTCCCTACATGAGAGATGACTATCACACTAGAGGATGTGTGGTAGATTTTGAGTGTTCTTATTGTAGGCTTGATGATCGAGTATATGAGTGATTTTGGTCGGATTTCTGCAGTGATCAGTGACCTATTTGGTTGCGAGGAGATACCCTATGAGGGTATGACACTATCCTTTCATGACTGCATAACTGATTTGACTCTTCATCACAGAACACTTTACTTGATGGCTCTTATCAGTGGGTTTTTACTCACTCATAAGACATGGACATCATTTCCGATGGGGCTGATTACATTAGTACATGGAGTGTTTAGTGGCGAGCAATATTGCTGGGGCCAGTGCATACTAGCACATTTATACTGAGATTTACACCTGATTATTTACCACCGTCAGAAGACGGTGTTGCCGGCATCTTTACTGCAGATCTAGTCCTGGGACCATATAGTGATCGAGCACACTGTAGGCACGTTGCACACCCAAGCATCGGAGGAGCCGACATTCATGGCATGGGTCTCCATGGGAGATGATGTATGAGGGCACTTAGGCATTATTTACTACTACCGTCGAGAGTTTGATGAGCTACTGGATAGAGATATCATCTGGAGGCCCTATAGACACATACAGTGGCTCAAGGATGGAGTAGAGCTTAGCATCTGTGCGGTAGAGCATTTACTTCTTGGCAACCACAGCTATATTACTGAGATATACTTGGTGGACCGATGTCAGCGACAACTGGGCAGAGTTCAGGGCGTCCCTCAACCTGATATGTGGTATGCCCATTGGGATGCAGAGAGGCAGACTATGGGGCCACACATACAGGTAGCCCGAGCTAGGGCTAGCTTTTTACAGGTGGTACCATAGGTTTGGGACCCTTCTGATAGGTTAGAGACCCAGGCACCACACCAGATTACATGGCCTGGTATGCAACTATTTTTCCACGGCACTTGACTATATCAGATGAGGCATAGGGAGCATGTGTGTGAGCACCATCTGAGGTCTCATACAGTAGTGACGAGGCTGCAACTGCAGGTCAAGCTAATGATCCATTTGATGGGCAGCAACATGATGGGCAGGATCCAGTACAAGATCCTGGACAGAGGTAGCAGGTGCTCGAACAGGGATAGGCATAGGGCTAGGCACAGGGCTAGCCACATGGACAGGTTCATACAGAGGTTCTGAGGCCTAGATTACGGGATCAGGGACAGACCCATGGATAGGTACAGTGCCGTGGACAAGGATAGGATCTGCTGGTGCCTCTGAGGTTAGCCCAAGCTTAGGGTGGAGATGTTGAGGCACAACTAGCTGCCCTACAGTAGCAAGTGCAGTAGTTGACAATAGAGAGAGATCAAGCCTGATCTCACATTCTAGCTGTGACAGTAGAGCGGGACCATACCAGAGCCCAAAGCCTAGGCCGGTCAAGGGGGAGATGGCTCCGCACATTTTCAGTAGATATGCCAGATGACCTCTCAGATGGCTCAGGTGATGAGCCTACTACAGCAAGCCCAGACCCAGCTACAACCAATGATAGTCAAGAGAGATCAGCTTTGCATAGAGTGAGCAATGGGTCAAGCCAAGGTTGCAAGGTTAGCAGTAGAGGTAGCATCATTTTGATGCATAAATGGGACAACAATGACAACTCGCACTCATCAAGACTTAGCTATAGCAGAGGGTAGAACCTCCTATTATCGATCACTCTATTATGAGGTAGTTCCAACCGGTCAGCGGGCACCTACCTATAGTCAGCAGTCAAGTGGATCGATGAGATCAGAGATGCCACAGGTATCAGTGGAGCAACCATGAGGGTAGCCTATAGGATCGCGTGGGACACAGGTTATGGGTCCTCCATTGCATAGACCAACTACTCCCTCTAAGGGTTCTAGTCAGCCTTGATTTTCATTGTATTCTTTGATTGTACGTGTATCATGATATACATACCTCTTATGAAGGTGTTATACTTGACAGAAGTATATGATGTACCAATTTTTTGATGCATGCCTCTGATGAAGGCTTTATTCTTTTGATCGTTGTATAACATTTTTGATGTACGCCTCTGATGAAGGAATTTTTATGAGTTGTGCCCTTTGATGGCCCATTTTGTATCGATGATGTATATCTTTTGTGAGACAGACATTTTATACTTGTATATATGGACATTTTCATGTGGCACCATTGTTATGAGATGATGGAATTTGATCAGTTTTGATGATTGATTGCATGGATTATAGATGTGTCATGATGTTATATGATTTGATTTCACATTTTGTATGTATCATGATGATAGTTGAGATGTTAGTACCACATGTGTTTGATTTTGACATGATAGATGCATAGATGATATCAATTTTTTTGTACATGTGATTCGCTAGATTAGTGGATGGGATGATATGATGATACTGGTACGGGGGGGATAGATTTTGATATTTGTGATCCCTCTTGCCCCCATTTGATGATACGATATGTGATGATTAGCTTAGCATTCATGTATGATGTATACTTAGCTTTTTATTTATATGATGTATAGATGATGTTAGATGTGATGATATTGATGGAGATATGATGATGTGATAACAAAACTATGTACATGCGACAAGACTAAACACAATCAAATGTTAACAAAAATACATAGTGCCAACCAACACGAATTAACACAACTATGTACAATTATTTACAAGCATGCAAAAACACACTGCATATGTACAAGTAAGAATGAATCTAATCTAAGAAAGAAAAGATGAATCTTATCAAAGTATGTCTAAGCAACAAACTATACAAATGTACAAACAAGCAACAACTATACAAGCAAACAATGTACACAAACAAAGCAAGAAACAAGATAAAGTAAGTAAACTAAAGTTATGTTTTTGTAAGATTGTTTTGTGAAACACTTTTCTACTGTTATTGTGCTTTTGTGAAACAATTTTCTATTGTTTTTGTGCTTTTCTAACATTTTTGAATGTTTTTGTGATTTTCTAACATTTTGAAATGTTTTTGTGATTTTCTAACATTTTTGAATGTTTTTTGTGATTTTCTAATATTTTTTTAATGTTTTTATGATTTTTTTAACATTTTTGAACGTTTTTTGTGATTTTCTAACATTTTTTAATGTTTTTGTGATTTTGTAACATTTTTGAATGTTTTTGTGATTTTCTAACATTTTCCGAAGCTATGCACAGGTAACCAAGAAACGTGGATGCCCCTAGCGTTAGATGGAGAATATACAAGGGTAGGCGCCACGTGTTTATAAACAGGAAGGTGAAGTCGCAGAAGTGCCCCCAGCGTTAGATGGGGAATATAAAAAGACCATCCCTTCACAGATTTATAAGAGGAGAAAAATCCAGATCAAGGCTTGACATGATAGGTTCACAGGGAATCTCAGATGCAGGCGTGGAACTAGCCCTATGCTAAGTAAAAGTACCCTCCAGATGTAAGATGCTTGTGAACAACGAATCCTCCCAAGGCACCGAAAACTAGTTTTCACCAAGGGACCTATCCAATGTGCCACAATTGCGTGGTTTTCACATATGGACGACCTGTTTTCTCTTTTTATTTTTCTCTTATTTTAATTTTTTTGTATTTTGATCATTTTTACTCTTTTTTGGTTTTCTTTTCTGATTTTTGCACCATGTTTAAGCATAGAACCGCTTAAGGTGCATGGCATTCATAGGTTTGCGGAGCTCATCACCATTGGGATGGGCAAGTTTGTATGCTCCTGTACCATATTTGGCCACAATGACGTAAGGTCCTAACCAATGCGGTTTGAACTTGCCTTTCTTCTCTCTTCCTGCCCTTGTGTTGAACTAATTTTCTTTTATGACCAAATATCTTACCTCAAACTGACAAGGTATGATCCTTTTGTTGTAATTTTTGGAGACTCTATTCTAATACACTTTGAGATGGTTAAGGGCGCAGATATGCTTTTCATCCAGGAGTTCTAATTCTGCCAGCCTGGCTACTCTGTAATCCTCATCCTTGTCCAGATAATCCCTAAGAGATATTCTCAAGGAAGGAAGCTCAATTTCCAATGGGATGATGGATTTGGTTCCAAATACTAGGGAATAGGGTGTCACACTAGTAGGAGTGTGAATGGAGGTCCTATAAGCCCAAAGGGCTGGGTGAATTTGTAAATGCCAATTGTGACCTGTCTTACTCACCATCTTTTCCATGATTCAAACCAATGTTTTGTTAGTGGCTTCAGCCTGCCCATTACCTTGTGGATAATATGGTGTAGACCACTTCAATTTTATTTGAAATCGATGACAAAGGTCCTTCACTATCTTGTTCTTGAATGATTTTCCATTGTCAGTAACTATGGCCGCAGGAATGCCATACCGACAGATAAGGTGATTCATGATAAACTTTGAAATCTGAGCTCCTGTAACATAAGTCAAAGGAACAACCTCCACCCACTTAGTGAAATATTTCGTAGTTGTGATGATGTGAGTATGACCATCAGATGAGGTAGGGGTGAGCTTTCCTATTAAATCCAGTCCCCATTTGGAGAATGGCCATGGGGTTGTGATTGGCTGCAATGGCTGTGATGGCGCATGGATGAAATTTCCATACTTTTGACATAATACGCATTTCCTTACATAGTTGAAGCAGTATGTTTCCATAGTAGGCCAATAGTAGCCTACTCTCAACAATTTCTTAGCTAGAACCATTCCATTTGTATGGGCACCACACACCCCTTCATGCACCTCTTTAATCGCTTGGACTGACTCTACTACATCTAGACAACGCAACATATTCCCATCGTAGCCACAACGATAGAGTGTATCTCCTAAGAGGGTGTAATGGGCTATCTAGTGGATAAGACTTTATTTTTTAGAATGGGAGATGTCAGGCAGGGAAGGTGTTGTGTTTAAGATAGGCGTAGATGTGCACATACCATGGGGAATAGGGACCAACAACTTCACAAGCCAAACATGATTCAGGCATATCATACACAGGCTGGCATAGATTCTCAACAAATAACGACATGTCATTGTTCTCTGGTGGAATTCATAGCATAGAACCTATGGTTTCCATAGCGTCTGTGGATCTGTTTTGTGCTCTTGGAATCTGTTCGAATGTGATACACACAAAATACTCTTTCAAAGTTTCCACCAGTTTTTTGTAGGGGATGAGTTTCTCATCCTTGACTTTATATTCATCGTTAACTTGCTTGATGATCAATTGTGAATCACCAACAATCTTAACATGATGGATATCCCATTTGATTGCCAACTTCATCCCTATGATGAGCACCTCCTATTCCAAAATGTTATTTGTACAAGGAAAACCAAGGTGAAAAGCTTGAGGTATAGGGTCTCCTGAAGGAGTAATTAATACCACACCTACCCCCAAACCATGAAAAGTAAAAGATCCATCAAAGTGTACTTGCCACATGATAGATTCCTCAATATACATTAATGAAGCATCTGGAAAATCCAGACTCACAGGATCTATTCCTGGTAACGGTGCTTCTACTAATTGATCGGTGAGTACTTGTCCTTTTACCAACTTTTGATGTACATACTCAATGTCAAATTCACTTAGTAGAATGATCCAATTATCCATTCTACCTGTAAGGGTGGGTTTTGACAACAGGTACTTAAGCAAGTCAACTTTGGATATAAGCTTGGTTTTAGTATTCAACAGGTAATGGAAAAGTTTTTGGAAGGTAAAAACTACAGCCAAACAAGATTTTTCAATCTGAGGGTAGTTGAGCTCATAAGCAATGAGAGTACGACTGAGATAGTACACAAATTTTTCTTTATGGATGAGGTCATATTGGGTGAGCAGCACACCAATAGCGAATTACGTAGCAGAAATATACAACAAGAGTGGCTCACCAGGAGTTGGAGGCATGAGGACAGGTGGATTGGCTAAGTACTACTTAAGCAAGGTGAAGGCTTGTTGTTTCTCTAGTCCCCAAATAAAGGAAACATCCTTTTTAAGTAGATGAGTGAACGAATGACACTTATCAAAAAGTTGGGAAATGAAGCAGTGGATGGCTTGTATCTTTCCTTGCAAGCTATGCGCAGTTGTTTGATGTTTTTGGGAGGAGGCATTTCAGTAATGATAGTAACTTTAGTTGGGTCTACCTCAATCCCTCTTCATGATACAATGAATCCAAGCAACTTTCCTGATAGTATGCCAAACACACACTTCTTAGGATTCAATCTGACTTTGTATTCCTGTAGGTGTTCAAAGATACACCGTAAAATCTCAGGGTGATCTGCTCTTGTCTTGGATTTCCCGAGGATATCATCCACATAGTCTTCCATGATGTCATGAATCAAATCATGGTCATTGCCCTTTGATAAGTTGCTCCTATGTTTTTAAGGCCAAAGGGCATTACCTGATAACAAAAATTCCCCAAGGGGGTTGTGAAGGTTGTCTTGTGTTGATCCTCATCTGTGATTTTGATCTGATTATAGCCTAAAAATCCATCCATAAGTGATAACATTTCATATCCTGTAGTTGAATCAACAATCATATCAATATTGGGCAATGGGAAATCATCCTTTGGACATGCCTTATTAATGTCTCTAAAATCCATACAGATTCTTATCCCGACAAGTTTCTTTTGTACGGGGACTATGTTTGATATCCATTATGAGTAATCAATAGGTCGAATGAATCCCACTGCTAGCAATCTTTCTAGCTCTTCTTTAACTAGAAGGGCCACCCATGGATGCATTTTTATGAGATTTTGTTTGATGGGCTTGGCGTCTGTGCACTACTAGGTTATGCACTACCAAAGTTGGATCCAAGCCCGACATATCCTTATAGGACCATGCAAATACATCTACAAATTCCTGCAGAAGCATGGTGAATGTTTTTTGTTCTCGTGCCGAGAGTGAAGCTCTGAGTTTGACTATCTTTGGATTGTCTTATGTTCCAATATTCACATCAATGGTTTCTTCCACTAGACATTTTTGACAAATCCTCCATATGCGTAGGATCAGGAGGAAGGTTGAGATCTTCTTCCAAGGGCATCTCTATGATATTTTCACCCTTGGCCTGGTCACTTTTCTTGTCCATTGATTTTTTTACTTGTTTGTCAGCCAACGCCTCAAAGAGGTTTTCACTGTGTGACTTGGAATTTTTTTTGCTGAGGATTTTCATTGGAACTTTTGCCCTCATTTTTCTCAAGTTTTGTTGACCACGAAGCTCAGCTTCCTCACCGAAGTATGTGCAGGTATCTAAGTCAATGTAGAAACCCTTCTTATGGTCTCCAATCAGAATTGTATCTTGAATGCCCATGAATTCTGTAATGGCTTCATCATTTTCAAAGAGATCTAGTGGCACATGACGTTGTTGGTCCCATTCAACAAGGAAAGGGTAAAAAAGGTCAATTTTAGGTTCAGTAGGGGTTATGGTAAGGACAATGGTATTCATGAATAGGTTCGTGGAGGTAAGATCCTCGTATTGGCTACAATGGGAATCTGTATCGATATCTAAATAATCAGAGCTATCTTCACACTCAGAACAGGTGGCATCTTGATCATTGGGGTGAATCCATAGGGTCGAATGGCGATGTCGTACCTTTCTGTCTTGAAATGTGGGAGAGGAATTGGTTCTCTTGGTCCTTTCTCATTCTTTTCGCATCCTAGACCCTTGTAGCCCATGGAATACATCATTCAGCTAGACTTCTCATACTTAGGGATTTGGTAGCAAGTTGGTTGAGTATCTTCTGGGACCCAAGTCGTAGTTGGGTCCAACAATTTCTCTTCAACGAGTAACCCTCCAGGTAAAAATGACCCAATAGTTCACTCATCTCTAGGCCATCTGAAATGATAGTTGGGTCGGCCTCTAGTTTTAGGTGACAATGAGAGGTCTGAAACCAAAAGAGCTTGTTACACATTATACTCCCCACAACCATATTCCAGAACCTTCATCTCCCATGAATCAAAAGGGGAAGTTGATGTAGAAGCCTCACGGGCACAAGAACTTAGGGAATCTGAATCTACCCGTGACTCCATGGCTTTAGATTGAAGAGGAACAACTATATCAATAGAGGGACATGTATAGGCACCCTTACACATAAAACTATTGAGAGGTTCTGCAGTGAGTGAAGGGCTCTAGATCTCCTTGTATCGTGACAGTGTGTCCCTCGTGTTTCAGTTTGATGCATTGATGAAATGTTGATGGCATGGCCTGCATGGCATGAATCCATGGTCGACCAAGAAGCATATTGTATGGGAGTTCTAAGTCCAAAACATGAAACTTCATGTGATGACAAGTGGGTCTGACTTCCATGGGTAATGTGATTGTGCCAGTTGATTCCCTTTCCATGTTGTCATAAGCGGTTATGGTAATGATGTGGGACTCGATATCTTCTTTTGTATGTCCCAATTGCTTAATTAACTTTCAATGTGCATATATTCAGCCCTGATCCATTATCCACAAGCACCCATTTTATCTTTCAGCGGGTAAAAAATACCTCAATATATAAGGGGAGATTATGTGTTGGATCTTCAATAGGGTTCTCCTTATGATTAAAAGAGATATACTCAGTTGGCATAATGTTAGACACCATAGCTTGAAGATGCGAATGGTCGACTTCTAGTGTAATTCCTGACCCTTGAAGAGTTTTGTACAAGATGTCATTATGTACATTTGATATTTTGAGAAGATCCAAGATTTAAATCTTGACAGACGTCTTATCAAGTTGTTCTAAGAGGTTGTACCTACCATCTTGCATGGTTGACGGAGAAGGTTCAAGAATCATGAGGTGGGCGTGCCTTGTTACTGCAATGCAATCCTTTCCCTTGATTTGAATGGTGTTCACATGGTCACTAGGAGAGCGGATACATCCAATGAGTGAATCGTAATGATTATTGTCCTTCTTGGTATATAGATAATTCACTACTTTGTAACTCTGGGATGAATCTCCTCGATCTGGCTTTTTCTCATCTAACTTACCATGTTTAGGGAATGGTTCTTTGAATATTCCCATCTTTTTGTTTGGCATCTGAGTTTTCTCTGGGTTATCCACTTGTATCTCCCATTTTTTATGAGGTCTTGGATGTAGTGACGAAACCATAGACATTTTTCTCTTTTGTGTCACTTGACATGATGTAATTCACAATAGTCTTGTTCTTTGTACCATGATGGTTTTGGAGCATTCTCATCAAAAGGTTGTGTCATGGGATAAGTCACCATGTGATATGCATCCAATTGCTTCAATATGGCCAACAAAGGCTCATTGAGAGGAGTGAACATTCTACGTTTAGGTGGTGGTTGAATAGGTCCTTTGGTCAGTTTAAAAGGTTGACCAGTTTGAACTGTTTGTACGCATTTGGAATCTGTGATTCTGTCTCCCACCACGTTCTTGTTTTTGTTGAATATTTTCAGATTTTCCATAGGTTTTGTGTTTTGGTTATCCTTAGAGTGTGGTTTAATGGTTCCTTTGACAATAAGGGATTTCTCTATTTGAATGCCCTTTTCAATAACCTCTTTGAAAGTGTGAACACAATGCATTTGCAGATGAAAAGTGATGTTTGGGTTGAGATTGGGCACAAAGATACTCACCAAGATATTTTTCAGGGAATGTACAAGGGAAGTGACTAGCTATCCCTCTCCATATTTGTAGGAAGCTAGTGAATGTCTCGTTAGGACGTTGTTTAGTGCCACACAAGTCTGCCATGGTTATGTCACTTTCTATGTTGTACGAGAAGTGTCATACAAATCTTTTTGCCAGTTCAGGCCATGTGAAAATAGACCCACGAGGTAAGTGAGTGAACCATTCCAAGGCTTGGCCCCCTAGACTCTTTGGAAAGAGTCGTATGAGGTAATTGTCACTGTAGGCCACTTCTTGGCATGCCATATAAAAATATTTTACATGGTCTCGTGGGTCACCTTTCCCTCTGTATTTGTCAAATTTTTGCATGTCAAACTTTTTAGGGAAGGGTTGAAGCGTCATAGTTTTTTCAAATGGATAGGGACATAGCTCTTCATATTGATATTTTCTGCTATTCCCCACAGTGATCTCTTGGAGGCTTGCAAGTGTCACTTTCATAGACTACATTTCTTGAGTGAGTAATTGTTCTTTGGTAGGAGAAGTAGGGATATATACATGATGGTGTTCCATATTGTCTTCTCCTTGATTTTCTAGTTGAAGTTCACTAATTTTGACCTTAGGTTTTGTCTTTTGTACATTCTTGTTTGTTTCTTTTTGTACATGAGATGTTAACAAAGCCAATTTTTGACTAAGGTTGCTAATTTTTTGTTGAATAGTGAATTCTTCTTCGAGAGGTTCCTCTTCTTCTTCATGTTGTGGAGGTTGTTTAACACTTTCGTGTTCTATTTTGAATTTACGGTGTAATTTAAAGAAAGGTATTATATACCCCACTAAATTATCATTTCCCACATTAGAAGTAGAAGCATGACCATGTGTTAAGATATCATCCATGTTAATAAGAGGTTGCTCCTCTTCATTATCATCATTTGTAGGTGGGATTGCCTCTTGTTCGATAGGCATTCTGGCTCCCAACTCCACAACTCGTTCCTGTACCTGATCCTTGTTTCTAAAAAGGAATTCATCTAACAAGGTGGGGTCAAAGTCAAACTCTGCATGTGGTGATTCCAACTCATCACCGTTATGATCTATCATTTCTTTTACTTCTTTATCTGTGGAGAATAAAGGCCCAAGATCATGGTCAATAAAAGGGTTTGACCCTTTTTTTTTGGAGGCTTCCCAAGTTTGTATTTTTCTTGTTTCCAAAGCCTACTTTTTGAGTCCTAATCTTGTTTTAGGAGCCATGACGTGTAATAGTTTCACTAAGGTATCTGTGAATGTGTTCAAATATTTTTATCAAACCTAAGTGAAAGAAGGAATGTCAAGAAATTAAGGTATGTTATGAATGTCAAAGAACCAACGTGACACAATAATTTTCTCTTAAATGAACGAGCCAAGAAAGAATTAGTCACAAAATGTTGAGTTTCAAACCAAATAATCAAATGAAGTACTTCCTAAATTTTTCTTCAAAAAGGTAGTTGGTGTCGTATGATGATTAAAAAAATGTCCCTACTTATGTCGAAGTTCAAAGAAATGAACAAGGTGTAAGTAATAACAAGAAGTTAACGTGACCTCCAAACAAATTATACTAGAAGCAAGCCCAAATTCAATCAAGACCTATATTCCAAAAAGTGTCAGTTACGATTGTGAGTGACACAACAATTTCACCAAGATATGTTAACCAAAATTTGTGAGAGAGTAAGGTATTTATATCAATATGATATTGATATAACATGCACAAGTGGTAACACTTAACACTCTTCAGAATCAAGGTAATAATTGAAATCAAACTAAAGTTATAGTATACCTAGGAATTGTTAAAGTGTATATAGTGTAACCTTACAATATAGGTATTTAGGTCAAGTTTACAAGAAACAAGATGTAAATACCAAAATTTTAGTGACATGATATAAACAAGATAACCATTCAAAGGAGAATCAAAGTGATGAACCAAGCCTAACTACGATGATGATCTTGACTTGGGTATCAAGATCAAAAAGGCTACCAATGATATAAAAATGTCTCCACACACTTTAGACGTTTAACAACCAATCCACAAACATGGATGGGCATAAATGGACCAAAAAGTGGGGAAACAAACAATTGATAATGCAAAGGTAGTCACTCTTATTTTGATCAACAAAGTGTCAAAAGAAAGTGAAGGAAGTTGATCAATTGGGGTTGAAAAATGTTGGCCTCACTTTGGCAGAGTTTCGCCTCACCTTAGGGAAAGTGAAAAACTAAGAAAAAGTAATGCTTCACATGTTTCATGATGAACAATAGCTCTCAACTCAAATTGGCTTTGATGTGGTCCAAGTGGGCTCCTGGTCAAAGATAGCTTCCTGGGTGGTTCACTCAACTAGGTGTCACAAGTCATCTAAGAGCGAGCTCGATTTACCCAAAAAGTCACACTGACTAATTTGGGAGTATCTCAGCTTTACTTTACCCCCTTCAAGCATAGTGGGCAATGAATGTGTCCATCGTGTACTCTCACTATGGTTCGATACAGACGACTTATGATGCTAAATCTCACAAATGGTAATACTAGTCCATTAGGTTGTGCGGAGCACTTCCCGTTTCATCCACAAGGTTCCCTCTTGAATGGACTACTTTGGGGTTCCTAGGACCACCCCCATTTTTGTAGCTTAAGGCTTATGCCAAAGGGGTTATGTCCTAGTTTTAAGTGGATGGGACGTACCCTTATTCGAACCTACAAATACAATGTGTTGATTGTGGTGTGTTTTTTTATCTTTTTTAAATTGGATGTGGTTTGCTTGAACACCTTTTGGCAACCTGCATGGAAACTGTATTAGTAGTTTATTTTTGTTTCAACTCCACCCTTCTTTGACAAGCATTTGTGGTTCTGCACAAATGGATTAGTAATTTTCTATAAAAATAATAAACATCGTTTTTGATTCTCAAGATCGCCCTAAGATGTAAGAGAAGAGCATACGTGACGCAAAATCCAAGAATTCAACAAATGGAAACACTTAATTCAAACATGAAATATATTTTTGCTCAATTTCAACATTCAACATATTCTTAAAGCAAAAAAAGACATAAGAATCATTTCTGATTCCCAAGATTGCCCCAAAAGACACAAGGGAAGAGTATACATGATCTTACTCTTATAATTAACATGCAAGGTTCATTCCATGTCTAGTCTAGCATATCCATGCAAAAATAAAACCTGCAATGATGTTAGTACCTTAGGAAACAAATTTCCACAAATCTGAAAGTAATACGCCAACTCAGGCTGAAGCACTTGTGTGCAGGTTAGGACATATACGCGTGGTTTAGGGCACATGCACGTGGGTTAGGGTATCTACACCCCTCAGTGTAAATCTAAATCCGCAGTGCGCCTGCACCTCCCAAGAGATTCCTGCATTGGGATATGGGTGTGTGAACCAGGGTATAGGTGAGTGTGCCAGGGTTAGCAAAAAGGTGGTATAAAAACTTAGACAGTACGCTTGTGCTACCCAAAATATTCTTGCACTACGATTATGGTATGTGTGCCAGGGTATAGGCATGTGCGTTAGGGTTAACAAAAAGGTGGTATAACAATTCAAATAGTGCGCTTGCGCCACCATAAAGATGCCTACGCCATGATTATGGTTTGTGCGCCAAGATATATGGCATATGCGCTAGCTTGATAGGTTTCCAGTAACAGTGAAGGTATAGTATGAGTAGAGTGTGTGAATGTCGGAACATGTGTCTATGCTAGGTTTAGTGTGCTAGCACCAGGATTTGTGTGCCTGTGCCCATCATGGAGTCAAAATACGACCAAAGACACCAAAAGCTCAAAACACTCCAAATTTTAATATGTTAGCTTGAAATTGACAACAACCCATTAGAATTAAAGCTCTAAATGAGATCCTACACATGTAATATTAGCAAAATCCTAAGAAATTGAACATTATTTTCCATATGTGTATATCAAGGGTTAGCCAAAAACGTGAAATAACAATAAAATTTGAACTAGGATGTTAAGGGACTAAGGACCCATCCCACCGGGCGTGCTAAATGTGTATATGAATTTATTAGCAACGCAAAAAGAATTAGAACTAACACCTAGTAGTCCTAAAACAAAGCTAAATTGAAATCAATGCACCATCATGCTTAGAGCTTAAACAAGACTAATCTACCAACATCATTAGATTAGAACATGAACAAATATTCAAACTAACATGTTAATCCACTAATCTCTATCTCTATTGAATGCTAATCAACATGAAATGAACCTATTTAGATCCTTAGCAATCAAAGGTTTGATTTTATGTTTGAATCCCAAGGTTTTCAAGAATGGAGTCTTGTCATTCCATGGCTACAAGACTATTTGTCATATCCCCATATGACTTCAAAACTTGGATGGATGAATACTAGAAATGAAAATTGCTAGCTCCTTCAATGAAGAATGCTCTAAGATGATAAAATGGCTATAGCTTAGGCTCTATGCTCATTTAAGAGTGTAGGTGTAAATAAAAAGGTAGGAGGAGGGCTCTTTATATAGCCCAATGGATAGAAGAATCTCTACATCCCTCTTCATGTGGGATAAATGGAGAGGTTGGGTTAGTTGTGGATAAGGGAGGTTTAGAAAGGGTTAAGTCAACCTTAGGAGAGTTTAGTTTTTCCTTTAGTGACCCATGGGGTTTGAGGGGCTTTATTAATTAACCAAAGTGATTAATTAATAGGTGTGCAAGCTTATAGAAGCTTTTTAGAGGAATAATTAGCATGATTTAGACTATGAGAGAGATTTAATCAAATAAATGATGATTTATTGATTTAATGGAAGAGGAAGCTAATTAATTAATAATTAATTAATAGCTCTAGATAGAAAGGGGGATTAATTAATCAGAAATAAATAATTAATATAGATAAAAAGGGGAGCTGATTAACGAAAGGTCGTTAATTGGAGTATTTGTTGGGTAGAAGAGTTAATTAACTAGTGTAATGTAGTTAACTGATTGTGATAGAAGAGGAAGTGTGTTATATTGACGATATGTCGTCAATTTACAGGAAAGATGACAATTAGTGCAATTTAATTATTTAAATTGATTGGGTTAAATTATAGGTGTCTACACACACCAATCCACCTATAGATGCAGTCTTATGGACCACTGTAGCACTGTAACAGTCCAATTTTGGGGTCTTGATTCAACATTTTGGCTTAACATGATCAACTTAAGCTAAGAGACCCACTTCTCCACACCTTCATCATCAAGTTGGTCCTTATGGAGGTAAGAAGAACACTAAATCTCTTTACCTGGACTTCCATCATACCTCATTAGGCATCTATAGGCCTGAGAAGCAACGACGCTTTGTCTCTTACAAAAAATTATACATGTATCTGGATGATATCACACATGGAGCAACAAAAACACAATACAAACTGAGATCTTCTACAGTCATCAAAAGGTGGGTAATGAAAGCTTCGACCTATAAATATTGATTTTTAGTAATGTTTGGGTTGAGAATGTCAATGGGTGCAAATGATAGGATATGATTGGCTGGCAAAATATTCATAATTAAGGCCTGGAATTGTTGGGAGTTAATATCCTTCGGAGCACGCACTTCTCGTAATGCACGTGTAAGAATATTTTGTAATGCATGAGAGGATTTAAGTAATTTTGTGATAGAAATTTGTGTTATAGTCCTTTCTAATTGTTTAATGATATTAAAATAATTGGAAGAAGACATAGATTGAGTAGTGGATATAGTTTTGGGGTTAGATGTAATATTTTGTGGTAGAAATTTGAGTGGGATAACAAATTGTTTAGTTGTAGGAACCCAAACTTTCTTTTGTCTAGTGGTAATTGCACAATTGACTTTTATTTTAATAGTACCAACTAGGTTTTGTTCGTAATTTATAGTTGATATGACTGAGTCATACTCAACATTATTCGATGATTGACACTTATATTTTGTGGCATTTGAAGTGTCATCATGTTTAGGAAAAGGGTTTTTTAAGTGTTTAATTTTTCATCAGGGGTCCTAGTCTCATAAGTGTTTTCAACTTCTATATATCCACTCTTAATTAAATCTTACACATAATGGTGGAGCTGCATACAAAAATCCCTATGATGACCATTGATACGATGGTACTCACAATATTCGTTGTCTTTGTACCATTCCGATTTTGGCTGCCCTTCTTTGAAGGGTTTGAAAATGGGGTATGTGATCATGTTTGCACTTGTTAAGTGATGGAAGATGCTAGATAGACTTTCTCCAAGTGGAGTAAATTGTCTTTACCTTAATTCCTGAGGTGAAGTCTCCTTACTGGGAATAATAATCAGCTGCTTATTTGATTTAGCGGTTTTAGATGGGTTGTTTTGGACTTACCAAGAATCAATAATTCCATTGTTTACTACATTACGGTCATGATTGAAAAATCATGATTTATCATGATTTTAGTGGATGCCCTTAGGAGGTTTGTCTCTAAAAGGGGTATTAAGTAGGACCTTAGCAATGAGGGCTCTCTCGATTTGCATCCCTTTTACAATGACTTCCTCAAAGTTAGTTAGGAAATGCATTTGCATTTAAAATGACAATTTTGTGTTGATATTAGGAATAAAAATACTTACTAGTTGCCTTTCAGGTATGAAACAAGGGAATCTGCTTGCGATCCATTACCATCATTAAAGGAACGATGTAAATTTTTTGTTTGTTCTCCTTTTGGTATTACAAAGATCGAGCATGGTTGCCTCATAATCTAAGTTGAAAGAAAAGTGTTTAACAAGCTTTTTGGATAATTTTGCGAAGGTTGTAATGGATCCTTTTGGAAGGTGCAAGAACCAATCTAAATCTCGTCCGCCTAAACTTTTAGGGAACAAACGTAAAAGGTAGATGTCATGATAGGCCACTTCTTGGCACCACATGAAAAATTCCTTAACATGTTCACATGGATCACCATTTCCTTTATACTTATGAAACTTTGGAGTTTCAATTGATAGAGGGAAGGGTATACATGACATGTCCTTATCAACTGGATAAGGGAAAAGTTCTTCAAAATTGAATTGTTTTGTTTATTTTTACAACCCTAGGATCGTTTCTTTCATATTCTTCCATTCTTGTGTGAAAGGAGAGTGTTGTGGTGAGGTATCGAAGACATCATTATCATTATGAGTGGGTTGTTTTATTTTTTGATCATGTTACTTCTCAGAAATCTTAAAAGCCATTTGTGTAAGTTGTGTTAATTCCTAAATTTTTGTAAATAACTCTTCAATGGAAGCATTATTTGTGTCATCAATTTTTTCATTGTGCTTACTTGACTCAAGTTAGTCTATAAGGTGACTCAAGTTTTCCACACAAAAATCAGAAGGTAGCTTCACTCCCATTTTTAAGAGGTGAAGTAGATATTGGTGTTTAATTTGATGTAATAGTCTATTTGCTCATGTTCTTCTCTATCAATATCAAGTTGTCTAACCTCATTTTCATAATCCAAACTATCAGAGTGACCAAAGATAGTGTGTTTTTTACTACAAGTTAGCACCATGACGTTGATAGGTATGTACCCAAATAATCTTAAACAAGTGTTGGCAAAATAATTTTTTGGGTGGGAAAATTGTGGGATTTCACCAACGCTCTGGGACTAGGTCCCTCTACATGAATGGGGCAGCTCAATTTGTTGAAAATAAGGAAACATATATACACTACTCTAATTGTGAGGTTGGCCTTATGACTGGGGATCACATAGGAATACTTCCCTATACCTGTGGTAAAGTGTTTGTGTGGAACACATGGGAGGAATTTTGAGGGAGAAATGTGAGGAGAAAAAGTGTGAGAAGGGATTTTATATTGCAAATAACATAGACATAGTTTGCCAACATAAAATCAAGAGTAGTTCCATGCATTCAATGAGAAGAAACTATGACAAGATAAGAGGAACAAGATATAACCAACACAAAGTTTGTTGGGATTATATTTCACAATTATAATTTCTCATAGCATGAAGTTGAGATGGAGATAGAAATTTTTAGACAAGGATATAATATTTTTATTACTTGTTCCTAGAGAGAATATGAGAGCTAGTAAACAAGAATAACCCTCCTTTGAAATGAGGAGGTTCTCCCAATTTATAGCTTTACAATTCAACTCTTCATATTCCCGTGTGACTTTTCAACTTAAAGTGCAACCCTCAACAAAGAAAAATAACCTTAAGTGACTTAAGTCACTTTTTATAGCTTTCTTCTCAATGAAGAAATAGAATTTTAGAGAGAGAAAGAGAGAAGAAAGAGAGAGGTGAGAAGCTCCAAGCTTGAACGAAGAAGGATGAAGAAGCTCCGATCATGAAGAAAATCCACTCATTTGATGATCCAATGTAAATCTCTGATGCAATGATGAACTCTGGATGAAGAACTTTGGCCCTTTGTACTGAAAGAATCCTCCTCTTGAATGATGAACACTTGTATCCTTTTGGGTATACTAAAAGAGAAAGTGAGAAACACTTGATCAATGGACCCTTGATACCAATGAAGAATGCCTTCTTTCACTTGAAACAACCATTGAAAACCATGAAAAAATAACACTCCTCCTCGAAAAATTATTCACATGATGATAACTTGAAACAATTTCCCACGCAATGCAATCATGATGATCCTTCCCCTGGGAAACACTGAGGCCAAAAAATGGGAACCGAGAGGGCTTCTCCACTCCTCTACAAGAATGAGTTTGTCATTAATATTCCCTTGAGACAAGTTTTTGATATATTATCACCACACATTGACAGGTGGAAATTTACATGTACTCCTAAAATTAGCATTTCCTCTTTGAGACATTGTACGCTCACCACATCTGTGAAGGTAGGGATTTGCTTTCAAATTGAAGACTTGACCTCCGTGAAAGCTTGAAATTTTGAGACATGGAGAAAAGGAAAATATGTGATCATCTTGAGCTCATTATTATCATTTACTATTTTTAGCATGTTTCACATGGGTACCATTCTTAGCAATTTCACCAAATTTGTCAATTTTGTCATTCTTGAATGTTTTGCACTTTGAAGGAATGTCTTGAAGTACTGGAAATCATATTTTTCTTGGACTTACTATTTTTAGTAGGATATGTGGTATGGACTTACTAAAAATATAAAGTGGTCTTTTGGGTGTTAGATCGGAATGAAACCAATCGTAGAAGTTTACATATTTCATTTCAAGGCTTTGCTCCAATTTTTGAGAGATTCCAACTGCTAGGTTTTTGTAGATATGAGAAAAGGTGATTTTTTTGCTGGAAAATTCATGTGAATATAAAAAATAAATGATTTCATCAATGGAGGCATGCAAATAATCTTCCTAAAGGTGTTCTCACAAGGAATCCATGGTTAAAATTTGGTGGCAAAAGGAGTTCAGGAACATGAGTTATGAGCAAAACTTGATCTTGGAAGCTAGGGCATCAAGGAGATGTTTTTCATGTTTAAATGTTATAAACATCTTTGAGGATAACTTTAATGGATGTCAATGCACTTTTTAGCTTATTTTTTGAGTTTGGGTACAATATGGGTGTAGACACCTAAATCCGACTACGCATTTTTACTACTAAAATTACACTGTTTGTTATCTTTCCCGTCATTTCATTATAACTAGTGATTTCTTGCTAATTAGTTAACATTCCCCTTCATTTCAGTCAATTAACGACACTTCCTTAATTAATTATCCTTTCCTTCATTTTGGATGCCAATTAATGACACTTTGTTAGTTATAATCCTCTTTTGATTAATTAATTATTAGTTAATTAAGCCTTTTAAGCCTATTTAATCAATAAAGCTTCTTATTGGTTGAATCCCCCTTTCAGACCCTTCAAATTCTATCAATTTCCTCCTAAATCATCTTCAAATGACTTCTATAAGCTTAACTTGGTCTATTAATTAATCCTAGTTGATTAATTAAATCATCTCTAACTCCCATGAGTTGCTAATTACTAATTAACCTCTTCTAATCATGCTTATCCATTTCTAATTCTACTTTATATTTATCCCACATTCTCTACATTTCTAGCTTCTCCCAAATTGGAAAGTTGTATAAAGAACCTAGTACATCCCTGCCAATCTTACACCATTTACACTATTCATACCAATGTTACTATATGCATATGATAAGAGCAATTCAACTTTGAAAAGCTCATTGATCTAGCATTCATTCTATCCTCTACTTGCAAAGAGTAGTAAGAGAAGAACCATACATGGCAATCAAGCCATATCAGTGAGATCTCTTCCTCCTCATGTAGATAACATCCTTTGATTGCGCATAGTCACGTTTGAATCAACAAAAGGAGTACCTACAATCTAAAATCCCATCAAACATATCAAGGGATGGCTTAGTAGTTCATGTTTAATTGGATGCATTAGTAGGCTTTTCCTTTCCATGGCTTTATCATGATGCTTTACTAGATTGGCTAAGTTATTGATATTACTTGGTGTTAGTTTCTATTGATTAATTTGGCTTGGTTTAATCACATGCATACATATGGCATGTCTGATAGGACATATGTATGCATACGAAAGTAGGCTAAGTTAATAACTAGAAACTAACACCAAGTAGTCCCTATAACAAAGCTAATTTAACTAAGCACCATGATAAAGATAGAAAGAGAAAGCTAATATAAATGCATCCAACATTGAAACATTAAATGTTAAGCCATCCCTTTGATAAATTAATGTGTTTTGTGATTGTAGGTGCTCCTTTTGTTGAGCCAAACTTGACTTCGTGCAATCAAAGGAAGGCTATGTCCATGAAGAGAAAGAGATCTCCTATATGGCTTAATTGCCACGTAAGGTTATTCTCTTACTACTCTTTACAAGTACATGATAGAATGGATGCTAGATCATTAAGCTTTTCAAATTTGAAATTCTATTGTCATATGCATATAGTGTAAATATATAACATTGGTGTGAATAGAGTAAATGGTGTAAAATTGGAAGAGAGGTACTAGGTTCTTTATATAGCTTTCCAATTTGGGAGAAGCTAGAAACCTAGAGAATGTGGGATAAATATAAAGTAGAATTAGAAAGGGATAAACATGATTAGAAGAGATTAATTAGTAATTAGCAACTCATGGGAGTTGGAAATGATTTAGAAGGAAATTGATAGAATTTAGAGCGTTTGAAAGAGGGATTTAATCGATAAGAAGGTTTATTTTATTTTTATTATTGGAAAATAGTTTTTTGAAAGGGACTATACCCTTGTACACCAAGGCTCAGAAGCCAGAATTGATAGTTAAAGCACAAGAGATGGATCAAAATCCAGAGAACAATTAAGCCCGACAGCAGAAAACAGACTGCAAAGTAAAAACCAACAACCGACAAAGCAGCAGCAAAAAAACAACAGAAGTACAGAAAACAAACAGCAATGGCATATCAACACCATTGGAAGCAAACTGCTATCTGGCTAAGAAAAATGAGACCGATGAAACCCAGCCAGCCAATAGCAGATATGAGAATCATCCAGGGGAAGAGTTACGCTTCAAAGTGGTAGATTTTTTCTTTTTGTTGACCGTAACCCACCCTGATGAAGCCTTCGCAGTTGGAGAAGAAGACAAAGGAGGAGTATTTTCCTTAGTCACATTTGTCCCATTTATAACAGCCATGTTATTATTCTGAGAGAGATATTTATCATTTTCCATGCTGCCCTCAACAGCTTGTGTATTTTTCATGTTGCTAACAATCTGAGTTTCAGATAAAGGGGTTTTCATTGACACTGATTCATCTACTTCTTTAGATTCAAGATCCTTTCTATCCACAAAAATCAGGTGCTCTGGGAGTGCGTCTTTCCACCAGTTGCGCTTCTCATGTTGACGTTTTTCCATCCCACAAGTAGTAGAGGTGTGTCCTAATCCAAAACACCTTCTACATCGGAAAGGTAGACCTTCATAATCAAGAGTTTGTGACCAAGTTCTATTTTGCACTCGAAGGTCTATGGTAGCAGGAAGATTTTTATCAGTGTCAAGTTCCACCAGGATCCGGGCATAGGTAGTGTGGGTGTAATTAGTTGTTTGAGAATCAATGTAGAGTGTAGTACCCAAGGTATTGCCAATGGTTGTCAGACATTCATGACTCCAGAATTGGAGAGGTAAATGGGGTAGCCTGATCCAAACAGGTTTCCATGAGAATGACTCTGTGTGTGGGTTAAAGGATGGGAACCAAGGTTTAATGATTAGATATTTTGACTCGCAGGTCCAGAGCTTGGAAGCAATGATGTCATTATCAGCAATTGAAGAGAAAACCATAATGAAAATGCCTTTAGCAAATGGATATAATTCTATCTTACCAGTTAAAGATGAATTCCAATGCTTGGAGATCCACGCGTGAAGAACAAGAAGGCTGGGCCATAAACCCCCGAATCTACAAATCAGAGCATGCTCTTTGTAGTAGATCTCAGATGAAATGACATCATCCCCAAATGTAATACATGGGGTAATGTCTGCAGGTTTCATGGAGGATTCCTTGCTTTTTAAGACGTCTTTGAAGGAGGTTTCAAGAGATCCGCGCCTAAACTCATTACCCAACAATGGAAGAATAGGTAGATCTCCCTGTTCCAGCTCACCACGATCCTCGCCTTTCCCAGGAACACCCCCAGATTGTGATTGAATAGGGCTAGGGTTTGCAGGACCGTCCGAGCGAATAGTCACAGCATTGGTAAAGGTGAGGTCGATCCACGACCAAGGAACCCCTGAAGCCAGATTCGAGCCTCCACCGTCTGGCTGAAGAGCTCCAGACTAAAATTATGGATCAACAGGGTTCGCAGGCTTGCGTGTAGCGAGAGCAAGGGTGCGCGTAGACACCATAAGGGCAGGGCAGGGCGTGAGGGCGCAAGGGCTGAATAGGGGGCGTGAACAGAGGGCGACGAGGGCGCGAGGGCGTAGACAGAGGCCGAACAGAGGGCACGAGGGCACGGACAGAGGCTGAACAGAGGCCGCGAGG
Organism: Taxus chinensis; assembly: GCA_019776745.2. Taxonomy (NCBI): domain Eukaryota; kingdom Viridiplantae; phylum Streptophyta; class Pinopsida; order Cupressales; family Taxaceae; genus Taxus; species Taxus chinensis. The sequence goes on along the minus strand of CM034146.1, from coordinate 7,214,742 downwards.
GCGCGTGACAGAGGGCGTGGAGAGACAGTTTATAAGAGGGTTTATTGATTAAACATGATTAAAATACTTAATTAACTAATGGATAATTAATTAAAAGAGGATTATAACTAACAAAGTGTTGTTAATTAACATCCAAAATGAAGGAAAGGCTAGTTATTTAATGAATTGTCGTTAATTGACCGAAATTAAGGGGAATGTTAGCTAATTAGCAAGAAATCACTAATTCTAATGAAATGATGGGAAAGACAATAAACAGTGAAATTTTAGTAGTAAAATTGTGTAGTTAGATTTAGGTGTCTACAATGGGTAAGAATGGGGGAGTTATAAGATGGAAGGTGCAGAGATGAAACACATGGAGGAGAGTGAAGGAGGAAAAATGAAGGCGGTGGAGATTTGAATGCCTGATAAACCATAGACACAATTTTTGGGTGCATGAACACTCCAAAAATGTGCCCAAGGTGCATGGTGGATCAAAAAGTGCGCCATATACTTGGATGGGTGCAAGCAATGCCATGCACATCACACCTTCAAGCCTTTTCCCTTTGTTTTTCTCTTGATGGGCATGCATGCATGTGGGGGATAACATACCAATAGGGGCATGGCACACTTTTTGAGTGCACAAGAACTTAAAAAGTGCACATAAGGTGTTTGGGGGGTTAAAAAGTGCGCCCAAGGGAAGATAGGGGGCCCACCACAACTTAAAACACCCACTTGACTCATAAAGTGCACTTTTTGGCCAATCATGTTATGTTTCTTCATTGGGAAAGCAGCCAATGAGAGTGAGGCACCTTTTTGGAGTGCATGTTCACCTCAAAAGTGCGCCCAAGGTGCATGGGAGGTTGAAAAGTGCGCCTAAGCACTCAAATGTTGCATTCAAGCATGGTTTGGACTTGAAACTTGTCTGCCATAATGTTTCCTTCGCCTCAGAGTAAACAATCAGAAAAATTTTGTAAACCAATATATCAACATTCACATAAACATGCCAATTAATCAAATGAGACAATTTATAATACCTGAAAATGATTTCTTTAGATATGTTAATCCATACCCTTCACTTTTGCCTCAAGTTGTGCGTCGGTGAACAAAGTGGCAAGAAATATTTTCAACCACCGTGGACTAAACCATACTATGTATCATGAATATTATTAAAAATACCCTCACTTGATATTTTTTTAGGCTCTTAAATCTTCTAGGAGTGACCAGAATGCTCATTTGAATCTCTACGGGGATTAGGGATCTTCACCTGCACTATCGGGCCAATATCTAAAAATTCAGACAATAGAATCTCTCGTAACATTTTGAAACGTGAAGTAGGAATCCTTAGATTTCCAATGATTATCTGATCACCTTATGATTCATCTCAAGGCTTCTAATATGTTCCGAACAAGAAGACTAGCTTTTTTAGTGCTTTCATTTCCTTACACTAAGCTAAAAATAGCTCGATATTGCATAACTTTTTCCTAGTCCTGATTTTCTTCCCAGAAATTTCCTAAACTACCTAAAATGTTTACATCACTCTATCACACACTTCTTGGAGGAATTTTATCTTCTTGGTACATCCCCGGGAGGTGTTCATTAGGTGTAGAAGTCATGAGAATAGGCCTTTTTAGGCCTTCGGGAGCAACTCCTTCAAAATGAAGCTCAATGATCTCATGAATTGTTTCCCAAAAAATTACCTGCACATGAAACACACTTTAAAAATCTAGTTAGCACATCCCTCTTGGGCATGATGGGGTTTACATATTCAAAGATTGGCCGGGGGGCAAGTTTAAGTTACTCGGTTAAGGGATTTTTGAGTATGGGCTTAGTTGTCATGGCAATTTTTTTCAAATTTTCATGGTAGACCTTCTACATGACAACAACAAGCAAGGAGGTTTGGACAAGTTAATGAGTGAGAATTTTTTTTAACTCAAGCAAGCTAACGAGTAAGTATTTAGTGAGTAAGCTCAAACAAGTTACTCAGAATGAAGCTAATATAGCTCAAACAAGCTATTAAGTGTAAATTTGGTTTAGCTTCAGCATGATTAATGAGTAAGTATGTAAGGAACAAGCTAAACCAAGCTTCTCAGTACAAGTGTGATGTAGCTCAAACAAGCTATTAAGTATGCACTTGTTTTAGATCAAGCAAGCTTAACAAGGATGTAAGGAGTAAGCTCAAATGAGCTACTCGGTATGAGTGTGATATAGCTCAAACAAGTTATTGAATAGGCACTTAGTTTTAGCTCAAGCAAGCTTAACTAGTAAGGATGTAAGGTGTAAGCTCAAACAAACTACTCGTTATGAGTGTGATATCACTCAAACAAACTATTGAGTATGCTCATGGTTTAGCTTTAAAAAGCTTAACGAGGAGGGATGTAAGGAGTAAACTCCAAAAAGTACAAGTGTGATATAACTCAAACAAGTTATTGAGTATAAATTTTTCTTAGCTTAAACAAGCTAATGAGTCATAATCAATGTAAGGGTTGGATTTTTTTGTTTGATTGATTTAATTTTTTGACATTTGAGGAAGAAGTTTATGAGTATGGTTTTGTTTGTATTGGATTTGTGTTTGTGGAACACAATCTGGACTTTCAAACTAGAACATAATAAACACGTGTATAATCCAATTTTGATGAGAGTAATATGACAAAACTATCTTGTTTACAAACACCAAGAATTCGTGTTCATGGAATTTTTTGGCTCAAGAAAGGAAAAATCCATCAAGAAATTGATGTTTAGTAAATAATGCAACAATCAAAATGTCGTGAAATGGGTAGATGCAGGCTCTTATCTCTCCATACAAATGTGTATTTTGATATGTCTTATTCCTGATATACCAAATATGTACGGGGACATAAGTGGCACGGGGAACCCTTAGAATACTAGAAGAGACTCACCAATTCATTACTAACATGCTTAGAGGAGTAAACCACCACGTCTAATGCATATAATCTGTGAAAAGGTGGAAGGGTGATGGGGATAGTGATATGTGAATGGTGTCCTTATTTATCCCCAAATATTTATAAGGACAATGCCACCAACTTCGTTGTTACATCTATATTAGGCGTTACTCGCAGTAGTCTTAATCATGACAACATCACCTGTAAGAAGGGACCAAAGGTGAGGTAGATACTGAACGTTTTTTGAGACTAGGTCTCAAGTGTAATGCAAATGTAAATGTGGTAATGTGTGGTGGTGAAATCCACGTCACCAGTGTAGCGTAAGTGGTGATGAAATCCACATTCATTACGTGTAAATATAAAGTATGTAGTGGTTAACAGTAAGGTTCATTCCAACTTGAAATAAAAATATGAGCTGAAAATGAGAGCGTACCTTAGTATATTGTTTTTTTAAGCAATTTTTAAAATTTTCTTTAACCAAGGAAACCTATAGATAAAGTGTTAGGAGTTTTTTGTGTGATAAAAATTCCAAAGAAAGTGGTCATGCATGAAATGGATTAGTAATCATCCTGTAGAAAATGTGAGAAGAAAAATAAAAGCAAATGATCGTGGTCATTTCTGATTTTCAAGGTCGCTCAAGAGTGCGAGAAAAGAGCATATGTGGTTGGCAATTGAAAAAAATGTTAATGATGCAAACAAGTAGAACAATGAGCAAGATGAGAGTTGGATGAGAGAATGAAGCTAATATTAAAGTATGTTAATTAATTAAGTTATTTTCAATGAAATGACTAGTTAGTACAAAATATCGATTTAGGTTCTAAACTTTTCTTTGACTAAGGAGATTCACAGATAAAGTGTTAGGAGTGTGTTTGTGTGATAAAAATTTAGAACAAAGCGGTCATGCACGAAAATGGATTAGTAATTATCCTGCAAATAGAATGTGAGAAGAAGAATAAAAGCAAATGATAATGGTCGTTTCTGATTTTCAAGGTTGCTCAAGAGCATAAGAAAAGAGAATATGTCGCCGATGATCGAAAAAGATGGGAATAATGCAAACAAGCTGCTAAATGATAAAGACGAGGGCTAGATGAGAAAATGAAGCTAGATTGATTAAAAGTTGTTAATTAATTAAAATATTTTCAATGAAATGATTAGTTAGCACAAAAAAAATTAAATAATATACTGCAAATGTTTAATTACAATTGATGAGGAAGAAAATTGGATGGAAGGCAAAAAATTGTTTTACGGGGCCCGGGTGGCCTTCGGAGCTCAAAATGGATTAGAATAGAAAGATGCAAAAGAAACTATTGAAAATGACCTCTTTGGGTGTTACTTCCTTTGTAAAAGTCATTTAGAATCACTTAATGAGCATTGCGGAAGAAGAATTTTTTTTCCCCAACTAAGGTTTTTCTGGCTAAATTTAGTGCATGGTTTAGTTACGATTAACTAGTTAGAAAAGTTTTTTTAACTGCCAACTTTGGTAGTCCGACTATAAAGGTTTCCAAATTTTAATATAAAAATAGTGGGTGTAGGGATAAGATTGACCACTTGACCTATCGACCCCGACTATTCTAAAAATTTCCTATTTAACCAACTAAGCACTTAACCACTTATGCAAAGAAATTGAAAGAATTTGATTTTAAATAAAAATGAACAACTTACCTCGGAAACAAGCATGGTGAAATACGAATGAGACACGTGGCCAACTGTGAGGGCAACGGTATTAGGTTAGCAGTTTTTGTTTTGTTTTTGGACCTCACTATAACGTTGTTTGCAAGCTTTCGACCGTTGTTGTAAGGAGCTCATGGTGAGTATGGAAATTTGATCGAGTTTAATGGATTTTTATAAGCAAAGTTGAGTTCAAAGTTGCAGGGAGTCAGGATCATGCTTAGATTGGCGAAGATGAATGGAATATTTGAAGGCAGTCGAGAGAGAAGAGCAATTTGAAGACTGTAACCAAAAGGGTAGAGGCAGACATACCTTCGAGCTAAGGGATCGACTCGGTGTGTAGGGGAATGCCCAGAGTGTTGGGTTCAACAAGTGAGGATTTAAGGAATCGATGGAGCAGGAGTTGTGTGGGAGGAGTCAAAGGATCTTAGTGGTGCGAGGATGTATGGATCAATAGTGACTAGGCAATGGTTGAGCGGTGGAAGGGGTTAAACGGAGATTGGGTTAAACAGAGGTCAATTTGAGATCGGTGGTTGATGTAAGGATCAATGTTACAGGTTTGAGTGAAAATATGAGTTGGGAGAATGGGTAAATGACAGTCGGTGAGCAAGGATTTGATGAGTAGGCGGTCGGAGGGGTGAATGAATATGGCTCGACGGTGACAAAGTTTGACTCAGTGGTGCAAAGAGGAGTGAATGAAGATTGTTTGATAGTGGTGAGTGAACGGAGATTGTTTGACAATGGTAGAGTTTATATCGTTGGTGACTAAGATGGAGTTCGATGGAGATGAAATGAGAGCTAGCCGTGTTAGATGGGGTTTGGTGGAGCATGTTGGGGAGCTCGGTGGTGTTTGAAGGAGAGCTAGCCGAGTTGGATGGGGTTTGGTGGAATGTGTTAGGGACAACTTGGTAAGTTGGAAGGGGTTATGAAGAGATTAGGAGTTGAAATGAAAAGATGGGGATCCAGGAGCTTGATAAGGGTATAATAAAGTGAGATTCCTGAGTGTCGTGGAATTGGAAAAAAGGGGAATGTGCTCTCTAAAGCCATTGAGTAAAAACACCTCCAAATCGGTGCACAACTAACCAAATTTGTCAATAAAAATACTTGCAAAATACATGCAAAAACACCACAAAACACGAGAAAAACAACCAAAACTTCCACAGCGTAAAAGTTAGGTAAATAATCTTATTATTGCACGAAAATCACCACAATAAAAAAATAATATAATCACGAAATCAATTATAAATACAAAATTTGTAAGAAGGGTGTGGGAGTCCCATCGAGCATGCCAAAATGCGAGCAGTGAAACCTAGTGCATAACAGAAAGATAAACAAATCATAAGAAAACCTTCTCCTCCATATTCTCCTTGCAAACCTTGGATTGGGAGAAGACTTGAATGTGCCCAAAACGGATTTGAGTGTAGGTGCTCCTTAACACAAAACAACTTCACCACATGGATGATCCGACGATTTTTTCTTTGCACTGATTACAAATGGATGATAGACTTAGGATGGAGGATTTAGGGACTTAAGAGGGCATTAGAACGAGTTGAAACAGGAATGCTCTTTGCGAGGAATAGACAATATCTTAACTGGCTTAATTTCTCACTTGTTCTTGAAAAGGGTGGAGAAGGGCTCTATTTATAACCTCTAATGTAAGATTAATTAGGGAGACCTAATTAATCACGTTTTGGAAAAATAATTTGTGATTCGGTGAGTGGGGGACATGGAGAATGGATGAGAATTAAACTTTGATATTTTATTCAGAAGTGGGGAACATGGGGGGCTAGTGGAAGATTTGACCCATATATTTAATTCAAAAGTGGGTCATGGTGGAAAGTAGATGTGTCATGTGACGTGGATGATAAGGTGGAAGGTTTAATTAAAGGTTGATGGGAATTAATTAATTGGCTAATGTTAATTAATATTTTATGGATTTTTTTGGGAATGATGTGAGGAAATTGATTGATTATTGAGGTGGTAAAATTGAGGTGTCTACACATGAGTGATTAGCCTCTAAAGTGATTATCATAGTTTCGTGAAGGCCTTAGAGTAGTGTGAGGTCTTGGGGTTGATCCCTACACCTCCATAACACTTGATTTTTATTGAAAATTTCTTTCAAAAGATTTTTTTAATAGTGTAAAAAATGAAAATAAAAAATGGGGAAAATTGTTCAAAATAGGCCTTAAGGCCCAAAAAAAAATCTTTTTAAAAATTTTTGGGGGGCAAAAAAATTGCATTGTAATTCTAAAAATTTCCCTAAATTACTATAAAATTGCTCAAAATTGAAAAAATATTCCTGTATTACAAATTGTATCACAAAACCACGAGTTTCCAAAACTCAATAATTGCATTTGGTATTAGTGGCGCCTCTTGGTTACACTTAAGAGTAAAGTTACCATGTTGAACTATTGTATCCATTTCCAAATAAAGTTACAACAACAACATTTAGGCTTCGTCCCTATCAATCCTTGAGGAGAAATAAGGTTACTTTCACTCATTCAAACCTCCCTAAATTTCCCAATCACCTTGATTATTTGACTTAAATCCTTGTTGTCATTTGTTTTTGCAAGGGCAAACTTCAGCGATGAAACATGACAACTATACCCTAGTGTTAAAATTTTTGCTTATAAACCCTCCTGAGCACTCCTCAGGATCAATTCTCCCTCTATGTCAGGCCTATGGCAATCCTCCAAGTGCTCATATGTGTTTTAGTTACCTTTTCCATGTGTTGGAAAGATGAAAACAAGTTCACGAAGTTCTTCCGAGATAGTGCCTTTCAAGGCAAATTTTTCAATAGACTTAGAAATGGCTATTTATAGCCTTTCTAAGACGGGTGTGCATACTAAGGAGAAGAGTTGAAGGCCCAAATTCATCTGGAAATGGTAATGAGGAGATAAGAACATATTTCAAGTTATTTAAGAAATTTTAGAGAATATTTTAAGGTTTAGGGATAATTTCATTGAAAGCGGGTTTTTGAAGCGTGAAGGAGCTTATAGTTCAAAATAAGCACTTAGGCTTCAGAAAGATGATTCTGGGAGATCCGAAATGAGTAGGAGACCGAATATATATATCATTGGGAAGGTTAACTCAATGTCCCTACATGGTTTTATTTTCATATTTTTCACAAGACCCAGAAACTTCTTTCCACATCTCATTCTTGGCAGGACACGCCATGTGCAATCTTGAGAAAGAAGAATATTTTTGAGGGGGTTACAGGAAGCGTTATATCTTGAGAACCCATCCAAATTTCTTCAAAAGGATCTTCGGGATATCACAATAACATAAGGTTTCATCAAAAAAATTCCTCCTGGAACTCCGGCAACTTCGTCTTCAAGGTTCTTCCCGAGGTAAGCCTTATCGTACATTAGTCATTTTCTCGAGTGCCACATGTTAGCATGAAGGTTTAAGCATAATTTTCTCTCCCTTCTCATCACATCCTAAGGGGATAATAAGGACACAAAAATGTGTCCCCACTGCACTATTTAATCCCCTAGACCCCATCACATGACCTTAAGAAGCCTCAATAAGCCCTTTTTCTTTAGATTTCTAACCCCCTCGCCTTGTGAAACCCTCATCTTGCCACTTGTCATCATAAGGCTGAGGTGACAATTTTCTATCATATCCATCACTAGAGGAAAAAGAAAATGGGGACACAATAATTTTCAACCCGTATTCTGTGCATGGTTTTTTCATTTGACCTGGTTTCAGCCCCCGGGTGCTAAATGCTAGTTGTTCTCCCTCATCTGGCAGGAAATCAATGATCGCCACTTGTCATCATAAGGCTAGGGAGAAATTTTGATTTCCTTTCCATTCCAGTCCTCAGGGGAAAATGGGGAACAAAAAAATTTTCCCCATTCCAAGAAGTTTTAATAAACCAGAAGTTAGAATTTTTTAAGTTTCCATTGCTCCATCCTCCATGTGCTTCCTCATTCCATCTCTCACTCCATAAATGCATTCACTCATGCTCACCACCACTGACAACTCAAAAACTCACAATTTAAACAAATATAAACTATATTTTCAAACCATTAAACAACTTTTAAATATGGTTCATAACATTCAAGCACTGAAAAACCCTCTTTTGTGCCCTAATCTCCCAAGCCAAGTTTCACTCATAACTCGTGTTCTGGAACTCCAATTTCCATGAGATTTTAACCATGGATTCCTTGTGTGAATGCCTTTAATAAGAGTATTTTCATGTCTTAATTCATTCCCTCATTTATTTTTTTATATACACATGAATTTTCCAACAAAAAATCACCTTTTCTCAAATCTACACAATTCCAACGAACAAAATCCCCTGAAAAATGGAGCAAATCCTTGAAATGAATTATGTAAACTTCTGCAAGTGGTTTCACTTGAATCCATGACATCGGGAATACCACTTTATATTTTTAGTAAGTCCCTACCACATATCTTACTAAAAATAGTAAGTCAGAGGAAAATTTGGTTTCGGGTATCGCAAGACACTCCTTTAAGTGCAAAACAGTCAAAAGTGGCAAATTTGACAAAAATTAGCAACAGTGGTATGAAAGGGCACCCATGTGAAACATGCTAAAAATATTAAATGGTCAAAATGAAGATCAATATTGATATCATAAGACTCCTCATCTTCATGTCTTTCTAATTCAAGCTTTCAAAAAGGTCAAATCTTCAATTTGCAATGCAAATGTTTGTCTTCACGGATGTGGTGAACATAATGTATCTTAACGATGAAATGTCAATTTTGGAAGTTCCTATAACTCTCCACCTATCAATAAGTAGTGACCATCTCTCTAGATACCTTGTCCTCATGATGAATGTTAATGAAAAATTCATGCTTATGGAGGAGTGAAAGATGAATTGTGACTCATATGGATTGGCTCCTAATTTTAGTCATCAATGTACTCGAAGTGGCAGGGATCATCATGAGTTGCATTGTGTACAAGAAATTGTTTCAAGTTCTCATTCATATGCATAGATTATTCAAGAAGGAATGGGTAGTGTTGTTTCATGGTTTGTTCATGGTTGTTTCAAGTGAAAGAGGGGATTCCCTCATTTTCTCACAATGGTCTAGTGATCAAGTGTTTCTCACTTATTCTCTCAGTGTACCGAACATGGCCTACAATTGTTGATCATTCAAAAGGAGGTTTCTCATGGTGCACAAGAGTTCAAGGATACGAGGTTTTCATAATTTAGGATGAGACTTCTTTCATTATATAGGGCCATAGCATTCTTAATTTAGTGTTCATGATTGCATCGAAGCATTCTATTGGATCATGTCACATGAGTGGATTCTCTTTAACACCAGTGGAGTTGATCTTCATCACAGGCGGAGGCATATTCATCCATGCTTTGGAGAATTTCTCCTTTCTTATCCTCTCTCATTCTTTCTCCCTTTCTCTCCCCCTTTCTAATTCATTATTGAGTATAATCATTGTATTTTGTCTCATTCAGTTAAGTGACTTTCTAAAGTTATATTTTAAAAGTCCCTTTGATTTGTAAAAAGGGAACTTAATTTTCACTTCCTAGGAAGATGTAAAGTCACAAGTAAATGATAACATGAAGAGTCATGTGGGGGGAGATGAGGAGGTCAATTCACGTTGTTATAAATTGGGATGGATTCTCCATTCTAAGGGATCCTAAAAATTTAGTTCTTTGTAGACAATGGTGGATTGTGATTTGGGTGTTGAGCTTTGTATCTCCAACACATGAAATGAAGCTACATTTCTTCCATTCTCATTTTTCTATTTGTTCTTCTATTTCTCTTTTATGCACTTTGCAGGGATAGTGATCAAAAAATAATTGTATATCTTTGAATATGAATCTAAGAACTGTGTGTCTAGGTTTTTTCTTCTCACTAGATGGCTTCATTGTTACTTTTCTCTATAATGAATGTTGAAATACTCTGGTTATTGGGTGTGAATTATAGTTATTCCTACTCACATAAATAACCTTCCTTTGTCTAATTTCTCTCCTTAACCCCTCATTGTTGTAATTTCCTCCCTTATACCTTGTACAAACATTTTTCCACAGGTTTAGTGGAGTGTTCCTATTTGATCCCCGACCTATTCGGCCAACCCACAACATTTAGATAGGAGTAGATAAGTTTACATTCAATAATGGGAGTTACATCATTCAATGTAGAGGGGCGTAGCCCTGTAAGCGTTGGTGCAAACACCTAATTTTCCATATAGACAAATTATTTCACCAAAAATCATGACATGTGTTTTCAACCACTAAACAAGTATAATTTATTGGACGAATCCCTTTCACTTACTATATTGGTACCATGTATCACTATGATCTCATGTACATTAATGCATTTATTACGCACTTTTGAATATATTGACAAGACAAACTTCTTTTAAGTACCGACATGTATATTAGAAGGGTTTGTATATAGTAGGTGTGGTATATCAAAACCACAGTATATAGAAAGGGTGACTTATTTGGAATGATACAAAACCCATCCATCTTTCACAATTTGCAAAAATGGTTGCAAATACCCTGGAATTGTTTTTTTATAGATTCATAGTTCTTGAGAGGAGAAAATCATGCTACTTGGAAAACAAAAAATCAAAACACAACTTAAATTTGAAGACATTTGGAATGTAGCTAATGAATCCCTAGTTTGAATTGAAAATGATGTTTCTATGCAATGCAATGACATTTTAACAAAGCCATTAAGATGACCAAGTTGGCGTTATTGTTTGGAGTTTCAAATGAGGTGTAACCCCGCATTCATGATGCTATAATGGCCAAGGAAGAATGGGATAAACTCAACACAATGTACAAGACCAAGAATCATAATATAATTCTCAACCTCTAAAGTCAATTACAAAGTCTTAAATTGACAAGTGATGAAAATATTCAAGCCTTATTAAGGCACATTGCAATATTGAGGGTGTCACTCCTTGCATTATAAGTGGAAGTTTCAGATGAATTTCTCATACCAATAGTATTGAAAATATTTCCCTCCTTCTACATGATCTTTTTGACCACTTTGAATGTCACATTATGAACACTGACCTTTGAGAAGATGGTGAACATGTTGCAACAAGAAGAATCCATGCACATGGTTGAAGAAGAAGATGAGCATGCTCTAACTTCACATTAGAAAGGGATAAAGTTTGTGGAGTCATTAAAAAAATAGAAGCAGAGTAATCAACATAACCATTAAGGGAACAAACAACATAAACAATGTCTCATTTATGGTAAGAAAGGCCATGAATTGACAAATTATTGGTATAATGTATTCCAGTAGGGATCATCCAGTGGCAAAGCCCAATAACCAACAATCATCGCAAATACAAAAATAATTCTTGGGGACCAAAAAAGGGAAATCAAAAGGAAAAGGAGCGACGCCAAGGCAACATTGCTAATAAGGAAACAAACCCTTTAATGAGGATTTCTTGTATGTTGTTCAATCACATGAGGAATCGACTTCACAAAGTTCTATATGGTATGTTCACTTGAGTGCAACCTTGCACATGATTGGGAGAAAAGATTGGTTCTTTAGTTTGAGAGACACACCCAACACACATAATTTTTCATTTAGTGATGATAGCTCCTACAATGTCCAAGGTATTGGTAACATCTCATTACCCCTTGGAACACATGGATACAAAAAAACAAATGTCTTATATGTCCTAAGACTTACCAAGAATTTTCTCTTTGTTAGTAAACTACTATAGCACAAACTGAAATTTAATTTTGTTAGCAAAGGAAGTAAAATGATGTGCTTTATCTGAGATAATACTAAGAGCCTGAAAATTGTTGCATGAGCATTTCACATCAAGTGAATTTTCCAAATTGATTTTGTTTTAAGAAAAAATTATAAACTTCTTGCAAAGGATTCAGAGTCAACACACTTATGGCACAAAAGATATGGGCATGTAAGTTTTAGATACCTCTCTACACTCATCTATTATAATATGGTGAGAGAATTGCCTCCACTTAAGAAACATACTAATAAATTCCTCAGTTGTCTAGGAGGTAAACAACATCAAGAACCATTTGGAAAAATTACCTTTCACACTTCTAGAAAGTTAGATTTGGTGCACACCAATATTTACAGATAGATGAGACCTAGTCATGTTGGGTTTCTGTATTCCATGCTCTTTATTAATGATTACTCATGCAAAATGTGGGTATATTACATCATAACCAAAAACCAAGCCTTCCACATGTTCAAGCAGTTCAAAGTGTCTATGGAAACTAAAATTGATCATAAAATTAGAACTCTCTGCTCAAATTGAGGGGAGGAATACACTAGAAATGAATTCTCATAATTTAAAAAAATAAAATGGTATTTGACATCAGCTAGCTCCACCTTACATGCCATAACAGAATGACGTTACAAGAAAGTGGAATCAAACTATCATAGAAATGGTGCGTTGCATGATTGAGATTTAGGTTTGGAGAAAACATAATAGGTATAAACAATTAAAATAAAAATTTATCTACTGAACGAAGTTCCCACTACAACTCTTGATGGAGTGACTACACAAGAAGCATGGTGAGGGCATAAACCATCTATAGCTCATCTTCAAGTTTTTGGATGTAAGTCTAGCATGCATATTCCCAAAATAAGATAACAAAAATGGATATGAAATCTAAAAAATACATCTTCTTAGGGTACAATGAAGAGACATTAGGTTATAGACTCATGGATCCAAAAACCAGAAATATATATATATATATATCAGTAGGGATGTTGAGTTTCATGAGAAGAGTGAGTCAAATCCACCTTCCATAAGCTCGCCTAATGAACAAATAAGTTTTGTTTTAAAAGTAGAAGGTGACCTAAGTTTTGCTGACAACGGTGATGATCTAGAAGGTCCACCACTCATAGGAAGAACTTAACATATGCCAAAATAGTATACTAATGTGATATGAGATGTTAAGTTAGATGGAGTCCTGAATACATCCACCACTAGACCAAGGACTCACATTATGGCTTGAGACAAGGTCAAATTGCCTTTAATGAGTACAATTGTTGAATATATTAAACCCTCTACAACTTAGGAAGCATTAGGGTCAAAACATTAAAAAAATTCCATGAATGCAAGATATCACACATTTTTTTATAACACATGGTAGCTTGTAGATCGTCCATTGGGGAAAAATCCAATCGGTTATAGATGGATCTTCAAGACAAAGTACAAAGCAAATGGAAGTATAGACAAACACAAGGTGAGACTCATAACAAAGGAGTGTGCTTAAAAAAAGTTATTGGCTATGAGGAGACGTTTACTCCCACGACTAAGATAAAAACTATCAGGATGATATTTTCTCTAGCTTCTCAGTTTGGTTGGAAAGTCCACCAAATGGATGTAAAAAGTGCCTTTCTAAATGGAGATTTGTAAGAAGAAGTATACATGACTAAACCAAAAGGTTTTTTCATACATGGAAAATAAGAAAAGGTGCATAGACTTATAAAATCAATGCATGGTCTCAAACAAGCTCCCCTGGCATGATATATCAAGATTGATGAACATCTCACTCATCACGGGTTCTAGAGGAATCATATGATCCAAATCTCAGCCTCAAAAAACAAGGGGGGATATTGTAATTCTTATTTTATATGTTGATGAACTGGTCATCACTAGTAGATCTTAATTGATCATTTAACACAATTGATCTCAAGATACTACAATATTGCCTTGGATTGGAAGTATGGTAAAATGAACACCACATTTTTTGTGTCCCAAACCAAATATGCCAAGAAAATGCTAGAGAGGTTTCATATGTTGGGCAATGAACCATTTGTGACACCCATGGAGGAAAAGCTTCATTTGTCTTACAAAGATCCATCATTGCACGTAAATGCCACTATTTATCGACAATTGATTGGGAGTCTCATTTACCCGACACATACTAGGCTAAACATCAAAAATGTTGTTAGCATCTCTCATGGTTCATGCAAGAGCCGATAATTAGTCACTTGAAAGAAAACAAGTGTATTTTGAGGTATTTTAGAGGAACTATGGATTTTGGCCTAAAATATAAGAAGAATGATCATTTCTTCTTAATAGGGTATTAAAACTCAGATCATGCAGGTAATATTGCTGACAGGAAATCCACTTATGGATATGTGTTCTCTTTGGGATTTGGTCCATTTTCATGGGGGAATAAGAAACAAAACTTGGTTTCTCAATCATCCACTGAAGTGGAATATCATGCTGCAAGAGGATTTATTTGCAAAGTGATATGGTTGTGTTGCATACTTGAAGGACTAGGAATACCACATAAGCATCCGATCATCTCGTGTGTTGACAATGAAGGTGTTATCAAACTTGTTCACAACCTAGATAAGAACATATATAACACGTTGAGGTAAAAGTTCATTTCATACACAAATATGTTTTGTAATACAAGAGACTCCACTATTTCCTGACATAAGAACGATGTGTAGATGTCCTCTCAAAGTCACTTGTATAGAATAAATTTGAGACATTTAAAGAATATCTCTCATGTTCTCTAGAGACAATGATGAATTAAGGCAGGGAATGTTAGGACAAAATTAAATCATTTTTTGCATATGTAACATAAAGTTGTTCAATTATAAAACAACTTTACTTTGCTATTTGTGGGTAGTATATATTTAGGTCTGTAACTCCTTTGTGTTATTGCGCTCCCTATTTTTAGGGATTGCCACATGCAATAGTTGTTAAACAAACCTCTTTTAATATATTTCATTGTTGAATAGGATATCATTTTGTTCAAGTTGATAGGTAATGCAAGGTTTTCCAAGTATTAACAAAAGTCTTAGTGGGTTACATTCACTCAACCATTTCATTTTTCTGGGTGGAGACAATATTGTTGCTATCAATACCAAGGACTTTAATGCTCGGATTGAGCTTGATGAGAAAAGAAAACTACTAAAAGTGCTCGTGGATCAAACAATCTTGTGTTTCCTCGTACAACTTATTGAGATGATTTATCCATCGTCAGTAGCACAAACGCTCGTGGTAGCGATATGGTGAAAATGCATTGGAATACACGAGTATGTGGTGGGCTTGACCATTGTCATTCCTAAAATTGCATACTAAGACTATGTAAAGCTTATTCATTTGATAGAAAAATACGAGGTTCTCAAAGCCACTAAGGTATTGCTTGTAGTATTGGAAGCCATTTTTTAGGTGACTTTTGTGATGGAAAAATGTTCAACCCGTTGGCCACCTTGAAACTTAAAGAGGACTTAGATATGGTAATTCCAGAAAAATTATTTGTATAGTTTGCTAAATCACATGAGTTTGGACTAATATATTGGTATAATTCATTTTATGGAGTGTTGCACTCCATAACAGACACACTGCTTGTTGATGCCCTAGGATGCCAAAAGTTATCTACGATTTCATTTCAATCAATGACAATGTAGATAGTTGTACAAAACATGAAAGCTGATACATATTCTTGCATTTTGATTTATGAAGTAAACAATACGATTTTAGGGTAAAAACTTTGCAAATAAAAATAATGTCATCAGGACAACTTCTAGCCCATTACCAAAGATGAAAATGATGAAATTTATATAGATGTATAATTTCAACATTAATTAGGTGTTCTCCCTGAAATTCAAAGTTTGATTAATAATATATACATTTGTTTTATATCCCTTTAATATAATTTTAAAAATCCAGATGTAATAACCCATGAACATGATTCCTTCGAGAACTCTAGATAGTTGTATATGAATACACAATAAACAATAATTTGATACTCAATTTTGTAAATATTAAAAACGAAGAAATAGAGGAAGATTTTATTGAATTTGATAAATTAGAAGATTTAGTTAGCAATAACTGGGATATATTTAAGACTATATTATAGTTTTTAAGATAGATAAATTTGTATACATCGTGTTGAGCTCTATGTTGCTGCCCAGAGCTAGTGGAGGGGTTTGAGTAACAACCACGAGGATTAGATGAATACAAGTTCTTCAAGGGACAATCATATTAAAGGGGAAGAAACCGATCAGATTGTAACTTCTCTCATGAATAGGAGCATGAAAGAGCTTAAATTGCACGGAGAATTGTTCTCTTTTGGAAAACTTGAGTTGTATTTGTAATCACAAGTTTTGATCTCTTCTAATTTTTTTGTCGTTGTAAGTTTTAGGTGATTAGCAATCTAAACCTTTTCATATTATCCTTATGGAAATCATTTACAAGAACCTTTTAGATTTTATCTCTGAAAAGATCACAGAGTTTAATCATTGACGTGTTCATCGCCTCAAACATACTTGCTTGCAAGTGATGCAATTACTACCTACCTAGTTTTATTGGGCATTGAAGGCGCGGGCCCCTATTTTTTTTCCTCGAAAGAACCCAAACATAAAAGTCCACTTTTCCGTTCAATCTTAACAATGAAACGCTACGTAATACCGCGTCAGATTTGGCCCGCATTGACTCTGAATTTTCGCCATAAACAATTCTAATTAGAAGGTCCGGACTCCGCAGCCTTGGATTTGGTAGCAAAGAAACCAAAAAAATGCACTTATGTTTTTATTTTTGTATAGGATATTTTGCATTTAGCTGGCGAGAACAAATTAATACACAGGTACGCGGATCGGATCCTTAAATGCATTTTTTTCCATTACTGCGAAACCTAATGAAACCGATTTTGCAAATTTCGAATCGCTAGCAGGAGAGGCTTCAATCTTTGTGAAGGGCGGGATATTCAAGTTTTGAAATTGTTAAAATTGGGTTGCTAGCAGGAGGGGCTTTGATCTTTGTTAGCGAACGGATCATTTTTGGCTAAGATCGGATTTCAAAGGGCAGATCACTTCTTTCCCGGAAAGAGAGGCTTCTTCTTTTAACTTTTGTGGAGTTTTTCACCGGTAAAGTGTGCATTTGTTTCATTTTGACGATTTCAGGCTTGTATGAATGATTTTTTGTGCTCTTTTTTTTGGATTGAAAAGATCTTTTTTGTTTTGTTTTGCGCTTTCAGCTACTTTTGATGGCTTAAAGCGGTTAAATATGATAGTAGCCAAAAAAATGGAGTTTCAAGTACCTGAATTTGAATATTTTGATGCCGTTTTATCTCTGTTACTATGATACAGGGTTGATTCCTCTAGCGTTTCCCATTTTTTATTTAACTGCCAATACGGCACAGTATTCTATAGTTTTTCGGCACATTCATGGTATTTTCCTCAAATTTAGCTTATAATTTGCCGATTGTCATGTAATTTCCCTGCTTTTAGATCGATGTTGGAAATCTTGGCCTAAAGATTGGTTAAAAGTGGAAGCAGAAATGTTATGAGCTTAAGAAGGCCGAATTTGAATATTTTCATACATTTGTAAGATCTGAAAACAAAATGTTGTGGGGATCCTTTAATTCTTTTTTATTTTTTTAATTTATGTTCCAGCAGAGTATGCTGGGGTTTATCGCACATCTCTATTAGCTTTTCATCAAATTTAGTGTATAATTTGTTGGTTTTCATGTATTTTGCGTCATTTTCGATTGATGTTAAAAAAATCGACTTCAAAAGCGGTTAAATTTTGAAGAATTGGAATATTGGAGTTTAAATTACACCCTGATTCTGATAGCTTGATATCTCTTCTAAACTTGTGGACAGAATTATGAGTTGATCCCTTAGAATTTACCTCTGTTTTGTTTTATTGACGTTAAGCACAATATTATGTGGGCTTATTCGCACACGTCTGTTGCTGTTGCTTCAAAGTTAGCGTAAAATTGCGGATTTTCATACAATAGATCGATGTTTGAAAATGCGGCTTTAAAGCAGGTAAACATGGAAGAATTGAAAAAAATGGATTATAAAGACTGATTTGTATATTATGATACATCTCGTATGCATTTAATTATAGTTCTGGTTTGATCCCTCAAGAATTTCTAACTATTTTGTTTCTTTGACGTTACGGCACAGAATCCTGTGGTTTATCCGCATAGTGCTATTGAATCGCCCTCTAAAATAGTGTAGAAATGCCAATTTCCATGAAATTTTCTTCCTCAGAGATTGGTGTTGGAAAACATGTCTTTAAGAGGAGTAAAACTTGGAAGCATGCACAAAATTGGAGTTTAGGTACTTCAGTTTTGAGATCTTGATACTTCTTCTAGGCCTGCAAGCAGAATGTTGCTTTAATTCCTCTTGAACTTCAAATTAGTTGATACTAATTTGTTTCATTAATGTTCCAGGACGCCATTCTATGGTTTATCAGACATTTCTTTTGAACTGCCCCGAAATTTTGTTTAAAGTATTCCTATTTCCATGTGACTTGCTTCCTTTACGCTCCAATATGCTAATTTGTGGTTTATCCATATATTTTTTTTCGCTTGTTTTCAAATTAAGTGTCGAATTTGCTTGTTTTTGTATAACTTGTTTCCTTTTGAAATTGAAATTGATTGTTCTTGCATTTATGAGATCATTGAAAAAATCAGATAACATAAGAAAACAGAAATGTTCACATAACGAGATACAAGAGAAAAAGATTAGATTCAAAGTATTCTTGTTTCCACCTGAAGGTTCGATTTATCCTACTAATATTGGGCAAAATTCCCCCCATCTCTTCTTCAAAAAGGGCAAGCATAGAGTGAACTCTCTCTGTGAGAATATGTGGCTGGATGTCTCTATAAGCAGACAGTGAAGTTCACAAAAATGAGAAAACTTTAAAGAAAATACTTTGTATTGAGACTATAGGCAAATTACATTGTCTATACACTTTGATTGGTCCTACATACTAATTTGTTTCAAAGAAAACTAAAATTCGCCATCGTCGTCATCATAAGCTAAGAATTCGATGATGAACTATTGTCTCCACTATCCCTGATGTACAGAATAATCATCCCTTCCTAATTCATTATGCATTGCCCATCTACCTATCTCACACATAAGTTTCTGTGAACTAGTTGTCATTTTAGGTTAATATTGGAAATTTTGACTTTACGCCTTTTAACTGGGGTATCCGTATTTTGAAGCGATATTGCATTTATGTCTATTATCCACATACTTGGCTTTCGATTATCTGCAAAATTTCTCAAGTCTTATTGGTTGTTGTAAAGAGTCTCGCATGAGCCGTGAAGGGACGAAGTCGCCTCGATTCGAAAGCATGCAATAGGGGTGGGGGAGTGCCCATATCTAGATAGGGGGCCCTCACCCTCTATAGAGATAAGGGTTCGGTTCACGCATACCCCATCTATTCTAGATACCCTCGACCGACTACCGACTAGAGTGAGTTGGGGTGGACCCTCAACACTGATTAGATTCGCTCATAGTAGAGGGGGGAGTGCCAGGAAAGGAGTGAATCACTAGTTTTGAACGTTCCAAAATTGGTGGCACAAGCAACTTAAGATCTGCACTGCATGGGGGATGGTTGCTGTATGTGTACGTATAGATAGGGGCCACAATAGAGTAGCTAAGTTTTCAGATTAGGTCCTTTGAACCTTCTTTTCAATTTTGTAACCATAATTTTGCCATTGAACTAAAATGTTTGTAACATCCAGAGCTTATGACATGGCAAATCTTATATATCTCATGTGATTGGTGAAACATGTCTATGAGTAGTTTGAATCCGCTGAATAAAAAGTTCAGCCTACTAGAAGAAGAAAATAAACTTGTAGCCCTGTAGGGCATGTCAAGATGTGCTACAGACTACCATTGAAAACTAATGAAAACTCCAAGACGTCTATGGCTGGTTGAGCTGTGAACTGACTGATCCAATTTGCAGGAGCAATCCAAGAGGCAACATACTGAAATACAAAAATTAACGTGTTATGTGTAGAACAAATTCATGTTGTTATGTGTAACAACCAAAGTACTGATATAACATCGAGTTATAGACACATAGAAAGCTAGATGGACAGTAAGAACTGAAACAGATAATGTCATTAATCTGAAATTTGTGTACATGCAAAAATGTGGATGTATCCGTCCACAAGAAACTTCTCTTGTTTTAGGCCTATATACATATATATTAAGAAAATTTTGAATACATAAGAATAAAATATGGGGAAGATGAATCGGTTCATCTCCCTACTGGTATAAGATGGTTGGCATTGCTTCCAGGATGCTGGTGTTGTTTGGCATCTAGCACCAACTCAAATCCAACTTAGCATAAATGCTTAGGTGGAACATGTAGTGCAGGATGCTGTCACAGATGTTTAGTTTTTGTGTTGATCTGACACCTAGTTCACTTGATTATGAGTATGTTGGATGTGTTATAATCTGTCATTCGATGTTCCAGGATGACAGTGACTGCATATCCTTAACAGTTGTGCTAGTGTTCTGAAAACTGACCTTCCAATTGCAAGTGGAATGATTTAGAACACTATGGCTTTGTTATCCTGTGAGATCCATAATGATTTCCAAAGATGACTTACAGACTTGGAGTGATTATGCTAACCTGTAACTCATCAATGGCTATTGAGGAAGTTATCTGCCCAAAATGGGGATTGGAAAAAACATATAAGATGCATCTGTAATCATGCCTATGAGCCTTTATGAAGCTAATTAAATCTTAAACTGGGGTAGACAATTATGGAAATTGACAACTTTGTTGCTTTCTTCTTATGCTATATTACCAATTGAAATAGCTGCAAATAGGATATCATTTTATAAGGTATGCATCTTCAATTTTGGATTGGGATTGCAATAAGCGAAGGGGCTTTAAATTTGAATATATCACAGTTTTTTTCCCCAATAAGTATCTATTCAAGTGTATTATGGCTTGGACTATAGTGCTCATCTCTTGCTTGTGTGTAGAGTGTTGCTGCATCTCTGGATTACATGTTTTTTATTGATAACAAAAAGGATTCACTTGTTGAGTAAGAACAACTCCCATTGCATGCATAGATGCTTTGTTGCAATTTCAAGTGTTAGCTGCAAGTTTGGAAATGACAGAACTTGTATAGAGCATATTCTCTGTGTCAGCAGCTACACCAATGTTTCACAGCTTGCACGATAGCAATCATCTCTCGATTGTTTTGCTGCAAGAAAATATATTGTTGATTTTAGGTTTGTTTGAGTGTTTTTGGTGCTTTTTTTTGGCTCTTTGAGTGACTTCTGATGGTTTAAAGTGGTTAAATTTGTTGGTAGTGGAAAAAATTGGAGTTTCAAGTACTGGAATTTGAATATTTTGATAGTGTTCTATATCTGCAAGTATGATACAGGGTTGATCCTTCTGGTCTCCCTTTTTTCTTTCACCGATGTCATGGCACTGTATTATGTGGTTTGTTGGCACATTTCTGTTGTTTTTCCTCAAATGTAGTATAAACTTTTCTGATTGTCATTTAATTTGTTTGCTTTTAGATTTATGTATGAAAAACAAGCTTTAAAAGTGGAAGCAGATTTTTTTTTAGCTTAAGAAACTGAATTTGAATATTTTGATACTTCTTCTAGACCTGAAAACTGAATGCTGTGTTGATCCCTTTGAATTATTATTGTAATTGTTTTTTGTTTATTTACGTTCCAGCACAGTATTCTGTGGTTTATCGCATATTTCACGAGTTTTTCCTCAAATTTAGTGTAGAATTTGGCGATTTTCATGTATTTTGCTTTCTTTTTCATTGATGTTGGAACATTTGATTTTTGAAGCAATTAAATTTGAAAGAATTGAAATATTGGAGTTTAAGCACCCTAATTCTGATATCTCGTTTAAACCTGTAAACAGAATTCAGGTTTAAATCCCTCGAGAATTGCCCTTTATTTTGTTGATTAGTAGTATGCCCACATTTTGCATGAGTAATCATCAACATAGAGCTGGAAATATTGAAACCCATTATGACTAGGTCTCATAGGTATGCAAAGATCGGTATGCACCAAACCTAATTTGGTGGAAGCTCTAAAGGTACTTGTACCAAATGTTGCTCTATGTTGTTTTCTTGCTAGACAATTGTGTGGTAGAAATTTGTATTCTTCTTTAGTGGTGGAAGTCCTCTCACCATGTCATGATGGTTTAGTGAAACCAAGTCTCCAAAACTCATGTACCCATTATCTGCGGTGTCACAATTGTGTCGAGTCTGAAATCCTTTGCAAGAAGTGCTTGATTGTTCTTATAAGCAAAATCAAGTTAGAACATTTTGCCAACATCAGATGCTTTTGCAACTATCTTTGAGATTTTTGAATTATCTTTGATGAAGCACATATTTTTTCCGCATTTGCAGTCAAAATCAACTTTCAAGTTGTGTTTCAGTAGTTGAATGACTAAGAGAGGATTTTTGGTGAGTCCTGGAACATATAGGACTTTAAAGATTTTTATGCCGGAGGCGTTCCCTATTGTGGGACTTGTCCAAAATTACACCCCATGTAATTTTGAACAACTCATCAAAAGGACTTAACCATTTTATGCCCATGATAAAATCTTCAGGAAAACTAATTCAGTTTACTCGGGGAGATGCACTAACTTAGTGTTCTATGGATTCTCCTAACCCGTGGAGAAAAAGAAGTGAGAATCTGCAGGGAATTAGGTGAAAATTGGTAAAATTTTAGTGTTGAGTGACATCCCCTTCAACATTTGCAACACTAAGGGAAGTAAGTCCCTTGTGAGGTCAATTTCAATAGGTATACCACCGCAGAGTTTCTTATCCATGGAAAATTGGAATAAATTAACTAAGTTCAAAAGTAGCATAGAACAGTAACTTAGTGTTCTGCATAGATTAAATAATTTATAACATGTCAATAGGTTTTCTCAGAACCCGTGAAACAAAGTAAAATAGCCGATATGGACAAAAGATGCGGGTCAAAGAGTTAGAACCTCGCGGATGGTGTGAATTATTTCTACTCATCAACAAAAGCAACGGGGGAAATTTGTGGAGGTCCACGGAGGAGGAAAATTTGAAACGTCGCGGTGAAAGCAACGGGACATAGCGGTGAGACCCGTAGTAAGATCTCAAATCCACGTCTAGACTCCGAACCAGAGATCCAACTGGCCTCAACAACTAGAATTTAATGAAGTATGGCGCTCGTTCTGTGAAGTCTGATGGCATGCAATAGACTCAAGGGTTGTCATGCTATGGTTGTTGGCATCTAATCTAGGGGTGTCACTATTCCTATACTACAAGTAAATTTTGCAATAATTCATAGCACTCACACTTATTCAATACAATTTCAAAGGGGACGGTTCTAACTCAACAATCCTTTCTCCTCTCTCTTCCTTCTCTTTCTTCATTCCACAAATTATATGAAGTGTAAGCGTCTGTGCACACTTTATAGGGGTTCTTCTCCTTTTTCCTTAACATATTTTTGATCTATTCTATGTGAAACTCAAAAATTCATGCTTGTCGACCTCTGTAACTTGCGAATGGTGATTTCATTGCCTCAAATATGTATGTAAGCTATTGAAGATTGATTAATGCAAGTGTGGTTTAGCTCTTTCCTTCGAATACAATGTGTTTGATGTGAATATTTCACCTTCTTGCATGTTTCATGTTCTTCCTTAGACTTGCGTCTGAACTGTGTGCATTTTCATGATCTCAGCCTCGCGTTTTACATCTTTGTCATCTGGATTTGGGAAAGTTCCACCTTCTTTTGGTGCTATCGCTTCCCCTTAGCTCATGATTTACCTTTCTTGCATCTCTCCTTGGTCCCTTAGAATTGTTAGAGTAGGAATTGATTGTAGGAGTAGTTTTAGACTTAGAAGTAGGTTCTATTATGCGGGTTTTCCAAATCTGCGTGACAAGGAAGCTGGCCTTCTCTGGAGGTTTGTCTTAAGCCGCAAGTCCCATACTTGGAGACAGTCCCATGTTGCCTCAAAATCCTAGATCTTCATCATTCAGGGCAGGGTGCAATTTTGAGCTCCAACAGGACTCTTTGTCAGAAAAAGTCAAGTCTTTCTGACAAAGAATTTCCCAACACTGGAAAAAAAATGATATCTACTTCTCGTAAGAATGTCGTTGTCATTGTTATGTGGTGGACGCTTTTTGTCTCTTACTTGAGTGTCTCCCTTTGATTTAATGCATTGCCTTCAATTTGATGCATAGTTGGAAACTCACCTACTACAATTTGATCTTTTTGAGCTCGTCAAAATATCTCGAACCGTCATAGCCGGCTATATATGATAACCTTATTGTTGATGTTTTTACACAGGCAAAAATGGATTGATATATGCATAGTTTAGGCACAATTTACATGGTTCAAATGGCAAATAACAACATATTTTTTTCTGCTTTCATTACATTTAATATGTTCATTGGAGGATGGGCGTGTTTCACAGGAGGGGAATTTTTTACTATCACAATATTTATATGCTAGATTAGTTGTTACTGTAATTTGCTTATTGTTCATTAATACTTGAAAATCACATAAAGTTGTTTGTCTTTCCCACAACACTAATATTTTGTACTTTCGATGGAGATCGAACAATAGGACCATGTTGCTTCCTCTCTTCCTTGGCCATCCTACTTGGCCAATCGTTGGAAATCTCTTTCAGCTTGGGAAAAGGGCCCACAAATCTCTTGGTGTGGCCCGTTCTTTCCATCCCTCGCTCACGGTTCAAGTTTCATTGCAACATTCAAGGATGAGCATCTATTGTGCTTTCTGTATGACGTGATGAAAAGCGAGATGGTCGCATGTTTGGCTGCGGCTACGACAACAACGGTTGAATCTCCTTGGAGGACAAATGATTGCCAGATTCCTCACACCTCTGAATTTTTGACTTTCCACTGTTGATCTCAACGTCACGGGATCGACTCCACCACCGCCTCCCCCGTTTTCACTCGCTGTAGATTTTTAAAATATGAGAAATTAATTTAGAGGGTTTACTTTATAAGCTTTGTAACGTATTTTATATGGCATACATGTGTTGATTTAACTTTAGACTAATCAGATTTTATGTTGATTTCGTGCATGGGCCTTTTGTTGATATTTTGTTTGACATTCAAACTTGCCTCAAGGTTGTCTTGGCCCTTCATGGCTTATTCATGTTTGCTCTGTGTTGTATCTCCCTACCAAGCTTCACCCATCTCTCCCTCCAATTCAATCTTCAGCTTGCCTCAATCTTTGAGTAACATGCATATAAATGCTCATAAACCTTTTTTATAAACACTCGTGCATTCACCTATTTTAGGCATGACAGTGGTGGGAAAAACTCCAGATTAGAGTGTTGCATGTTGCTCCGTGTTTTATGCATGTCAGCCCTTTCACTGGATATTTTATCATTTAGAAAAAATTGATAAAGAGAAAGGATTCCCAATGGGGAACAGGTTAGGCTTTAGATTAGCTTTTGGGACTTTTGAAGAACATTATCAATTTGATGAACGTGTGGGCCGGGGGTGGGAGTTCCGAATAGGGGAGCAAGTTGGACCCCTTTCTTTATATATATATATATATATATGTATATATATATATCAAAAAGAAATTTGAAACACTATTGATCATATTATGCAAGTCATTTTAATAATCAATATCAAAATGTATAGGAAAATCTACTTCTCCGTTTTGGAAATGTGGGTGAATAAACTTTTATACTTTTCAAATCTTGATTTCAAAGGATTATCTTGACATGCAATTATATTATGATCGGAAAATCATAGTCACAACAACTTCCAAGAAGTATTATTATCCTCACCTATCGTGGCCAAGAAGTTCCTTAAAACCCACGAATACATCTCAGTCGAGCGGACCGTTGCAAATGCAACCAAGGCCCTATCTTCGATGATACACATCATGGTCTATACAGAAGAGCCTATCCATCACATATGTTTGCAAGCTTGAATGGTCAACCAACCAATAGGTTGTTTACCACTTTTTTTATAACTGTGGTGAGGATTATGTAAAGAAGGAAGATGGAGATATACGACCAATGTTGACTCAGGTACAATGTTCATACAACTTCAACTTTTCACAAATTGATTGTGCACATTGATTTTGTTCATCACTAGTCACCTCCTTGAAGTGAAACATGCACCATTCTGCGAGTAGTATAAACATTCCACAGAAAAAATGGTAGACATGAGAAAAACAACCCATCAATTGTGACAAATGATGGTATTACTACTCTTCAAATCTCTAGAGAGGATGGGTGGTATGAGTGTAATTTGAATTACCACACAAAATATCACAATAATTTGGAGCGACATGGCCACAATGATAACTTATGAAAACACAACACCCTCCGTAAGACAATACCCTGAGAAAGTTTTGAGAGGAATATTACTTTTTTTGAAAACATCGAGTTTTTTTGGACTTTGTGTATGTCCTAAAATATCCATAAATGAATTAACATATTAATATGTCGATCGGATATTTTGAACATTAGGAAGGAAGAGAGATGGAAACAAATGAGGAAGATAATTGACAAGTTGTTTTAAATTATTGTGCAATGGAGGTGAAAACTAAGACTAAAGGTAAAATATGACCACCATTTTAATATAAAAAGTTTTATTTATCAATAGTGTAATAATAGTGTTGTCACGCATGTTGTAAAAAATAATTAAAAAAACCATTACTAAAAAATTGTTTGATGGCCATCAAATTTAAATCAATTATCTATAACTACGTTATCTGTGGACGATAACGTTAAAAGATGGAGGTGTGATCTTTATGTAGATTTTGAGTTTTTCCCTTTTTTTGTTTTTAATATGTGATATGTAAGAGGGAATAGCAATAGATGAATAACCGTGTGTAAAAAGTGAGCCATGCACGAACAAGACTGCCACAAATGATGGAAAATGCCAATGTTGGTTTGTGCATGATTTGGGGAGAATATTGACCTTATTGGAGGTGTCTTAAATGTATTTTAGCCATTACACTTTTCAGTCCCAAATGAATAGAAACTTTGCATGCTCTCAAATGAAACCAAGTATTGTGACCCTCCATTTAGCGGTTTTATGATCTAAACGATATTGACATTATCTGATTATGATTGAAGTGACGGTTTTTGAATAATATTTATTACTTTCTAGCACTATATCATAAAGCGTGATTTTAAAATTCTTCATGTGCTTACATCGGGCACATGCGTAGACAGATGTGTCTTTAATTCAATTTTTATATATATTTTCTTTTTATTGTTAGATATGGCATGACAAATAGAAAGTGTATATTATTTTCAAAACATTTTTTGCACAACCCAAAGACACCCTAATCATAGTGGTGCGAACCCCCGTCCCATATCGTGCTATGTAAGGATGTGGGGGGATTAGAATGGTGCACTATGGAGTCGGTGAATATATCATCTTTTCTTGAATATTTCATTTAGTTTTGAACTCTGTATATTAAAGAGTTGTTGAATCTTACTTATTTTTACTAGATGTTATTGCATATATCTTTATAGAAATGTATGTAAATTGGGGAAGTATAAAGATGACACATGAATATGTCCAAAGCCTTGCATGTATCTGCAAGAAAGAAGGAAGAGAATCGTTTACATTCAAATATCCTTCCTCCACATCTCCAAGACATGTAGCTAAGTTCCTTCACTATGACATTTTAAAATTGGTTCCATCCTTCCAATCTCATAGGTGTTCATTTAACCCCTCCTCTTGCACAAACAAATGATGCCGCTACCTTAGATGTTTCGTATTACCTGCCATATGATAGAGCAAATCCATAGAAACAATACATTTACATCCCTTCCGGCATATCTTGCACCTCAAATGCAGTTGCTAGTATGGTTATGATTCCTAATTAGTAAGGATATTTCATCAGTTCCTTGGACACTATAGGATGAATCATCACCCAAAGAAATATGATTTCGGAGAGGTGTATGATTGAAACTGTAGAACCAATCTTTTCTTCCAATCATGTGTTGGGTTGCACCCGAGTCAACATACCAGATATAACTGTGTGAAGTGGATACTTTTTAAGATTGTGCAACATAGAGAAAGTCCTCGTTTGAGGGCTTGTCTTTTTGTTCAACAATGTTGCCCTGTTGTTGTGGTTTCTTTTTCTGTCCATGTGACTTATTTAGGTTTCCTTGTGTTGACTGTTGTGTGTTGGAGTTCTTGTTGCTTAAAGAGCCTTGTTGGAATGCATTGTACCAACAAACTTTCAATCCATGGCCATTTTGACCACAATTTAGACAAACTTTCCGCGGTTTGTTTTCTCGTTAGCTTTGTATAATACTCTGCTTATGGGATTGTTTCAAAGACTTTGTTGCCTTTTTCCCCTTCTGGTGTGAGGCAAGCTCATGTTCATCTTCTTCCTTTGCGTTGCATGGATTTTTCCTAGCTTCTCAAAGGTTGGTGTTTGTCTTGTGCCATTCAAAGTGGTCACAAAGATCTTATAAGACGGGGCAATACTCTTAAGACAATAGGTATGGGAAAGTCATCTGTCACTCCCACTTCCAATGCTAGGAGTGAGGCCCTCAAAGTTGTAACATGCCTTAGAAAGGCTTCAACTTTTAAATCTGCCTTCAGTTTGAGACAATGCAGTTGGCTTTGTAGATGGAGGATTGTATTATGATTCTTGGCCTTATATACTGTGTTGAGATTATCGCAAGCTTCCTTTGTTGTTGGAGCTTCTCGGATATGCTGTTATACCTCATCCGATACCTCAAACATGATTATTAACTTTTCCTTTTGGTTAGCTTTGTCAAACTTTTGTTGTTAGTCAACATCAATAACATGTTGGGTGTATGAGCCATCAACAATAGGCCATATCTCCTCAAATTCCACGTAAGTTTTCACCTTGGTTTTCCATGAAGAGTAGTCACCTCAAAGAAGTTTTGTATCTGGAAGAAAAAACTTTGGCCCATTGCATTGCAGAAATCATGGGAAATGGATTGGTTTCTTATTACTCCAAAAAGTTTCACTTCTTTATATACCATCAATTTGTATACCGAACCTTTCGATATATGTGCCTTTTCTATATACTTGGTACATGGAAGAAGCTCGTCCTTTTTATATACTCAATGGTATGTAAAAGAGACGTTGATGCACATGAGAGAAGAGTGGTATGTGGTACTTGGTACTAAGACAACACATGAAAAGGATCCATCTTATTAGTGGCTATTGCTTAGTGGTTGAAACCAACTTTCATAATTTATCCCTAATGATCGTGGCAAATGGGTAATGGAGGGATGGTTCAGCGACTTTAAAGGTGACCTTACTTCTCCTAGATGATTTATAGGGACGATGCCACAAACGTCATTGTTGAAGCTATATTAGGCGTTGAATGTAGTAGATCAAATGCGACAGCTTTACCCATAAGCGCAATACCGAGGCACCATTGATATGGAATGTTGCGTTTGTAATTTGGAACCATGTTTTGTTTCCAATTTTGCAGTTTACAAGTATATTGTGCGATAGACAATTTACAACTTGTAATATTACAATAGAATTTTCCTTGTAGGGGAAAAAATATGCTCCCCCTATAGTTGATTTTTTTTTCAAAAAATATATCCCTTTGAAAAAATAATATTCCCCTTTTATTTTTAAAAAACACCAAACTATGGCCAGTGGCTGGCATATGCCGATTGAAGGTTGTTGTGTTACCCCTAGGGGATGTGGGGTCGGGGTTCAAGGCAGCCCCCCAGAAAAAATGGTTAAAAAAAAATCTCCCCTTTTTTTGAAATAATCTTCTTTTGTTTTAAAAAAATATTTTTTTAGTAAAAAATTAGGAGTTGAGGTGTGGGAAGGGTTCAACCCCTTGACCTCCTTGAACCCCTGGTTCTTTACCAAAATTTAAACTCCGATCGCGCTATTGAGCCCACTAAGAAGCATGTGCTTCAAGTTTTATTTAAAAAAATACCCGGCTTGTGCTTCAACGTCAAGTTGTGTCGGCCAATGCAAAGTGATTAGGGTTGCCGCCAGCTAGAGGGGATTAGGGTTTGGAGTCATATCTGTTGCTGATGTATCGGGAGAATGCGTCGAGTTATTTGTGAGTTCAAAAGTGATGATGAGAGCTTGAGTGGGGAGGGATATCTGTTGTCGAGTAGCTCGACAATGCTAAGAGATCAATTGAAGGTTGTTTGGATGCAGCCAATGCAGCCCGAGCTGATGCTGAGTCATAGTAGATGCAGAGTAACTTGCCAAGGTAGATTGGGATGAGTCCATGTCACCTAGTAGAGATGCGTTCGAACCTAGTTGGATCTGATCTGGGATTAGGAAGTTGGGGGAACTTTGTCAGGGGATCAATGCAATGTTTTGAACCGAGTGAGTCGTGAATCCAAGTCGCGATATGCGGGAGATAGCTCGCAATGCAATGCAATGCCAGTTGGTGACTTGAGGGACGAGTTGAGCAGCTCGCCAAGTTGGGGCTGAGCTGGAACTCCTTACAACTCTTCAATGCAAATCTAATGCAATGTTTGCACTCTTTAATGTCTGCAGGGATGGATTGTAGCTGAATGGGGATTGACCAGAGAGTGGGTGCCTCAGGGATCCTCATTGCTATTCCTCTTCTATCAAATTCTCTTCTTTTCTTCAGACTACTTCTCCCAGGTTCAGAGAATGCTCTGATACCAAATGTTGATCAGCAAACAAACTGGATGTAAATCTCAGCAATGTAATATTATTGAATGAATCTGATTATTACATTCAGAATAATTGACTGCATTATTTGTAGATATTGGGCAGTCAAAATTAGACCCAACAAAATAGGAACAACACACTCCTAAAATAACCTATGGAAATCATTATTCCCAACAATAAGCTAAAGGAAAATATTTTGGATAATATATCCCTAACAATTAGACATTTACCCGTATGAGTAACAATTAACTCAATTACAATTTATTTGACTATGGTGAATTAACTCTAATCTAACATATTTTGTTTCATCGACTTTACAACAAAGTATTATGTGGTTTATCCATACATTTCTGTTGTTTTCATGTAAGTTGTGCTATGATCTCGTAAATGTAAATGCAACTAAGTTTCAATTTCTAAAGGAAGCGTAATACAAAAACAGGCAAATTCTACACTAAATTTGAAGAAAAATTGTATGGATAAACCACAAATTAGCTTATTGGAGTGTAAAGGAAGTAAATTACATGGGAATAGGAAAATGTTAAAAACAAAATTTGAGGACAATTTAAAAGAAATTTCTGATAAACCATAGATTAGTGTCCTCGAACATAAATGAAACAAATTAGTATCACCTAATTGGAAGTTTTAGAAGAATCAAAGCCGCATTCTGCTTACAAGCCTAGAAGAAGTATCAAGATCTCAAAATTCAACTACCTAAACTCCAATTTTGAATTTTACTGCTTTTTAAGACGAATTTAACATCAATCTAAAAGGAAGAAAACTGCATGAAAATCAACAAATTTTACACTATTTTAGAGGGCAATTCAATAGAAATGTGCAGAAAAAATACAAGATACCATGCTGAAACATCAACTAAACGAAATAGTTGGAAATTCACAAAGAATCGACCCAGAATTCTAATTAAATGCTTACAAGATGTATCAAAATATACAAATCAGGGGGCTTAGAATCCTTTTTTTTCAATTCTTCCAAATTTACCTACTTGAAACCAGTATTTTCCAACATCGATCTAACATGTGGGACTGCAAAGACTACATTACATAAGAAAACATAACTGTTCACATAACTAGATACAAGAGTAGGAGATAGTTTCAGAGTATTCTTGTTTCCTTCTGAAGGTTCGACCTTCTCCGACGAATTTTGGACAAAACTTAGCCCATCTCTTCTTCAAAAGGGCAAGCAGAGAATCAACTCGCTGTCAAAATATTTGGTAGGCCGCAGTATGTCTTTATAAAAAGATAGTTAAGTTGGCAATAATGAGGACAACTTTAAGAATATACTTTGCATTAAGGCTAAAGATGAATTAATTGTCTAGATGCTTTGATTGGTCCTACTAACTAAGCTGGTTCAAAGGATGCTAAAAGTTATCATCATTATCATCATGAACTGAGAATTCAATAATGAAGTGCTCTGTCTCCATTGCCTCTGATGTACAGCATAAGCATACACTCTCCTCCTAATAGTCCTTAGTCATGTTCATCTACCTGTCTCACACCTTAAGTTTCTGTGAACGAGTCCTCATTTTAGGTTGATATTTGAAAACATGGCTTTAAGCCTTTCAAATCAGACATTTTGAAGGGATATTGCACTTTTATCTATAATCCACATGCTTGGCTTTCAATAGTTTGCAAAATCGCCCAAATCAAATTGGTTGTTGTGAAGAGTCTTTTGATTGTTACAAAAATGGTGGCACACGCAACTTAAAGTCTACACTGCATAGTGGATGGATTCTGTATGTGTATGCATACCATAGGGACCATAATATAGTAGCTGAATTTTCATATTAGGTCATTTGAACCTTTCCTTTTAGATTTGTAACCATACTATTTTCATATAATTAAAATGATTGTAGCATCTGGCGCTTATGACGACAGGTCTCATATATCTCTTGTGATTGGACAAACATGTCTATGAATAGTTTGAATCTGCTCAATAAAAATTCTAGCCTATCAAAGAGAAGAAAATGAGCTTGTAGCTTCATAGGTCATGTCAAGATGTGCTACATTTGATAACTATGGAAAACTTAAAGAGGCCTATGGTCAGTTGAGCTGTGAATTGTAAACAGACTGATCAGGATTCCAGGAGCAATCAAAGAGACAATATTGAAATGCAGAAATAAATGTGATACGAGCAAAAGTGAATTCATGCTGTTAAATGTAAAAACAACCATAGTGCAAGTATAACATGCACTTATGGACATATAGAAAGCTAAATGGACAGAAAAACTGCAATCAGAATTGAAATAATCTGGAATCTGTATACATGGAAAAATGCGTATATATCCATCACTGACAAACTCCCACTCTTGTTTTATATTAGATATATATTCTAGAATCTATTGAATAGATAAGAATAAAGTATGGGGAAGATGAAGCTGTTCATCTCCCTACAGAAATAAGGTTGGCATCACTTCCAGTATGCTGTTGTTGTTTGGCATATTAACACCAACTCAAATCCAACTTTGCATGGATGCTTAGGTGGAACATATAGTGCAAAATGCTGATGCTGATGTTTATTTTTTGTGTTGAGCTGCCACCTGGTTCACTTGATATTGATAATGAGTATGTTGGATGTGTGACAAGCTGTCATTTGATGTTCCAGGATGACTGTGACTGCATATCCTTAACAGTTGTACTATTGTTCTAAACATTGACCTTCCAATTGCAAGTGGAATGATTTAGAGCACTATAGCTTTCGTGTCCGGTATGACTCATAATGATTTCCTAATATGACTTACAAACTTTGATGTTGGAGCATCTGGGTTCACAAGCAATCCTACATCACCCAAAAAAATATAGAGTTAGTAAATAAAGACCTTCGCAATGATGTGCCACTCCTAAGCATGCTGCACAAAAGTTCAATTGTTTAACCATTTCTTGCAGAGGCTACAGAAGCCTATCCCCATCTGTGCAAGCTTGCTTATGTTGCAAGACTCACACAATACCCCCAGCTGGGAACACATTCTTGCACAATGAAGCCACACCCGCCTTGTGTAGACTGCCAATGCTTAACTGAGACTGGCGATGCATATTCATTGCTGCAAAATACATCCTTAGCCACTGGTCACAATCAAATCCGCAAAGCCTTTGTATTCATAGTTTGCCTATTCAGCGAGTACTTGCCAGATTTCTGCTGGGACGAATATTCACCTAGAAAACTTGCCACCCAAAAACGACGAATATTCGCCAATATTCGCCATGAATATTTGCCAAAACTCGGTGAGTTTAGCCAAAAAACTTGCCATATGCGGATGGGATGCGGAAAATAGGAAGAACATGGATTTTACGCTGAAAAAATGCTGGTTTTTGTCTTATAAATGCATCACACTCCCTTATTTGTAATCACACAACTATTGAGCATCCTTTACATGAATTGAAGAGATTTTATAATGAATTTGAAAAGCAAATTTGAAGAGGAAAATGTAAACTATTGTAAATTGTAACTTGCATAGATATGCAATTTATGATGATAATTTTCAATGACAATCATCATAAATTCATAACACTTATCAGCTGGTTGTTGTATTCGCATGACGATGCAATTTTGTATTGTATTTGTATTCAAATCTAATAAAAAGCACTTCCCCAACATATTACAGACTCATTTGATACATTTTGTAGCTATATTTTGCATAACATTTACATTTTTAAAAGAAATTTGCATATTTTTGAAGTTGTCGAATATTTGCCAAGTCACTTTTTTTGGGTTTACCGAGTCAATTTTTTTGGGTCTGCTGAATATTTGCTAAATACGAGTATGCAATCTATGTTTGTATTCATGCAGAATCACTCCCATTTGTTCCAATGATAAGATGGGTTAGATAGGACCTCCTGTCGACATTGATATAGTTAGTAGGGGACACATGTGGTTCTTGATCTATCCATCATGGCTAGGGACCAACCAAATGATTTGATTGAGCCCGATCGAACGGAGGGGAACTTGAAAAGATCAATAGCAATTTGAGGCGATTTGAGGAATATTCTTCAAGGAATCTTCACTTATAGTGAGCATCTTTGTTCTCCTGTTAGAAGCTTCTATGATTTCTACAAATAGAAGGGAGTTGCGAGTGTCAAATCAATAGAGGAAGAGAGTCTATCCTCCAGTTTGAGAAGGTGTCTAGTGTGATTGCCAATTTGAGCCAAGTGTGGTTTTGTAGAAGCTTTGTAGAGTCTGCAAGCTTAGGATAGGTCTAGGAGTGTAATTCTTGAATAGTCATGTCATAAGATTGTAGTTAGAGTATAGCATCATTGTGCTTAGGTCTGTAAATCTTCCCTTGCATTAATAAAAGAAGCTTTGTTGTTTTCTTGTCAAGAGTTGTGCCTAATATCTTGCCTCGATGAGATCTAAATCTGATATAGGCTGTGGTGTAAGGCATTCTTCAATGGGAACCCTTTCCGCGACTGCATCATTTTCTAGTATCAGAGTAAGGGCAAGCTCGTTTGGAGGCCATGGAAACTGCGCACCGTAGAGGATTTGTTGTTGATGAATATGCAAGTGATGATGAACATGAAGTAAGAACACTTATAGATTAGGAGGATGAAGCTGAACATGTAGATGAGCATGAAGACCAATTCTTACATGCAATCACGAGGATCGAAAGCAAACCACAAATAGAAGTTCAATGTTAATTTGGGAACTTGGGCTCAAAAGATGTTATTGAATGGATCACAAATGGAGAAATGTTTTGAGTATGAGGGTGTAGAGGAAAACAAAAAGGCGAAATTTGCAAGTACCAAGTTGAAGGGACATGTATCCTTGTGGTGGGATCATGTGCAAACCGAGAGTTCAAAGAGGCAAAGATAAGATCAAGAAGTGGGATTGAATGGTGATGAAGTTGAAGACTAAATTCATTCATGTGGATTACCAACCCCATTTGTTCAATTAATTGCAAAACTTGCGTCCGAGAGAACTAAATGTAAAGAAGTACATCAAGGAGTTCTATCGGCTCAATATCAATAGAAAATATTTCAAGGTACGTTAATGGATTGTGCATTTCCATTTAAGATGAACTTAATATGATCAGACCAAGATTTGTGGAGGAAGCCTATTAGTTTGTGTTGAAGGCAGAGGAGAAATTGTCTCGAAGGCAACAGAGCAATTTGCGGGCAAAACGAAAGTTCCCGTGCAAAGGTGGAAGTTTGTGCAATGATGCATATAATCATGCACGTGAAGGAGAAACAAGTAGTTTGCATTAACAAAGCCACGTGCAAAGAGGTGGAGGTAGATCTTCCAGAGGAAGAGGATTAAGAGGAACATGTTTCCATTGTGGAGAGATTGGACATTGCACATTTGAGTGTCCACAAGCCACGCAAAACAGTGGTGGTAGGAAGAATGATGCTAGCAATCATGTTACTCAACACGTAGACATAGAAAGCCATGCGTCAAATAATAGCACAAAAAAACTTGAATGCGAAGAAGCGCTCATGATGAAGAGGGTGTTGTTGAAGCTCATGAAGGAAGACAATGCACCCATCCAGAGAGAATTTGTTCAAAATCGTTTGTAAATCTAAAGGTAAGTGTTGTAAAGTCATTACAGATAGTAGTAGCATTGATAATCTTGTTTGTAATGAGATGGTTGAGAAGTTTGGTCTAAAGAGAAATGTGCACGTGAATCCATATAAGGTATCATGGTTGTTGAAGGGACATCAATTTCTTGTGAATGAGCAAAAAAGAGTACTTATCCAGATTGGTGCATATGAAGATGAAGTCTTATGCAATATAATGTCCATGGACATTATTCATGTGTTGTTGGGTAGACCTTGACGGTACGACAAACAAACGATTCATGATGGCCGCACAAATACTTACACGTTGGATAAAGACAAGCGGAAGTATACTTTGAATCCCTTGAAGTGCTCAAGTGTAGAGGTGGAAATGAATCCACATATATTGATGATTTCAGGAAAGGATTTCTTGAGTACTGTAGAAAAAGGACAATGAATGTTTTATGTTCATTCTAAGGCTTGCATAAAAAATATAGGAAGGTACAGTTGTACAAACAAAGGAGATTCCGCAAATGAAAGAGATGTTAGGTGAATATGTGGATATCATGTTGAAGGATATTCCAGATGGTTTATCACCTACGCACAGTATCGGTAATTAGATGGACTTGATACGAAGGGCTAGTTTACCAAACAAGGCCCGCATGTAGGTTGACACCTATGGAGAATGAGGAGACGAGGAATCAAGTGCAAGAGTTGCTTGAGAAGGGGTTGATCAGAGACTCTATGAGCCCGTGTGGAGTACCTGTAGTATTGACATCAAATAAAGGAGGAGAGTGGAGAATTGCATTGATTCTAGAGCCATCAATACAATTACTATCAAGTACAAATTCCCATCATCGCGCATGGATGATTGGATGGACTATTTGAGTGAAGCAAAGTACTTCACTAAAATTGATCTGAAGAGTGATATCACCAGATCAGAATCAAGGAAGGAGATGTGATGCAGGAGCATCAAGAGCTAAAGTGTCATAAGGTCATATGGGACCATTGAAACATGTTGGTCTGGGTGTGAGTGAATGAATGTTAAAATTGAATGTTGTAAAAGGTGAACGAGTGCTTGTAAGAGAGTTGTAGAAGTGAATTTGACTGGTAAAAGAGTAATATAGGCAAAATAAAGCCATGTCATCTTGTAATAGTTGTCATGTACGAACTAAATGAGTGTATTAAGATGATATCTATCTGATTTCTATGATAAGAAGGCTGTTGAGCCTTCTTAGGAGTTGTTGAGTTAGTTTAGGAGTTAGCTAGGAGACTATACTTGGCAAATATCCACATATTCATAGGTGATTTGAATGTAATGAAAAGGACCAGTAGTTCTTGAAGTTATGAAATGGTGAATGAAGCATGTATGGTGATTAGAAGAGAGAATATACCTCTGGGTGAGAATTTTGCATGTTTTTGATGGACTGTATGAAGAATGACTGTCAGGACAGTGAGGTACAAACCCTCAGTCCCATCTAAGTATTGAAATTCTCTTGACTGCTAATATGGAAAGATTCTGTAGGTGATGAGGAACACAACCATGATTTTTGTAAGTCTTGAAAATGTGTAATTTGTTTTTTATAGCAAAATGTTAGCTCACGGGCTCGATTTAGGGCATCCATTATCTTTCATTTGCATTGATGAAATGAGCTAAAATTCTCAAATAATCTGTCTTAATATGAATTAGAGACCCTCAAAGTTTCATGGTGATTGAACAAGTGTAGATGGAGATCTCTCTGACAGAATTTCGAGCTAGGAAGTAGAAGAAGGGAAACGGACAAAGTTCTCATTGGGTTTGATAACCATGACCCTAGACCTGGTAAGAGGATGGAATAAGGCTCAATTGAAGTGTTTAAATGCTCCTAGGGGTAATTCCATGAGTTAAGTGCCATCATTCTCAACTGTGCAGGTTGTAAGATTGCACTAAGTTACTTGAAAGGTTGCAATAGAAGGTGAGCTGGGATAGAATGCATTAAGAGCTAGTACATATAAGTTTGGAACACTTCAAACATGGTGAAAGATGTCAATAGAACAAGAATCCAAGGTATGAAAGCCTTCCACTTGCATTTCAAGGCTTAAGTTGGGCAACAAGGACCATAAGAAGTTTGGGGCAGAGTTTCAAGAATTCGCTTTGAAGACTAATGCCAGTGCATTCATGGGGAAGCCTAGGCCTTTGATATGATGCCTACAAACTGATGAACCAAGTTAGGAAGGGTATGTTGAAATGATGGAGGCTTATGAGCAATGGAGCCATAATCAACAACCAAGGGGGATGTAAGTTAACATAAGTAAGCTGGAGCTCGCAAGGGAAGTTGAAGGCATTCAAGAAAAAGGTAGGTTGTCAAATAAGAAGTATATAAGAGAAATTAAATATAACCCCTGCACCAAGATGAGTGGAAAATTGCTTTCAAAAGGCAGGATAAATTGTATGAGTGATTGGTCATGTTGTTTGGGTTGACCAACACACTGAGCACATTAATGTGATTGATGAATAAAGTGTTGAAGCCTTTTTTGTGTAGGTTTGTCATTGTTTATTTGGATGACATTCTGATTTTCATCAAGATGCAAGAAGGGCACTTGGTCCATTTGCGAAAAGTGTTAGGGTGCTTGCGAGAGGAGAAGTTGCTAGTAAATTTGAATAAATGCATTTTTATGTGGAAGGAGTTGGTATTCTAGGGAGGCAGGGACTTGTATTATCTCAAGAAGGGTTGAAGATGGATCTTCAGAAGGTACAAACTATTGTGGATTGACCGTCACCCAAGAGTGTCACAAAGGCCCGAAGCTTCCATGGATTTGAGAGCTTCTATAGGAAGCTTATTAGAGGATTCAGTGAGATTTGCACAGTGATCATAGAGACGATGTAGAAGGATAAAGGGGAGTTTTTGTGGACTGCAGATGCAAAGTATGCATTCCAGAAGTTGAAGAAGGTCACAAAGCAACTAGTATTGGCCTTGCTCGATTTCAATAAAGTTTTTTAGGTTGATTGTGATGCTAGTGGAGTACCCATTAGAGTTGTGATAAGTCGGGAGGGAAGACTTGTTGCATATTTTAGTGAGAAGTTGAATGATGCAAGAAGATGTTTAGTTTATGATCAAGAGTTTTATGCCACAATGCATGTTTTGAAGAAGTGGAGGCATTATTTGTTGCTCAAGGAGTTCGTGTTGTATACATACCACCAAGCACTGCATTTCATCAATAACAAGGGGAGTCGAATCAAAGACACATGAAATGGGTTGATTTCTTGCAAAGTTATTCATTTTTCTTTAAGCATGGAAGTGGGAGATCCAATATAGTTGCAGATGCGGAGTAGAGACATCTTATTCACATAGATGCGAGTAAGTGTAGTAGGGTTCAAATAAATAAAGGAGCTCTACTTGTAAGGTGAAGATATTGTGAAAGCATGGAGAACATGCGTAGAACCAGTGAGCGTTGACTGCACGCCATGGATTATTTTTTGAAGGATTGTTGTTTAGTGGCACACAATTGTGCGTACCACAAGGGTTGATGAGAGAATATTTGATTTGAGAAAAGCATTGTAGATAAATGTTAGGTCACTTTGGGATAAATAAGACATTGGCAAACTTGGGAGAAAGATATTTTTGGTTACGAATGGCTACAAATGTGCGTAGATATGTACAAAGATGCAAATTATGTTAGTTGGCAAAAGGAAAGAATTAGAATGCAAGGTTATATCAACCACTGCCAGTTCCTGAAAACCATGGGAGCATCTAAGTATGGATTTTGTGTTGGCATTGCCCAGAACATAGAAGGGTCACGATTCTATCTTTGTTGTTGTGGATGGATTTAAAAAAATGGCTCATTTTATTGCTTGTAAGAAAATAAATGGCGCTATGCATATTGCTGACTTGTTTTTCAGGGAGATTGTGAGATTGCATGGATTGTTGCACACCATAGTATCTGATAGAGATACCAACATTTTGGGCCACTTTTGGCACATGTTGTGGAAGAAGCTAAACATGAGGTTGTAGTTTAGTTATGCATACCACCCGAAGACGGATGCTTAAATTAAAGTTACCAACAAGTGCTTTGGCAATTTGTTGAGATGTTTGGTTGAGTGAAAGACAGGAATGTGGGATTCAGTTCTTGTGTAAACAGAGTTTGCATATAAGAACTTTGTCAACAGAAGCACTGGGAAATCACCTTTCCAAATTTTGTATGGAACAAGTCCATGAGGAGTTGCAGAGCTACGAGAGTTGTCGTGAGAAGAAGGGACAAGTGTGGAAGTTGAAGATTCTGTGTAATACATGAAGGAAGTACACAAACAAGTGGGGGAGAGTGATGTGCAATAGGATTGCACAAATTTGAGGAGGCACTTGAAGTTTACGGTTGGTGATGTAATTCTTGTGCACCTATGCAAATAGAGGTTTCCGTAACAAACGTATGACAAACTCAAGTGGAAGAAGATTGGACCATACAATTTCTTGAAGAAATTTACAAAGAATGCATGAGTTAGAGCTGCTATTAGGGATAGACATCTCACCTATCTTAAATGTAGCGGACCTTTATCCAAATCTTGAGGGGCAAACAAGTGGAGAAGAGGACTGTACAAAAGTAGATTGGAGACACCAACTACTAGAGCAGAGGTACGCAGAAATCGAATACATTCTGGATGATCGCGTAATAAATACAACATGCAGAAGAGAGCATAAGGAATATTTGATGAAATGGAGAGGAAGAGAAGTTAATGATGCGTATTGACTTATTGAAGCAGAGATCGCTAGACTTGGTAATTTCTATTGTAGACCTTTACAAACCCACTTGAGCAGGGCTCAAGTTTCTTCTTGTCGGGAATGTTTAATGCAAGAGCATCCATGTTCACAAGCAATCCTACGTCACCCAAAAATATTGGAGTTAGTAAATAAAGACTTTCATAATGATGCGCCACTCCTAAGCATACTGCACAAAAGTTCAATGCCTTAACCAATTCTTGCAGAGGCCACGAAGGCTGATCCTCACTTGCACAAAACACCAAAGTTGCACAACATTGCCAATGTCACACAAGCTCGCTTATATTACAAGACTTAGCCTTGCAATATCTCAAATCGTAGGACACTATCCTGGACAGTGAAGTCAAGCATGGCTTGTGCAGGACAACCATCCACTCCTTGCGCAAACCGCCAATGCTTAATTGAGGTCGTCGATGCTTGCTTATCGCCGTGAGATACTTCCTTAGCCACTGGTTTCTATAAAAGTTGTGAAGCTTTTGTATTCATTTGAAATCACTCCCATTCGTTCCAATGATGAGATTTGTGTCAAACAGGATCTCTTGTCAACATTGATGTGGTCAGCAGGGGACACATGTGGTTCTTGATCCATCCATCATGGACAACAACGAACCAAATGATATTATTGAGCTCGATCCAATGGAGGGGACTTCCTGATCAGATCGATAGGCAATTTGAGGCAATAGGAGGAATATTTTGCAAGGTATCTTCACTTACAAAAGGCATTTTTTTTTTCTTCTGCCAGAAGCTTATATGATTTCTACAAATAGAAGGGAGTTGTGAGTGTCAAAGCAATAGAGGAAGAGAGTCTATCCTCTAGTTTGAGAAGGCGTCTAGTGTGAGATTGCTGATTTGAGCCAAGTGTGGTTCTGTAGAAGCTTTGTAGAGTTGGCAAGCTTAGGATAGGTCTAGGAGTGAAATTCTTAGAAGAATTCTTGCAATCTTTTCATAAGACTGTAATTGGAGTATAGTGCCATTGTGCCCAAGTCTGTAAATCTTCCCTCCTGTTAATAAAAGAAGCTTTATTGTTTTTCTTGTCAAGAGTTGTGCCTGAGATCTTGCCTCCGCGAGGTCTAACTTTGATACAGGCTGCGTGGTGTAAGGTATCCCTTTAGTGGGAACCCTGGCCATGACTGCATCAAACATGGAATGAGAAACATAATCGTGGTAACCTCACACCTTTTAGTGGATATTGAGGGAGTTATCTTCCCAAAATGAGGATTGGGAACATAAAGAACTGCATATGTAATCATGCCAGCGAGCTTTTCTGATGCTTATTAAATCTTGAACTGGGGTAGACAATTATGGCAATCAACTACTTTTTTACTTGCTCCCTTCTTTTATTCTATTACCAATTGAAATAGCTGCAGATAGGCTGGCATTTGCATCTTCAGTCTTGGATTGGGATTGCAAGAAGTGAAGAGGCTTCTGATTTGAATATATCACTATTTCCCTCCCTGATAACTCAATAAGTACATATTCGAGTGTCTCATGGCCTGGACCATAGTGCTTATCTCTTGCTTGTGGGTAGAGTGTTGCTGCATTTTGGATTATGTGTTTTGTATTGACGGGAAAATGGATTTTCTTGTTGAGTAAGAA
This sequence comes from Taxus chinensis, assembly GCA_019776745.2. Lineage (NCBI taxonomy): Eukaryota > Viridiplantae > Streptophyta > Pinopsida > Cupressales > Taxaceae > Taxus > Taxus chinensis. The sequence goes on along the minus strand of CM034146.1, from coordinate 7,171,998 downwards.
CAACTCCCATTGCACACACAAATGTTTTAGTTGCAATCTCAACAGTTACAAGCAAATTTTGAAAGGATAGAACTTGTATAGAACACATTCTTTGTTTCTGCAGCTACGGCAATGTTTCATGGCTTGCACAATACCAATCATCTCTTGTGTTTATGTAAGAAAATATTAATGTCTTATACTAATATGCAATAGGATGCCCTTATTGAGTAAGAACAACTCCATTGCTTTGCAGATGCATTAATCACAATCTCAAATGTTAGCTGTAAGTTTGAAAAGGATAGAACTTGTACATAACATATTCTTTGTTTAATGGCGCACAATATCAATCATCTCTCACTTGTATTAGAGCAAGAAAAAATTTATATTTTATAATGGTGGGCAATAGGATGCCCTTAATGGGTAAGAACAACTCCATTGCTGGGTGGCTGATTTAGTCACAATTTCAAATGTCAGCTGTAAGTCTGAAAAAGATAGACCTTGTACAGAAAATTCTTTGTTTCAATGTGTCAAAAGCTTTGTGATGCTTTTCTATCCATTGACCTTTTTTATTAGGTTGTAATGTCCCCTTTTTGAAGACCCTTAGCCTATCTTTCCCCGTGGGCTTTTGGGATGTTGCAAGGGGAAAACTATGCTAGTAATTGAATGATATTGCCTGAAGAGTGATTTTAATCATTTGTCATTATAAAACAATATTCATTTAATTATGGATGCTAAGTGGTTTTTCCACCACCTTGTAGTATTGTTCACAAAAGAATATTTATTGAGCAATTAACGCAATTTATTATTTAATTTAATTCCCAAAAATACAAAATAAAAAGGGAATTAATTAAATAATAATGGAGTGGCTTTTAATGTCAAAAAAACCTTTAGAAAGGGGATGCCACACATAGGGGGAAAATAAAATAAAAGGGGGAAATTATAAGGTATGCCTAATTATTTCAAATTGTGGTTATCCCTCCAAAAGGGAGTTGCTCCACCTTGGGAGAAAACTATAAATATATGTTTTGCCATTGAGGGAGGGGTTATGTTGATTGAACTTTGAATTTACTCCATGCTTGGAGAAATGGGATGTAATGCCCTAGCTCTTGCATAGTGCTCTCTCATTGTTAGCTTCATTTGGATCCATTATTGAAGAATATTGAAGACTCCATTGTTCTCTCCATTGTGCTCTCTTGTGTGGTATATTCATTCTAGCATTGGCGACTTGGTCTTGGGTATTGGCGCATTTTTTTGGAGGGAAAAATCTACATTTTTGTGAAGGGTTTGAGATACTTTGTGACTGTTATTATTGCTGCAATTTATTAGAGGCAAATCGACTTGGTTTGGGGTTCGATCTATCATGTTTTGAGGTTGTTTATGTTAGATCTATTTGCTGTCGTGTCTAATCAATTATTTCAGATCAAGGGCTGATTGTTTGAGTGTTTTGAAAGGGTTATGTGAGCTGGAATTAATTTATAGTATTTATTCTAACCCTAGTGACTTGGAGGCAGATTTTGGGGGCAGTTTTGAGTGGGTTTTGGTGATCAGAAAATTCAGTTTTGAAGTTCATTGGAAAGCTCTTCATTTCTATTTTATTTTGCATTTTATTTCATATACCAAGTATTGAAGAAGTTATTAATTTTTGAAGTTTCAGCTGTTCTGAGTGTAATTTTAATTATTATCTGTTATAAACAATTAGATCTGAAAAAAAGTTCGAATGGGATTAGTTTACCATTTATTTTGATTGTAGAAATTATGAGAAATAAGGAGAAAATAACTTTATAATTTTTGGAGCTAATTTGATGCCCTAAATGTGCTGGGCGACCTAATTTTTAAGGTGAAATTAGGGTTATATGTTGGCTGTGCAAAAACTGATTTTGGGATATTATTCTTCATATTTTTGTGGCCCAAAATCCAAAGGTTGAAGATTTTTGCTTGCATGGTTAAGCGGGAAATAATTTTGGCAGCAGTTGGGGTGTTATTATTAATTATTTTTCAGCTGTTAAAAATCTGATTTGAATGTGTTTAAATTCCAATTGTTTTCTTCCAATCTATCCCACCACCTTGGCTAGTTCCAACCCCATTTGGGTTCAAAATAACTGACATTGGGATCTTTAGGTTGAAGCAAAATGGTTTATCCATTCTTTGCTTAATCTTGACAGTACTTCTCCATTTTCTAAATTGTCCTAAGAGGGGACAATACATAGGTCTTGAGGAACATATAGAAAACCGAAACACAAATCTCAAATAATTAATTGCAAGGTGGAGTCTTGACATTTGCAATTAACTAGTACGGCTTGGAATTACAAATTTGAGAACATTTTCACTCTCTAAACAAGACAAAACTTGCTCGAAAACCTCTGTACCGGTTCAATGCTATTGCTCCACCAAGTTTTTACATCAAAAACTCTTTGCAAATTGGCCACACAATCTCCTGTAAATAATAATTTCAGATGCCTTTTTTGTTTTTTAATCAGTTAATTGCTTTTATAGCGGCTTGTATGATTTCCCATATTAAGATTCAGAGGGCATTTATTTTAATCAGTAATTTGGTGAACACTCACTCCCGCATCTTATTTTCTCAAGCTATGAGGTTCGACATAGAAGCAAAAGCATGGCTGCATTAACATGGGAGTATGCCCAATGGGGCTTGAACTCTGGTCATCATCATTGCAATTGATCCCCATCTTTTGTTTTATATAAAAGAAACAAAAATGTAAATTGAAATTTCTTTTCAAATATTTACGTATTTTGCTAGCATAGCTACCAGTCAGACTTGTTTGATCTGACTTGCTGCACTAGGCAGATGTCAGAATCTAAATTAGATCTTTGTGTTAAAGACATGTTGGATCTTTCCTTGGTAGGGATGTGCTGCTTGCCTTTGGCACATATCTATTTGTACCTAGACATTTGACCATTTTAAAGACATCTGACCATTTTAAAGACATCAATTGCACCCGAATAGGACACATTTCAAATCATTGCTTCAGCAAGTGTCAAATCTCTTTTGATAATATCTGGTTGTTATCAAGTGAATTACATTGAACCTCTTCTGGAAACATGATAATATTCAGTGCATTGCAAGAATTCAGTGACTACAATTTAATATTACAGAGGATTCCTGCATTATGTTCTGATTTGTGTTATTTTCTTTTGTAGATTGACAAAATGAATGATCTTCTTTCAAGATCCTTCAATCGTTATGGAAATCTTAGGGAGGAGGCTATGCATGATTTGGAGGGTGGGCATGATGTGGAAATGATAAACATCAACACTGAAAAAAACCTAGATAAATTCTTTGATGAAGTTGGAGATGTAAAAAATGATATGGATTTGGTAGGAGGACTGCTGAAGAAGCTCCAAGATGCAAATGAAGAAAGCAAAACCATCCACAATGCTAAAACTATGAAGAGTTTGAGAGATAGAATGGATAAAGACATTGAAGTAGTTCTCAAAAAGTCTAAGCTGATTAAAGGAAAACTTGAAGCTCTTGATAATGCCAATAGTGCAAACCGTAGATTGCCAGGGTGTGAACAGGGGACTCCTACAGATCGAACCCGTTCCTCAGTTGTCAATGGGTTGAGAAAGAAACTGAAGGATTTGATGGGAGATTTCCAGGTTTTGAGACAAAAGATTATGGGAGAATATAGAGAAACAATTGAAAGAAGATACTATACTGTCACAGGAGAGCATGCAGATGAAGATACCATAGAGAACATTATACAAACAGGAGAGAGTGAAAACTTCCTTCAAAAGGCCATCCAAGAACAGGGCCGTGGTCATGTTCTTGACACTGTGCATGAGATTCGAGAGCGTCATGATGCTGCCATGGAGCTTGAGAGGAATTTGCTTGATTTGCATCAAATATTTCTGGATATGTCCGTTCTTGTTGAAGCCCAAGGTGAACAACTTAATGATATTGAACATCATGTGAATCACGCTGCTTCTTTTGTGAACCATGGAGCTCAGCAGCTTCAAGTTGCCAAGAAGCATCAAAGAAATTCAAGGAAATGGATGTGCATAGCCATTATTTTGCTTCTGATAGTCATTCTGGTTATTGTCATTCCTATTGTAACTAGCATGAAAAAGAACTGAAAGAATTAATATGTTTTTTTGAATTTGGAAACATCACTGGTTTATAGCAAATCCTGCTTACATAAATCTGGCCTCAGCTTGAGGAGTTTTACAGTTTTTACTCCAGTACATAATCATACAGCAAATAACTAAGGGGGAGTGCTCAGAGAATGCAGGTGAAGTAAATGGCATCCTTTAGGAGTTGGTCAATTGATAGGAGGATGTTTGCGTTTAGATATCTGATTTTTTGGTAATTTTTTCCAGTGCAAGCCCTGAAAATGTAATACTATGTGTTGACTTTGGTTTTAACCTGTCACAATTGACAAATTACGACAGAGATATAATCTTCTATTGATGTTCAATTTGTCTGTTAAATATTGGCAGAATAAATTCCACCTTCCTTTTTTCCATGAAAACATCTGTTTACATTCATCTAAGTTATTTTACTATGATGGCTTATTAATTGGCTGTTTTTCTGTGTTCAATTCTGAAATTACAATGGTGTTTCTATTTACTTTGATTGCATGCAACCCCATTAGGGCTAGGAACCCCCTCGCAATCTATTTTCATAAAAAAAATTACAGCGCTTTGGTTGAAGTTCCAAAATGGAAATGTGGAATTCCGTCAGACTCATTTTTTCCCGGAATGCAGATTCATATAAATATCCAGAATGTATAAATCATTTTATTCAATCTCAGGCAGAATCTTATTACAATGTATTGCATGTAACATTGCTAGATTTCCTGGTTTCCATGCTGTATAATCCTCTATTAGAAGGTTAGCAACACTGCTATTATTTCAATTGAAATACTTTATCAGTGATAAAAGTTTGGACATCTATCAAGAAATAAAGATCGAAGAATTCTTCTTTTGGAAACGCCCTATTTTTCTCAAGCATTTTAGCTGGCCATTTCCCCTGTTCAGTGTTGCTAGACATGATCTGGATACATTTTCAATTTCAACTGGCTGAGTTGAATAAACAATCCTGATTATCCTTTGTATTGCAGCTTTTGGATATAGGTACCATGGACTGTATTTTGCATGGTAGGTGTGCATAGGCATTTACTGTAGAATGAAATCGCACTTTTACAATGTTTTTTAAGCTATACATTTTCCATAATATTGGAAGAAGCCTCGTCAAAGATTTTAACTTGACGGGCACTAAACATAGTCATTCTGGATACAATATGAGCAGCCAAGTCCCTCAAAGTAATGTGACAATTTGACTTAAGAAATGGAAACATAGGTTCCCTCCTTAACAAAGATTCTAATGTGGTTCATGTTACTCTTTTTTATAATTTCTTAAGATTGCGCACATAATGAGGAGTGGCTCATGCGACTTTAAGAGGAGAAATATCTAAATAGTAAACCCCTCTTTTATGCAAAGAACAAACATCTAGGGAAGGCTCAAAAACTTTTAGCATGTTTGGGAACTTGAGAATGCAGGTTCTTTGTAAGGATGATAAAATCTCTCTTAAGGTCAAGGAATATTAATTCCCATCCATTAGGTGAAAAGTCTTATAGGGCACATAGTATCTTAACCATAGTAATGATAGTTGGACTTGGCAAAAGCTTAGCAAGCCAATTTTTGACTTGGACTCGGATTCCGGTTTGGCAACAAAACTCGGCTAAGACTCAGCAACACTCGGAAAATTTAAAATACCATTAAAAATAGAGAATTTTCAGGGGGAAAACTATTATTATATATTCTATACCAAAGCAATTTAAAGTACACTCTAAACTAATCAATTACAGCAAAATACACATATATACACTAAGAAATAAGTAAATAATGCATTGAACATTTGAAGTTGAACAATTCAACTTGAAACTTGAGAGCTGATATTAAATAGGAGTTGTTTTTAGGTTCTGGGGCATCTGATGAGGTTTCCTCAATGGATAATAGGAATATTTACAACTTACTGGAATTTATTCAACTGATGTTTCATTTCAGATTTTTACAGTATTATGTTTTTAAGCTTTGTTTCCAAGGTAGTTTTTTATCATAGATATCCACAACACCCTCACGCAATTTTCTTCTTTGGTGCAGAAATTCCTCACATATCTTTTTTATGCTTTCTATATTATGCAGTAGATGATGTTACCCTTAGAGCCTTTTGCTCATTATCCTAATGTGATTTCAAAATGTGTTTGATCATACTTTTCTGGCTATAATAAAGGAAGATTCAAGAACCAACCAGGTCGCATAGAGCGCATTCTATTGGCTCTTATTAATATATCTTCAAGAACTTGGGTGGTTCATCTTTGTCAAATTGAATGATAATGACCTGTCCTACTTTGGTTAATTTTCCTCTGATTCCTTGGTTTCCTCCTTTTCATCCATGGCAGAATTTTTCTCTTTATGAAGTCGCTTTGGGGGTAGTGTATTTTTCTGCTTCTTAACTCCAATGTCACCCTTGTAATCTCACTATCTTTGCCACCATCACCTGTACCTTGTGATCCCTTTTAGATCGCTTCTTGCTGGTGAGAGACCCTTTCATCTCTTGAACGTTTTGATTCACCTTGTGCCTATGTGGTCTTCCTACCGTCCTCAATCTCTCTTGCCACAGTAGTGATTGGGACTGTAGATGGAGCATGAAGTTTTGGCTGCAGACTAGTTGGATGACTACAGGAAGGCTTTGAGACTGCTTCAAACTGCAGATCGTGTATCATTTCAGTTGTCTTCGTCATTAGAATATAAGCGATTACCTCCTCTTCTTGTGTGTGGCTAATGAAGAGAGTTTTTCTGGATCCTTGTGGATCAAATAGTAACTCAAAGACATCGATGTATGAGACTTGAAGGCCTCAATATGTGAGACTTGAAGAGTCAGAATCCTTTTTGTGATTGATACATACTCTCCAAGGCGATCACATCCTTCATTTGATAAGTCCATCCAAGAAGGAAGTTTTTTACAGGGCAAGAGGTGGTCTTTGTACTATCTCTCTTAACCTGTCCTCTAGAATAACAAACTAGAGGCATATGAGGAAACCTTGTGCAAAGTATGTGAGATGGATTTCTGACTAAAAGAATTATTTCATGGAGAAATTTGATTCCTCTACTTATTGATTAAGTGATTGTAAACATGCTCATAAGCTACATGTGCCCTAAAAGAAGGTTATAACACAACTTCAATCATTACAAAGGTCTTTCCATGAAAAGGAATTGGCATATCCACCTACATAAGGGTTGTGATGCGTAGCAATTCCACAACATTGGTTGTAAAAGGAGGTAACCCTAGTTGGTCATAAATAGACCGAGGCATAACATAATAGATTCTTAAAAGAGTTTTCCACAATACATCATCGAAGTTCAAAGTTCGTTCAACATTCATAAATAGTGATGTGCTCTTTAGAATTATCATCTTTAACTAGAAGGTTGACATGGTAATTTTTTTAGCAAATATAAAACTAGTAAAAACAAGGGGCCTCCTTTAAGTATACCGGAAAGGGTAACTACTCGAAACAAGAGCATAACATTTACATAGATAGCATCCACAAAGAATACAATTTCAACATAAACTAGGGCTTCCCCTTGAAGTTCTAAGATATAGGTTAGTGGAGGTCTAACTAAATGTATGAAAGTCATGAACATTGAAAATTGACAGTTGTAAGTGTCCTCCCACAGTGAAGGTGATTTACTTGATATGTCCATAAGGTAATGACCTTCTCCCCCTGTTGGGAAGGTTTTACAACCTTAATGACTGTAAAGGGTGCTTAAAAACTAAGCTTGTTGCATGGTTTCCCATAGGACTCCTCTAAAGGAGTGCTATATGAGGAAGGTTGCTCAAGATTCTTACCATCTAAAGAACTGGATGCCTTCATAGTTCTTTTTTCTTTTCTTATAGATTCTTAAAAATGTATAGCTTGTCATAAGACAACCCTTCTCTTTCTTTGGCTTGCATGTATAATCTTTTTGTGAGTTCTGAGTCCAATAGTTATTCATTTAGTGATATTGGATGAAAGGACACTTAGCCCTTTTCTCTTTTCAACAAGATTGAGGCTAAGGATCAACTGTTTGTAGAGCCTTTAGACTTTTTACTAGACTTGGCATATTTAAAGCTAGTCAATATTGTACTCGAGGTGACTTATTCTAAGACCTATGCTGGGAAGGTTCAACCTGAACTTGAATTAATTTATATATATTTAGTGAGATTTTTACTAGTGCGATTTATAGTCATTAACTTAATGACCTACATGAGTAGTCATTACTCTAATGACATTTTTACTCATGTATTTTTGGTAATAATAAAAGGCAAGGGGACCCACTTTAGCACATAGCCATCATAAACATTTGTTAGTAGGGAGAAAGAATAATGAATGAAATTCATCACTTTGGGCTTTTCACCCTCTAACCTCTTTTCCCATTGACAAAACTTTTGGTGTGTAGTGCCTAATTACTTTGAATCATTAGAATTGCATTTTGAAGACATTTTTCAATAGCTCACTCATAGTTTGTTAGGTTGGTTCTAAGCACTTACATATGCTAACATTGAGCCTAAGGGCATGCATGATGGAGTAGAAAATTTGATTATCTAACATTTGAACATCACAAAGCATGTACTTTGTCCTTAAACCTCATCACAAATTAAAAATTACGATCGGTTTTTACTTCCTTGATATAATCCAGGCATTATTATGTCCAACAATGTTAAAATACTAACATTGTTGGCCATAATTTGTTTGTTAAAACAAAAATAGATCCATCTAATGATATCCACAGGCTCCTTTTTCCTTCTGTTTTCTAAATTACTTCAGAACTTGCCCTGCAATTGTCAGACTGACTTTGTTGTATAGACTGCAAATGATAAAAAGAAATAAAGATTAAAGACTATGTTAGTCTTGTACTAAAAGGAAAACCAGCTGCATACGGAGCTCTTAGATGGAGTTTATTCTGACATTTTCCCTTTCTAAAAGTTGCTTGAAGAGGGCAGCAATATGTAATCGAGTCTTTGCAAATTTGACATCTATTTAGTAATCACATGCTATTGTAAGATCTTCTCATTTTAATACATCTTTTCATTGACCAAGCCTTAGCAAAGTTTACATTTCATGTTAAGGGGAAAGAGAATTAAGTCTGTTTTTTATTGCTTACCATTTTGTCAAACAAGTCTGGTACTTCCTGTAGAGAAACTGAGTTAACCAAAGCTGGCAAGGAAAAGTGATTGAAGGAAATTTGTTTAGTAACAGAAGGTGAAATCGAGCTGGAAGTAATACAAACACCTTGTTTCTGAATCCTACCGCAGCAGCAGAGCATGCTTACCATAGTAGATCTTAGACCGACCACATTATGTAGCCGTACTCCTTGGTACAGTTCTGTTGGGTGCAAACTCTAATATATTCATGGAGTTAGGGTATGCTACAGGCGATCAAATTTGAATCCTTCCTGGCCTTTCCCAAATCACCTTCAAAATGAAATTTGAATTTTTGAATTTTTGAACTTTGTTAATCTGTGAATTCATTATAATTTAATTTCACCGAGTAATGTGAATGTGATGAGTTACAAATACAGAAAACTCTCTTTCCCTCATATTTTCTCATTGTAAATCTCAGTTTATCCATGTTTTTCTTCTTTAGAGTCAACTCAGATAGGGACAAGTTTGTCCATCTTGTTGTCTTTCTCCTCTTCCTTGTACTTCGAGTAAGAAAAATATCGGTATAACACTAACATTTTGGTTAATAGATTTCAGCAGTATTGGGTTAATTAATATTTTCATTTTGTTTTATGAGTTTGTTTAAGTGTTTGTGAAGTAGTACGTGGTGTTTCTACTACATTGGTTACATTGAACAAATGCAAGCACTCGGAGTGGTCCAATATCTAATCAAGCGTCTGCAAGCTACTACTTGACAATGGCATATTCATTATAACACCTGTACAACCCCGAATAATTAAGTTCCCACAATATGGTTGGGTTTAATACACAATTGCCATGGTTCCTCCTTTTTGTTATTGATCCCCACAAATGGTTGGGTCAAATTTGGGGTCACAAGAGAGTGTGGAAGCCAACTCTCCTATAACGGTGCCAAAGATGTGACACCCACCATGCAACTCTTCGAGTGCACCTTCAGTGCTGAAGATTTATATGCCCTCGGCCTCATAGATGGCTACAATTGGTACATCACCATCTTTTCATGTAGAGGCTTGGTCAATGCACGTGTGGTTTACATCAAGTATTTGAACTATAGATACATGTCTTCTCTTCATGTGAGGAATGAGCATGGCTTGTAAGAGCACGTGATTTTCCTTAAGCATGCCTCAATATCATTATATGAGATCCCATGGAAAATGCTAGACGTGCAAACCCACTACTTTCGCTTGCCTTATTATGAATTCTTATCCTAAAGCTTACTATTACGCCTATGATGAATATCATCTTACAAACCTCGTTACATTTTCTAGAGATAACAATGTCATCAACTTCTACCCTCATTGATAACAAGGGAGACTTATTTTATCATACACCTTCAGGGTTTGAATACCTCTATGTTACAACCCTAGAACATCTAAGATCATAACTAATGAAAATATAGTTGTAAGTTGTAGATCACAGTTTTTGTGTCTGTGTATGCATTAATTGTAGTGATATTATCATATACAAAAAATATTTTATATGTATTTCAGTTGCATTATATCTTAGCTAATGTTAAGTTGAATAGAAGTATTTCTTAGGCTATGCTCAACTAAAATTTTGTTATTTTGTTTGGTTGATTTTGGTAGTCAATTTGTTTAATATTGTGTTATGTTAGATGTGTGATTTTGCATGGTAAAGCAATGCTTTTGCAAGAATTTATTTTCTATTTCGTAGTAGCCGACTACAATTGGGAAGGACACTATCTTAACGTTGGTTATTGGTTGGACACCCCTCAAGAGTTAGAGCACAAGAGGTAAAAGGCCTTCAAAGAGTCAATGTTATCTTCTAATTTTTAATGTATAAGATATTTAACTATAATACCTAAAGTATTTGATTGTTTTAATAGGACATAATCCAAACTTATTCTGAATGGTGGGAAATGAGCGTCATGCACCTCCAAATACATGTGATGCACAAGTCTCATAAACAATGGAAAAATATTCCCATCTATTTTATGTAAAATTCACTTTAAAAAGCATTATTTTTCAAGCATTTGTTGTTTGATATGTCCTTTCAAGAGATTCAAATCTGCCCTAGATGTTGTACGGAAGAGAGAGATTTTATTGTGTATATTTTTTGATGATAAGTGTACTTAATTTACTCTTGTCAATTGAAGCACAACTATTTCTAGCAACATGTTATCATGGAAGGGTTCAATGAATATATGCCCTTCAACTCAATATATAATAAAAACACATAAGTGCACAAGAATGTAAACAAAGTTGCACAACAAATAAAAAAATTATATTAATTAAAAATATGTTGTAATATTTATAGATATTAGACAACATAGTTACAAGATGATTACAATAATGTAATACCTTAACAAGTGTCAAAACTTATTCAAAATAGAATGACGGGAATTAGAAGTACAATTCCATAATTACACACAACAACGTGACTCACTAGATGAGTCAACATCCTATTGCAAGTACAACACTGTTACTATGGCACCTATTGAGCACATTATTCACGTGCATTATTGAGACTCACGATGAATTAAACTATAGAATAATAACTAAATTATTATTTTTATCATTCCCCCCGTAATTCAACATCATCTCTAGTGGAAAAGTGAGAGGTTATATGAATGTCTCACAATTTTCATGTGCAAGAAATTTGGTGAAGATATTTGCATGATGTTCTTTTATCGGGAAAATTTGGAGCTATATGTTGTGCTAATCAACATGTTCGTGTATGTAATGAATTTGTTATTCAATATACTTGGGGTGCCCATGATATATTGGATTACAAATAAGTTTGATTATATTTTCATTGTCACAATGCAAGATGGTAGGTTGCTTTTGTTGAACAACCAAACTGTCAAGAATGTGACGTAGCCATATTACTTCATACAGAGCGATGAGACCACAAACTATCTCATATATATATATATATATATATATATATATATATGTAAATGATATTTTGTTTCTCTTCCATAACTAAGTTAAGAAGTGGTTTTAGATGTAGTTTTAGAGATTATAGTTTGTTTAAAGGTAACATGTAGGATAATGCTTAAACTAGTCTTTGGAAGTCATTTTGCTCCCACATGTTGTTATGTTCTAACATTTCTTAAGAAGTATGTGTTGAAATGTTACAATACATATTGAGGCCAAAATGTTAAGGCATGGATCAAATCAATAATGTCAAATTCATATCATTAAGTAACATTGTGAGTTGGCTATGGAGCATTTTGACTTCACAATTGTTCATATAAGTCAACTCCGAAGTATCTCCGGGTTATTATTAAGGTTTCAACATTGTATGTGAAGTCAACTCCAAACTATTTTGGTTAACTCCTCATCATGACACAATGACTCTAGAGTAGTTGGGAGTATAAGAAACAACTTCAAAAAAAACAAAGCACCATGAAGAAGGGCAAAAACACCACTTAGCAACTTTGAAATATGTAAAATGACATGAAGCAGTTCCTGAATAAGTGGGACACCTTGAAGAATATACTATAGTCTTGTTTTGAAGAATTCTGATTTTACACAATTCTCTTAGCTGCATGCAACCTTTGTCAACTATTATATTGTCCTATTTTGAAGAGCCCGATCAATTAGAGGCAATAGATGGAAGAAGAGATGACCATGGTCATGTAGTTAACACTTGTCTAATACTTCATGTGGTCAAACTCTTCTTTCTTGCAACCTTCTTGACTTGGCAAGATGAGATGTTATTCGGTTACAAACACAATCAATGAAAGTAGGCATGTTGGCCTAATTTGAAGGACTTTGGCTAACAATGAGGCATGTTGGTTGCATTCTAATAGGACTAGATGGAGTAGTAAAGGCGTAAGAGTATTAGATGATCGTGCACCACCTTGTCTTCAAGGCTAATTATGTGACGGTAAAGATTCAACAAGGAAAATGACACTTGCAATAATTCAATGGGAGTAATAGGCACCTTGAAGCATTTCAAAAACAAACAGAACACTCTCATACTTTGGCAATTGATAAATATGCAATCAAGGGGCAGTGTGTGAAGATTTTCTAGAAAGAAGGGCGAAGGGAAGAAAATAAAAAAAATGTAGGTTCAACAAAACAACATCTCCCTTGTTTCTCAACAAAAATCAGATTTTCCAAATGTTTTGGAAAACTTGGAATGAGAGGAACCAAACTTAGAAGTCGTTTGAAGATATTTTGAAACATGAATGCACAATTACAGACATAATATTAGTGATGTGAATGCGGCGAATTGAAAGGTGGTAGAGTCCTAATAAGTTCATGCAATGAAACATTCTTTGGTTGAGTTATTGTAAACATGAACAATAAAAATAGGAATGTTGACTTAGCATAAAAGGAAGAAGTTAGTAGTACTTAAGTAGGATTCTTTTAATGAAATGTTTGTCTACATCCGTCTCTTGACATGTGGGAGATGTAGTTGAGTTTTCTTAGGATTTTTAGTTAGAGAATAAATGTCTCCCCAAGAATAGCTCCACATTCTTGGTGGAATGACGAAGTAAAATACATAGAAGTATTTTGTAAATACTATTGTAAACACTCATGTTTGGTAGTTAGAGAGTTCTTTTTATCAATCTTGGAATAAAATCAATACAATTAAAAAATATTTAGTATCTTGATAATGCTTGTGTAATCTGTTTCACCTTATTCCAAAGGGAAGTAAGGAATCGCTCACCCCAAGGAAGAAAGTTCATGTTTTGTAGTTGTTTTACTTTGTTTTTAGTTAGTTTTAGAATTCCATTTCTAGAATATTCTTAGGTTGGATTTGATTAAAACAAAGTTAATCTTTAGTTTGTATCCTACATTTGTTATCAATTACTTTAGTAAAAAGGACTTTCACACAATTTTTTCCTCCTCTCTATTGTATACAGATGTTGGATATTGTCCTAGACTTGAAATTCATTAAGATTAAATGATGAGGATTGCAAGGACCCTCCTTATTTTTGGCGTCATTGTTGGGGATAAGTGTTATTAGGGAGTTGTTGTCAAGTAGTGTTTTATGGGAGATTTATAATAAGTTATCATTTAAAAGCATACTTCATTACTCTACTAACAATATAAAAAAGAGTTTGTAGTGACAACATATAAAATTTCAATCCATTGGAGTAGGTGAGATAGGTTTCTCTCATGACACTTTAGTTTGAGGGGAAAAAAATTTTGGAAGTCTTTTTAGGGTTATTATTTTGATTTTCCAGTTTTCTAGTATAGATAGGTAAAGGCGATTCTAAAATAGAGATCTATCTTCCAAAGACCCCCTCAAGCAATGCATTTAAATGACAAGGTTCTGACATACAAAGAAGGTGAAATACCTTGTTATTTTCTATTTTTAGCTCTTGTGCAACCTCTGTAACTCGAGACCCAAGATTCAAAGACCCAACAAGGAAGAGCTCATTGAAGCAAGTACTATTAAAGATCTTTTTCTTCCAATAGGAAGTGAGTATAATGAAGAAATCCTACTTTCACTGGAGGAGTTTGAATGACAAATTGAGTGGAAACCTACAAAATCTTAAGAGGATTACTCAATTTGATATTCAAAGAACAATAAGGGACTGCCATCTGTAATGCCAAAACCATCATATGAGGAAGGGTTGCAAGATTTATCAAATCAACCCATGCATTCAATATGATCAAAAGTTATGGAAAAGGTTGGCATTTCAAAACAAGGTGGAGTAGTAGAGCTCAAAATTTTCACAAATAATTTCACCCCAATTCAAAGTCTGATTGCATTCACAAATCAAATTGATAAATATACACATGCAATTTTGAAATTTTTGAGTAGATGGAAGACCCATTACCCTTGCAAGTAGTGTTATGAAATTTGATAATTATTCAATGAAATCAACTATGTAGAGGATTTTAGGCAGCTTGGATGGCCCTCTCTTTTTTGCCTTCAACCAAGATTTAGTAATCATGGAATGGTATTTTTTTGGAGTTAGGTAAAAATATCTCTGAGCATCAACCATGGTTAAAACTTCAAAAGTAGGGATATCTATGGCTAGGTTGATATGGTGAGCATCTAGTTGTGTAATTAATTGACCTTGGAGATCTTTCAATTTCTTGGTCCGTGGGTTAAAGCAGGAAACACAAGCTGGGATTGTATCAACACATTAAGAATAGGCGTGAAAACCTCCTACATGGGCTAAACCATTTCTTAAAATTGTTTGGGCCAATATAGTTGGGTTATCATCTATCATTCTGTTCCAAAAGTCATTTAGATCCAGATGCTTGGTATCACTATCCCCTATTTTAGGGACCAAGGTTTCCAAGGAGGAAATGGGTTCATACCCAACATATTGAAATTTCATCTTGACTAAATTAAACACTTACTCAGAAACAAATGTATTTTTGTAAGAGATTTATGAGGGAATTGAAAGGAAGGGCACCAGGATAAGTAAAGTCTCAAAAGTGGGGAAAATAGTGATGAAATCACTTACTAGTTTGATAGGAAGGAAGGCGACTTCTCAACGTTTCTAATGCAATTTAAATTTGGCCTTAAAAATGAAGGAGAAATGAGTAAACGAGTGTTTTTAGGCGCAGGAGGAAAATAACAGGGCAAGAAAATGACAGGGAAAAGGAAATTCAAAAATGTGAGGATAAAATTGAGGTGGGAAGGGTTTATATAGTGTGTTGAAAGATTGTCCCATGATTTTTGCATTGAAAGCTTTTAAAGCGGTGAATCGATGATGGGAAGGCCTTGAGAAACAATGTTGCAAGGGGCTTAAACTCTGGGTTTTTTCCAAAAATGAGTTTTAAAGTGGGTGGATCAATTAGTTGGAGAATAGATGGTAAAGGGGAACAATTTCCCACAGTTCCACTTGGGCTTGAGATGCCTGACTTGGCCTATAGGGGAATGCAAGTCGGAGGAAGTGATGAATTGGCGAACAGACGACCCAAATGAACAGTGCACGGTGTGCAAGGAGTACCCAGTTTATCCGATTAAGCGATGGGGGCAGATAAGTCAGAGAAGCGAGGTATGCTGGGAATAGGGGACCAAGGTCGAATGTGCGAGAAATGTCCGATCCAACCGATTTAATGTGGGAAAAGTGGATAAGTCGGCAAACCGGGGAAAAAATGACTCGAAGGAATAAGGTCACTAGTGTCACCAAGGCCCACAATACCTGATTTTTCTAATGGAGCTAGATAAGGCAGAGGAGCGGGGAATAGGAGGAACAATAGAATAGTTCCTCCTGTTCCTTAGATAGCTGATTTGTCTGATTCAATACAACAATGCCAGAAACACAAAAATTTGACTAACTCCCAAATTTTCTTCTTTGAACTTTAACTCAACATAGGGATAAAGATGACTAAAATGCAAACGACAAACCTATGACTCAATTTTTTTGATTTTTTTAACATTTTCTTTGTCTCAGACAACAAGATAGTTAACCATTATTCATATAGATGTCTGTCTATATACCCTTGCATATCTTGTAGTTGCCCAAAAATCGCCTCTCTTATGCCATTCCCTGGTTTGAGAATTTGATTCGCCTGCGTCACTATACAAATTTTGTACTTATTCGCCATCAATATTAAACCCATTTTTACATATTTTCCCAAAAAAATCCAAGGAGGATTTTGGTAGGGGGTCTTAAAATTTTCCCTGTTGACATCAATTCCATTTATAGGAATCAATTCCCTTTAAAGGAATCAAAGACGTTGGCACAAATCAATGATGAACCTCATATTAAAATGAACTATTACCAACATTTTATATCATAAAATATTACCATATTTGCTATATCTATCTAAACACAAATAAACTTTAATTACTCATGGACCTTATAGTAAAATGTATTGTTATCCTTTTATGTAATCAAATTTTATCATTTTTTATTGGAACATATCGAAATATCATATTATTCAAAATAATAAGTTACAATGGTTACAACAAAAAACATCGAGTTTGTATATATAATTCAGAAAGTAAAAAAGAAAGCCATTGATAAATGGCCAAACAATCACAAAGAAGCCTTGAGACTTCTTTGAAGAACACAAGTTATGTTTATATCTCCAATCTTTTATTGAAAATATAGGAGCTCGAGAGGGAACAAAACTAAAGACTTTAGAGTTAGTCTGGAACAAGCTATTATTAGAAGCCTTAGCTGAACCAATATCATGATTCTCTTGAGTCGCGGTTAGAATTTCCTTAGATATATTTGATGTTTCTGATGCCTCTTTTTCTTGAAGATTATCCTCCTTTAAGCATTATATTGTGAAAGGGTGGGACATAAATCAACATGTGGGCTAGATGAAATTACGTCGTAATAAAGCAGTTGAGGAAGAGTCGATTGTCACCTTCGAACATAGTGAGATCGAATGAGAAATGGTCACCCTTACAAATCGGGGCTTAATCTGTAAGTTTGTGGGTCAGGGTCCTTGTGAAAAGGAGTTACAAGCCCGAGTATTAGAACAATAGAGGGTAAAAGGGCACATAGATATCCACAATTATTCGTAAGGCTTCTTCATTTTCATATTTCAAATTGAAGAGGAGAGAACTGCGTGTTTGAAAAAAGGGCCCTAATTTTTTTGTAGATTAAGGTTATTCACGATACCATGGAACCCAAACGCTGACTTCTTGCAAGAGAATCCAACAGTAGCTCCAATATTGGTAAGACTTTTAACGTATCAAAACATTTGTTGATGAATGCCATTTTTTCTAGGATTGAAAACGCCCTAAGAGAGATGATTTGCCTTTCTTATTATACTTGTAAAAAGCACATTACTTATATGAAAAATTGTGTTTAAATAGATGTGAGCAAGCTGAACTCGACTAAAATTGTGAGGTATTACCCAAAACAAGAAGAAGAAGAAGAAGAATTGTTAAGAAAGAATTTCAAACTTATTGACTCAAGTCTTACCATATTTATAACATCTTTGTGAAAAAACTTTAATCAACATTGACCTCATATTGAAAATTAGCACATCACAACATTCGATATAGTCAAATCTTAACATATCCATATGGAAAGAAATAAACTTTTACAGTAAATAAGAATGTAAGGAATTTTGCAGTATAAATCTGCACATTATTTTTATTATTGTGAATGCACATTTGTAGGTGAACCAAATTACAAACCTTTCTAAATTAAAAGACAAAAATGGTAATCCTTAAATACCATATTGAATGTGACAAGAATTAGGAGACAAGTAATG
This sequence comes from Taxus chinensis, assembly GCA_019776745.2. Lineage (NCBI taxonomy): Eukaryota > Viridiplantae > Streptophyta > Pinopsida > Cupressales > Taxaceae > Taxus > Taxus chinensis. Next base: position 7,153,694 of record CM034146.1, on the reverse strand, counting down.
ATAACTACCATGTGATTATATTTATTTCAGTTAATTAAAGTCTGGCGTATGTAAGAGATATCGATTATAACATGAACTGCACAAGGAATGTGTAAAGCTCCCATAAATTTTTCTTGAACGGTGCCGTAAGTGGTAGTTATAAATTGCACAGTTCAGAGCTATAAATGTTAAAACAAATTGACAGGCAAGAAGTAACTAAAGAAGCAGAAATGAATTAAATTCCTCACTACATCACCAACATTTATAATTCCTATTAACTACCCTGTCTGTAAAATGGAAAATATTGATGAGAATAAGAATTACTGGGTATGATTTATCATATTATTATTGTGATTGAATTTAAAGTTTGTATAGATTAGGTGTACCTATTGTTTAGACTTATTTGTCAAGGATTGAAGGGTTTGAAGGGTTTCAATCTTACCAAATTTAGTTAGATATGGCCTCATCTTTTATTTCTTCTAGGTACCTTACTGGATTGCTAGGGAACACTTTTCACACCATCATAAATACAATTGGATCAACCCATTTGACAATATACTAATTTTAACTATTAAAATTTTATATATAAATAATGTATAAATAATTTTAAATATATGAATGTGTTGAAAGGAGGTGTTTTATAATAATAACATTCAGAGGCGGTGGATAATAATGTCCAAGAGTGTGCTAAATTCAGACTTTAAATTGTGTATCCATTAAATTTTATTAAGATTTTTTTTTTTTTTAAAGAATAAATTTTAAACATCATAATAATATCTTTTGGAACCTTATATTAGTGTATTTATACCGATTATTATTATTAAGTAAAAAAATTGTGAAAGTAATATAGTTATTAATACTTCTACTATTTTAAAAATTCAAAATAAAAATCTTAAAATTCAAATAGATGTATTTAAATACTCAAATTAATTTCAATAAGATATGTCACTTTAATACATTTTAAATTTAATTTTATTAATTTTATTTTTTTACATTATATATTTATAATTGAACAATTCAAAACTCTTAATATTCTAATACAATTATATATAATTAAATATTTAATACTAAATTATATATGTGTATATATGTATATATGTATATATATATATACTTACTTCAAAATAATTCCTCATAGAAAAAGAACAACCTTTAACGATAATGCAACATAGAGAATATCCATTCTTCCTTCTACACTTTGTACATATTAAGTATGCTTTTATACTTATTATTATAAAATATTTATTTATAAAAGATATTTTGAAATGACTCAAAATAAATTTGACATTAATTTTTTAAAATATTTTTTTAATATGTAATACACCATTTACTTTACGCTTATATATATTTAAACTCTCTAACAATATGATATATGTACTTGGAAGAAAATTATTAAACTCTCATATGAGCAAAGAAAATTAATTTAATTATTCAATGATAAGTATATTATCATTTACATAAATTCAAAATTTCATCTATAAAAAAATTTAGTTACATGTTCTAGTAAAATTAAAGATCTATGTAATCAATACCAAATATTTCATTATTTTGATATGTTATAAATATTTCATTATTTGATTTAAATTTGAATTTCATGATTTTACTTAGTAAATTGTATTCTTAATTTTATAGAGGGGAATCAACTCTAATCTTTTTGCCCCAGTACTGATATAAATGTCCTTTATGGACTAATGTTGATCAAGTTGTAACAAACTATGATTGCATGAATCGATCCCTTGGTGACAATTCATCTCATAGCGAGGAACCCCCAATTTCCATTTAGTGCGAGCTTTATTCAATCACTAAAGGAGCCACACATAACAATTTCATATTACTCAATCCCTAATCCATATATGGGGGGTTATGGATAGAGAGGGGGCCAACTACCACTTTATCTCTACATGGAAATAATTTTATGACCTTTTTCATAGGTCATGTTGCAACCTATATGTGGGGTACTAAGGTTTATAGATTACCCCCTTTATTTTTTTGATATTATAGATTAGGATATGAAGGGGATCATTCTAGAGTCAATACATAAGAAGATTTAACCAAGGGGTGTAAGAGTCATGGATCTAGAAGATGGTAATCCACACTCTATCAAACACATAACGTTCCAAAGCATAAGTTTAGGATAGAGGATGACATCTTACTAGTACCTTGATTGTATTAAGATCAAAAATATGTAAGCTAGAGTCGTAAACATGGATTGTAGATATTGATAGGTTACAATTCCCAAAGGGCAGATATAATTCAAGGGGACCAATATAGAATAATGTAGTAGATAGGAATATGCTACTATATTATAATCTATGTGAATGACACATCAATCAATCAATAAAATAATAAATAACATAAAGGAAAAGGAGAGTTAGAGATAAGTTTACTTTTGTGTGGACACCATTGGTGCATTAACCCCTTAGATTTAGTAGCACCTTATGAAAGAGTTGATGTGTGGGACCATAAGAAAAATAGGAAGAATACCTAAGTAACCATAGCTGGAAACTCCAAATACCAGCTAGACCTTTTTGATGCAACTCATATTCTTGATTGTCCTAGACCCAATGCTCCAAAGATAAGCAAGTCTAACTCCTAAACCTTTAATACCTTAAGAGCAACTTGGTGAGTGCAATGATACTGAATGAAAAATGATGGGACAATGATAAATTCTTGCCAATAATATCTATAAATAGAGACCATGGTTAGCTATTATAGCCCCTATAGCCAAAGCATTAAACATGGTCTATGTAGTTGATGACGAGGAAACATAGCAAGACGATTCAAATTGTGATTTCATATAGGAATGAAGGTATTGTAAGTAGATATGTAGGAAATTATAAGAGGATACTAAATTGATGTCATAGGAGGTTGTAAAAGGATGAATATAAAATGTAAAGGATAGGGTATCAAAGATATCATCAATTGCACATCAAAGCTTATCACGGGTACTAACAACTAGTTTGATCTATTATGATCTTCCTCACTCATGGTAATGCCTCATAAGAAATCACTCTAGGTGGTTAATGCATCAATGGTGCATGTGAAGAGAAAAATTCAGTAAGATTGAAAAACAAGGTATATAAATGCCCTAACTAAAGATCATCGCGTGTCACAATAGTGCAACAAGAGATGGTCTTAAGGAAAAGAAAATAGAGTTCACCAAAACTAATATGACTATAATGAAGCAACACCATAACTGGTAAAAAATATGAACTCAATCCAAATGAAATATACTTACCTCATACTTAGCAATCTATAAACAAGGGTCATATGCCCACTTCTTATCTCGATCATGACGGGGGGCAATTTTGTTGAGGAACCATGAAGATATAAAACTAATGAGGAGAGGAAAAAAATTCAAGTGTATGCAAGTAGTCAATAGGTTCATATACGAAAAATGGGGAAAGAAAGCTTATTGAATATGTAAGGAAAAGGCTAGGTAGTGTAGAGGAAATAATTAGGCAAACCTAGATTGTAGGAAAAAAATCAACCAATTTAGTAGGTCTGTAAATAATAAAACAATAGGATATAAAGTGTTAGATGAGAAAAGGAATCAACTAAAATAACATAGTTGTAAATAATATAGAATGTAATTTATTGGTCGAGAAAGTAATCAACTAATCTAATACACATGTATATAATATAAGATATAAGGTGTTATCCTGGAAAAAAAAACAAACCAAACTAGCAGTCCTATAAATAATTCTTCATCAAAAAGTAACACTCAAAATACCGAAGGTAGCTAAGAGAAATCCAAGAGTGAAGATAGAAATGGTCAAGGGAGAGAATTGTGAAATCTATGATATGCAGAAGATACTCAAGTAGAGATGGTCGAAGGGAATGTCCTTAAACCCTAATGTTTATCATAATGCTAACATGTCTGAAAAAGAAATGGAGAAAGGGATATAAAGGAGATGGGAAATACCTATAATCTAGTATGTCCAACAAGAGGATATAATGATGTAAAGGGTGGAAAGATGGGCACACACGAAGGTAACAAATTCTTTACTAAAATCAAGACACACTAAAAAGATTGCAAAGTGTAGGAGTTTTTGACACATCAAAGAGTGAAGGAACTGGGATATGGAGATTTCAATGAAGGAAAATTAGTGAAATAAATATATTCTATGTTAGCTATGAGACATAATGATAGGAAATTATGTATCCTACCTTCCCATGATGCATTCCCCATCAATCAAGACCTTGCTTAAGTATCTATAGATCTACTACAAGGATTGGCATTGACATGAAAAGGAAAGGGCATTGAATGATAAATACGTGAAATCCTATTCTAGTCAGAAAAACATGTAATCATACCCCAAAGTACCTCAAGCTCTATAATGAGGCCAACTATGGAGATTGATATTCCAACCAGGATAGGGGTGTACCTAAATAATATCACATTTTTTTATGATTAGTTTTTGTTAATTGTAATAATTTCCTTTTTCTCTTGTATTTTGTTTGATTTTATTTGATAGTATGGATTTTATCTTTTTCTTTAGGATTTTATTGTTCTTCCTTCATATGTATCTTAAAGGTTGGTCGAATGGGTGTTGAATATGAATAAAAATATAGATATCAAACCTAGATGATATAAAGGAAAACCTACAAACCGTGATGCTTCGATACTCCCAAATTATATCTTAGAAAAGAGTATTATCTCAAAATGACCTCCATGAACTAGATAAGAAGTTAATAAAAGGTAGCTAGTAAGCTATGATGGGTTGCCCCAAGTATGATTTTAAAAAGAGTGATAAAATGATGGAATTTTTTTATGATTTCATTACAAGATAGGGTAAAATGTGGACGAGAGACAAGTAAATAGATTACAAGAATTGAACTAAAGGAAGCATAACTCATTCTTGCAAACAAAATGACACTCTCAACCATTGTTATTCCTTTTGAGAGGATGCCTCGTAATGTAAGGAGCCTAAGGTAACAATTAGGTAATCATATTGGATGGGATTCTGCGAGGAGGACCTGAAGGTCTTATGATGTAGGAACATCTAGGTTGATAGGCTACCTGTATCAACCAAATATAGTTTGAATAGTTTGAGTCATTTTGTGTTGCATTATGTTGAATTGTTTTGTTGAAGGTGGAAGCCATTGAGTTTTGTTATATTATTTTTAGTTGGTGTTGTTGAAATTATATTGAATAATGACAATTTTATGTGCAATTCTATTATGTAATGTCAATGTTGTGTGCAATTCTATTTCGAAGGTCCAATCTACTGTTTAATTAGTGTAATTCTATTATGCAAGGTCTGATATAATTTGTAAGCTATGAAAGTCTATGGAGTCTTTGTGAAAGCCAACAAAGTTTATGGAGGTATCACAAGTATTTTAAAGATCCATGAAATAATGAATTTGTGAGGGTCTGTTGAAGCTTCAGAATACTAGGAACCTATTTTAAAATCCATAAAGTACTATATGAAATTTTGAAAGTTTTGGAAATGTCGATTGAGTCTTGAATGGTGAATTTAGGAATTATCTTTGTATTGTACCTTAATTTTATGAGTTTTATTAGGTATCTTTTATTCCTATATAAAAAATCCAAAATTCCTTAGGGAGTTATATTTTAGAAGTAGTTCATACTAAAACTTTACGAAATAGATCAGATTCTAGATGTGAGTTAAAGCTCAAAGTAAAACATGTCTTTGTAATGATATGACATGAAACAAGTAGGGAATGATTGAATGATTGTATCATTAGTGATACATTTGTGTTTTATTCCTATAAATATATGAATACATGTTTTTTTGTTGTTGAATTAAAATATTGTTATTTCATACATCTTTGTATGTTTTCTGCATAAAATTATGAGGGCTGCATGGTCTAAGGCAACTCTTCACCAAGACCCTAACCATTTTTGCATCATTTATTATTAGATGAAGGTTTTCTTTCCTTGTGAGTAGTGACACATTAGATACTGGTGGTTTTCCACATTTGTGAGTATCAGTAAAATACATTGTGGAAAGTTTCTAGTAAGTAATTGTTGGATAAAAGGTATGAGGATTACATAGAAAATATTAGTATTTTTCCACATTTATAAGTGCAAGCATACAATCCTTACAAACATCTTATAACAAGTAAATTATTGGGTAGAAGGTGTGAAGCAATGTAGAGGCCACATTCATTTGAGGAAACATAATTGCACATTTGAGGAATGTTATGAGAGGCCACATAAACCAAGTTGCAATTGTTAAAGTCTTGTTTGAATTCAAGCAGACTATACAAGCCTATTTGGAGGCCATAAAATCCTCCAAATGTCTAGGTGTTGTTATGGAAGATATGAGTGATAATGAAGAAAATCTATTTTGATAGGGAGTACAAGCTAAAAATGAGGAAGAAGAGGATGCATAAGTTGATGTACTATAGGACATGATGTTATGCATGATTGGTAGGATGAAGAGTAAGCCTATATTAGATACCTTGAGTTATTCTTGTAGTTTTGAACTAGTTGAACTCATTGATTTGATAATGGATCTCAAGAAATATTTTGAGTACTAAGACATGGAATATCCAAAGAAATTAAAATTTCTTGCAAAAAGTTTAAGTGTTATGCATCTTTTTGGTGGGAGTATGTCTAGAATAGTTGAGTGCAAAGAGGTAAATATAAGATCAAGACATGGGATGGGTTGGTTATTAATTTGAAGAAAAATTATTTCCCATGGATTACTAACTAAGTTTGTTTAATAATTTATAAAAATTATGACAGAGAGGGCTCCTATGTGAAGGAATACATTGAAGAGTTTTACTGACTCACTATTTGAGTGGGTCATGCAAAGGATGATATGGAGAATATTTCCAAGTGTATGAATGGGTTGTGCATTATAATTCAAGATGAATTTAAAGTTAGATTCTAAGTATGTTCAACTATAAAATCCTATAAATATTATATAAATGTAGAAGATAATCCGTGGAAGTAGTAAAGCGTTACCTGTGTAATGGGTAAAGTTGCACAAAGTCATGGAAAAGGTGGTGGTAAGGGAAAACCCATGTATCATGAGGGTGAGGAGAGTTCAAAACCATGTAGTGAATAAAAACCTAGACGAGAAGGAACCACATCAAGGGGAAGAGAAAAATTTATATGTGAAAGATGTCATAGATTCAGTGGCACTTTTTATAGGTTCCGAGAAACAAGGTATTGATATTTAAAGTGCCTAAACAACTAGAATAATGGGAAGAGGATCAATGTGAGAGTGAACATTATGAAAGGTGATGAATATGATTCATCGGGTTTTGGAGAAGACCTAGAGATGGTAGAATTATTGATGTTAAATCACATGTTGTTGAAACCAACAAAAGAATAAATTGGTTCTAAGAAGAGGGAGATTTTATTCAAAGAAACATGTAATTCAGATAGTAAAGTCTAAAAATTGATAATGGAAAATGAGCGCGGTAATAATTTGGTTACACAAGAGATGGTAAAAAAACTGGATTTGAAGAGGATTAAACATCCTAGTCCCTACAATTTTTTGTGATTGTAGAAAATGACCCAACTTTTGGTGACTGAGAAATGTCTTATTAAGTTTTAGATAGGGAGATATAAATATGGAATGATGTGCGACATAATGCCTATAGACCCATATCATGTACTCCTTGGAATATCATGACAGTTCAAGTAGAAGGTGCAACATGATGGCAATGAAAACAAATAAAATATGGTTAAGAATGCATAAGAGTACACTCTAAATCTAATAAAGTATATGGGAAGGAGCATTGAAATAAATTAGGGTTCTATTGTTATTAGGTAAGTAATTCATAAATGAGGTGAAGTAGGATAGTGTATGTTTTTTATTGATATTGAAGCTCACATAAAGAGCATGAATAAAGGCGGTGAGAAAGAGAGTTGATTTGGTGTCTCGAGAGGTGAAAGCTATGTTGGGAAAGTTTACAAAGATAGTTTCTAGTGAGTTACTTCAAGGGTTACCACTTATGAGGAATGTAATTCACCATATGGTTTTGATTCTAGGATTGAGTTTACCAAAAAACACAACATATAAGATGACAATGTAAGAGAATGCAAAGAGTTAGAGGTAATTATGTAGTCAAGATGGATTTCATCAGTATTTTAATTTATTCAAGAAGAAAAATCAACAACTTACCAAAACTCTGCAATATGAGGTGTTTAAGAAGCTTAAAAGGTTAATAATTGCATATTTAATCAATTTTCAAATTTGTTTAGACTCCACATTTTTCTCTATCTTCCTCAAATCCTACCATTTGAACCATCACCATGATTCTTGATCAAGAGACAATCCGCTCTTCTTGTTTTACAACCTATCCTTCCTTTTCATTACTAGCTTCCTTTGCTACTTCACCCTAACTAAGGAAAACTTGATCGTTTAATTTATTCCCAATGCTTGACTCTGTTTACTTCACCTCATTCTACTTCCTTTGCAATCATACAGTAGCCCATCAACCATCAAAAGTCATGATATTCACTTATTCTCACCTTTTTTTACTCTTGGTCTCTTGTCTTAGTATGCACTCTTGCACCTTCTCTACCTTAGCACTTTCTAATTTTCTTTCCTTGCTCACAATCTTCACAAAAATGTTAGAACCAATAAGGAAAATCATTCAACACTTCAAACTTCACCTTACTCTTCACTCCACCAGACTGCCCCTAGAGTATTTGAGTCAAGTAATATTCCTCCCACCATGCATTCAAGGCTCTAACACTCACCATAATGGCATATTACCTCTAATAGTTCCCTTTATACATCTCTGACATGTTCTCAAAACCTCAGGGTTCAAATCTTCTTTAAACTCCCTACACTTAACTTTTTTGTATTTTTTCTTCTAGGACCTTACTAGGTCAGGTACAGACTAGAAATTCTCATAACTTCCAATACACTCATTTGTAGGATAGAATATCAGAATTTTCCATCACCCTTTATTGATTTCTTGATTCTTGTGAAGTTGTGAGACTTAAATCCAAAGGAAAACAAGACTTCCTTTGTTAAGGTGTCCTAATATTGAGGTCTTCTCCCGAGTTCTCTATTTCCCTCTCTATACTATTATAAAAATATTGAAATTCCACCATTGAAAACCTAAACCTATTCTTGTTTATGATATTAGACAAGTTATAGAATATTTTTTCCAAATTTCAAATCATAACTCGACTTAGTGAGGATTTTAGCACACTTTCTTAGTTGAAACTCTAACTAACATAGTGATAGACCTGAGAAGCTTCCATTTGTTATAACTTCCTCCAACCTTGCTTTCATGGCTCCAAATTTCTACTTTAGATTACTTAGGTCATGTTATTCCTTCTAATATACTAGTAGGTCTTAAACATGCTAGATATTTTTAGGGTTTTACTGACTGTGTTTTATCATGACTGCAAGGAGGGTTTGTACATGATAATACTAAGGCTTCCTTCAATATTTATCCCTTTTTTTACACTTGGAATATGATAACATAGTTTCTTCACACTCCTAGGTCCTACAACTCATGATTATGAGAAAAGGTTAATAAGGAATCACTTATTCTTTTCTTCAACCCATCATGTAGAGGATTGTGTTAGAGTTACTGTGCATTACTATCATCATCATAGTTCAAATGCTTTTTAATCTTCAGGATATTTTAGGGTCTCTATAGTAGCATCTCTTTAACAAATAAATTCACATCTCCTACACATTTCCACTACAAGATATTCCACAAAAAAATCAAACTATTGTGCAGTATTAATTTCATCTTGCAGGGAAAAACAAAGTATGATCATCACATCTGGAATTTACAACCTCTAGACAATCTTTATGCAGATTCATTCATAATTCAAAACCATACTAGCTATAAAAATTACATAAGGACTAAACAATCATGCATGGAAATCAGACTTGGAGTCATTCACCATCAACACAAGATTCCAATATAATAAAATTGGTCTATATACAGTGTGAGCCTTATTTGCTTACAAAATTTACTCCTCTGTATTATGAGGAAGCTTCCATTTTTTCATCCATCACCTTCCACGGAAGGTTATCCCTTCCTTATTTCATCAAATAACTCCATGACTTTGAATACATTCTCCTTTTTAAGTTTATTCCACTTTCTCTTAACCTTAACTACCTCCTTATAAGCCCATACATTATCAAAAGAGGAAAATTTTTTCATTTTAAAACATATGTGGACTCACCACTCACTTCAAAATACATGTAATCACTCACTTAACCACTTACATCCCTTTGACAAACTCTTTAGACCTATTTACATACATTTGAAATTTGAATGTCCTTTTGGAGGGAAAAGATTTTTTTTGAAATTATGAGCAAATTATCCTGTTAAAACTCCTTTTCAGATTTTTATCATGCCCTAAAACACCTATCTCACCCTCCGTGACTCTAAAGAAGGTTAATTTGTCATTTTTAAGGTTTATGTAATGATGCTCATGCATCAGGTAAGTTTAGAAGTTGTAAAATTGATGACTAATAAGAGAGAGTCTAATATCGTGCATAGTACCAACAGTTCTAGCATCAAAGAAGGGTAGTGAATGAGGTATGTGTAAAGACTCTAGAGCCATAAATAAGATCACCATCAAGTATAAGTTTCCATTTTCATGTATGGATTACATCATGGGTTGTTTGAGTAACATGCAACATTTCAGTAAGATTGAATTAAAGAGTAGATATTATAAAATTTACTTTAAATAAGGAGATGAATGGAATATTATGTTCAAGATGAAAAAGGGATTGTATGAGTGTTTGATTATGATATTTGGATTGAGTATCACATTGAGAATTTTTATGAGATTATTGAATAAATTCCTGAAATAATTTTTGGGGAAAAAATGATCATATACCTTCATGATATTTCGAAATTCAACAAGATGTGAGAAGAGAATTTGTTTCATATAAGGAAAGTGTTTTAGTGGTTACAATATGAGAAAATGATTATAATTATAAGAAATGCATTTTTATGTAGGATGAACTAGTATACCTAGTATTTATTATTTCCAATGAAGGTTTGAATATTGATCTCGAGAAAGTTCACAAAAATTGTGGATTAAACATCATTGCAGAGTACTTTTGAAGCACATATTTTGATGGGCTAGTTATCTTTTACTAAAAATTCATCAGGGATTTTAGAGAATTGTGCACACTTAACAATGAGGCCATATGAGGGGATAAGAAGAGTTTCATCTTGAACCAATGCATGGAGAATATTTTTCAAGATCTAAAGTGGAAGGTGATTGAATAACTAGTGTTGGTGCTACCTAATTTTGTGAAGGTATTACAAGTTGATTGTGATTTCAGTGGTTTAAGAATCAGTGCAATACTGAGTTAATAAGGGACATCGATAGCTTATTTTAGTGAAAAATTGAATTATAAAAATAATAAGTATAGTGTCATGAACAATAATTATATGAAATTGTGGAAACACTCGAAAAGTGGAGAAACTGCTTACTTCATAAGGTGTTTTTTATTTGATATATCGTCAAACATTATAGTTTATAAATAATCAAAGGAAATTAATTCATAGGCATATGAAATGGGTAGAATACCTACAAAGATACACTTTTACGTTGAAGCATACGAGTGGAAAACTTAATAAGTTTGTTTATGTGTTGAGTAGGTGTATGTATTATTGACACATATGAGAGTGTATGTTTTTGATTTTGAAGCCATCAAGGAGTTGTATACATATGATGAATACATTAGTGAATAATTTAGACAATGAACAATACTTGTGAGTGTTGACTAGACAACGTGGCCAGATTATTTTGTGCATGAAGGCCTATTCTTTAAAGGAAACTAATTGTGTATCTTAAAAGGATCAATTCTAGAGAATTTTGTGCGAGAGAAGCATGATGGCAGATTAGCAAGGAAATTTGTATTAGATAAAATGTTAGCATATCTAGTAGAGAGTTACTTTCGACCGTGATTTTTTTGATTTTGGAAAGTTTTTATAGGAATGTAGAGGATTTCATATGAATAAGGTGATATCTTAGAATATAGGGTTGTATCAACCTTTTCCTATTCCGAATAATCCTTAGGAATATATAAGCTTGGATTTACGTTTAGGTTTTCCCAAAATACAAAGAATAATTGATTCCATTTATGTGGTGGTGGATGTAAATTCAAATATGACACTTTTTTGTTTCTTACAGGGGGACTAGTGATTCAAATCACATCAAAAATAGTTTCTTCAAGGACATTGTGAGTATCTATGGATTTCCATGTAGTATTATATCTTATAAGGACACTAAGTTTTTTTTCTTCACTTTTTGCTAACATTGTGGAAGAAGTTGAACAACATATTGCAATTCAATTCAATATACCATCTACAAAATGATGGACAAATAGAGGTGGTGAAAAAGAGTCTTGGAGTCTTATTTACATGTTTGGTGGGAGATAAGCTAGGAACATGGGACTTGACATTATCACAAGTATAATTTTATCATAATTAATTAGTTAATAATAGCATAGGGAGAACACCATTCCAAATTGTTTATGGGAGTAACTCGTGATGAGTGGAGGAAGTGTGATATTTAGTCCACCACAAAGGAAGGAGTACAAAATCAGAATAATTTATAGAGTACATGGGGGAAGTGCATGAAAAATTACATAATCAATTAGTAAATATGAATGCATAATAAAAAAAATTGTAAATTCAAAAGGAGAAGGGAAGTTGAGTAAAAAATTGGAGATATGGTCTTATCTCATTTGAGAAAGGAGATATTTCCTAGGAGTACCTACAATAAGTTGAAGTGGAATAATATTGGACCATGTACAGTGTTGCAGAAATTTTCTAAGAGTGCTTATGATATTAAATTTCCCTTAGGTATTGATATTTAAAACATATTCAATGTGGTAGATCTATATCCATACCACGTAGGCCAAGAAAGTGTTTAGGATTCAAATTCATAAGATGATAGGGTGGACTGAGGATGATAGATGTTATAAAAGGTACATAATGAGGTGGATATTACTTGACACCAAGATCAAGAAAATGTGAAACAAGGAGTATAAAGAGTATATTCTCAAATGGAAAGGAAAATTTATTGAATATGTAATGTGGTTAAATGCTATGGATGTCACTCAACACAAAATTCTAAAAGACCAACTCTATTGAGAAGGAGATCAAGTTTCCAAAAATTACGCAAGGTGTATGATGTAGGAGAATCTAGGTTCACAAAATATCCTATATAAAAAAAAAACAATTTTAACATTTCAAGTTAGTTGGTGTCGCATTATGCTAAATTTTTGTGTGGAAGTTTGAAGTCGTTGAAAGTCTATTTTGTAATGAAAATGTTGTGCACAATTCTATTATTCAATGTTAGCATTGTGTGTAACTTTATTGCGTAAGGACCAATCTACTGCACAAGCCACATGATTCTATAGAAACTTTGTACAAGTAGCACAAGTATATGGAGGTCTCAAAATCATTCATAGGAGCTATGGAACACTACTGCAACTATGATGTTCTATTGAATATGTGGAATACTAATGTATCCATGCAAGCATAATAGAATCCATATAATATTAAGAACTTGTTTTAAAAGACATGAAGTACTATTTGAAGTCGGAAAATATTTAAAAATGCCAACTGAGTATTTTGATGGGTCCTTTGGGATATATATTCATATTTTTCCTTAATTTTAGGTGTCTTGTTAGGTGGCTCGTATACATGTATAAAAAAATTACAATTACCTTAGGGAGTCATCTTTTAGAGATTAGTTTAATGTAGACCTTTTATAAATAGAGTAGGTTTTGGATGAGAGATTAAAACTTAGAGAAAAGTGTCTTTATAATTATCTGAATGGCATGAGTAGATAATGATTGATTGAATGCATCATTGATGATTAGTAAATGTGTGTTATATCTATAATTATATGAATAAAACTTGTAAATTTGTTTTTTGCTGTTGAATTCAAATTTGTCTGATTTCATGTATTGTAGTATATTTTCTGCATGAGCTTTTAAGGATTTCACGGTTAAAGGAAACTCTTCGCTAACCACCGTAAAAACATATGCACCATCTTACCATGAAAACTTTCAAACATGTAGCTGAGAGAGAGAGAGAGAGAGATATTAATCAAGTAAAGTAAAATAGGTAGTTGTATCCAAAAGATTAAAATGTGAGATACTATTAAAAAATGAGAGGTAGTTAGAAGTGGGATATGAAGATGTGAAGTAAGGCTAACACGAGCTATTTGAGAAAAGGTATCGTGAAAAATAACTATCTTATAGAGTTTCATGAGGTGTTAGTTAAATGGATAGACTAAACTATTTATCTATGTAAGATATAATGTAAGGTGTTAGTTGGGATACTAGGGCTTAACCAAGTTAGTAGGCCTATGAATTTAGGATAATGTGAATGTAAGGTGTTAAACAATAAAGGATATTAATTTAACTAATATTAATATAGGGGTAAGGAGGTGCTATATGGGAAATGGATCGAATGAACTAATAATCATATAGGTAAGATATGATGTAAGGTTATAACCAGGATACTAGGGCTCAACCAAACTAACAGTCCTATAATGTAGGATTATGTAGGATGTAATATGTTATATAAGAAAGGAATAAAAAAAACTAACATTTCTATAAATATAAGATAATATGTAAGGTGTTATCTAGGAAAGGAATTAATCAAATTAACAACCATGTAATGATATAAGATCTAAAGAAGATAAAAAAGCACAAGGATAAAGTATATGATCATAGGATATATAAGAGAAACTACAAGAGGAAACAAAATATGTCAGTAACACATTAATACATAAAATCATGATGAAAAAGGAAAATTATGATAAACATATCTAGGTGCAAAAATAAAGTAAGAGGAAGCTATAACCAATGAAGGTGAAAATAATGGAGTAAGATGAGATAATAGAGAGAAACATATGACACTAGGAGATTTCAATTAGTTATGACATGTGAGGTGGCATGCATATTTAAATTCATAATGACAGCATACCCTTGGTAGGGTATGTTATCAAAGAGGAGGTTTTATTATTTAAGTATTATGTAAATTTAAAAACATCATACTGTTATATGACATCGACCATGATGTAAAAATCGGGGTGACCGATATAGTTATATATAACCACAAGAATTAAAAGTTTATTATCATTCATGGGAAATTGGGCCCACTCAAACTATTGCTATAGAAAGAGTGCTCCCTGACCTTTACAGTCGGCCCTGCTCTCATGTGAATGATATCCATTGCAGTCAAAGAATGTTCAAGTGGATGAGAAATGTGAGCGAATGGGATACCAAGACACGCCTACAGATCGATGAATCTAAAAGATCCCAATTCACGCATCTCAAGATTGTAGGTGTTTGTAATGCCTAAATCAAGATTTTGGACATATCATTCATGTGAGACAGTTGATAACGCCAAACTATATGAAATCTCCACGCCTGGAAGATGGACTACAAACGATAAAAATTGTCAAATGGATCTTCAAACAATATGCTCAAAAGTGATACTTGATTGATCACATACTCATCTCAATTGAATCTTCATACTATAGAATCCTTGTTGGAGTTTATGTGCAACCATCTAAGGGAATTAGAATAAATACCGTGGATATTTGTTCTGACAAGACATATTAAATAGGTGGAAGTGCTAAATATCCCTTTGGATATTGATAAATGTACTAGATTGAGAAGACTAGTTAATCAACGATGAGAGTTGACGCCATGAGGAGATTCCCTCAATGAACTTGGATTTGCACAGGGAGTACATATTGATTTTTGATCCATTGAGAATTTAAACTCCTCAGGGTTCTAGGATCCACTAGACTACACAATCATAGATGCTCCTTTGACATATTTTAAATGATCATGGCAGGTCACATACCTTGACACAACTCGATGTGATACTTAAATCATAGGTTTAGGATTAGCCTTACAGAACATGTAAATGACTTCATATTAATTAGCTGCTAGTAATATTCACGTCAAATTCAATAGAATGTAATGATGGAAAAGATACATTAACGATAATAATAAAAGGAAGCATGAAGATGAATCACTTAATAATGGAATATGATTCACATTAGGTTCGCCATAATGTAAGTGGTTTTTTTATTATTGGTAAATGGTTTTGAAGGGGACCATACCTTGTAGTACAAAAGGCTCAAAATCCAGGATATACAATGAAAGCATTGTGGTTTTTTGATAAGTGGGGGCCACACCCCAAAAAAAAAGCCTAAAAAAAGCTAGATAAAAAAATAAAGATCAAGGAAAGGGCATACTTCCTACAAGAAGCCCAACTACAGACAAAAAAAAGTAAAACAACAACAACAAAACCACATTATAACAACATCGAGACAAAAACCAAGTAACAACAAAGACCTATTTGAGAAACTTGTTAAATAATTTGTGAGCATCCTTCAAGGCCTTGTACAAATTGATGGCAGTTTGCTGGGCATGGTCCTGGTTGCTCGCTGCTATGAACTTCTTCTTGCGTTTCCCACCCTTCCAAACATCATCTAGAATGCCACTTATGTCACATATATGTTTTAATTGAATTTGAATAAAATCAAGTACTGCTTTGTGTAAGGAGAGTTGGTTGATTTGCTTGTTCACTACTTACTGCACTCTCTCCTCCAAAGCACTATGCTAATTAGTGAGCATTCCCCACTTCTCCTCAAGAATTGAAAGAAAAGAAGGGTCCAATTCCTCATTGCTGCCTTCATTGAGAAGAAAGTCAACATTTTATTCTATTCCCTTGATAGTGTCAACCTGCTGCTTCAATTGGGCTCTTAAGTCAAAGCTTTCTTGAGGGTAAAGGGAAAATTTGTTGATATGAAGAAGGCTTTCAACCACAACAATATCTTTTCCCTTAGTGTCACTACACAATAACCTTTTAGTTGGGAGGTTAGAGGTGAAGGCCTAGAAGCTAGGATTTTTGGTTATGACCCTAGGCTGCTGAGGAGAGGGGGGATAAGGGTGGAGAGGGTTGTTGGCAAAAACATCATGGAAGTATTGGTGCATAAGGAAAATAACACCCTGATGAAGGGGGGAGACCACATAGATGAGCTTGGACATCAAGGACTGATTTCTTAAGTGAATGAATAATATAATAAGAAAACATGACACTAGTAGAGCACTTGAAATGGTTAAGCAGGACCAAGTGATAGAGTGGAAGAGTTGAGAAACACCCTTCCAAGGTGATGTACATCACAACCATTTTAACAACATCTCTATATGGGGGGATAGAAGAGAAAAGTATACCATATTTCCCAATCATTAGGGCTTCTTCTTCCTCCAAAAATATTTTCTCCTCAACATCCTTATCGAATTTATTTATGTAGAACTTAATCCCATCCATACCTACATTGGTAATGAAAGAAATTAAGCTCTTAGTTATGGTAAAATCCTTACCCTTGAAGGTAATCACCCTATATTTCTATTTTTGGAAAAATATGAGGGAGATGTTCCTATCATGCCTTTTTATCCTTTGTATGAAGTCAGTGTAGCCATCCACAACAAGGGCCTTCCATAATTATTCATTTTGCTTCTAGGAGGGATCACAAATTGGATCCACATGACAAGGGGGTCCACCCATTTTGAAAATAATAATCAAAGGCATGACAACAAAAACTGGTCGCAACTAGAAATTGACCCCCCAACAACACAAATTTCAGAGCCCAAACACAAAAAACAAAGACAGAGGACTCACAAAGCTTCCAAGATATTGTGAACAGTAATTAACAAGCTTCCTAGCAGCTCATCTATCAAATCCAAAATTAAAAAAGTATGAAAAAAATGGACCCTTTGGGAGGGATAGCTCTCGAATGCTTAGAGTACACAACATCATTTCTCCACACATGTGCCAAATCCACTAGGTGGGACTTAATTGAATGTCACAGGTGGCCTTGGCTTCCTTAGAAATGATGGATCTTATTGTATGAGAAATTTCCTCATGATCATGCCAAATTTTAAATTGATTATTGATGATGCCCATCATTTGCAAGTGTGCCAGCAACACTATTCCCCTCCTTACAGATGTGGCAAATATTAATGTTATTAAACCCTTTACATAAGGTCTTGGCCTTGTTGATGAAATATTTTATGGTCCATCTGGGGGGTTGGGTTCATGTGAGGTTTTTTATAATGTTCATAGAGTATCCCTTAATAATTAAATTACTCACCTTGAGATCCTTGACAATTTTGATTCCCCATAGAGTGGCAAGGGCCTTAGCATAGTGATTTGATTGTTTACCCATGGTACCTGACATAAGTAATCAAGGGGATGTCCAATATGGTTTCTACTTAAACCACCACCACCAACTACTTCTAGCTTTTCCCTTAGAGGCACCATGAAAATTCAATTTGTGCCAACCTTCGGGTGGGGGAATCCACTGAATAAGAGACCTGCCAATTCTAGGTGTTTGAACTTAAACCTTCTGAATATCAATATTCCAAGAAATTAAGAACCTCTCCTCTTCCATGGGATACTTAGCATTCTTAGGTGGCTTAAATTTCATAATTTTCTCCTTTGGCTGCAACTATAATTTCATGTATGATCCTTTTGTTGGATTTTATGGTATTTTTGAAAATGATGGAGTTGCAAGCCTTCCAGATTCTCCAAATGGTGTGGGAAAATATGAACCTCCAAAAATTTCTATGCATGCAATATTTGAAATGAGGCTACTAATATTCCCATGCTTGAACAATATCAAGTAAAAATGACCATTCTATGCTAAATTTTACTAAAGATAAGTTTCCGTAAAGAAACAGTACACATAGGAGAATGCAAGAGAAGGTGGTGGATTGTCTCAGTCTCCTTATTACATTGGTAACATCTATTAGGCATGGTGGATCCCCCCTTAATGAGGTTGTCAATAGTAAGGATGCTCTTTTTCAAAACCAACTAGAGGAAATGGTTGATTTTGGGAGTGAGTTATTTATACCAAATCTTGCTCCAACTAAAAGCCATAGGGAGTTTCATTGGCATGCAAATGGTACCCTTTTCTCACTGAGTATTCTCCATCAAAGGAGTGGATCCATATAAAATTATCTTTTGTTTGCATCTGAATAATTGGTATGTAGTTGCATATTTATTCTTTGTAATTCCTCTACATGAGATCTCTATGATAAGAAAGATCATATTTTAAATCCTTACATTGGAGCCTTCCATCAACACTGCAAATGTAGTTATAAACCTTCTACCCAACTTCTATTGTAAGGATATTTTTGAGCTGCTTCCAGGAGTTGCTATTTTTAAGGTTTTGGAAATCTACCCAGTTGTTTTCCTAGAAAAGAATCTTCTCCCCATTACCCAAGTTCCATTTACAGCTTGCCTCTAGGTCCCTTCTAGTCTCAATCAAATTATTCCAAAAAATAGAATGATAGGGGAGATTTTCATTCTTCATAAAATCTTGAGCTTTACCTTGATCAAGATATTTAGCTTGGACGAGGTTAGTCCAGGGATGGTCTTCCTTGAGGATCCTCTATCTCATTTTGGAGATGAGAGCCATCATTCATTATCCTAATTTTTAAAATCCCTAATCCACCCACTCTTTTTTTGGTACACGCCTTGTCCCAATCCACCAAATGGAATCTATTTTTCTTCTCAGTCCCAGTCCAAATGAAGTTCTTTTGAATTTTCTGAATCCTACTAATAACACTAGCATAGGAATGAAGAAAAGAGACATGATGTAGATATGTAGGTTTTACAACGTGCTCTTAATAAGAAGAAATTTTCCTGCATTGGAGAGAATAATCACCTTCTAACCAACCAACTTCTTTTGGAATATTTCAAGAAAAAAATTCCAAACATTCATAGATACTTTGTTAGTACCCAATGGAAGACCAAGATAGGTAGTGGGGAGAGAGTTTATCTCACAGCCAAAAATCTGAGAAATTTTTCTTTTCCTTTTGGGAGGGGTGTTGAAAAAATAGAGTGAACTTTTGTCAAAATTAATCTACTGTCCTGAAGCCTTTGTTATCCAAAATGAGCCCCTGCTTATTTTGGCTAACTTGCCTTCATTCTTTCCTTCCTTTTGCTTCAACTTAAATTTTCACACATTTCAAGCACTCAAAAGATTCTGAAAATGGCTTCATTAGATAGGATTTTTCTTCCACTTTCCAGAAAGGCAAAGAAGTCCTCCTAATTCATTATATTTTTTGAGTTATGGCTCGGCGGAGTTTGGAGGGAAAATTTTCCAAGGCAGACCCGTGGGAAAAATTTTGGCACTTAGCCCTTTTGGGAAAAAAACTCAAAGGAAAAATTCACCCCGAAAGCCCGCAGAGGAAATTAAATTGTTTGAGGCCTGCAACTAATCAGGATGCACCACATGTCAAAATAGAGTGGAGCAGCGGAGGCAGAAGGACTTTAAAGTTTTTGGCTTTTTTGTCAAAATTTCTCAAAGGAAAAAAATAGAAGCGCATTCCCACCGAGCTAATCAAAAGATGCCACCATGTGTCCATTCATTGGCAGTGGGAATTGGGGCGATCAAGAGGATTTTGGAATTGTTTGCCAAAGTGGTGAAAACACAAAAGGCAAAAATGGAACCACATCTTCCACAGCTAAATTAGAAAGATGCCACGTATCTTGGAAACGGCAGGGACTGCGGAGGATTTTTGGAATATTTTCCAATCTCGTGAAAAGGGGCAAAATGATTGTTTTGAAGCGGTGGATCATCCAGAAGGTGCCACGTGTCATGCAGACCTGAGGGGCTATGGAGATTTTTGGGGAATTTTTCCAAAAGGGAAAAATTTAAAGTTTAACCCCGCCGACCCGAATTTGACTCTATTTTTTACCAGTTTTTGCCTAAATCTTTAAAGGGCCGTATCTTTCGAACCAGATCTTGGAGTTTTCACGATTTTGGTATCATTGGAAATTTGGTGAAATTCTCCACATAATGGACTACTTAAATTTTGAATTTTGATGGAGATTTGATGGGAGAAAATTGAAGAAATGTCCCTAACACGGGAAAAAAATGCAGAACCAACCCCCTACCACCAAAATTGATGAAGTATGGCGACAGTTTCTTCTCCAGCATGGCCAAATACATAAAAAAATGGATTTTTGTGGCTTGCCTTTTTTGTTTTAATAAATCTTGTTGGTGGTTGGAGATGTCAAATCAATTTTCTCACATGTTTTTTCACCTTCCTTCATTCTATTCAAGCAATAAAAGCCAGTTTTGGCTCATTTGTAAAAAGTTGTCCATCCTTCTTCTTTGCCTCTCCCTTCTTTTCTTCCCCAGGGTCAAAAATGGAGTTTGAACCTCCTCCCCTGCTCTGTAATGGCATTTTTTCCCTCTTACTCGTGAAATGATGCACTGTGTAAATTCTGAGCAATAAAAAATGTGTTTTTGTGATGCATTTGTCCATCCTTGGCTCATTTTCTTTGTTGTTTTCCTTATCTCTCTTCATTACAGGGTATTTGTGCATGTTGGATGTTCATTGCAGGTTTTGGAGCTGTGTTCATGGAGTTTTGGAACATTTTCTATGTGAAATCCATCTTTGGTCTGTGATACACATGTCCATCCTTTCCATTACTCACCTCTTCTTGTTCCATGGGAGTTTTCATATATAATCAACACTTTCCTTCTCTGGTGTATCACCGTTTTAGTGTAGGCTTTGTTTTTCCTTGTCTTCTTCCTCTCCATGTCTCCTTGGAAGTTAGATTAAGATTAGATTAGCTTGCCTACACTGGAATAACTTGAGGCAAGTAGTTTAGGAAGAGGAACCAACCTTCTAAAGAGAGCTTTCCGCATTTTCAAAGGTCCCACACTTTGGGAAAGCTCAATGTTGTGCAATGACACCAAATGAATTTGCCTTAGAAAAGAAGATCCATAACTCATTTGGGGGTGCTGTGAATTTGCACTAACAGTTTTGGTATGCCCGGTGGGACCTTTGAGGTCTCCCATTTCATTTTTTATAGGTTGGTGTGTTCTTGTGAACATTTCAGCCTTTGGAGGAAATTGAAAACACATCTGGCGACTCCATATGGTCAACAACCCATCTCTGAAGTTGCAGACCTTCTTTCCATTCATTTCCATTTGTTTTTTCATCCATTCTTCTTTCCATCCATTTCACGATTTTCCATTCCATGAAGTTGTGCAATCATGACTTCATTTCCATCATGGAATTCACATTCACAGCAACAACAGTACATTCTACCTCCAATGTGCTTTATAACTCCTTCAAATCAATATTTTGAGCAGTTCAAGATCAACATGCATACCCATATGAGTAGCAGTGCCAAAATCAGTTTGGCTATGGATATTTTTAAGAGCAAGGGTATGTATACAATGAATACAATCAAATGCAAGATGCTGGTCTGCTAGAAAAAATCCAAAAATGGAGATTTTCATGGTGCAATTAGGAGCAAAAGCTCAAATGAAGGCTTTCAAAATTGGTTGCAGGGCACCTTGTCCATGGGTTGGCCCTTTTCCAAGACACTTTAGCCCTTAGGAGAAGTTGGACTTCATGGAGGAGATGCTACCCCAACTTGCACAATGGACAGTGGAGATAGAGGCCTATGAACTTGGTGCCAGGTAGCCTTGTCAATGGGTAAATCCTACATCATTATCTGGTAATTTTCTCTTTACTCCTCAAGTAGCACCATCTCAATTTGGACTTCAATTTCCAAGCTTCCCATTGAATGCTACCCCAAGTGTTGATTCCATTTCTCTATTCCCTAGTCTTCCACCTTATCTCAATTCTTCTGTCCTTTTCCCTTCCAAACAACCATTCCCTCCAAAAAAACAAGAAGTTCCACCTCCCTCCTTACCATAAAAAATTGCAAAGGTAGTTGAACCCCAACCTGTCACACCTCTTGCTTTGCAAAACCCATGTTGAGAAGATAATCAAGAATCCAATAAAGGACAACAAGAAGTGGATCTCAACAGAAAAGAAATGACAGACAATCTGAAGTGTTGGGTTGCCAAATTTGGGTTTACAAATATCCCTTTGCTGGTTAAGCCTACAGAGGAGGTGAAGGTTGAAGAACAAGTGGTGGCCAAGGATGATTTTATAGTAGTAGAGAAGCAAAAAGACCAATCATCAAGTCACTCAGAGTGTAGTGTCCATGTTGGCACTCTGCTGGAAGAAGATCCTGATCCAATAGAAGTTGCACAATCAACCATGGAAGAGGAAAGCTCTAAGATATATCTTGCAGCCCCAACTTGTCCTCTAGAGCAGCATATTGAAGATTTTGATTTTACAAACTTCATGCTAGAGGAAGAGTTCAATCAAGAGCAAGACGGTCTTCAAGCAGCAGAGGAAGGAGAAGCTGCTCCAAATCTAAAAGAAGAGGAGCACATTCCAGCTGTGGAGGAGGAAAATGTAGGTCCAAAAGTTTTGAACACAAAGCAGGCTATATAAGAACCTTCAGTTCTTCCTTCCACTTCATCTCTTTCAATCTCTAACGTTGGAGAAGAGTTTGATCTTTCAAACTTCATGTTGGATGATGAAGATAACCATGGTGATCAAGTTGCAGATCAAAATAACACCATGGAAGAGGTTGAGCATTTGCAGCTGGACAACAAGGATGCAGTTTATCTGTCAGATTTGGAGGACTATTTTGATGGAGAGGAACCAGTTGAAATCACATTGTTTTATCCTTTATATCCATCTTCCAAACACAAGAACCTACTGCCATGAAGGGGAGAATTCATTTGCAGTAGACTACACCTTATAGTAGCCTTTTGGAATCAAGTTTGGAAGATTTAAATCTTCCATGTTCTTCATAGGAGGAAGAAGAGAAAGAGCAGAAGATTTCCACCATTCCTTCCACACCATCCACCCAAGAAGGTCCATAAGAAGACTTCATTTTTGGAGTTGAATTTAAGAGAAATGGGCACATCCACAGGATCAGACCATGCCCAATCAAGTACTTGGCTTCATTGGAGCTAAGGGAGAAGCCAAAAGTAGTCATGCTTGCCTCTAAGCATGAGTATGAGCTTCAAAGTACCAAGGATCAGCTGCAATATCTCTACAATCCAAATGTAGAGCAAATAAAAGAGGTATTCAATTTGTTTTCAGTTGACACCTTGCTAATTTGGGTAGAATAACAACTTCTTATTGATTTTCCACTCATCCAACTAGCCATGATCAACTCCAAATCATTTGCATGGCTGCCCATTTTGAAGAAAGGAAGCTATTTTGGACAACCAGTTGCAGGGTTTGTTTAGCTTACCTTTTCTCTTGGTTAGAGTGTGTAGGTAGGTTTGTTTGCAGCAGAAGAAGTGCTTTTACACACTCTACATGTTCCATTTGGAACATGTATGATTTTCAGTTTTGTACATAGTTGTTTGGTGCTATTTTGGTTGCTCTTGCATAGTGCATTGAGTGGATTTTGGTGAAGATCAACTCCAAGTTTCAATGGGTTTCCAAGTGGCTCAGTGGTCAGATTTTCATAGTTCAGATCAGAGTTGGTTATCAGGCTTGACTCCATGCCCAATGGATGCTTCAAAAGGCTACTAATCATTCATCTAATAGGCAGATGATCCCTTTGATTCGCCAAAATTTCTATCCAAAATGAGACCCTGCTTATTTTGGCTAACTTTCCTTCATTATTTCCTTCCTTGTGATTTAACTTCAATTTTCACACATTGAAAGCACTCAAAAGATTATGGAAATGGCTTCATCAGATAGGATTTTTCTTCCCCTTTCCAGAAAGGTAAAGAAGTCCTCCTAACTCGTATTTTTTGAGTTATGGCTCGGCGGAGTTTGGAGGGAAAATTTGCCAAGGCAGACCCACGGGAAAATTTTTGGCACTTAGCCCTTTTGGGAAAAAAACTCAAAGGAAAATTTCGGCCTGAAAGCCCACATAGGAAAATAAATTGTTTGAGGCCCGTAACTAGTCAAGATGCGCCACGTGTCAAGGTGGAGCGACAGGGGCGGAAGGAATTTAAAGTTTTTGTATTTTTTTTCAAAATTTCTCAAAGGAAAAAATAGAAGCACATCCCTGTTTAGCTAAGAAAAATATTCCACGCGTCCATTCATTGGCGGGAATCGGGGCATCGGGAGGATTTTGGAAATTTTGCCAAAGTGGTGAAAACACAAAAGGCAAAAAAGGAACCGTATCTCCACAACTAATCAGAAAGTGCCACATGTCATCAGAGTGGCGGGGCCAGAGAGGATTTTTGGAAAATTTTCCAATTTCGTGAAAAGGGGAAAAAGGTCAAAGTTTTGCCTACAGACCCGCTTTTTGCCCTAATTTTGCTTTTTTGCCCTAAATCTTCAAAGGGGCATATCTTTTGCACCAGAGCTCAGATTTTCATGATTTTGGTGTCATTAGAAAGCTGTTGAAATTCTCTACACGATGGACCTATCAATTTTGAATTTTGACAGAGTTTAATGGGAGAAATTTGAAAAAAATGTCTCTCACACAGGAAAAAATGCATATTCGACCCCCAACCACCAAAATTGATGAAGTATGGCATCCGTTTCTTCTCCAGCATGGCCAAATGCATCGAAAAATGGATTTGTGAGGGTGCCCTTACCATTTTAATGAATCTTGTTGGTGTTCAGAGATGTCAAATCAATTTGCACACGTTTTTTCACCTTCATTCTGTTTGAGCGATAAAAGCCAGTTTTGGCTCATTTGTAAAAAGTTATTCATCCTTCTTCTTTGCCTCCCCCTTCTTTTCTTCCCCAAGGTCAAAAATGGAGTTTGAACCTCCTCCCCTGCTTTGTAATGGAATTTTTTTCCTCTTACCTGTGAAATGATGCACTGTGTAAATTCTGAGCAATAAAAAATATGTTTTTGTGATGCATTTGTCCATCCTTGGCTCATTTTCTTTGTTGTTTTCCTTACCTCTCTTCATTATGGGGTATTTGTGCATGTTTGGATGTTCATTGTAGGTTTTGGAGCCGTGTTCATGGAGTTTTGGCACATTTTCTATGAGAAATCCATCTTTGGTCTGTGATGCACTTGTCCATCCTTTCCATTGCTCACCTCTTCTTGTTCCATGGCAGTTTTGATATATAGTCAACACTTTCCTTCTATGGTGTATCACCGTTTTAGTGTAGGCTCTATTTTTCCTTTTTTTCTTCCTCTCCCTATCTCTTTGGAAGTTAGATTAGGATTAGATTAGCTTTCCTGCACTGGAATAGCTTGTGGTAGGTAGTTTAGGAAGAGGAACCATCCTTCTCTGGAGAGATTTCCCCTTTTTCAAAGGTCCCACACTTTGGGAAAACTCAATGTTGTGCAATCACACCAAATGACTTTTCCTTAGAAAAGAAGATCCATAACTCATTTGGGGGTGCTGTGAATTTACACTAACAGCCTCCTCATAAGTTTCAAGAATAGTCTTCATAATTTTGGCTTCAATAAGAGAAGCAATAAGAATAAGAATAATATCATCAATAAACTGCTGAAGTGAAACAATGATCTCCAAAGAAGTGCGTTTGAATCCTTTGAGGTAGCCCAAGAAAATAGCTCTAGATATGGTATGATTGAGAATTTCTGCCATAATGATGAAGAGGAGGGGAGAAATAGGATATCCCTGCCTTATAACTTTATTACTGGAGAAGAAGCCTACAGGAGTACCATTGATGATAACAAAGAATCTAGGAGTGGAGATGCATGATCTAATAATTTTTTTGAAGTGAGTATTAAACCCAAATTTTCCCATTAATTCGTCAATGAAAAGCCAAGAGACTCTGTCGAAGGCTTTATTCATGTTCAACTTTAAGAATATGCCCACTTTTATAATTTTTTCCATCAAATGGATGGTTTTATGAACCATTAAAACACTGTCTTGGATAAGCCTGCCCTTGATGAAACCCCCCACTGTTTTGAAATAACATTAGGGAGCAACGACTGGATTCTCATAGTCATAATTTTAGTGAAGATATTGTATATTACATTTGCAAGGCTAATAGGCCTGAAATGTTTGAAATCCTTAGCCCCGGTTTCCTAGGTACCAAAACAATGAAAGTATTATTAATTTCTTTGAGAAATCTTCTTTTCCTACAAAAATCATTATCTACTTTAAGAAGATCTTCCGAGCAGATATCCCAAAATTTCTGATAAAAATTTGCTAAAAATCCATCCTGTCCTAGGGATTTGTCCCCTTATAGTGAGAAGACTACCTTTGTGATTCCTCCAAGGTGGCAGGTTTGCTAAGAATGTTGAAGTCCTCTGGATCCAAAAGATCATTAGGAATAGAGTCTAACAAAGTACTAGTTGCCTCAGAGGACAAGGAGGAGTTTTCATTTAAGAGATTTTTATAAAATCTAAGAGCTTCCTCCTTGATAATGTTATGATTTGAAGTGACAGATCCTTCAGGAAAGGAGACTTCTAAAATCCTATTGTGAGCCATGTTCTTGAGAGTTTTCATATGAAAAAACTTGGTGTTTCTATCACCACCCTTAAGCCATAAATCCCTATATTTCTTCCTCCAAAAAGTTTCTTTTCTAGCACAAAGATTATGAAAATCAGACAAGAGAGGTTTTTCTCGAATATAATCTTCATTGGATATACCAACAATTGCAACCATTTTTTCCAATGCAACCAGCTCCTCCTTTACCTGTTTCTTTTGAGTGAAGACGTTATCAAAAAATTTCCTATTCCGCGTCCTTACTTTCTTCTTGACATTTTAAAGCTTCTAGACAAACCTGAATTGTGTTATACCTTGCACTTCTAAACCCCACCATTCCTTGATTATGTCCAGATGGTCAAGCCACATTTTCTCAAAATTGAGGGAAGAGTGGGTAGGATTTTAAGTGTTAAACATGTTCAACACAATAGGGTTATGATCCAAAGCGATTATGGGAAGAGAAGAAAGGTGAAAACCTTGAGACAAAAGCTAGTAAACAAAAATAATGGCCCGATCAAGCCACACTTAAATGTGCTCATCCTCTAATATCTTATTAGACTAAGTACAAGGATTTCCATGGAGCTCTAGTTCAAAGAGATTAGAGTAAGAAATGAAATCTGTGAAATCCTCCATCTCAACAGTATGATCAGAAGAACCACCTTTATTTTCAGTAGGAAAAAAGGAGTGTTGAAATCCCCCAAGACCATCCAATGCTAGTTATCACAGTTATCTCAAATTTTTTTGAGATCTTTCCAAAGTTTTCTTCTACCACAAAGAGTACTAGGAACATATATAATGGGAAGGATCTAAAAAATTGAGTGATGAAGAGTTTGAAAAGAAACAACAACGTGATAAAAGGAGGAGTATACCATCTTACCTGAGATTAAGGTTGAGTCCCAAAGAAAGAAAATACCTCCAGATACCCCTCTAGAGTCAAAATAAGTCCATTTAACTTTTTCCCAAATATTTCTGCTACAAGACTTCATAGCTTCAAAATTCATCATGGTTTCTTAGATCGCCATAATGGTGGGTTTGTAGGTTTTTCATAATTCCCTAAGAGTGCGTTGTATTCCACTCCCATTAAGGCCTCTGATGTTTCATGAAACAATTTTTATTAAAAGATGTGGGGGGAGGTGTGTACCAGATGGTCTAAGAAGGATTGGGTTCCATCTTCAAGAGCCTTATCTATCTCCTTTTTTCAATGATCGTTGTTTGTTGGTCTTCCCTTTGTGGTATTGGCCCCTATATTGGCTTGCCTCTTGGAAGATCTAGTGACCCTGGAATAGGACGCGGTCTAGGTGAATTTTTCTTGTCAAAGAACAAGGCATAAGGAATTCCTTTAAATCCTTTAAATTTCTGAGTTTTGGATTTTACTAGAGTAAACTCAGGTGACAGAGTATTGGTGCTTTCCGCCAACATGCTTCTTTTCACGGGGGTGAGCTCTCCTTCCTCTTTTTCTAGGCTAGGAGTCTTCAACATTCCTCCACGATTCTTCTTTAATAGAGGTGAGGGAGAAGCTTTATCCTTGTGATTTGTCTGATGTTCTAAAACTATATGGGGGATAATTTCTTCAACTCCTCCATCTGACTCTAAGTGCTGGATATCTTCCTGCAATGGATCAAGAGTCGTAGTACTGTTATCTCCTTCATTATTTGACTTTTCAAGCACTATTGATCCGTGTAGGTCCTTTAATAAAGAATCCTTGTTGAATGTATTGTCATCCTCTCCATTATTAGGTTGTTAAGACACTATTATAGGACTTCTATGCAGGTCCTTTGTCAAAGTATCCTATTTTATATTGACCGAGTCTTCAAAAATGGCTTCTGAGAAAAATCTTTGCCCAAAGGAGAGAAAGGTAAAGACTTGTCCTGTAAACCATCTCCTTTGGACTCTATTATTAGTTTTAGATGGATCTCAACCATTAAGAGTGCCTTATCTACCTTGAGACTGAGATCTAATAGATTTTCATCTTTGTCATCTTCCTTGTTGAGCCCATCAATTTTGTCCAACTGTTGTAGAGTGGTTTTAGGAACCCAAAGAGTCGTACAAACACGAGGCTTTTTATATGGAGTTTTAAAGTTATCCCTATGAAATTTCTTTTGATTAGTGCTAAGAGTTCTGAGAACACGTTCGTGTCCTCCCCTGGAACTTTTATTACCTTTATCAACCTCCTTAGAGTTAGATCTCTTTGCTTGCTGTGAATCTGTTGGGCTTTTAAATGGTACTTTAACAAACCACAGTCAGGGGAAAAAAGTCCCTCCTCTTTAATGGGATAGGTTCCCTTATTGAAAGTAATCAAAAAAACTTATATAAAATTGTATAACTTTCAAATTGGGGATGCCTGATATTTTGAAGTGTTTTATGCCCAAAATATTATCAATACGAAAGAATAGAAGAAATAAGGAGATGAGAGAGGAAGAACATAACAATACTTTCAGGTAATATAGATAACATAATATAACCTTATGTGTATTGAGCAAAGGAGATGCATAATGGAATCATTCACATTTATAATAGATATAATTTCATAGACACAAAGTTCCCGTAATCATATTAACAAGAACACAAAGTTTCTTAGCATGTAAAGATGGATGATTCACAAATTCGAATAAGGAAAGAAGGAATAGCAGAGGAAGAAAGGGAAAAAATTATGTATTAATTACTGTCAAATCTATTACATCTACAGAGGACCAGAATCCAACCAAACATAATGACATGAATAATCCATTAAATAACCCTAAAAAATGGTTACATTCGGTTTCTTGGTTCTTGCAGAAGCGTTAATGGTGGAAAAAATTGATGCTCTGTACTGCAACCGTTAAACTTGTTTTGTAACTTCATATATGAGCCGTCCACGTGGAAAATATCTAAACTAAAGTGGGCCTGAGGGTGCCTTTTGTATTTTGTGACTTTGTAGAGATTTTGCATTTTTTTACATTTTGGCCTGCCCATCCCTTTTTGATACGGGCTTGACACGTGGCTTTACTTGAGTGGGGATGGAGTCACATCTCACTGTTACAATTTTAACTCTTTTCAAAGAAAAGCTCAAAAAATCAAAGTTCTCCGCCGACCCACCTCCTGGCTTTGAATTTTCAACGCAGGCATCAACACATGGCTTCACTTGGGTGCCAGTGGGGTTACACTTCACTTTATAACTTTACGCCCTTTTGGAAACAAACGTGTTGGCAAGAAAATTTGTCTTGTGGGTGAATTGGTGGGTTTCAAGCCAATGCTATGAGAATCTAGTCCCTCTACTTGAACGGTGCATCTTCCATATGTGCATGCGTGAAAAAGGGGATTTCAATGGTGGCCTTTCAACTAGAGATCCAACATGGGAACTCCACTAACCCTATGGAAAAGCTAGCAATTTCTCACTAGAGAAGAAATTTTTCTAAGAAGGGGAAAGGGAGTGAGAATGGAGATAGGAGAAACTAATTTTGTGAGTAAAATATCAGATTCACACACACGTTAATTATAAATTTAATTTACATGCATTTATAATCAGAAGAAAAAAAATCTGTAGGAGAAGCTACAAGACCGAATGAAACTCATTGGTCGCAAAGTACCAATCAATTCCTCAATAAAAGAGGCAATAATTCCTTCTTTTTATTGTTGAATCTCAAACAGAGTTTGTACATAGCTTGATAATGGAAGAAATTCGAGGAAGAAGAGAAAATAGAAGAAGAATGGTGTTTTCTGTCTTTTCCAGGTACAGAGCACTCTGGTCTTTTCAAAAATCAATCACCAGCCCTTGGACTGACGTTAAGAAGCCATTATATCCTTTGCTAAAATGGTTACAATCTTTACAAATCCTCGATGCCTTTTCAAATTCCTTTGTTGTGAAGAAAATGCTCATGGCAGGTTAAAAACCAGATCTTGCAAAGCAACCGTTACATTCGATTTTCCAGTTTAAATATAGACCATTTGATTTTCTCCTATAGCTTTGAAATCGGGACTTCCACGTGGCAAGAAGGGATTGGAGTGATTACAGGGGAAGCCTTTCACATTTTGTGATTTTTCATGAGATTTGACAATTTGGAACAAATTGGCCCGCAACCCTGCTTTGACTTTTCAACTTAGACACGTGGCACCTTCTGATTGGAAATGGGGTCGCGACTCTTTTCTAAAAATTTTAACCTTTTTTGGAAAAAGGATACAAAAATCAAATTTCTCTGCCTTTCCACTCTCCCACTTTGACTTTTCAACGACGGGCTTCACCTTTCACTTTCTCCCTACGGGCTTTGACTTTGACTTTTTCCCTTTAAATCTAGATCGGGCTTACAGGTCACTTTTTAACTTTTCACCTTTTTTGCAAAGAGGTTCAAAAACACAAATTTATCCACCGACTCACTACTCTGATTTGAATAGGACACATGGCATGTTCTGGTTGGAGACAGGGTCATGGCTCTTTTCTAAACATTTTAACCTTTTTTGGAAAAAGGCTCAAAAACTCAATTTCCTCCACTGGTCCACTCTCACGCTTTTGAATTTTTCGGCAGATCTGGCTTTTCAGGTCCCAAGTGTCCTAATTGAACTTGTGCAGCCTGGGACAAAAACTTCCACTTTTTCCACAATTGGCAATTTTGGATTTTCGGGTCCCAAATGTTCCTTGTGAACTTGTGTAGCCTGGGACAAAAAATTCTACTTTTTCTGCAATCGATAATTTTGGATTTTTAGGTCCCAAGTGTCCCTCATGAACTCATGCAGGCTGGGACAAAAAATTTCACTTTTTCCGTAATGAACCAAAATCGGCAACTTCAAAATTTCCGGGGGTGCGGGGAAAATTTATCATTTTTGCCAAAAGTGACCAAAAGTGTTAAGTTCACCAAAAAAAACCGTTCCTCGCCATCCAATAGGATCTGACCACGTACCTACATTCATTGGGGCCAAAATTTGATGGGGAAAAGACACCCGTCATCCCGATTGTGGAAAAAAAATACACAGAGGAAGAGAACTTTGTCATTTTGAGTCCAATTTTTGAATTTCCTTCGTGAACCAGAGCCATGGAGGAAAAACAATGATTTAACGACCCAGGCCATAGAATAGGTGAACAATTTGATCACAAAGGAGATTGTAAAGAGGATATTTCATGCACAGATCGGGAGATGGAGAATTTCTCAAAATGAACAAAATAAAGATTTAAACAACACTAGGGCACGAATTTTGCTAAATTCTTGAATCTCTAACTTGGCTTAAACACCAACAAAGGACATGAGCACAAAAAAATTGAACTTGGCTATGAAAACACAGAGTAGTTTTTAGGAGACAACAAAACATAAAATTCCTAAAGTGTCTCGACAACCCGCCTCTCTGATTTTGAATTAAAAATGGCCACATGTCCCTTTGCAGACCTTAGGCATTCTTTTTACATTTTTACACCTTTTTCCATAATTTTTCAAAGCACAAAAAGGGCCCGCCTTTCTACCTTTGACCTTTCAACACATCAAAACACAAAAAGGGCCCACCTTTCCGCCATCGCTTGTTTTAGCCAATCAGGATCCTTCGGGGCCACGGGGCCAATTAGACATTTTTTCTTAAAAAACCAAAAATGAAAAGTTCGTAAAAAGAACCCATCATGCCACATCCAATTAGATATTTCCACGTACCCATGGATTTTGGGGAAAAAATTGACAGGGAAGATACGCTTGTAAAAGATAAAACGAAGGGGAAAAACTCCACCATTCATGCCCATATTACAAATTTATTTTCACAGGAAGAAAACTATAAATGACACAAGGCTCGACATGATCCTCAGTCAAAGAGAAGGATTGACAACAACATTCAAATGAAGGAAACCATTTTTAGCATCCGGATGGGAAGACACAAAGTTTATCAAACCGTGTAGACTGGAGAATTTTAAATGAAATGGGTGAGATTAAAAACCGAGCACTAACAACTTCAAAACATGAATTTCTCCATCTCTCCAGACTTCTTCCTCTATTCTAAACATTCCTCAAAGGCACCAACTCAAAATTTTTGAAACTTGACTTGGAAAATGAGGGGGATTTTGAGGGTGACAACAACTTTCTCTTTTTGGGGATGGCTTTGCTTGGAACAAAGAAACAAGGCAATATCAAGAACTGCAGAAAAAATATGGGAAAGAAGGCCCGTGCCTTTTCCATTGGGAAAATAGAGTCAAAGGCAAAACTAATACAAAAGAAAACACACACATAACGGGAAAATAAACAAACCAAAAAGGAAATACCAAAAATAAAACACAAAGGAACGGCCAAAAACCAAAACACTACACAATATACAGAAGGATTGCCTAG
The DNA here is from genome assembly GCA_019776745.2 of Taxus chinensis. Taxonomy (NCBI): domain Eukaryota; kingdom Viridiplantae; phylum Streptophyta; class Pinopsida; order Cupressales; family Taxaceae; genus Taxus; species Taxus chinensis. The sequence goes on along the minus strand of CM034146.1, from coordinate 7,120,199 downwards.
TCACCTAGGACTTGAATAACTTCAAATACTGCCCATTATAAGGAAGTGGGAGAGGAGATCCATCCATATAATCCAAATAGAAAGAATTTTTTCCAGCAAAGTTCCTGATTTCGAAAGGACCAAGCTAAAGAGAATCAAACTTACCATGGCTTCCTCAAGGTTCATGTATTTTGTCCCATAGCAGAACAATGTCTCCCACTTGAAAAACTCTAGGTCTAGCCTTCTTGTCGAAAAAATCTTTCACCTTCTGCTGATGGTTTGAGATTCTATTAAAAACATGCAACCTCTCTTCATCCAGCTTCTGGAGATACATGATCCTCTTGTCTAAGGAAATGATAAAGATAGAATCTTCAATAGCCTTCATTAAGTGCAAGGCTAGTAATTCCACTATTACTGGTAGATGAGATTCAACACCATACACCACTTGAAATGGAGACATCCCAATTTCTCTCTTAGGTGTAATTCTATCTACCCAGAGAGCATCATAGATCTTCTTGTGCCAATTCCTTTGAGATTCATTGAAAAGATTCCGAACGATGGTTACCAGATTCTTATTTGTTGATTCTTCTTGTCCATTCCCTTGAGGATAATAATTTGAAGAATGAGCAAGGGAAATTCCATAGCCATAGTAGAAATCCATCATCTTAGAAGAAGAAAAATTGGAAGCATTATCGGTTACAATCTTGTTTGGCATCACAAATCTTATCAAGATGTTCTCTTTGATGAAATTACACACCACCTCAGAAGTAGTGCTTTTGATTGGAATAACCTCTACCCACTTATTGAAGTAATATGTAGTAGTTAGCACATGAGTATGTCTAGCACTACAAGGTGGATTAAGATTTACAATGAAATCTAATCCCCATTGTTGAAAAGGCTCATCAACCACTACTGGTTTGAGTGGTAAAACAACCAACTTAGGTCTCCCAAAAAAAGTGTGACAGGCTTCACACTTACCTACCCATTTTGATGAATCTCTGAACAATGTAGGCTAATAATACCCTACATGAAGGATCTTATGGGTAGTGACAGCAGAAGAGAAATGCCCTCCATAAGCCTGATCATGAAAAATCTGAAAACAACTTCTTCTGTTGATCTTTGTGCACACATTTAAGGAATCTTCCATCTATGCCTCACTTAAATAAAGAATTTTCCCATAATACATACTATGAAGATATTATCTTAATAACTCGCTTCCCTTGGAACTCAAGTGGGATGGACACTCTTCATAAGTAAAAAAATGTGAAATATCAACTTACCATTCATTTGTTGAACTCAGGAAGAGGACAACAGGAATATCAACTACTTCTTTGGACAATTGTTTATCAAATCCTTCAACAATAAGCTCACATAAGCCTTTACCCCGAACTAGTTTAGTTGGCTTGATATCAAGGTCATAATCTTGGAATTTTTCTAACCAATTGCCTCTCTTAGTTCTAAACTCCTGTTGTGTAAGAATAGACTTGATGGTTGTGTCAGGTATAAACACAATAGAGTGAGAATTAAGAATATAAAAATGAAACTGCTTGACAAATTTGACTACTGCAAAAGCATGTTTCTACATCATAGTATATTTCAATTCATGAGATTCCAGAACATAGCTCATGAATGCAATTGGAAGTTCATGATCCTAAGAATTTTTTTGAGTTAGCACAATATCCAAGGTAATCTCTGTAGCATAGCAATAGATGATAAAATCCTTGCTGAAATCTGGACATGCCAAGATGGGATTTTTAGCAATGGATTTCTTGATACCTTAAAATGATTCTTTAACTTTGGAAGACCAACCAAATTTTTTCTTTCCTTTCATCATGTGAACAATGCTCATAGTCAGTTCTACAAAATCAGGAATGAATCTCCTCAGGAAGTTTATCTTACCAAAGAAATAGTGAACACCCTTTTTGCTTGTGGGAAGAGGAATCTGTTGGATTGCTTGAACTCTTTCTAGATCTATCTTGATTCCTTCTTTAGAGACAATATGCCCCAACAAATTGCCTTCAGTAACACAAAAGATAGACTTCTTAGGATTGAGAGAAACTCCATGTTCTCTGTATTTTTGGAGGACTGCTTCAAGATGCTAAAAGTGATCTACCCTTGTTTTGGAGAAAACAGTCAAATCATCAAGGTACACAACAATAAACTTTCCCTTTAGACTGCCAAAAGCCAAGTCCATTTCCCTTTGAAAGCTGGCACCAGTATTGATAAGACTAGAAGGCATTCTCTTGTAGGCAAAGGTGCCCCAAGGAGTAGTAAAAGCCATTTTGTGTTGATCTGGGGTACTAACTTCCACTTGATTGTTTCCAGAGAATCCATCAGGCATAGAAAACATCTCAGAGCCCGTGATAGCTTGCAAAAATTGATTCATCATGGGGAGAGGATAGCTGTCTTTCAGAGAGGCCTGATTCAAATTCTTGAAATCCACACAGATACGAATCTCACCATTCTTCTTCCTGATAGGCACAATGTTGGAAAACCATGTTGAAAGATGTATAGGGAAAATAATCCTTGCCTTAAGTAACTTATAGATCTCTTAAAAAATAGTGCCAACAACCTTGCGATTGTATTTCCTTTGTTTCTGCTTGAAAGGTTTGATCCTAGGTTCCAAATGGATAAAGTGTTACATTTCCTTTGGTTGGAAAGCCTTGAGATCATCATATGAATAGGCAAGAACATAAACATACCTTTTTAATAGATTTACTTCTTTCTTCTTCTCTTCTTGAGTGACAACATTTTCCAATATTCACCATCTTAGGTTCATCAAGACTCCCAATATTAACCTTTTCACATTCAATAGACTGCTGAGCTCCTTGGGAAGCTTTAGAATTAATGTACCTATCATGCTTATCAAACAGATCTTCCAAACTCACCATCCCTTTAGGGATCTTGTTACCTTTCAATTTGATGCAGCCATCTTGATCCATCTCTTCCTTGATATCTCCTTCATTAGAGGATACACACTCTCTAGGAAAAGTCTCACTTCCTTCAAAATATAATTGGTTGAAGTTGTCCTTAAGCTCCAAGAATGAGAGAAAGTGTTGATCATCATTGAAAACCTACCAATTTCTTGCATTATCTGGTACACTGGGCCTATGAATCATTTCAATGGTAAATTTCTCCTGAGAGAAATCTGGGTGAGGAATCAACAAAGATCCTGAGATAGCTAGAGAATCAACTCTAGTGTTCCTTTCTCTTGGCACAACTTTAATGGAGAAAGCATTAAGAAACTCAATGGAATCCCAAACAAGATTTCTATAATGCTTCAATCTCCTGTTCTTCACTTGAAAATGATACCTGACTTGTTTCACAATCAGCTTTGCATCTCCATGAGCACAAAAATTCTTCACTCTCATTTCTTTTTCCATGTTCAATCCAAGTATGAGTGCCTCATATTTAGCTTCATTGTTTGTATTTTAAAAACAAATTTTGAATGAAAAAGGATGAATATTCCCTTCTAGAGAGGTTAGCACCACACCAGCCCTAGAACTAGCTGAATAGTAGCTTCCATCAAATTCCAAAGTCAAAATGCCATTGGGATCATGAATCACTCCCTTAGGAAGTTTTTCCTTGTCCTATGACTTAATCATATAGTTACCATGCCATATATCTTCATAGAGTATTTGTTCTTTTGGATCATTAGTAATTTGCACAATGTATTTAGTTTTTTTCTCAGGTAGCAACTTCTTAATTTTTCCATTGACCAGGATCAAAGCGTGTGACCAATCCATCTGAATTTCACCTCTTACATCCTTACAGAAATTACTACTCAGAAACATACCATATGAGGGAGGAATATCAACTACCAAAATAGTGGCTAATACCCTTTTCTCTAGCAAAGTAGTAAAAGCTACTTGTGCACCTTTAATTATTCCAACCAAAGGCACTTCTCTACTCTCCATGGAATAGTGGGAACCAAAGGTATGTTTTAGAATTAGGCCCAATGTATGAGCTAATTTTGCAGGAATTACATTGTTTGATGCTCCTGAGTCTATGACATAGTTACTGAGTTTATGGCTAGCTATGAAAAGAGTCACATAAAATGGTTTAATTTTCTCATTAGGGGAAGTGAGTGCAACCAAAAGGTTTGGTTGAGGTGAGGAAGATGCAGTGGGAAAAATACCTTTAGAAGTATTGGATGAAGCTTTAGATTTGGAATTGACAAATTTTACCATTTTATAAAAGGATTTTGGATGGGTTTTGTAAAATATGCCTCTTAGATTTGGATTTTGGCCTTTTTGAGGTGATCAATGATATCAAAATACCTAGAGGTGTATGGGGAATAACTACTAGGATCCGAGAGAACTTTTGATTTATCAACTTTAGGAATTGAAGGAAAAGAAGTTTTGGAAACAGATGTAGAAGGAGGAGGATTAGCATTACTCACATTTTACATGGAGGAAGTGGGAACATGAGCTCCTCTTCTTGTAACTACTGGAATAGTTATAGGATTCTCTTTGGATTTCTTAGTAGGCTACACCAATTTTTATTTTCTATTCACTTACTGTTAAGTCATGACAACATATAATTCACTATTCATCTCTACCACTCTTTCATAATATTCATCTTTGTCATCCATACCTTCAGTGGTAAGGAAATGAACTTGAGATCCACCAAGCTCCTCCAATTCTTCATCAACCTCTTCTTCTGGTTCTTCATAGAGTTCATTAAAATCATCATCATCAGGTTCTTTAACTTCACAAGTTACATTCACTAAAACCTTAATCGGTGGGCCTTCAATAGCCAATCTAGTCTGAGAAGAAGGAAACCGGTTCCTAGGATGAAAAATTATTCCTTGGAATATCTTAGTAAGGAGTATGTTGAGACAATTATTTCTTGATAGCAATGAGATCATTTGAAAGATTTTATACTAACTGATCATAATTGTCTCTAGGGGAAGAGGAAGAAGAAGATGCTTTAGATTTGGAGGATTCTCTTTTCAATTTACCAGACATGATCAGGTCATCCTCAACATTGATAGCTAACTGTTGATCAGCCTCCAAAGTTGCAAGGTTAGCTCTCCTTAGTGCATATCTTACATCAGATAACTGGGGATTGAGGAAGAAGCATTTTTTGATTTGATCCACTAGATGAGTGTTTTGTGGAATGTTATGAATTATCTTGTTGAATTTAGCCACAAAATCTCTCATGGGATCGAATGGTTCCTTCTTAATATGAGAGATTTGAGCTAATAGATCATGCACATCTTCAGTAGGTTTGAAAAATTTCTCAAAATGAGTTATTATGGTGTTCTAATTAGTGATCGACTCGGTAGGAAGATGATAAAACCAATCAGTAGCATTGTCCTGCAATGTCTCTACAAAAATCCTGATAGAGACATCTTCATGTTCAACCCCAAGAATCCCACATGCAACAATGAAGGATGTAATGTGTTCATCTGGATGAACCTTCCCATCACCCCAGAATTTGGGAAAACTTTTCCTATTACCCCTAGGTAACTCATGCAATGACTAAGGAAGAGAAAGAGGTCCAACCTGTTGTCCCCAAGTTAAAGGGGCTGCTATCTTTGGAAAAATTGATTGAAGGGGAACTGAAACACTGGCAAGTATCAAATCACAAATATTAGGACTGATTTGTTCTTGAGGAATGTTATTCTTGGAATTTATTTCTTTAACAAGAGGTGTGCTTGTAGAATGAGTTCATTTGTTCCTTCTTGTTGGAAGAAGAGAGAAGTTTTGCTACTCCAAAAGTTGAAAATGGGAATATTCTATTCTGAGATCCTTTTTATCATGAGTATATCTTAGAGTTGCCAGATTGAAAATGATCTTGAAGTTATTTTTTTAGAAATGGATATGTTTGAAACTAAATCCCTAGTGGAGTCACCAAAAACTGTTGGGTTTTTAAATGGTACTTTAACAAACCACAATTAGGGGACATGTCCCTCCTCTTTAGTGAGAGAGTTTCCCTTATTGAAAGCAAGCAGTAAAATTTACATACAAATGTACAACTTTCAAAGTGTGGATTTCTGATACTTTGAAAAAAATTATGCCAAAAGATCATTAATATGAAAGAATGGAAGAACTAAGGAGATGAGAGAGGAAGAACATAACAATACTTTCAGGAAATATATATAGCATAGTACAACCTTATGCGTATTGAGAAAAGGAGATGTAGAATGGAATCATTTACATTTATAATAGATATAATTTCATAGACACAAAGTTCCTAAAATCATATTAACAAGAAAATAAAGTTTCTTATCATGCAGATATGGATGATTCACAAATTCAAATAAGGAAAGAAGGAATAACAGAGGAAGAAAGGGAAAAAATTATATATTGATTACTTTTGAATCTATTACATCTACAGAGTACCAGGATCCAACGCCCATAATGAAATGGAGAAGCCATTAAATAATCCTCAAAAATAGTTACATTCAGTTTCTGTGGTTCTTGCAGAAGCGTTAATGGCATAAAAAAATGATGCTCTATTTAATGCAACTGTTAAACCTATTTTGTAACTTCAAATATGAGCCATCCATGGGGAAAATATCGAAACTGAAGCGGGGCTAAGGGCGCCTTTTGTATTTTGTAACTTTGTAGATATTTTTTAATTTTTTTTAGATTTTGGCTTGCCCATACCGCTTTTGATATGGGCTTGACACAAGGCTTTACTTGAGTGGGGATGGAGTCGCAACCCACTTTTACAATTTTAACTCTTTTCAAAGAAAAGCTCAAAAACTCAAAGTTCTCCGCTGACCCGCCTCTCCACTTTGAATTTTCAACGCAGGCATCAAGACCCCAATGGAGTTGTGGATCTTTTATAACTTTCAACTCACTTTTTGGAAATAAAACAAAAATTCCCAAATTGTCTGATGACATGCCTCCACACTTTATTTTCAACTTTGACACGACTTACTTTATACTTTATAATCAAAACAAAGCCTAAAATCTTTAAATTGTCTCTGACGATTCACCTTCTCCACTTTTGACTTTTCAAATAGGCATCAACATGTGGCCCTTCACTTGGGCATCATCGAGGTTACACTTAACTTTATACACTTTACACCTTTCTCCATAATGCCTCAAAACACGAAAAGGGCCTAACTTTCTACCTTTGACCTTTCAAAGCATCAAAACCACAAAAGGGCCCACCTTTCTTCCAAATTGTTTTAGCCAATCAGAATCCTTCAAGGCCATGGGGCTAATTTGACACTTTTGATAAAAAACCAAAAATGACAAGTTTACAAAAAGAACCTATCTTGCCGCATCAAATTAGAGATGTCCATGTACTCATGGATGCTGGGGAAAAAATTGACAGGGAAGATACGCCCGTAAAAGATAAAACTAATGGGAAAAACTCCACCATTCATACCCAGATTACAAATTGCTTTTCACAGGAATAAAAATACAAATGACACAAGGCTCAACATGATCCTTATCCAAAGAGAAGGATTGACAACAACATTCGAATAAAGGAAATAATTTTTCAAGCATCCAGACAAGAAGATAGAAATTTTATCAAACCATGCAGACTGGAGAATTTAAACGAAAGGGGTGAGATTAAAAACTGAGCACCAAAAAATTCAAAGCATGAATTTCTCCATCTCTCCAAACTTCTTACTCTGTTCTAAACATTTCTCAAAGGCACCAACTCAATTTTTTCAAAAATTGACTTGGAAAATGAGGGGGATTTTGAGGGTGACAATAGAATCTAATGCAGATCCCACTTTTTCCTTCCTTTCTCCAATGTTTTTGGGTCCGAGAAATTTTCTTGTGTAATGGCCCAACTTATGACATTTGGAGCATCTCACCTAAAAATATTGATAGATAATCGGTCGCTTTAAATATCCCAACCTTGTTTGAAGCATGACGTGATTTGGTAACCTTTTCTCCGTGCTAGAGACCTTTATGGGCGTCTGTGACTGCTCAAGAACACAAAAAACTAGGTTCTCTGGGTTGCGAGATGCTCACTGTCCTTCATTTATTTTCACTAGTATGTCGTACCAAGTTCACAAATGTCACTTGTAACTTGCAATAAAGAAATGGCCTGTAAAAATCTCAAAAGCACATCAAATCCCAAAAAAATAATAATGTAAATGATGGGTTGGACTATCCTCATCTGTCAAACAAGTGATCTTATGACTGAGAACTGCACTAAATTTTAGACCCAATGTAGTTCTATGTGTGTGCGTGTGGAATTAGGCCCTAGGTGGCTTTTGTGTGTGTTGCACTTGATAACGAGAAAGTAGCTAGATGTAAGTAAATGTGTGCATGTAATATTGGAATTACCTTCCTATACGTGTATGCAGAAGTATCAGTCCCTTGCCCTTTTGTGTGGATGCTATATGGATGCTTGAATGCAGTTGATAATGGACTTTAGATACAACCTTAGGTGGTGATAGCTAATGCTTAGTACTTGGTCCTTTATTATGATCACATAAATTTATATTTATATGATTCCATTGCTTGAATTTTGTAATGAACCCCGAAAAGGATGAATACCAAAAATATAAGATTCCGAAATAGATAGAAAGGACCCAAAATATGTGAAAAAAATACAAAGAGGTTAGGGGCACCCAGAGGGGATGGAGGCGCCTAGTGCTAGTGTCCTGGAAGGGTGCTAGTGTCCAACATGAGAAATGCCAAAGTATAGGCAATCAGGAATGTAATATCAAAAGTAACAATAGAAAATAAACAATAATGGCCAAAGACATGGGTTAGTAAATACTTTTTTTCTTAGGAATCATATGATTAGAAGTATGTGATCATGACTAGATAGATACCTAAAGTGCGTGATTTAGTGTTTACAGTTCACCATAATTAATGTGGGTTAAGAAGTTCTATAAATTACCATTTTTCTCTTATGGGTATTATATATTAATATACGGAGGGACCATCCTAGGGCCAACACACAAGAATATTTAACCAAGGTGAAAGATTCATGGATCTAGAATATGGCAATCCCCTCTATATCAAAGGCATAGGGTTCCAAATCCTTTGTCTTGGATAGGGGATGACATCCTACTAGTATCATATTATGTTAAGATTAATAAATTATACAAAACATAAATACATCTAGGTTAGGGTTGTAAACATGGATTGTAGAGATTGATAGGTTGTCATGGCCAAAAGGTAGATGTAAGGAAAAGGGTTGATATAGAATAATGCAATATATAAGAATATGCCACTATATTTTAATTGATGTACATGATAAATCAATCAATAAATACTATCATAAATAACATAAATAAAAAATAGAGTTATAGATACTTACCTTTGTGTAGATATCATAGATGCATTGCCCCAAATATTAGTAAAACCTTAAGAGAGAGTTGATGTTTAATTTTATTTATTAAGAAAACAAATTTGAAAGTTTTTAAAGTACCGAATTTTTGGTTCCCAATAAAGGGTTGGTGGGATAGTAAAATGTTGAAATATTATCACTAATATCAATATGAAAGTTTGTATCTTCATATTGGAATGGATCATAAATGGAAATATTGTCGTTTAGATCTTCAACCATGGTAAATTGAGAAGGGATGGGAAGATCCTATCATGTATCTTCATTTATGGTAAGAGGATAAACAAAGGGGAAATCATCTTATTGACCTTCATCTAGATATATGTTTAATATGGTAAGGTCATATTGAGGAAGAAAATTAGACCATACAAGATGTTGAATTAGTTTGCTAAGAATGCTTATGCGATTTAATTTCTCCTAAATATTGACATATTGAATATATTCAATGTGGCGGATTTATATCAATACTTTGGAGGCCAAGAAAGTGTTGAGGATTCAAATGCAAAATATGGAAGGGTGGAAAAGGTACATGATGGATCAGAAATAGTAATTAACACCAAGATTAACCAAATATGTAACAAGGAGTATAATAAGTATATAATAAAATAGATATGAATGGACATTGTAGATGAAATCTAGTTGAGTGCTACAGAGGTTTCTTGACATGAAATTATCGAAGAATAAATTGCTTGAGTAGGAGATCAGTTTTTCAAAACTTACATGATGTGTGTGATGTAGGAGAATTTGGGTTCATAGGCTATCATGTATCAATGAAAAACATTATGTATAGTCTGATTCAATTTTGTGTTAAAGACAAAAGACACAAAGTTGTGTTGCATTTTTTGTTTTTGGTATTATGTGCAAGTATATTAAGAAATAATAGTGTTGTGCACAAGTCTAATATGAAATTTAAGTGTTTTACACAAGTCTATTATGTAATTTAAGTGTTGTGTGCAAGTATATTGTGAAAGGTCCAATATTTTTCACAAGCCATGTAATCCTATGGAGTTTTTGTGCAAGAAAAATAATTCTATAGAGGTCTCACAAACATTCATTGGAGCTATGTAACAGTACTGAAGCTGTGAGCTTTTATTGAAGCCATGAAATATTAAGGAACTTATGCAAGCATAAGGGAAGTCCTATAATACCAAGAACTTGTTTTGAAATCTATGAAGTACTATTTGAAGTTGTAAAAGTTTTAAAAAGGTTGATCGAGTCTCATGATGGGTCATTTGGGAATTATCTTCTTATTGTTACTTAATTTTAGGAGTATAAGTGGGTGTCTTGTATGCCTATATAAACAAATCCCAATTTCCTTAGGAAGTCATATTTTAGATATCATCTTAAGATAAAACGTTTCTAAATATAGAAGATTCTGTATTCCAACTTAAATCTCATAGAAAGTGTCTTTGTAATGATATAACATGGCACAAGTAGATAATGATTGATTGAATGCATTTTTGGTGATAAGTTTGTGCGTGTAGACAAAAAATCATGCACTTCGGTATTGTTGGTGAGAAAATTTGTCAGGTGGACAAATCAAGTGTCTCCACCAATGTTCATGGGACTACGCCCCTCTGCATTGAATGACACAACTCCCATTATTGAAAGTAAACTAATCATAATCCTGTCTAAATTCCGTGGGTGGCCAAATTGACCGGAAATCACACATGGATGCTCCATTGAACCTATAGTAAAGTGCTTGTACGAGGGTACAAGCGAGGAGATTACAACGATGAGGGGAACAAGGGGAAATTAGGCAAGGAAGATTACTTCTGTGAGTAGATTGTAGAGCTCACACCTAGTAACAGGAGCAGTTTAACCTTCAATATAGAGGAAATCAAAATGAAGCTAGTGGAAAACACCTAAAAAATTATAATTCCAAAATTTCTCATGACTTCATTCTACCTCCTTTATGAATTTTATGCCATTTTCCTCACCAACTCCAGTCACAAGTGGTTTCCAGACTATGGTCTAAAATTGCCACTGAAAGAGATAAATATAGTTATTTTTTCTAACTCAACTTATAAGATATGTAGAAGGTCTTATTATTATCCAATTTTAAGATGATGAATACAAAGCTTCAACCAAGCTTTCACTTTGAATTTACCATAATGCTATCAGATTAGAATCTCCCCCATGATCGAAGGTATTTGATCTGCACTTCGGGGCCAATATCTGCAAGATATGCTACTCACAATCCCTTGAAAACAATTTCACAATGAAGTATACACTTTTATATTTCTCATATGAGTATCTGGTTTCGTGTTCCATATTCCTCTTGAGACTCTTGATATGTCTGGAACAAGATAAGTAGATTTTTCATTGCTTATCATTTCCTGAGAAAATACTTTTACAATGCTAAGAATAAGTCACTTAAGTGACTAGGATGAACTTCAATCCTAAACCTTTTTGAAGAATTAGAAAGGAGAGAGAAACTGCCTAAGAATTATTACATATCTCTACCAGGACGCTTATTGGGATGCTTTAAATTTTCACTTGTTCATTCCCGATAGGGTACCCATCAGGTGTAAATTTCTTGATGCCAATCAAGATATCCCTTTGAGTCGAAGATCTCCAAAAGCACTAATGATCTTCTCCATACTGATCTAAGATATCTTCCCTGAAAAAGATTTAAACACTGATCCCTTTCCATATGAAAATCACTTTAAAATACTCTATTATGCACATTCCTCCTAGGACCATTGAATGAGGGTTTAACAACGTAACTGAGTTGGTAGGAGGACAAGTTCTCGATATTGATCAGGAGAGGGATATCTAATGTGAGGATTAGGTTTCATGATGAGTTTTTTGTGATTTTTCATGCTAAACTATTTTGCACTTGAAAACCCTGGATACGATACCCACCAGGTGTAACATAAGTGCCAAAAATAGCATCTTTTGGAGCCTACCATGAAGCACTTATCTTCTCCTGTAATATGAGATAATCGTTCCATGAATCAGATTGAATATGATCACCATCTGCATAATGAATGATCACACTTTAGAAACTAACATTATCAACACTCCTACACTAGACATTTATGTTTCCTTAACAGAGTAACTGATGTTGGTAAGGAGGACAGGTATTATATTGAGTCGGTGTCAGAGGGATTTACCTCTATTGAACCCCAACTGAGGTTGTCATGATTTTTATGCTTTATCTCCTTGTACACTGCCCTTGTGACAAGATGCTTTACATGAAAATAATAACGTTGACTATTGACAGTCAAGTAGGGTAAGTCACATGTAACTTACAATGCACAGTAAGTGCCAACATTTGACTAGAAAAATCCTCTCCCAACAACTGACATCATCATTGTATTACTCCCCCTGTGTACACTATCGACCCCTGATGTAACTTACTAATAGAATAACAACAATTTCATATGGTAAGAAACATTACTATCTTAAGTTTACTAACAAATGAATTTCTGAACAATGAATGAGAAAAATAGTTGATGCAAATGTTTATGTCTGCATGTTCCTCAAACCTAATCCTAACCAAATGCCTTTGATCGCAGCTCCTTTCGGTGATGAATTACCTGAAATAGCAGCCACATGTGAACTGAAGGCATACTATGTATGATGATAAGCTAGAGTGTCTGAAGAGATTGGTTCATGCCCACAAATTAACGTTTTTGATATTGGTTTTTTTCCCATATAAAGAACCATCTAAAATTTTAGCTTGATTTTTTGCCGAATTAATGATTTAGATGTTTAGACCAACATTGATCTAACTTGCTATCCATTTTGAGATGGCAAGGGATTTGCTTGCCGTAATTTCACATGCGTTGTACATGAGGTTACTATAACTTTGGTTATCCTCCAAGTCATCTGAAAAATTCGAGATTCTAGCAAGAAGTGGATAGATCTCGATACCTAAAGTATTATGGGACAGATGAACGAGTCCTCATTCACATGACATTGTGCTCCTTTTCCTACTGGAAAAATCTCTTCACTTTTCTTAATTTATCCACCAGTTCGATCTATTTTATTTGTCATTATTTGATCATTTCAAATAAACATTAACCCTTTTACAATGTATTCATTTAAAATGCATATAACAATTTGGTCTTTGTTCCATAGTATACTAAACCGATCAGAGTTTTGGCATCATTCAATGAGACGTGGGGGAAAACTAATGGCAATAGACCATGTGCTAAGTGTTGGTAATTTCATGGGGTGAACCTAACTCCATAGGGGGATATATGGGGCACATTATTATTGTGTCCCTGTCATACATGTTTATTAAGGGGAATATAAGGGCATAGTGCAAGTCCCCACCAATAAATATGGGTGCGACACATTTACATATATAAAACTACCTATTCCTTGAGCAATTCTATTCAGTCCCATGGGTTCAACGGTTACGTAAAAACCCGGGGGCTGAGAGAGGTCAATCCCAGGTCATATGGGTAACCTGGGGGCATAAGAAAATGGTTGGGAACAATTTTATGACCCTTATTTCCCTTTCAACACCCACAAAGGGGACATGAATATTTTCCAAAAAATTCACCACAGGCTGAAGACCACGTGTCCCATGTGGCAATTTCACTAAGTATCAAATTACATACCCTAGGAGCTGAAATTGCGAAGACTAAATAATCGAGCTCCTAGATGAATCCCTCAAAGGCCAAAAATATGCTCCATATCATAATCCATTTGATTTATTATCTATCTCATATTAATCTCATATTTGTTTTGTGTTTTGCATGAATTTCTACATGTATTATTCTTATAGAGGAAGCCAATGGATGTATGGATCAAAATGGGATCCTCCATCCTCTAAATCAGCTATGCTCTCTTGGTTGCCGATCATAGAAAGTGAGCTTCCTAAAACAGATGTATGAAGTTTCAAGAGGTAGCAATTTATCCCACCATATAGATTCCTTGATAATGTCATATTCCATAGGTAATTTGGTAAAATTTACCAAATTACTATAGGTATTCTCTCTTATTATTTTATTTGGGTTTTTATTAGTTCATTTTTTCTTAATAACGGTAGAAATACACACCTTAGGCCTAAAGAAGCCAACTATCGTTGACATAGGCTCTAGATTGGAAACTGTCCCTATGTGTGTGTGTGGGTCAACTCCGCAACATTTGTGTGGGTTTTAGAAGATTTACAAGGTTGATGATTTTTGTTTTATTTGTTTTAGAGTATACTCTATAGGGTGATTACTAGTCTTACAGGAAGGCTGATAAATAACCCTACCCATGAGAGGGCCATGAATTATATGTTCCAGAAGAAAACGTGAATCAAGTTGAGGAGAATGGTTCTATGGGGATCAAATCACTAAGAAATCATTTGACTTGATAGGATAAGACTGGTGTTAGGGATGGCCATCTGACCTGTGAGACCCTGTCTCAAAGGGTCTATTTTATCAACATTTATTTTTACATTGGGGTCAAAAAAAACATTGTCATGCTGGAAAGTTATATATGTGTGTCCTGTGTAGACACTACATCATGACACTTGGGTACTTTTTTAGGTCCTAAAAACATAGTAAGCATTTAAATTATTCCTAAGCGAGAAAACTAATGAGTTGACAACTATCTTTGGCATCTTTTCTTTGTATCTTGTTTTCTCTTTGGTCTTATACACCCTACAATCCAGTCGAGATGTTACTGATTTATATTTTATGGCTTTAGACACCAACACCCAACTAGGACAAAAGTGCCTAGGTGCTCATATCCCCTTTGGGATCCCCTAACCCTTTTTCACCTTACTTTCTCCTTTTGGCTCTCTTTTATCTTTTGGGCATATTTTTCACTTATGATTTGGCCTTCCAGTTGTCAATTACAAAATTCAAACAAGGGAATCATATAAATACATAGTTATGTGTTAAAAATCAAGGACCAAGCACTAAGCATTACTATCATCACCTAATCTTGCATTCAAAAGGCACCTAAAGCACTCTAAAGCATCCATATAACATCCATTCAAGGGAGAAGGGTTGTATAAAATCTACATACACAACTTAAGAAAATGGAAGTTCATTATATTCCATCCACACACTCTACTAAATTAGTACATTCTATCTATAGTCTACTATCAATTGCAACTTACACAAGGGCATCCTACAGCACAATTCTCTACACATGCTCACAAGAACTACATGGAGTCTGATATGTAGTGCAATTCTCGGTCATAAGTTCACTCTTGGGGTGACCACTAGGGTCTGTATCCGAATCCCCATTTTACATCTTTCCTTTTTAGGTTTAATGTGGTTTGTGGGCTTGTGGAGTTGAACTCTTATCTTCCGCATAGGTCATAGGTACCTTTAGTGATCATATGTGTGAATCATCAGGAAATCAACAAGGAACCAGCTTTGAAGACTCTTGCTGACACAATAAAAATAATAGGTTCTAGAGCATTTTGCATAGACATGGGTGCCCAGATCCAGTCATCAACGACCCAGATGCCCCTTTCGTATTGTGGGTGCCCCTATCCATCATTATTTGCATGAGTTACAGAATTTACAGGGATCATTAATGAATGATTCTTTGTAGTCATGTTCATCACTTCTCCTAGTCCAAGATTAGTTCCATATTGTATGCGTAAATTAGCTAAGTTATCATATCATCCCTCTCTTATCTTAGGATTTTATACTTTACATCCTAGTTTTCTTGTGTCATTTCTATATTTCAACATGTATACATAGTTTGGTTTAGTAGTGACTCTGTGATATTTAGAATTAATTCAAATTAAATTAAATCATTTAGTGAACCCATTTCTTGAATCTAACCTTCATTCTAGGATCTTCCTCTTATGCCCGTCACCCATAGTGGTCATTTTTGTTCATTTAAGTACACTGAGCTTCTTCCCTCTATTCGTAAATCATCTCAATCATTAGATGAATTTGATAGCCCCTTTGTTAACTCATAGAATGTTCCCCTAAAAAACATTGAAACATATGATAGTGAACAATATTACGATGAGGACACTAATGTTGATCAAGAATAATTAGACAAACTCACTAATTTTTGTCAAGATTTGCTAACTAATCCTTCGCATATTACACATGTTCTCAATGCTTTACTTGCTACCAAACACTCTGGAGATGCTACTTCTATACCTTTTGTGGGTTCTTTTTTACCTGCCATGGATCTACCCAACCCCTTAAAATTCCTACTTCCATTTCTATTTCTACTACTCCCCTTTTCCATCTTGTTTTCATGCAAGTGTGCAACAAGAAAATTCCCAATTTTTGAGCATGACAACCATACCATACCTGAATTGTTTTCTCAAATATAATTATGAGCCCTAATTCATATCACCCTAATATCCAAATCAGTCCTATCCCCTCTCTCTGAAGAAATCCAATGTTTCTTGTTGGTATGTCCATAGGTGATTTAGGGGTATTCAATCATTTTAAATGCTTTCAAGACAAGATTAATCAAGACAAGATTTTTGATACACTTGGGAAAGGCCATTTTTTGATCTTCTCGAAGATGGTGCACACCCCATGAAATGGAAAAAAAGGAATAAACTCATTAGGGAGGTGTATTAGAAATCTAGGAAAATTGTACAATCAGTTTTGGAAGATTTTGGGAGGTTCTTGAAGTTTTGGAGTAGTTTCAGCAAATGTGAGTCTTGGAGGCTTAAGCAGTGCATAGTGCCAAATTAGCTCCTGAGCTTCGTGAAGTGATTTCAGGAGTTTCGTAAGGAGTTAAGAGATATCAAATATCATCAAAAATATGATTTATATCCCTATAAGATGGTGATTTTGTATTTTTCACTAGACCTAAGCGCACTCTGCATACAACCTATTTTTGGTGTGCATAACCTTGGATCTAGAACAAAAATCCCATTTTTTTGAGATTAAATGTCAGAATAGAGAGATAATATCGCTACCATTGGATTAAAAAGGTAATTTTCATGTAAAATCATATAAGTAAGTGTCAAAAAAATCCTTTGGGAACTCAAGTTATGGCCTCCACAAGCTGCTCCCCAAGGTATGACTAAAGGAGTTAGTCAAATTTTGCATTGAAATTTGGACCAATGGGAGAGTGACACACTTTTGTGAACCAAGTGCATCAAAAATTTGTGCATATGGTGAAAGAAAATCCCCCCCTCCCTTTAAATATCTCAGTCACCCATGTGACCCAGATGGGTTTTTAAATGCTTTTTCCTAGCCACCCTCATCCTCAACTGCAAATAACTTTGTGACATGTGGCCAAATAGGGATGAGGCACAATTTTTTGCACTAAGTGAACCAATAACCTTGTGTAATTTGTAAAAAAAAGTGTGACCCTTCCCCAACTTAAAAAATATTGAAGTCTTTCTTATTGCCGTGTTGTTTCTTGGTACTTCCAGTTTTTCTTCACGCACGCACAAGAAAAATCTAACTATCGAAATATCTTCCTCTCCTCCATTTTTGCTACTACCACACCTTCCATAGAAATTAAGTCATACATTTATCATACTTAAGCATTGATACAATAATAAAATATAATATTTATAAGTGAAATCAAGAACTACGTGTTGCCAGAAACGCTAGGCTCCAAAATGTGAAATTGATCATATCTCCCAAACCGTGCACCCAATCTCTGTGAAATTTTGCGCAGATATCCCTCATCCAGGAACCTTAGAGAATAAAAAATAGAAATATTAGATATGTTTTTATTTTTTAATGATTTTCTTTGAAAAATTTCTGCCCTAGAGTGTCTTTTCATCGTTTTACATCAAACCGTGAAGTGGATTGAGCCAAAAAATTGAAAAGAGACTGAAGATCAAAAACCCAAAAAGAATCCACAATTTTTTTGTCAATATGATAATAAAAATTTCATATTATAAAAAAAGAAAGTGCTTATGGTTTTCACTTTCCATTTTTAGTAAGTTTTCAAAAATGACAAACTCCCTCAAGAAGAAAGAACAATGAAAATCACACAAACATAAAACTAGGGCATGTGGGTCAAAAAGTCAAAAAAATGAAAAAGAAAAAAGCAAAATGAAAATTTCCAAAAATGGAAATTTCTTTGAATTTACCCTAAGAAATATTTTATAAGCTTGGAATTTGAAGGAAACACATCAGTGCAACAACATGGCAAAAAAAAACCCTGCCCAAAATAGCAGCTCCTGGGACCTAGTTTCCAAAAATAACAATTTTTAGTTCCAAGTGCAGAAAGTTGTAGACGACTTAATTTTCACCCATATTTCTACTTTTTGGTCTCTCCACAAGGTTTTATGGTGGTTTCATGGTTCAAAAATAGAAATGAGAACTCCACAAGGATCTTGAAAGCATCATCTTGAGTTAAATTTCTCCTGTAGCAAGGTGAGTCATCACAGTACGCAACAGGTGGATCCATCTTCATCACTAAGGGAAATAGGTGATTCAAAGTGAGTTGGTCATAGATATCTCAATGAGATAAGTAGGATTTTAAATCAAATAATCAAAGGAGATCATCACAATCATTTCCCATGTTTGTCCTAAGCTCACATTAGGAGGTCTTGAAATAGTGTTTCTAAACACTCTTTTCGTGGTTCGAGATGCCCATGAATCATCATCATTGGAAATTTATTATTCAAAGGAAGAGGTTTTTCCATTTATGCTTTGAGGAATTATTCCATTCTCTCTCCTCTTCTCTCCCTCTTCTTTCTAATTCTTCATTGTGAGCAATCATGGCATTCCTCTTATTCATTAATGTGATTATAGTCCAAAAATGTAATAGGTCACCCTTATTTTATAAAGGGGGACTTAATGTTCTTCCTTAGGAATACCAAAAGTCACATGTTTAATGATACAACAAAAGGTCATATGGGGGGTAGATGAAGATTTGTTTCTTGGTCTATATAATGTAATGACACACTCTTGCTTAAGGGTTGCCAATTTTGTACACTAAAGAGAGAGAGTTTTTGAGCTAAGTAAGAGAGATAAAAATTCTTCCACTTTCCTTCACAATTTTTCCTCTATTTCCAACATTGTACAAATTGATGAAGAATGTCAATAAAGAAAGGGATTGCATCTTTTCATGACTCATGAACGTGTCTAATTTTGTGTGCATGGTTTCCTCTAGTCGTTGATTTTCTGAACTTGTTTCTTTCCTAAAATTTGTGAATGTGAATGTTCTAATTAGATTTGGAAAGAATATGATTTCCTACTCGCGAGTTAATTCCCCTTTTTCTGATTTCTCACTCCCCTTTCTCACACCTTTCTGCAAATTCCTCCCTTATACCTCGTTGTAATCATTTTTTACAGGTATAATGAAGTGTACTTGTTGGATCCCTGACCTGTTGGCCAACAATAGATTTCCCATTTTTATCATTCACAATAAAGTGGAGTTGCACCACCCAAGTGGAGGAACCTAGGGTTCCAGAGCATTGGCTAGATAACCATCAATTTTTCGACATGAAAAATTTTCTTTCCAATAATTTTTGGTGCTTGGCAACAATTTGCACCTAAACTATGATCAAAAGATCCAAAATCTAAAAAAATCAAAAAGTTAAAAATTGAAAAAACAATTTTTTTTTGAAGGAAAATCCATTTCCAAAAGCTCATTATTGATTCATGTGAATGACCCTTCATATTCCATAGCATCCCTTTATATTCCCATTGTAATATTTTCCCAAAAATGGTCGAAAGGAAATACACTAGGTTGAATAGATCGAGGGGAGTTGTCAACCCCACTTTCGAGGGTTTGCAAAACCAACAAGAACGAATCAAAGACAATCCATACTTCATATCTCAAGCCTCATCCCCATTTGATATTCAAGAAGTTCACCTAGTAATCCCATTCAAACACTTGTTGATCCCCCTATGAATTCTCCCATTGTCCAACCTTCGTCAAACATTGAATTCCCTGGTGAGGAAGAAGAAAGACCAGAAGAAGACTTTGTAGAAGCAAGAGACAAAGCGGAAATAAAAACAACAATGGCAGATGAAGTAGAAAGATCTCAACCCATTATTCCATGGGGAAGGAATATATGTCTGATTACTCTCACACCACCTCTTCACAATATACCAAAAAGTTCCCGCATGAACTTTCCAAAGTTGAAAGGTGATGACACAAAAATTATTGAAGAAAACATCACCGCATTCACCATGTCATGCAGGATTCTTGAAGTCAAACATAAAGATGTTGCCATAAGATTGTTCATGGAATATATCCAAGAAAAATAAAAAATGGTTCTACCTCCTACTCGCTTGATTAATCACTTACTGGAATGATATCAAGTCTAAGTTTAAAGAAAGATTCAAATCTATTGAGGACTGTCAATATCTCCTTGTTCAATTGGCACCAATGAAGAAGGAATAAAATTAAACCATGAGATACTTCATGGCTTTTTTTGATTGACTATTCCACAGAATACTGGAGGATGATTCACCATATGAGAACAATGTCAAGAGATTATTCATCAATGTGTAACCCCCAGAGGTAGGATTCTTTCTCTAGAGGGTTCAACCAAGGGATCTTACACAAACACAAGGAATAAATTTTTAATTTGAAGATTATCTCATCCTTTTTGGAAATAGCAAGAACCCTTCAAAGGGTAAGGCTCAACATCCTAGAGATGATAAAACTAATACATTTCTACAAAAATTGGCAAATGAAATGGAATCATTGAAGAGGGAAATTTTCCAATGAGGATCTTGTCAGAGTTCAAGAAAAAATATAATTTTTGAAGCACCCCAAATGCTTGTATTAGAGGCTCCACCTGTCAATGCAAGTTGTAGGATTCAATAATATGATGAAGAGCTTGAAAAAGAAGACGTAGATGATGATTTTATAGAATTTGAGATAATACATAATGAGACATAAATCTGATTCTGTGAGTACTTTGGAGGTGATGAAGATGAAGAATTAGATGAACCTAATATCTCATGTGCAGTGTTCACCCATTCTCAGTATAAGAAAGGAGCATATCTTTCCACTAATGCAAAGAAAAAGACGATTTAAGATCCTCCTGTTGTGAATCCACAAAACAAAATAATTGGTCAAGGGTCTCCTCTTCCACCTTACATGGAGTCCTTATTGGAGAAACCAGATCTTGTGATAAGCAGGAGGTCACCCAAAATTCCAAGTAAGTCTTCTAATGCTTCTTCCAGTTCTAAATCTAAATCTACTCCTGTAAAATCTAGTGCTTCAAAAATTCCTAGTGTACCTTTTGAAATACCCTCCATTCCCCAAAAATCTACCCTTCTTCCAAGCCTATCCTACCTTCAAAAGTAGCCCCTTCATCCCCCTCATCCACATTTGATCCTTTTGATTAAGTTGAACATGCAAACAAGACCAAGGTGTTGATTTCTGAAACCAAATATCTGTGGAATCATCCTAAGTAATTTGAGAAATTTTTCTTACATATCAAGAGTAGTAGTTCAAATGCTGCCACCACAAACCACAAACTCCTAGTTCTAAAATAATACTACCAAATCCACCTACACCTCAATCACAAAACATGCTTGCTATGAGTGCATCAAAAATCAATAAGGTCAACCCTTTCTATGTCTCCCTTATCGTTGGAGAATATGTATTGGAAAATTACATAATAGATTCAAGTTCCTCTAATAATGTGATACATTTGAAGGTCATCAAGGCTCTTAAACACACCATGAATCCACTTGGTGGCTCTTGTTACTCCATGAAGTCCAAAGAAGTCCCACTTTTCACAAAGGTCAAAGATGCACAGGTGGCCCTTGCCAAATTTTCTGACAAGAAGGTTTCAATGATGATATTAGTAACAAACATTCCAGATTAATTTAGAATGTTGTTGAGTAGAAGTTTCTGTCAATAGTTGGGAGGTAAAATCCAGATGAATTGGTCTTCTGTGACTATTCTGGTGAAAGGAGACATGGAAAAATAAATTCCAGAGACAAATATGAGGTACAAAGTACAAAAGGCAGGAAATCCAAGAGCCAACATCTCATACCAAAGCAATAGGAGGATGAACCTTTTTGTAACAACTAAGGAAGAGGATGAGATTCCCATATTGATAGAACTAGATATTGCTTCTTGGAGGGGTGTGGAACTTGAAGAAGCATTGAGGAAGTTTGAGATGTAAGAGGGTAGCACCAAGTTGACAGAAGATGTACGCTATGACGAAGAGGAAATGGTTCTTGGTGATTCTCAAATGGAGAAACCAGCTTGTATACTTACCTAGGAGGAGGAGATATTCTCACTCCCATTTAGAGATGAAGATTCACTAGATCATGCCCTCCATGAAGAAGAGACAAATCCAACTTGTGATGAGCCCTTAGATGGTTTGAAAGAAAAATATTTTTAAGAACTCTTGAGAGCTATAGAAGAAACATAGGACCTTGAGCTTGATTTTGAATTATTAATGCGAGCTATGGATCTACAAGACAAGTGTGAATTTGATTTGGGATGCTCAATTGATGCAAAGAATGGTCACAACGAAATAAATCAAGGTGAAGAACCTAAAGTTCCCCTTGAGCCAATGGTTGATGAATACAATGATGAAATGGAATTATTTTCTTTCCCATTTGAAGAAGAATACTCTTTCCATGATGAGAAATACAAAATAAAGGGTGTTGTGGTCATTTAAGATGAAAACACCATTGAAAAAGAAGTAGTGGAATGTAATAATATTTAGGGTAATGAATTAATCCCTCTAGATAGTTTCCTTGAGCTTCAAAATGAAGATGCTTCAAAGGAACACAAAGATGAGCTACTGGAAGCAACAAAGAATGACTACGTGCAAGAAATATTGGATCTGGTGGAAAGTATGGAAGATCCTGAGCTAATTCTTGATCTCTTAGCTTGTTCTATGGCCATACAAGACAACTATGAGGTTACTTATGATCCTCTAGTCAATATTCAAGTACCTCATAGTGGAGTGAAGAAAAAATATAAGTCCAAGGTCTCTCATGGAAAAGATGTCAATGAGCATGGACCTACGAAAGAAAAGAACTCATCATATTCAAACAATTTGAATGAAAATCAGATTTGGGGAAATGATGGGATGCTCAATGAAATATCAACTATGTGGGAAAGCATGGAGGGCAACTGACACTCTGAATTTTTTTTCAAAGGGAATAAGGTAATGGATTTTCTAAGTGAAGGTTTGAGCATTAAGAAGCTCATGTAGGCTCACTCCTACAAAGTACATAGACAATCGTGAAAGCACATGGGTTGAAGAGAGGAGGCTACTTTATGGAACTAGTCAATGGATTCGTAGAGTTCCATCATTCAATGTTACCCTTTTTGGGGTAACTTATAATAAGGAAAGTACTTTAAAGAAAGAGGGTTGTCTTCCACATTGTATTACAGGTGATTTAGGTTTGTTTCCCCTTTTCCCATTATGCGGTGTGTTTCCCTTCAGTTGTGTGTTTGTGGCGAGTTTTCCCTTTATGTCTATCTCTTGCAAGTTTTGTGTATTCTAGAAGGCCCAATGGATAAGGCACTGGTCAATGTTATGAATGAATATTATGGAGTTATCATGCGATTTCCTCACTATGCTCGATCCATGATATGTCCCTAAGCTAGATCCAGTTGCTGTCATGCAAATTTGCAACAAGAAAATTCCAAATTTTTGAGCATGACAACCATACCCTACCTGAAATTTTTTCTCAAAGGTAATTTTGAGCCCTCATTCATATCACCCTAATCCATGAGTCAGTCCTATCGCATCTCTTTGAAGTAGGCCAATGTGTTGTGTCAGAGTTTACATAGGTGATTTAAGGGTATTCAATAATTTCAAATGTTTTCAAGACAAGATCCATCAAGACATGATTTTTGGTAAGCTTGGGAAAGGCCATTTTCTGATCTTCTTAAAGCAGGTGAACACCCCTCTAAGTGGAATGAAAGGTCTAAAATCATTAGGGAGGTGTATTATACAACTAATAACATTGTTCAATTGGTTTTGGAAGATTCTGGGAGGTTCTATAATTTTGGAGCTGTTTCAACAAATGTGAGTCTTGGAGGCTTAAGTAGTGCACAATGCCAAAATGACTCATGACCTTCAGGAAGTAATTTTGGGAGTTTCGTAAGGAGTTAGGAGCTAAATAAAATATCATCAGAAATATGATTCAAAGCCCTACAATATAGTGATTTAATATTTTTCACAACACCTAGGTGAACTTTTCCTACTACCTATTTTTGGCATACACAACCTTAAAGCCAGAACAAAAAACCTATTTTTAGGAAGTAAATTTCATAATAAAGAGCTGATACACCCACCATTGGATTTAGAAGGATCCTTTGGGAACTCAAGTTATGGCCTCAACAAACTGCTCCCCAAGGTATAACTAAAGGAGTAAGTCAAATTTTACATTACAACTTGGACCAATGGGAGAGTGGCTCACTTTTGTGCTTCAAGCCTTGGTGCAGATGGTGCAAGAAAATGCACCCCTCCCTCTTAATCCCTCAGTCACCCATGTAACCCAGACAAGTGTTTTAAATTCTTTTTCCTAGCCCCCCTCTCATCCTCAACTGTAAATAACTTCGCGACCTGTGGCCCAATAGGGATGGGACACATTTTTTTGCACCAAGTGCAAAAATATCTTATTTCAATTGGTGCACAAAAGTTTGACCCTTCCCAAAATTTAAAAATATGCAAGTTTTTTTATTGCCGTGTTGCTTCTTGCTGCCTCCAGTTTTTATTCACACACGCACATGAAAATTCCAACTGCTGGAATTTCTTCCTCTCCTCCATTGCTCCTATTGTCACACCTTCCACATAACTTCCATCATTAATTTATCATCCTTAAAAATTTCTAAAACAAGAATAGGGAATATTTCCAAGCCAAATCAAGAACTACATGCTGCCATAAACCCTAGGCTCCAAAACGAGAAATTGATCATATCTCCCAAACCGTGCTCCCGATCTCTTTGAAATTTTTGGCAGATATTCCTCATCTAGGAAAATTGAAGAAGAACATAAAATAAATATCAGATATGATTTGATTCTTTAATGGCATCCTTTCAAAAATTTCTGCGCTAGAGTGCATTTTCATCATTTGCCATCATACCGTGAAGCAAATTGAGCCAAAAAACTGAAAAGATACTGAAGATCAAAAACCCGGAAAGAATCCTCTGATTTTTCATCAATTTGAGACTCAAAAGTTTAGATTCTAAAAATATCAAGTGCCGCTGGTTCACACTTTCCATTTTTATTAGTTTTATAAAAAAAAACCCCTCCAGAAGAATGAACAATGAAAATCACACAAACAAAAAACTAGGGCATGTGTGTCAAAAAGTCAAAAAAGTGAAAAAGCAAAAATCAAAAAACAACTTTCCAAAAATGGAAATTGCTTTGAATTGACCCCAAGACATCTATGAAAATCCTAGAACATGAAGGAATCACCTTAGTGCACCAACTCGGTGAGAAAACAACCCTGCCCAAAATAATAGCTCCTGGGACCTAGTTTCCAAAAATAGCAATTTTCAGTTCCAAGTGTAGAAAGTTGTAGAAGGATTCGTTTTCACTCATCTTTATGATTTTTGGCCTCTTCGTGGGGTTGTATGATGGTTTCATGGTTCAAACATATAAATGTGAACTCTAAAAGGATCTTGAAAGCATCATCTTGAGTCCAATTGTCTCCCATAGAAAGGTATGGCATCACAATATGCAACAGGTGGATCCATCTTCGTCTCTCAGGGAGCTAGATGATTCAAAGTGAGTTGGTCATAGATATCTCAATGAGTTAAGTAGGTTTTTCATTCAAGTAATCAAGTAATATCATTGTGATAATTTCCTATGTTTGTCCTGAGCTCACATCGGGAGGTCTTGAAACAATGTTTCTAAACACTCTTTTCATGGTTAGGGATGCCCGTGCATCATCATCATTGAAAAGTTATTTTGAAGGTAGAGGTTTTCCCATTCATGCTTTGAGTCATTCTTCCATTATCTCTCCATTTTTTCTCCTCTTCTCTTCCCCCTCCTTTCTAATTCTTTGTTGTGAGCAATCATGACGTTCATATTATTCATTAATGTGACTATAGTCCAAAAATGTAATAGTTCACCCTTATTTTATAAAAGGGGACTTAATGTTCTTCCCTAGGAATACCCAAAGTCACATGTTGAATGAGATAACGAAAGGTCATGTGGGGGGTAGATGAATATTTGTTTCTTGGTCTATATAATGTAATCTCATACTCTTGATTAATGGTTGTCAATTTTGTACACTCAAGAGAGAGATTTTTTGAGCTAAGCAAGAGAGATATCAATTCTTCCACTTTTCTTCACTATTTTCCCTCTATTTCAAGCATTGTATAGCTTAATGAAGAATGTCGATAAAGAAAGGGATTGTTTATTTTCATGATTCATGAATGTGTGTAACTTTTTTTGCATGGTTTCCTCTAGTCGTTGATGTTATGAACTTGTTGTTTCTTTCCTAAAAGTTATGAATGTGAACTTTCTAATTAGCTTTGTCAAGAATATGATTTTCTACTCGAAGAGTCAATTCACCTTTTTATAATTTATCACTCCCCTTTCCCCCACCTTTTAGAAAATTCCTCCCTTACACATTGTTGTAATCATTTTCTGTGGGTACAATGGAGTGTACCTATTAGATCCCCGACCTCTTGGCCAACAAAATATTTCCCATTTTTGTCATTCACAATAAAGTGGAGCTGCAACACCAAAGTAGAGGAACCTAGAGTTCCAGAGCGTTGGATAGATAATCATCAATTGGTCACATGAAAAATTTTCTTGCCAACACATCCAAATGATTCTAATACAAAACCTAGTTTCTCTTCTGACACCCATGACCTAGCTTCCTTATATCATGACCTACAAGTTCAAATCCATTAGTTATAGTAGGTTACTTCATGCTCCTCTCCATCTCTTGATTCTTCCTTACTTCTTCACACTCATTTTGCACCCACCATCTCTTCTTATTCATTTACCTTAAATTTCGTCACCCCTAAGCTGCCCACTTTTTATGGCCATGGTGACCCTCAAGAACATATTTGATATTTTCATGTGGCATGCCTAGATTATGTGGATGATCATACATTACTAGCTAAGTTATTTCCTACAAGTCTTTAGGATTACACCATGCATTGGTTTTATGATCTACCTATTCACTCAGTAACTTCTTTCACGCATCTAGCTGATGCTTTTCTTGCTCACTTTTCAATCAATATCGACAAAAGGATATTTTATGTAGAAATTTCTCAAATTAAAAAATATCTAATGAACATATAGCTGACTATGTGTTACGTTATAAGATCAATTTAGTTAAGATGACAAATGTGCTTGTTGAATTAGAATGACAAGATATTTTTATTCAAATCCTCTTGCCTCCACTTCGGGAGAGTGTTATCTTTAAGAAATCTCCTTTATTTGATTACTTATTCCATATGATTAAAATGTGTGAGTTCAAACTCTTATCTATGGGAAATCTCAAGTATCATGATTCTTCTTCATCGACTAATAATATATTTAAAGATAAATTAACATTCAAGCCATCTCCTAATCCCACTGAAAAAAATGTTGGTGTGATTCATTTTCCACATCACTTGGCAAGTCATTTGACTTAGGTGAGGTCATAAGTCTAGGTGTCACATGGGTTATGACAGGTTCAAATTCTATCATACGTGTCATTACACATCATTGTGCGTTTGTGCATCATATGGGAGTTACTTCCATTCTAGGAATGTAAATCCCCTTCTCCACTTGAGGAGGTATTATTAAAGACACTAGGGTTTACAAAAAACCCCCTATTTATACCCCTTCCATTTTTCAAATGCATGTGGAATGAGAGCAGACAATGATATTTTCCCCTTCTAATATTTGCAAGCAAATTTTCATGGTTGATTCTCACTCCCTCATGGAACCTTGTCTCATTGCCAGAGTGAAACTCAGTTGATGTTCACGTTATCCCATAGATCCTTTTGTTGTCACATTTTCTCTTTCTTCATCATGGTATCAGAGAACATGTTATTGGGATCCGTGCTACTCACCATCTATTGTTGCCTTACTGATCTCAATTTTGTGTGTTTTAGGTTTCATGTGCAAGTGTCGTAATGAATATTTTGTTTGTGCTTCATATGCATTGATTCAGGTTTTAAATATTTTTCTAGGTTCTTGGATCATGTGTTCATGTTTTTACGAGGTTTACCAATTTGTAGGCTTTGTATGCATGTTCTGGAGCTTATTACAGGTTCCATATAGCAGAACTGAGGTTTTGTGCAGATTTAGAAATGTAACTCCCCTTCTCCACTTGAGGAGTTACTTCTATTCTGGGAATGTAACTTCATATGGGAGTTATTTCCATTATGGGAATGTAACTCCCCTTCTCCACTTGAGGAGGTATGATTATAGGAAATGAGGTTTATACAACACACCCTATTTGTACCCCTGCCCTTTTTAGATATATTTGGAATGAGAGAGGAAAAAGAGATTTTCCCCTTATAATATTTCCATGTAAATTTTCATGGTTGATGTTCATTTCCTCATGGAACCTCATCTCGCTACCGGAGTGTAACGCGGTGTATGTTTGCATTATCCCACATATCCTCATTTTCTCATGTTTTCAATTTATTCATCATGGTATCAGAGCACACCTTGTTAGGATACATTCTAATCACTGTCTACCATTTCCTTATTACTCTCATTTTTGCATGTTTTAGGTGTCATGTGTAAGTTTTGTAATGGCTATTCCATTTGTGCTTCATATACATTGATTTGGGTTTTAAATCTTGTTCAAGGTGCTTGGATCACGTGTTCATGTTTTTTCAGGGTTTACCAGTTTGTAGGCTTTATATTCATGTTATGAAGCATATTACATGTTCCATATACCATATCTAAGGTTTTGTGTAGATTCAAAAAAAAAATCAGAGTTTGGAGTGCTAAATTTTTGGTTTTGAAGGTGGAAAAGTGTTCTAGGCCCAACTCGGCCCCAGCTCATTGAGATGGGAGACATGCTGGACCCCCCAACTCAATGCCATTCTTTGTGACTCGATCTACATATTTTAATTTGGCTTGGGTCACATTATTTTCTTCTGTGTTTCACTGCTCGGATCGTTCTTTGTGGCACCTTGTTTTTTTTGCTCCTCTTGCATCTCTTATCACCTTGCATCCCTCATTGGGTTTTCCTGACTTGTCGGCATCTCTTCTCGGTGTGCTATTCGATGCCCCAACCTTGCATTGATAATTATGCCTTCTAGTTGGCCATACTATATCACGTGCATTGGTTCACCTTGGATGATCGATCGTGCACCTTGCACTTCTTGATTCCACATCATGGAGGATGCTATTTCCAAACTTGAGTGTCGCAGGATATATTTATAGCCTCCACCACTTCTTCTTGGGAGAGAGAACTATACATCATGGCGTGATTCTATGGAACACTACTTTTCTCATGAGGGCCTTACTCCTCTTCTACATGGGCCAGTTCCTGCACCCATTGATTCTTGTTGTCTTGAGGAATCTTGACACGCGCGACCATGTTATTGGTGTTAGAATTTGAGGATTCTAATAAATACGGATTTAATCAACTTACATATTACATAATCTTACAATAAATATTTAAATAAACATTACATCATAACATAAGTTAATAAAGAAATACTTACAGGAAATAAATAACACATGTGCCACAATATTTATAGTGGAAAACCCCAATAGGGTAAAAACCACTTTGAAAATAACTTTTTACTTGAGATAACTTATTTTACATCCAGTAAGATCACTTCCTCCTTTAAAACCCTATTTACCAAGGGTAAAACCAAATCACTTGATTTGCACACCTTTGATATATTTCCTGAATATATCAAATGAGGAGCTAAATTCCTTTTTATATAAAGTGATCAGGTATGTCTCTTGACCCACCTTTTCAACCTAAAATGGTTGACACACACACCTAGGTTTATAGTATTATATATTAGAAATATAATAATTTCACGATATTAAATATTTAACCTAAAGTATATACCTAGGTTAGCATATTTAATAATAGAAATAGAAATATTTCATATTATTAAATATTAACTTATATATTAGTGATGGACCCATATACATTAAGGGTTGGAAAGACCACTTAATCATTATGTTCCAACACCCCCCTTAATGTTAAGTGGGATAACATAACACATGCCAATAGATTAACTGCCCATGGTACACTACAAGATTTACAATCCTCAAACCATAAAGGTTTTAGGCTAGCATATCGGTTGAAGAAATTATAACACCTTCATCATACTCAATTTACCTTTTGGTACAAAAGGATTTGGAATCCCAAAGATCACCCCATGATCAGTGGTTAAGTATAACTTGTGAGTTTTACATGTTCTCACAGGTTCTCATAAAAGGTTATTGAACCCAAGAATATATGAGCCTTTTACAACCAAGGACATCCTTAACAATATGCTTGTACTAGATGTTTACCAATAAACACAATAACACTAAAGATTTTACTGAAGACCACCTTTAAGGTCTTTCTACACTTCTTTCTAAAAAAGCAGCCGAGGAGGTATACATGCCCAAAAGTCTTTTTGCACTTGCCTGAAGGTCTTTTTTACATTTTCCCGAAGGTCTTTTATAAATTCTTGAAGTTCTTTTTACAAAAATCGAGTTCCATTAGGAGGTGACATTGTCATGCACACTCCCCCTCAATGGAAAATCCGACAATCCAAGATTTTCAAAAAAGTGACAAAACTTTACAGCACTCACGGAATTTATGAAGATGTCAGCAACCTGCTCTTTAGTCAACACAAACTTTAGAATTATGTCATCACTTAGCACCTTCTCACGGGTGAAGCATATATGTATCTCAATGTGATTTGTCATCTGATGTTAAACTAGATTCTTAATCTAGAGTAATACAACTCTGTACACCACATAGAAGAGGAATAATTCCTTTAACTTCCATGTGTATCTCTACCAACAACCCCTGTAGCCACATGACTTCTTTACTTCTTTCATTGTACTTCTCTGTCTCAGTAGAAGAAATAGAGACTGTTGATTACATTTTTTGTTCCAAGTAATGGTTCCTATACCAAAAAAACTTGAACACATATCCAATATATTTTATAACACAACATCAATATGGCTAGAATCACAAAATCCATATAAAATAGCATTTTCATTCTTGGTATAATGCAACCCATAATTTACTATTCCTTTAATATATCTAAAAATTCTTTTTGCAAGATTTCAATGATCTCTAAAAAAGGTTCCTACATAAACCTTGAAGTAATTCCTGCTGTATAGGAAATATTTGACCTAGTTATAGTTAGATAAATCAAACTATTAACTAACATCGTATATAAAATATGATCAACCTTTTTCATATGCAGATTTAGGGTCAATATTTATTCCAACTTCCATTGAAGTAGTAAATGGTTTACAATCAATCATAAGAAACTTTTTCAATACAATGGTTACATATTGTATTTTTAAAAATAACAATAAAATAAAATACAATCATACAAAGAACATGATGTGAGATACCTAACTCATTCATTTCAAAGTACTTCTTCAATTTCTCTTTAATCCTATGAATTAAATCGGAATTGTTACTAGTCATAAGAAAATCATCAACATATATACATATAATGATCATATGTGATCTTTATTTCTTAATGAATATATCATTGTTAGAAGAAAAATTAACAAAACTTAACAGTTTAGAGAAGGAAATAATTTTTGCATACCAAGCTGTAAGAGCTTGTTTTAAACCATACAAGGATTTCTCAACTTACAAACATAGTTTTCTTAACTAGTTTCTTCAAATCCTTTATGTTGAAATATGTAAAGTTCTTCTTATCAATCACCATTAAAAAATATTTTTCTTATCCAGTTGGTGGTTTTCCCACCAAAATTGAGTGAAAATCACAAATAAGGCCCTAATAGTACTCATTTTAGCTACAGGGGAAAATGTTTTAACATAATCAATACCAGGTTTCTGATTGAAACCTCTAACAACAAGTCTAGATTTATGTTTGTTAATACTACCATCAATATTTTACTTTACTTTGTATATCCACCTAGACCCTATAATACTTCATGGCTTAGGTTCATACAAGGTAATTAATGCATGGTACATATGATGGCTTCTAGTCATTTTCCTAAGGTTAATAGGATTTAAACTTTTTAACATAGATTGAGCCCAATTTAATTTCTTATGTAGGAAGATAAGAGTTTTACAAACATCTATAACATCAAAACATCATCATGACCATTTACTAAATCAAAATCAAAACCATCATTTAGAAGTATTTAATGATGTAACTTTAAGAGAAGAAGACAATACATGTAAACCTTTCACTAGATTATATCTATACATTTCATATAAGCTTCAATATTTAACACGTCCTAACCTTTCATGCCATAGTTTTGAATTATTTAAACTCTGAGATATAAAACAAGATGCATAAGAGAAATCATAAAAAATATACGTACCGTTTCTTTAAATTCCTTAAGCTATTATACTCTTATTACTATCCTTGATATACCAAGTATCATTCATGCATGGATTCTAGTTGTGTCCATAACTCTTTCGGATGTTCAATATTACCAATGTGTAGAAGGTACTCATCATTCACATTGCACAAAATCATAAAAAGAGCCTCATGCATTCGTTGAAAAAATGTATTCATGTTATCTACAGTTGCTTGATGACCGGTGGGAGAAACTTTAGATCCAGAAATAATCATCCAGAGTTTCCTTGCCATAAATTCTGTTTTGACCCAAATGTTGTAGTTGGTTTCATTTAGGATCTGAGTTTTTTCGAGACAGAAATAGTTGGATGACATTATTTTCCTAAACTTGTAAAAACACCCTAGTATAATATACAAAGTACCACAGAGTTAGATACATATTTATCGATAATAAAAACAACACCTTTAATAGAATTAGATCTAAATTTTATAGATCTAAAGAAACTATTTCATCATAACTAATTCTGTCATTACAATGCATTATAATTAACCTCCCATGATCAAAATAATAACCCACAATATAAACAACTCTTCCTTATACCCTAGATTTATATAAAAATATTTCTAACCATATAGAAGTGAAGAAGACCCCTAAGAATGCATAATAACTTCAAATTTATGAAAAACATTAATGTAGACAAAGATCTGACCATCTTAAATTTGGCGTCTAAATGACCGTCATAATGACTTATTTTTTGGTCTGTCGTGATGATCATTTGACCGTTAATTTTAACACAATGAAAGTTTCCTAGAACCTATGAGCTTAAATTTGATGTCTAAATGACCGTCATATTATCTTATGTTTAGTTTATTGTGATGGTCATTTGACTATTAAATTTAATGAAGCCAAAACTTGCTATGTATTTCCAGAATGTGAAATTCTAGAATTTCTTCTTATGTATAATATTGGGGAGGTTATATTTTAATACATTATAATAAACTATTATAATTTATAATGTAAAAATATATACAATTTTTTTAAAAAGAGGTATATAGTTTATAGAATGTAAATAAAAAACAACATATAGTTCATAAAAATTATAAACTATAGTATATTTTTTATATAAAAAACACATGACCCTTATTAAAGGGGTTTAAAAGACTAGAGGGGACAATTAATTTCACCCAACCAATGAAATAAATTGAAATCCCTATTTTCATGAATCTTGTCTTCTCACTTCATTTACTTTTAATTTTACCCTTGCACACATTTAAAACTATGGAAATATTACAAAATATTTAATATAATTCCTACAAGCCTTTAAAACTTTTATGTGATTATAACTACCAATATTTTAATAAATATTTGCCACACTTCACGTGGGCCACTAATAAACAAGCCATTTTTTTAATTCACCATTTATACCTGAGATATTATCCCATTTTATTCTCTACTCCCACTCTTATATAAAAGAAAACCTTTAAATATGTTTATTTATATAGTTTTTATAAACTATAAGATATAAATGAATGTGGCCGCCCCCTTACATGGATAATATAAATGGTTAGGGACACATGTTAGGTTTTATTTAATAAGTATTAAGATTTAAAAAATAATCCCTTCTTGGCTAACCAATAAACACGAGCCCCCTTACTAAAAAAATAAGCACTTAGATTTAAAAAAACATATATAGACCAAATCTAATAAAATTTATATTTTAAGTGGTTTAAACTAACCATATATATAAAATATTGTTAGGTTGTGGAGCCTGTTTTCATGTGTGAAAGTGTTGAAGACTCTACACTAAGAGTATTGTACACTTTTCATGTATCTTCGCCGGGGTTCGGGGGCACAGCCCCTGAATTTTTTTTTTTAGGCTTAAATTTTTTGGCCTCGAAAAATTGCACCTGAAATATCGGGAAACGTGATTTTCTCATATAGGCGAGTTTTTTGACCCATAGGTTTATGGGACGGGTTTTTCCCATGGTTTTGATACCCACGGTTTTGTAAAACTGCTTAAGCAGTTGTCTATTTATATGATCTTATGCATATGATAGATGTACAAGCAAATGTATTGCAGATGTGTTTTGAATTCGGGTGTGAATTCTGTAGAGTTTGTTGAGCATAGCTCCAAATGGATCTGGGTATTGTATTGAGAGAGCGGTGGCTTGTAATAAAATCTGAGCAAGTGATTCTTGGTGGACGTAGCCCAAATTGGGTGAACCACGTTAAATACTGTCTCTTTGTGTTGTGTTATTTTATTCTGCAATTTTATTTGAGATTTGTAATAATTTTTGCATATTAGTTTCTACTGTTGCTATTCTGTGAGGGATTATTCCGCATATTTTATCCCTTATTTCCTAACAATTGGTATCAGAGCCTGGTTTGGTTTGTTGAAGTGTTGAATCACAGGGAAATTTTTTTAGCTTGAGTGGGAGCTATGGCAGATGAAGGAAGATCTAGGGTTGATAAATTCAACGGGTAGAATTTCAGTCTTTGGAAGATGCAGATGGAAGATTACCTTTATCAGAAGGATCTTTATACTCCGTTGTCTGAGAAGGTGAACAAACCCTTGAGTATGATAGATACGGAATGGGATTTGTTGGATCGGAAGGCACTTGGAACGATCCGGCTGAGTCTTGCATCTTCGGTATTATTTAATGTTTCAAAGGAAAAGACTACAAAAGATCTAATGGATGCATTAGGGAAATTGTATGAAAAACCATCTGCCTCTAATAAGATATTTTTAATGAAAAAATTGTTTAATATGAAGATGTCTGAGAATAGTTCAGTAGCAGATCATTTAAATGATTTCAATACGGTAGTGAATATGTTAGCTTTGGTTACAATATAATTTGATGAAGAAGTTAGGGCTTTATTAATTCTGTGCTCTTTACCTGAGAGTTGGAATAGCCTGGTAATGGTGGTAAGTAACTCGGTTCTAGCTAACTCGAAGTTGAAGTTTGAGGATGTTGTAGGGGTGATTCTAAGCGAGGAAATGCGAAGAAAAAGCTCTGGGGAATCTTCTACTTCAGGGAATGCTTTGACAGTGGAAACTAGAGGGAGACAGAAGAATAGAGGAAACTGTGGAAAATCAAAAGATCGGGCAAGGTCAAAATCCAAGAACAAGATTGTATGCTGGAATTGTGGAAAGCCTGGGCATGCAAAGAAGGACTGTTGGGAGCTTCGGGATAAGAAGAAACAACAAGAAGAAAACAAGGAGGTAAATGTGGCAACGGGTAATGTATGTCAGGATGACTTTGATTCTTTCTTTGCACAATATTACTGAATCTTGGGTTTTAGATTCAAGGGCTTCTTTCCATGCTTCTCCACATAGGCATTATTTTGTTGATTATGTTCAAGGAGATTTTGGGAATGTTTTTCTTGGTGATGATGAGCCTTGCAGCATAGTTGGAAAAGGTTCTGTTCAGGTTAAGATGCAGAATGGGAATACTTGGCTATTGAAGGATGTCAGACATGTGCCTACATTAAGACGAAATTTGATATCGGCAGGGCAATTGGGAAGTGATGGTTGTACTGTGATATTTACAGCAGACTCTTGGAAGGTTACCAAGGGTGCTCTTGTGGTGGCAAGAGGTAAGAAGGTTGGAACCTTGTATTTAACCACTGATAGTACTAATGATTGTAATCTTGTGGCTTCAGATGCAGATACAACATTATGGCACTATAGGCTCGGTCATATGAGCCATAAGGGCATGAACATCATAAAGAAGAATTTTCCTGGATATACAGAAACATGTTTGGATTTATGTGAGAACTGCATATATGGGAAACAAAAGTGAGTAAGGTTTCTCAAGGTTGGACCTACAAAGAAAGAGAGTAAGTTAGAGCTGGTGCATTCTGATGTGTGGGGGCCAGCTCAGGTAT
Organism: Taxus chinensis; assembly: GCA_019776745.2. Lineage (NCBI taxonomy): Eukaryota > Viridiplantae > Streptophyta > Pinopsida > Cupressales > Taxaceae > Taxus > Taxus chinensis. The sequence continues at coordinate 7,083,760 of CM034146.1, read as the reverse complement.
CATCTCTTGGGGGTTCAAGTTATTATGTTACTTTTATTGATGATGTAACAAAGAAAGTTTGGGTTTATTGTATTAGAAACAAATCTGATGTATTTGACACTTTTGTTAAATGGAAAGCCTTGGTAGAGAATGAAACAGGTCTTAAGCTAAAATGTCTCAGGTCAGATAATGGAGGGGAGTATTGCAGCAATGAATTTGATGATTACTGTTCTAAGAATGGAATCCGTAGGCAAAAGACTGTTCCAGGAACTCCGCAGCAGAATGGGGTATCAGAAAGGATGAACAGAACAATAATGGAACGTGCTAGGAGCATGAGGTTACATGCAGGACCGCCTCTTTCTTTTTGGGTAGAAGTGGTGAGCACAGCTGTGTACTTGATAAACAGAGGACCCTCAAGTGCCTTGGATGGAGGCATACCTGAGGAGGCTTGGTATGGTAAGAAAGTTGATTATTCATTTCTTAGAGTCTTTGGATGTGAGGTGTTTGTTCACATGACAAGGATGATAGGACTAAGCTAGAGCTAAATCAGAAAAATGTACTTTCATTGGTTATGGTGGTGATGACTTTGGATATAAATGTTGGAGTATTAAGGATAAGAAAATCATTCGATCTAGGGATGTGGTCTTTAATGAGAAAGTCATGTATAAGCAGCAGTTGCAGGAAAACAGGGAAGAATCCAAGAAAGAATATGCAGCGGTAGAGGATCTTCCAGATGGGAAAGTGACATATGAATTAGTTCAGGAACCACCTCAACAAGAACCCCAAACTCCTTTATTGAGGAAGTCTTCTAGGGTAAGAAGAGAACCTGAACGTTTTTCTCCTTCTCTTTATTATTTATTACTCAACGATAGTGGAGAACTAGAGAGCTTTGATGAAGCAATATAGGTAGATGCCAGGAAGAAGTGGGAGCAAGCCATGGATGAGGAGCATCAGGCTCTCATGGAGAACCAGACATGGGATTTGGTAAAGCTACCTAGAGGAAAAAGAGCATTACAGAATAAGTGGGTGTTTAGAGTCAAAGAGGAAGAAGAAGGCAAGAAAAGATACAAGGCCCAGTTGGTGGTCAAGGGGTTTACACAGAAAAAAGGTATAGATTTTGATGAGATTTTTTCTCCTGTAGTAAAAATGACTTCTATCAGAACTGTTCTTGGAATAGTGGCAGCAGAAGACTTGCACTTAGAACAGTTAGATGTAAAGACTACATTTCTACATGGCGATTTGGAGGAGGAGCTATATATGCAGCAGCCAGAAGGATATGAAGTCAAAGGTAAAGAGGAGATGGTGTGCAAACTGAAGAAGAGCTTGTATGGCCTGAAACAAGCTCCACGTCAATGGTATAAGAAGTTTGATAGCTTCATGATGAGCAAGGTTATATCAGATGTCATTCTGACCATTGTGTGTATACAAAGAAATTTGAGTATGGAAGTTATATTATCCTGTGTTTGTATGTTGATGACATGTTGGTTGCAGGTAAAAACATGCAGGAAATAAAATTACTCAAGAAGCAGCTAAGTGAATCCTTTGCTATGAAGGATTTGGGTGCAACGAAACAAATCCTTGGTATGATGATATCTCGGGATAGGAAGGAACGGAAGCTGACTTTATCTCAGGAAGAGTACATTAAGAAGGTCTTGGAGAGGTTTAATATGCAAGATGCTAAACCGGTTGGGACTCCTTTGGTAGACCATTTCAAGTTATCAAAGGAGCAATGTCCCAAGACAACAAGAGAGGAACCAAATATCCAAGGTACCTTACTCATCACAGTTGCCAGTTTGATGTATGCTATGGTGTGCACTAGGCCTGATATTGCCCATGCAGTGGGAGCTGTGAGTAGATTTATGAGTGATCCAGGTAAAGAGCATTGACAAGCATTAAAGTGGATCCTTCGGTATTTGAGAGGGACCATGGGGACAATTTTGTGCTACAGTGGATCAGACACCACTTTACGTGGTTATGTAGATTCAGACATGGCTGGAGATGTAGACATCAGGAGGAGCACGACAGGTTATATTTACATTGTAGGTGGGACATCAGTGAGTTGGATTTCACGACTACAGAAGCTGGTGGCTTTGTCAACCATGGAGGCTGAGTATGTTGCTGCCACAGAGGCAAGCAAAGAGATGATTTGGTTACAACAATTTCTTGAGGAGTTGGGGCATAAGCAGGAGGAATGTAAGCTGCATAGTGATAGTCAGAGTGCTATACACCTAGCTAAGAACTCTGCTTTCCACTCGAGGACAAAGCATATACAGTTAAGGTACCATTTCATCAGGACAACTTTGGAGGAAGAGAAGTTGAAGTTGGAGAAGATTCATACCAGTCAGAATCCTGCAGACATGATGACCAAGGTGGTCACAAGGGAAAAACTAAAGTTGTGTTCAGCTTTGGTTGGTCTTCACAGAAACTGGTGAAGGGTTGAGAAGCTTGCTCAGAGGAAAACTAGTCTCCAAGTGGGAGATTGTTAGGTTGTGGAGCCTGTTTTCATGTGTGAAAGTGTTGAAGATTGTACACTAAGAGTACTGTACACTTTTCATGTATCCTCGCCGGGTTCGGGGGCGCAGCCCCCGAATTTTTTTTTTTTAGGCATAAATTTTTTGGCCTCGAAAAATTACACCCAAAATATCGGGAAACGTGCTTTTCTCATATGGGTGAGTTTTTTGACCCATAGGTTTATGGGACGGGTTTTTCCCATGGTTTTGATACCCATGGTTTTGTAAAACTACTTAAGCAATTGTCTATTTATATGGTCTTATGCATATGATAGATGTACAAGCAAATGTATTGCAGATGTGTTTTGAATTCGGGTGTGAATTCTGTAGAGTTTGTTGAGCATAACTCCAAACGGATCTGGGTATTGTATTGAGAGAGCGGTGGCTTGTAATAAAATATGAGCAAGTGATTCTTGGTGGATGTAGCCCAAATTGGGTGAACCACGTTAAATACTGTCTCTTTTTGTTGTGTTATTTTATTCTGCAATTTTATTTGAGATTTGTAATAATTTTTGCATATTAGTTTCTACTGTTGCGATTCTGTGAGGGATTATTCCGCATATTTTATCCCTTATTTCCTAACAAATATGATTCAAACTTATGTTTGTTTCTTCTTTTTTAAAACTATATATGCCTAGATTTATAAGTTAAGTTTAAATATGGTTTAAACTTAAGGCTTAGAATATGGTCTGTTGACTCTTCCCCAATCCCATGTAATTTTAATATGGTTTAAGACTTTTAATATATAGTTTTTTTTTCAAAACTATATCAATTTTAATATGATATTTATATAAATTATTATATAAACCTTATTCTATATTCTATATATATTTATTTAAAAATAATAATATAGTTTTTAAATTTTATAAGATATAGTTATAGATTAACTATAAACTATAGTTTTTCATATCGAATATTTTAGAGGGGTCCAAAGAACACGGGTATGAATTTACCTTCCGAAATATTTAACCCACAAACATTTGAAATTATAGAAAACATGAAAATATTTCATATAGTAATAAATCTTTTTCTTTTTTGTATGTGATTTTCACGTAAGTAAATATTTGAAGCCCCTTTTACCTGTGCACACATCACTTTCCAAACAAACATTAATTCCATATAATTTAAAAAATGTAAATGAAAGTAAGAATCATATCATATTACATCTCCCCCCAAAAACATTAGGGTTTTAAAATTAAAAAACCTGAAAAGTGCCAACATAAATTGGGGAAAAAAAGAAGGGGAAATAAACATTACATCATAACATAAGTAAATAAAAAAATACTTACATGAAATAAATAACATAAGTGACAATATTTATAGTGGAAAATCCAATAGGGTAAAAACCATTTTGAAAATAACCTTTTACTTCAGAGAACTTATTTTACATCCAGTAAGATCACCTCCTCCTTTAAAACCCTATTTACCAAGGGTAAAACCAAATCACTTGATTTACACACCTTTGATATATTTCCCGATATATCAAATGAGGACCTAAAGTCCTTTTTATATAAGGTGATCAGGTATGTCTCCTAACCCACCTTTTCAACCTAAAATGGTTGACACATAAACCTAGGTTTATGATATTTAATATTAGAAATATAATAATTTCATGATATTAAATATTTAACCTAAAGTACATACCTAGGTTAACATATTTAATAATAGAAATAGAAATATTTTATTTTATTAAATATTAACCTATATATTAGTGTAGACACCGAAATCGGGTCACACTCTTCTTGGTCCCTCGTCAAACAAACACCTTGAACACATTCACCTAACCATGTCCCCTTTCATCCCACTCTAATATTAATTTAATTAATTTATTATATCACAATATTTATTATTTTAATATCCTAATTGAGATAATGCCTACATATCACCTCACCTAGACACCTCATCTAGCCACTTCACCCTAAGAACTATTCTTAGTATGTTGCTATAGCTAACTAAGACCTACCTAAACCCTAAAAATCAAATCATGTATTCCATCTAACTACATTCCCGTCCATTAGAAAGGAAGCTTCCATTCTAATCCGTGGAGCAAAATGAACGAGATCCCATAAAATCAAGGGGATCTGCCCAGTTTAGTAAACCTAGGAAATCCTACCCTAACCGATGCCGGTCACCCCAAACTGCCGCTGGTCAACCCATAATTGCCATCGGTTACCCTTTAACCCCCAAAATAGCCTTATTTGAAGGTTGGCACATTGTTTAGAGGTGGACACATCTTCTGAGAGTAAGAGACAAAACCAGAGCTGCATGGAAGCAGAACCAACATTCGTACAAACATCAGAGCATCCATAGCCAGCACCTGGAACAACCACAGAGCCATTTACCTTGATGGGAGCATCCGGGGAAGCACCAACACCACACCAAGTTCCTTCCATCTGATTACCCTCCATTGCTTAGCATACATCAAGCTCGTATAAATAGTAAGTCTTGTTAATCCAGCATTGGTTCATTATCATTTAAGTGGATTCTTTTACTTTTTTCATTAGTTTTTGATCCCATTTCCATTCCCCCACCATTTACCTCCATGCAAACTAGACCATCCCTTCACTCACACCCTTGAACTACCCATACCTATATTTTAATCATCCTTGTGCACACTTGAGACCCACACAAACCTTGCCATTTCCCTTCCATTTTCATCCAGCCTCAGATCTACCCTCACCTCAAGTTTTATTGAGTTTCCTATACCTCAACCATACCGACGCCGGTTACCCACAACCACCACTGGTTAACCTAAATTGACATCAGTCATACTAGACCTACGTCGGTCTATGTGTTTTTGACTAGAAACCAAGAATAGAGCTTAAAACCTCCACTAAATACCCAAAACAACCCAAAAACCTCACCATGACCAGTACTAGTACCCTGACAGAGACTTTGACCTTCAGATTCAATCATAGCTTAGCCTGTTGTCAACAAATTTTCTTATTGTAGACGAATGAGATACCTAAATCATTTTAATTACAGTAGGATTTCCTTTATTATTAGCATTAAGTTGTTTTAAAATAGTGGATTGACATCTGTCTAGGAAGTATCACACTTCCCGGATCTAGCACATGCTAGGCAGTCCATTGCATATACTATCTAACTTTCATTTGGTGGTCTTTTTTTCCATATCAGGTAGTTCCTCTAAGCAAAAATGAAGTTCTAATGATCAGCTGTGGATCCAGAAGTCATACACACACAACAACCTACAACCAACCATCTTAACAGGTATTCCTCCTAGTCCTTTACCTTTATCTGTTTCGTTAACATTCGAAGAAACTATCTAGAATCAGGTGAAAAAATTAGTGATGGACCCATATACATTAAGGGTTGGCCAAACCACTTAATCATCATTTTCTAACAGTTGGTCACTTGACATTACATTTCTCAAGACTTCTCTTCTTACATGTGGCAGAATCACATCCTCCCCACACCATCTAGAGCATATTTTAGTCCTTTTTTGGAGACCCTTCACATACTGTTGCCACCGCCGCCGTCATTGCCATTGATACAGTTGTATCCTCTTCTAATTCATGTGATGAAATTTTCATTGACACAAACTCTTTTGTTTCCATCCTTGATGATGGGGATTTTTCTTCTAGTTCTGATGAAAAGAGTACTACTGAGGACTCCTCTCCTCCTTCTCTCGGCCCTATTTCAGAGTATGTTAACATCCCTCTTATCTCATTAGACATCAGGAAGTCTTATTCCCAGCCTTAAAAAATCATTTCATCTACCTGATTTCCACTTCTAGTTTATGAGGCCCTTTCCACTCCTCTTCCTTCATGCATGGATGATTCATACCTGTCAAACACTTGTCTTCTTTTTTTCAAGTGCCCTCCTTGGGACGAGTATCAACCAGATCTTCATCATCTCTTCACAGTGCCTACTGGTGATGCAGTAGAGATATTTCCTCACAATTCAATAGGTGTTTCAAAGGAGTCCTTCATATCCTTTTTTGGGAGTGCCACTTTTGGAACTCTTATATCTTCCACTTTTCAGGATATCTTCATTGATCCACCCTTTCTTATGGACCCTATTTCTGTTGTGGGGGGTTTTTGCATTCCCTTCACTTCACTTGGATATCCTTTTGGTAGATGTTCCTCTCTCTCACTCTAATAGTGTTGCACTCATGGCATTACCTTCAGTTCCTTAGAGCTCATTTGCTATACCTATGTCACATTTCCGTGGACCAAATCAAAGTTCTTCGTACTACTGCCTTTGGTTTCCTTCACAAAGTGGGTGGAATTCTAGTACTCCATTTATGTTATTCCTAAGGGTAGGCACACAGTTTAGTATGGTTGGTTTTTCTTTAGTCCATTGGCTAAGGACCATGTCATCGACATTCTTCTTAGAGGATTCCTAGAGTTACAGATTTCAGATCCATCTATGAATTCTTTTGTGTTACTCTTGTCTCCTTTTTCTCCTCTCTTCTTATTTCCACAGAGATTTACCTTTTGTACATGGGTACCTTATCAGGCTACTAGGTTTTCGGGACCGATTTGTAGCATCTTTTTTATATTGTTAGAGAGCGTTTTTCATCTCTTGTGGTGGATGTTTTTCCCACTAGGTTTTCCTCGATTGCTTAAGATTCTTGTTGTTCATGAGTGCCTCATCAAGTTTTGTTACGAGGACCCATTTCTCATTTCTGACTTCCCACCTCATCTTAAGTTATGATGATATGGGGTGTTGGTGTGAGTCATTTTCCATATAACATGCCAAGTCATATCACTTAGGCAAGGTCATAGTTCTAAGTGTCACAGGGGTTACGACAGGTTCATATTTCATTATACTTGTTATTATGTGTCATTGTGCATCAGAGTGTCATATGGGAGTTACTTCTATTTCAGGAATGTAACTTTCCTTCTCCACTTGAGGAGGTATGATTACAGGCACTAGGGGTTACACAACACTTTCTATTTTTACCCCTCCCCTTTTTCATATCTATGTGGAATGAGAGAGAAAATTGAGATTTTCCCCTTCTAATATTTACATGAAAATTTTCATGATTGATGCTTGCTCCCTCATGGAATGTCGTCTTGCTACCAAAGTGCAACTCGGTTGATGTTCATGTTATCCTGTAGATTATTATGTTTTCATGTTTTCATTTTCTTTGTTAGCAAAGGAAATTGTTAATGTCCTATCTCCTCATGAAAAGCTTCAATGACAATTTCCAAAATGTACTTTCACCAAATTTTCATATGCACCTTGATTTCTATTGCCTTAACTTCTCAAAAGCAATCTAATAAATATTCCACCACCACTCAATCTTAATCTATCTAACCCTCATGGATGAAATTATGATGAAAATGTTAAATGTGACTATCATCAATGCATTGGGCATTCCACCGATCATTGTTTCAAAACTAGGCATCTCATTCAAGATCTCATTGACAATAATTCACTTAAGCTCCCTGAGCCATCAGGTTCTAAGCCGGTCAATGATAACAAAAAGCTCAAAATATTCAATAGCCCTTTTCCTAAGTATGAAATGTAAGCTTATGATTATTTTGTTAATCATAGATATTGAGTTGTGCCCCCTCCTTCATCGGGGCCCCTTGAATTTCTCGTCACTTTTTCTGATGCATCACCACAAGCCATTACATTTTTAGATCATGATTATCATGCTACATTCACTTCTAATTCATTACACATAAACGATTCTATCGGTTCATACACTGTCAATAACACCATGATCTATCCAATAGATCTTATTAGTGTGTGCTTAATTTCACTTCTTTTGGCTACATAATTTCCAATATATGTTATCACATATCTAGTTTCTAATGCTTTTGGATACATCAAGATTCCCATTACAGTTGGACCTCTTACCATGCTTCTGTAATTCATTGTGGCATCTTCAATTGAAAGTTGTGATATACTCTTAGGTATTCCTTGGCTCCGTGTCACTCAAATTATCCCCTTCATGAATCATTTTTGTCTTAATTTCATTCACAATAAAAAATTTTTCACTATTAAAGGCATTCCATCATGGAAACCATTGCCTAAACTTAGTCTTTATGATCTCCTTCCACCAGCTACAACATCTAGGCCTCTAGGGCCTCTCAAATCTAAAGAACATTCACCACCTAGTTCTCCTATCCATAGAAGTCATACTTCACAATGCTCTCATCCTCATAGGGCCACTATTCCATCTTGACATCATAAGTCCCCTACTTAGGAAATCCCTTCACATAGGTGTTCACCACCTCCTTCACCACATAGGTTCCATTAATATGTACATCATTACTCTCATACTCCACCAATCTTAGAGCATTGTCACATGCCTTTATTTGCTCAAACATTGGGTGGAGGGTCCTTACCTTTTGTTATCAATAGATAACCTTTTATCCTTCTCAAACTTAGGGAGAAACATGCTTTCTTACCCCCTTCAATCATTATTAATTATTTCTAGTCTCTACACATACACATTACGCTATGTGATTTACATCTAGTCTCTCTTACATGAATTAATACACAAATTATATTGTCATTACCCTATGATGTAGTCTAGTCCCAAGGTTAATAATAGACTACTAAGGGTCTAATTGGAAATGAACATCACCACATTCATTTTTCACGCTCTATGCTTCATGATCTATCTTTCTAGCGCACATTTTTCAAAACATTTTTGGATGACACACTATTTTTTAATGGTTCATTCTTGATTATTGAGGGGTATTTTATAAATGAACCTCATCTCATAAAAATATTTTGGGGGGCATGCTGCTTCTTCCATATTCACAGGGTACATACAATTCCATCACAATCATACACTGCATACTGCATATCTTGGTTGCATTTACTCTTTCTTACTTACACTTACATGTACACTTTGTTTCCCATGCTAGCAGATACTTAGTATGTCAATATATTTTCTATAAATAAACATGTGCATTCACTTGGTATTTTGGAGCGAATGAAAATATCTCACATGTCTTTACATGTTTTAATGATGTTTGTCATTGTACCTCTTACCAGTCCCACCGAGGATCCTAGGGTCATCTAATTTCTCACACATTACAGGTGCTATCATTTCATCATATACTACTTCATATTATTACTAGAACACTACTTTACATTGATACATAAATGCTTTAACATAATATTTATCTTTCTAACATGCTAACAGGTGCTTCATTTAGCATTTTCTTTGCAGGACTATATGCCACCATGGTTTTCTGATACACTTTTTTTTGACATTATTTTCCATTGTATGCTATTGTTTGCAAGTTATTCCCTATATCTTGTTTGATTATTGGTTGTTTTCTTATGGCCCCTTTGGCCCTTATTGTCTTGTGACATTGTGAGCGATGTCCCATGTTTGAAATATGATTTTCATGGTCTATCTTATATGTACATTTGCTTGTTACATTATTTTTATATAACATGCTTGCTACTTTTTATACTAACACATGTATCTATTCACTTTGTTTTTATGTACCTTGGTTTCTATCATGCACATTCCCTACCCCCTGCAGGTATTAGCTTCAAGAAAACATTAGGTCCTCTTTTTTGGGCCACACACTCCTATAGTCATCGCATGTACCCCAAATGAAGGGGGCATGCATTGGGTCACAACATAGTACAACAAAACAACTCAAAGCTACTTCACAACATAGTACAACAAAAAATAAACAAAATTTACATCTACAACACTCATTAAATATCAAACTAGGGTCAAAATCACAACACAGATACCAGTTCCCAAACTCAGATAGAAGCGCTTGGGAGACTGTGTCCTTCCCTGGGTACTAAAGTCCTGAGGGAACACGCATTCATTTAATATGATCAACACAGTCTACAAAAGTATTTAGAGTAGTTTTACAGTTATAAACACAATCCTTTAGTTACGAAATACATGTAATCTCCTACAATCCATTTCAATCGAAACAATAAGTACAATCATAACTAATTCGGGATAACAAGAAAAACTCAGGGACGTATCATCTAAAATGGTGCTTATTGGAAAGAGTCCTAGATGGAGAGTAACACTAGAAATATCTCCCCAACACTAGCTCTTTGGTGTAAGATTACCCAAAAAACTCACACTTGGCATGAAATCTCCCAAAAAACTCACTATTAGCATGGAATTTCCAAAAAACTTTCTCTACACAACATTTTTAGGACACTTTTTCTATCATTTTACACTCTTCTCAATCAAGTGCACACTTTCATTTTTACACACTTTTACATACTCATGTAAATTTTTCATATACATGAATTTGAATAATTTTTCACTCTTCTTTTGTAGGTATATCCTTAATACGCAACAAGAAGAAGCCTACAACAAGCAAGACAACAGGTATAATGTAGCTCATACGCTTCACCCCTAGGGTCACTTTATCTTAATAGTTTCCATGCCGAATTTTCACACTCAATCCACGCTTCACTTGTCCACTCAACACACATTTCACCGCATGCTCTATAAGATCATAAGGTACACATATTCTATTTACTTTATGTTATCGATTATTTACTCAACAACATAAAATGGGGACATATGTAGATACAAAATCATGTACTTGGATATGTTTCTAGGTCCTAAACACATGCTATATTTCATATGATTCCTAAACAAGAAAAATAGTGATTGACAACTATATTTGGCATCTTTTCTTTATTTCTTTTTTTTATTAAGCTAAATATGGAAATATATATGCCTAATATGATTGGTATTGTAACAGTAAATGAATAAACAATTAAGTACTGAAATTAAGCCAAAAACATTAAGCTAAAAAGTATGAAACCCTAAGTGAAATGAGAGGGTAAAAAGCCTTAGCTGATTCACAGATATCCAGTAGGTTCACTAAGTTGGAGAACTAGAAAATATAGAATACTGATTATTTCAACAAAGCTTGATTAAATCCAGAGATGGAGGAATATGCTTGAATAGGGAACTTGGAGAGGGACATGGGAACCTATGGGTACCTTAGGGCTATTTCTGGGGGCTTATGTATGTGGAAATGATTATAAAACCTCCTCTGATTGGTTGCAAAGTGTTTGATGTTGTTCACCTTTGGTCACTATGAGGTCGCACAATGATCATCGAAATTACTAGAAACTGGAAATGAAGTATTGACCTACAAAACCCTCAAAGAGACATCAAATCCTTAAAAATAAAGATGAAAAATAAGGCATCAGACTGTCCTAAACTGTCACAATGGTGATCTTACTACTGAGCACTACACCACATCTCAGACCTAATGTAGTTCTATGTGTGTGTGTGTGGAACCGTGCCCTAGGTGGATCTTGTGCGTGTCACACTTGATAGCGATAAAAGTAGCTAGATGTAAAGAAATGTAATAGAAGTGTGCATGAAATAGAATGAAATTCCCTCATATGAAGTGTGTATGTAGAATAACCAACTCTTATGTCCCTTGGATGCTGTTAGATTGATGCAATGGAGCTCTTAGATGCTTAATGGATGCAACCTTAGGTGGTGATAGTTAATGCTTAGTGCTTGGTCCCTTATTATGATCACATAAATTTATATTTATATGTTTCCTTTGGTTGAATTTTGCAATTAATCCTAAAAAGGCTGACCACCAATAATATAAGATGCTCAAATGACTAGAAATGACCCAAAAGATGTGAAAAAAGTATACTGAGGTCAGGGGCACCCAGAGGGGATGAGGGCACTTGGTGCTAGCATCTTGGTTGGGTGTTGGTGTCTAGGATGATAAATTCCCAGGTATAAAAAGGAAGAATGAGAAAGTAAGGGTATAAGAAAAAAAGTGACAACATAAAGCAAATAAAGGTGGCCAATGACATGGGTTAACTAGTAATTTTCCTACTTAGGAATCATATGAATATTATTATGCAATCAGGACTAGATAATTACTTAGAGTGCATGATTTTGTGTCTACATTTGGCCCTACTTTATGTTGTTGAGAAAAATATCAATAACATAAAGTAGATAGAGATGCGTACCTAATAACCATATAGATTGATGATGAAAGCATGTTGAGGGACAAGACAAAGTGTGGAGTGATAAAAGTGTGAAGTGTGGATGCTAAGGAAGAAAAAGTAAAAAAAGTGATGATGAAAATGACCCTAGGGTGGAAACACATGTGTAGATGTCACGATGTGTTTGTTGTTGATGTCGATTGTTGTTGTGATTTGTGTTGTTAAAGTAGGATGATGTTGACTACTATTTCCCTTATGGACGAACTTGTAGAAGAGAAGAACAAACAAGTAGTCAAATATGCATGTATATGTGTAAAAATTATGTAAAAATGAAAAATGTGAAAAAGGAACATGTGCACCTGATCCATGACAAGGAAAGAGTGTAGAAAAGATCTTGTAGATGTTGTAGAAGACCGATTTTTTTGGGCGATCTCACGCCAGTTTTTCTAGATGCCAAGTTTTGGGGTGATTTCACACCAATGATATGGAAGAAGTGTAGGGATAAAATTTTGGTGTTATCCTCCAGCCTTTCACTGCTTCCTGTAATGTAGAACACCAATACAGATGGTGTGTAAAAATTTGAACAATTTAATCCAATGTGAAAGTAAAAAGTGTTATGTAGTGGATGCATGCCAAGTGCGAAGGAATATTTACCATGTAAAAGCCATTGTGTGGAGTTCTATAGACTGTGCCAAATTGACAAATGTTGTGTAATTGCCCCTTAATCACATGCATCCAGGAAGGGTCAGGGGCATCCATGTGGTACTGTCCTGGTTTAGGTGCTAGTGTCTGTGCTGTGCTAAGGACCCAAGTATGATTACAGGCCTTGTCTGATACTAACGATTGTGTTGTACTAGTTCTATGTTATGTTGTGTGATGAATCTATAACGATGTGTGGGGTGACTGATTCACCTGAATGATTCCCCCCTCGTTTGGGGTGCATGTGACGTCGTTGAAGAGTATGCGGCTTGAAGTTTGAGCATTGTACTAAAAATTTTCCTTGCAAGGGGAAAGGGAATGTGCTTGGTAGAAATGAAGGCACACACAAGCATCGCGACTAGGAGACAAGTGTTAGTATAAAAAAACATGTATGTAAAATGTAAGATAGAAAATAGGAAGACAATGTAGACCATGAAAAGTGGGTTGTAAACATAAAACACCACTCATGATGTCACACGACAACCAAGGCCAATAAAGGCAAAATTAGATAATGTGCACACAAGAAAAATGGAAAAATCCCGCAAACCAGAGGAGTCAAAGGGAAGACAATGAAAAGTAATGTAATAGATAACTATGGAAGCATATAGACCTCCCTAAAAAATGTACACCTGAAGTAACCATTAACATGTTAGGGAGATAAAAAAGTATGTCAAAACGTGTATAATCTGATAATAGTGTGCTATGAAAATTAAATAACAACACATGTAGTGTACGAAAGTGGATGCCCCAAGGAGCCTCTGTGGGACTGGTAATAGGTATCGTACCAAGCATCTTTGCTGCGTGTATGGATCTATAGAATCTGTGATCATAACTAGAAAGTAAAATGAACATGAATTTGTGTATGATAAAGATAATGACATATAATATATCTATTTAACATGTGTAATAAAGTGTACAATAGAGCATACAAAGCAAGAGTAAATGTGAACAAGCTATGCAAGATGCTGTTGATGAGACATAATGGAATGCAGTGTGAATGATAGGAGTAGCATACCCCCAAGTAGATGTGCATGTATGAGACGAGGTTCATTTATTTATGGCCCCTCAACAACCAAGAATGAACTGTAAATGAGAGTGCATCATTGAGAAATGGCTTGAATGTGTTTACTAAAATATGTGACCATCATAGTGCAAAGTGTAGAGTGTAATCGCGTGAGTGAATGAGAGAGTGATTGAAAATGTGAGTCTGGTGAGGTCCATTTGATATGTAGACCCTCAGTAGTCATGTATGGACCATGGAAATAGAGTACGTATTAGGGAAATAAGTGCAACGTGTAATAGGAGATGTGATAAACATATATCGTGAATGTTTAGAGTGAATAAAACACAAAATGTGTAGTGGTGGTGGCGAGAGACTATGTCATAGGTGTATAATGTGTAATATGAATTATGTAGTGTGTAATGTCAAGTGTATAATGTGTAGTGTGGAGGTTCATGTATATAATATTCCCTCAATAGTCAAGTGTGAACTAAAGCATCAAAGTGCGTCATCGAGTGGTGACGATACTAGAGTGTATCAAGAGGTTTTTAATAATACTTAGAGAAGATTAATCATTACGGATGAAGCATCAAGTATATGAGATGATATCGAAATTTGATAGAAATACAAGGGGGGGAGAAGCTATGATGCCCCCTAAGTATGTAAGCGATAGAGATTTAGTCAAATATACAAAGTGGATCAATGTAAGGAGTAGAATCCTTAACAAAAGTAACTGAACGATGTAGTGGTGATTTTGTAAGAGCATTGAGTGGTGGAAGTCAAAAGAATAAAACTAGATCTTGGTGCTTGTTGGTCATTAAAAATTGTACCCGCGTCTTGGAATTGGAAGATACGAGTTATTTGAGACAACAATAGAACCATCTCCAATTTGTGGGACTGTACATGCTTGAGACGGATCTCCAAAGAAGGTCAGTTCCTCTACCTACCTCTAATGCTATTGTTACTCCTAATGATGAAAGAAAATCCTAGAATAAACATGCAAAGGGACCAGGCATAGAAGGATGCATAGAAAGGGGAAATCCTAAGCTAAGGAAGGTGATGACGTCAGGGAAATGGTCGATTTCTCTCCACGAGTAGCAAAGGAAACATAGAGGGTGCGGGAGAAGAGGGTGGACCGTGCGCACCAAAAATCAACATGCTAGCTCATCCTTCCAGCATGTGTAACACATGAACATAGGGAGTGTAAGTGGGAAAACACACAACATGCCAAAAACAAAAAACAGAGAGGCGGGATGAAATGAAAACAAGAAAGGGAAGACATTAGTTGTAAAAAAACATGATTTTATTGCTTAAGGGATGCATAATCCTTTACATTCAAGATAGGAGGTGAGAATACATTACAAATACCATGCCAAGGTTTGAAACCTATGAGAAGTTGGCCAAAATTTTGGCATGGTGCCATTACAATAGAGAGGGATGATTTTTACAAAGCATAACTCTACTACTTATAGAAGAAGGAGAGAAAAGAAGGAGAAAGAGAGGGAAACTTGGATTCAAATCTACAACCACCAAGAACAAGTGATAAATACCTGCAAAACAACCTACAAGGCTATTAGATGCACCTCCCCATGTTTGTTTGGCATGTAAAAGAAGGAAGAAGGTGAGATATGAATAAATGTAGTTGGTTGGGCGGATTAGATGTGCGCATTGATGATCTGGAAGATGTTTCCCTAATTTCCGCCTACCACATCCCACCTAAATCTGATTTTGAAAACTCCAACATGGATTTGATGTCAGCAAATTTCAAATGAGACTGGGTGCATAGGAATTTGAGCTCTACAACAAAATTTATGGTTGTTAGAAGTAAACAGGTTTCTCTGACACGTAATGACATGTGTCACGTTGATTGACTGAAGGAATCGACCAACTGTTGATGTTGTTTTTTCCTTTCGGTCATGTGTGTTAGAGTAGGTATTTACCTTAGCTCATGTTCACCTAGGTACTTTATTTACCTTTATTGTATTTATCCTCACCCACTTATGTGTGTGGATATTTCTTTTATCTTATTTAGATATTAGGAGATATTATCTAGTTGTTAGGTATAGTTATTTCCTTGATCTATGGTATTGACTAGATCCTTGATGTCTAGTTCTCTCCTAAATCTATGGTCTTGAATAGTTCTTTGATGACTAGTTATTTCCTTGATTCATGGCTTGATCTACGACCTTGACTGGTTCTTAGATTGTTATTCCTTGCCTATTTAAGCAAGGCCCATTCTCAATGTATTGCATTGAGTTCCATAATAATATATGATACTTTTATTCATTTGTTTGCAAAGGTTTTATGTAAAGCTATTCTGGTGAATTTATCTCATCTTATTGATCGTGGTGTTTGATTAGCATCTGTGTTCTTGGCTTGGTACGATCTGGTTATCATTCCTTTCAATGTGTCATACACTAGTTGGTTATCTAAATTTGGCAGCCTGTTGGTGTGCTTTGATACGTTACATGTAGCACACTCAATTTTGATATATGACATGGTATACTAATGGGTGCAAAATATGCAAGGTGTGAAAGCTAGAGGCCCAAATGTGCACGCACGAAACACAAGCACATGAATGCAACACATGTGGAAAGAAATAATGCATACTTTTAGAAGGCAAGTATGGAAGCAAGGTGCAAACATCCAACTATAGAAGGGCGCACATAGACATGAAGAAAAGGGGCATGCGGGAGTTTAGTATATGCAAGTGTGTGAGAGGAATGTCAGGGAATTATCCATTTTGGAAGGCAAGTCTGCAGAGGTGCACACGAGGGGTGCACAATGATTTAGAATGAAAGTGGTTATGTAGAAGGAAGGCGTAAAGGGGATATGGAAGGAGATAGAGGATGAAGGGGAAAGGGACCATAAGGAATAAAGAAGGAGGGCGTAAGGGGGCATGTAGAAGAACCACAGTCATATGAAATGTGCTAAAAAAAATTAAGTGCGCACAACCTGTAATGTGAAACATCAGAGTAAGAATAAAATATAAGTTGTCTAAATAACTAAGGGAGTTATTTGGGACAAATTCTTGGTGAATTTCAGGGGCCATTTTCCAGCTAGATGAGGAGACCAGTAGCCTTAGAAGCATCCATTGAGCATAGAGTCTAGCGTTGAACATAATCTAATTTACAATTTGAAGAACACCCTTAGAGTCACCTGAAGCATGCTTGAACTCTGAACTGAACCGCTACTCTCATGAAGACATTCTAACTTTGATTATGAGAGTGGAAAGCTCGGCAGATTGTTGGAACTGCCTTTGTTGAAATTGAACTACCACCCCGAAGAGTAATAAAAGGGGTGCGTAAAAAAGCAACAAAAGGAAAAGGACATTAGAAGGAATGCGTTGAAAACATATATGTACAAAGATGAAATCATACATGTCCTAAGGGGAACATTCAGAGTGTGCACAAGCACTTGTGTTACTGAAAGAAAATCTAATCTACCCTACAGTAACTGGAGGAAAAGGGCGCTCAAGTAAAACCTACAATAAGCAGGGAGAAGTAGCTTCCCCTCACAATTTGCGACCATGTAATTGATTTGTCACTGAACATGGTTGGGAATAAGAGTGAAAAACCGACTTGCAGATGGTGTTTCACCCTCCTCAAAGTATCAAAAAACAAAATATATACCTCCTATACTTGTTCTTTTCTTGGATTTGGGAGGAACTGTTATTGAGATTTGGTGTGTTGAAGCTATGGAGTCACCACCATCATCTACATAAACCTATTCTTGATAAACATTTTGGTTAGAAAAAGTGGGTTATATGCATTTGCAGGATAATGGGGATTATAAAAATGATTTAGAGGATTTTAAAACTGTGGTGATGGAGGGAAATAGTTTTTCTATTACAAATAATAATTCTAGGAGGGGAAAGAATTCATGATTGCACGACTTCAAAGGAGAAGGTAGAACGATGGAAAAAGGAGAAATAAATGAAAGAAGGAGAGGAGACTAGTCTACGAATGAAATAATGGGTATGTTTGGTCAGTGGAGTTACTAGATGTGTTGAAAAATGCCTCCAAAGGCTAGATTTCAACAATACAAATCAACTTTCTTGGATGAATATGTACATCTCTTCACTCTTTTCCTATCGGGCATGCCAGAAACTGTGGGTCATTCAAACTTGCACCCGCATCTTAGATTTGGAAGAACCGAGTTATTTGAGATAAAAATGGAACCATATCCAAGTTGTGGGACCTTGCATGCTTGAGACAAATATCTGGACAAGGTCGGTTCCTTTACATACCTCTAATGATATTGTTACTCCTAATGTTGAAAGCAAATCTTGGACTAAACATGCCAAAGGACCAAGGATAAAAGGATGTGTAAAAAGGGGAAATCCGTCAGATTGATTTTGAGATAGGTTTTCTTGAGAGGTGTTTGATTTTCCATAGAAGGAACATGAGATAGGATGACATGATGTTTATTAGACATATATGAATTAGATTTAGGAACCCATTGGTATGTAACAATTGAAGATGTAACATGATGTTGTGTAGCGAATGAGATAAAACCTTAACGCTCAAGATGCTTGATTATTTTTTGTAAAACATAACAATCATTTTCATTATGTCTATTGATTTGATAATAATTACAATATGTAAGACCTTGATATTTTACAAGACGATGAGGAGGGTAGTTATGAGTAGATGGTAAGTTGATTAATTGATGAGTTATGAGTTTCAGAAGAATATGGAAATATATATGCCTAACCTGATTGCTATTGTAGCAGTAAATGAATAAAACATTAAGTACTGAAATTAAGCCAAATAAATTAAGCTAAAAAGTATGAAACCCTATGTGCAAAGAGAGGGTAGAAATCCTTAGTTAATTTGCAGAGATCCCATAGGTCCACCGAGCTGGAGAACTAGAAAATATATAGCACTGAATGTCGTAATGAAACTTGATAAAATGTAGAGATGGAGGAATGTGTGGGACTGGGGCATCTGCAGAGGGATAATGACACACGTGGGAACCCTAGGCCTATTTCTGGGCCCTTGTGTTTGTGGAAATGCTCAGAAAACATCCTATAAGTAGTCACAAGGTGTTTACTATTGTCTTCATTTTATCACTATGAGGTCGCACAATGATCTCTGAAGATGCTAGAAACCTGCAATGAAGTATTGACCTACAAAACCCTCAAATAGACATCAAATCCTAAAAATGAAAGATGTAAAATGAGGGGTTAGACTATCCTTAGCTTTCACAATGGTGATCTTACGACTGAGTGTTGCACTACATGTCAAACCCAATGTAGTTCTAAATGCATGTGTGAGGAATCGTGTCCTAGGTGGCTCTTGTACGTGTCACATTTGATAGTGAGAAAGTAATCTAGATGTAAATAAATGTAATATATGTGTGCATGGAATTGAATGAACTTCCCTCCTATGAAGTGTATGCAGAAAAACCAACCCTTGTGTCCCTTGGATGGTGCTAGATGGATGAAATGGAGCTCTTAAATGCTTGATGGATGCTACATTAGGTGGTGATAGTTAATGATCAGTGCTTGGTCCTTTATTATGATTCAATAACTTTATATTTACATGATTCCTTTTCTTGAATTTCATAACCAACCCCTAAAATTCCAACTACCAAAAGATGCTCAAATGACTAGGAAGGGCCCAAAAGATGTGAACAAAGCAAGGAAAATTTTAGTGGCGAATATTTGTTAATTCATTAATATTCTAGTTTTTAAAATTTGAAATTAGCAAATTTTTCAGGAAGGGAGTAGGCCTGGGTTGACAATTATTTCTGGGCACAAGTTAATTTTAAGGGTTATTCTCCATCCTCGTGAAGGAGAAATTCCCCATATTCACCTGAATATTTTCATCCGGTAGCATAAAATATGCTACTAGTCTCTTGCATATTTTATAATTAAGAGAGATAAGTAAAATAGGTACTTGTATCCAAAAGATTAAAATGTGATATAATGTCAAAAAATGTGATATAATGTAAAAAACACGAGAGGTAAGTAGAAGTGGAATATAAAATTTTTAAGTGAGGCTGTAAAAAGATATTCAAGAAAAGGTATTAACCAAACTAACTATCTTGTTGAGTGTCATGATATGTTACTTGTGAAATGGATAAACTAAACTAATAATATAAGTAAGATACGATGTAAGGTGTTAGTTGCGATACTTGGAATAACAAAAATAGTAGGATTTTAAATTTAGTATAATGTAGAATGTGAGGTGTTTAACGAGAAAGGATATAAACTTAAACAATAGTATTGCATAGGTTCATGAGTTCATAAGTGGGACATGGATCGACCAAAATAACATTCATGTAGGTAAGATATGATATAAGGTTCTAACTAGGACAAAATGCCTCAACCAAACTATAATTCTTGTAAATGTAGGACTATGTAGGAGGTACGATGTTAGCTAAGAAATGAATCAAACAAACTAATTTTCCTTTAAATATAATGTAAGATGTAAAGTTTTAGATATGAAAGGAATCAACCAAAATAACATACCTATAATTATATAAGATAAGTATAAGCTGAAAATGCATAAGGATAAATTATATGATTGTAATATATATAAGATAGTGTACAAGAGGAAACATGAGATGTTACTAACACATCAGTACATAAAATCATCATGAAAACTACGATAATTGTATCTAAGTACAACAAGAAAGGAAGAGGAAGCTATAGATAAGGAAGGTGAAAATAATGGAGTAAGATAAGACAATATGGAGAGACATGTGATAAGAGGGGAGTTAGAGTAGTTATGACATGTGAGGTGGCATTCATATCTAAATACACAACAATAGTATACCCTTAGTGGGGAATTTTATCAAATAGAAGGTTCTATTATTTGAATATTTCTTAGATTTGAAATTTGTTTAGATTCAATGACTATAAGATTTTTGGTTAGAAAGGAAGGTGTAGGAAAATGGAAAGCATCTAAATATTCCCTCAAGCTAAAGGATGAATAATAATATAAATTATAATATACCCCAATGGTAAGAATATGGAAAAAGTATGAAATTATTAATATTAGGATAAATCAAATGTAAACATCAAAAGATGCCCCAATGTTTGAAGTAAAGGAAGGATGGGCATTATTAAATGCTACAAAATGTAAGATAATGGATGGGTGTGCATTGAAATATGCTCCCAAGCATAAAATATGAGAATGACGGGCATTAGAATATTCCCCAAAATTTTAATAAATAGGTGGATGTGCATCATGATATTCCCCAATTTGATAAAATGTGAGGTAACTGACCATTGTTGGTAATGTAAAGATTGAGGTCCACAAATTACTTATCAGGATGGAAATTTAATATAAGGATTTGAATAAAATAAGGGGTTGGATAATTGAGGATTATGTACGGTGATATAAATTCAAAAATATTAGAATTGTTTATGGCATCATCCATGATGTGAAAATCAGGGTAGTTAATGTAGTTATCTATAACTAGTGGAATTCAAAGCTTATTGGATTTTCTCAGAAATTGGAAAATGAACTCTTTATAAAGAGTGTTTTTATAGAGTGCATTGGGTTTTGTGGAAATGTAGATGAAGAAGTCAGGGATTTATTGTTTATTTATTGAGAGAATAAATTTGAAATTTATTAAAGTACCCAATTTTTGGCTCCCAAATAAGGGTGGGTGAGACGGTAAAAAGATGAAATATCATGGATAATATCAAGATTGAATTTGGCATATTCATATTGGAATGGATCATAAATTGAAATATTATATTGTTAATCTTTGGGCATGTAAAAGTCAGAAAGGATGGGAATAACCTCTTATGCATCTTCATCTATGATAACAAGATAAAGAAATGAGATATCATCTTGTGGATATTTGTCTAGATATATGTTGAAAATCAGAAGGTCATGTTGTGGATCTTTGTCCATGCTACATTAGATGGTTGGTAGAGATTGAGAAAATTTGAACCATGAGGTTTTCCCCCAATTTTTGGGGAAGAAGGGAGAAAAACAAAACCAATGTAGAGTTTAAATAAGTTAATGCTCATTAAAAATAACCTAAGAGGTGAAGACATAATCATATGATATTGTATGCAAGGAAAATTAATAGACAAAAGAATATAAAGAATTAAACAAATGTTATACCTTCATTGTAACCTTTTGAAAACATCAAGTAAGACCGTAGAAGATTTCAAACTTGTTTGATCTTGTTGAAGATTGGATTGTGGGTACTCTTTGATATTACTCTCCAGAGGGATTTTCAAATGATTTGAGCAGATTTCACAAGGACACGAATGTCAAATTCGAATAAATTGGATGTAATTTTATCAAAGCTCTAGGGATGGATTTGTAAAGGAAATGGATTCCTTTTATAGCTGAGTGTAGAGCCATGAAAGGTGGATGAAAGATTGAATAAGCTCCAGGTTAATGGTTGAATCACATGGGTTAGCAAATAGACTTGGTAATAGTAGTTACAGATTTACAGGGGAAATGGAAATTTGGAATAGCAGAAGTTACATCCGGAAAATGAATAGCATATATAACTCTATAGCCCACTCATTACTAGGAATCTGTAATTGGAGTTCAAGCTGAGTTGACTAGGTAGAAGAATTGATTAAATAAATAATTTAATTAGTATTTAATTGTGAGGGAATAATTAACCATTTATTTAATTATATTAGCTAGGAGGGTGTTGGGAATTAATTTAATTAATTCCAAGAGCACATTAGAATTGAATTCTTTAATTCTAAAGGGTAGGAATATGAATTAAACAGTAGAATTAATTCTAAAAGGGTGTATTGCGGTGAGATATAATTAATTTAATTAATTATAATTAGATAAAAGTGGAATAACAATATGTATGCATTTTTAGGGTGTTTATAATTGTCCCTCTTTAAAGTGCTATTACAAATTAATTGTGATTTAAAGTTAATAGATGCATGTAGATTCAGCGAGTGGAAAGTGGTTAAGCATTTTGATTCCCCAACGAGTAGGATAGTAAGGGAATACACCCTAAAGCAGGTGGATGACTGATCGATAAGAAGAAGACAAGGAAATAAAATAAGGATAGGAAAGAGGGATCTCATAGCAAGAGCGAATTTGGAGAGTGTGAATATATAAGATCAATCTTTATTTTGTTGCTGCACAATAGAGTTGTCACCATGATTATGAAGAAATCAAGATGGTTAGCCAAGATGCATGTAAAAAAAACACACACAGAGTAAAAGAAAAGAGAAAAATGAAAATAATCCCAATATGAACAGTAGGTGCAGGTATTAGGGTTATAAAGGAACTAAGATGTTATCACACTATTTGCAATTGATCCAAAACGAAAATTTAAATAATGTAACACAACATTGTAAAAGAAGACAATTTATCTATGCCCCAAAAGGTACCATAATGAAATAAAATAGATGAAAATGCTCCCAAACACTAAATTTATTAAGTGCATGGGAATAGGGTCAATCTGAAGAGCAGAGTATGCTTAGAAACTCCTCGTGACACTCTTGTAGGACCCGCGATGAAAAAACAATATGATGAAGGATTTTTCCCCAAGTGAAGTTATATCGCACAGTAAATGATTTGAGGGATGGTTATAAGATTGGAACAAGCATCAAGGAATAGATAAAAAATTACTTTTAGCCAAATTGCATCAAAATGATGAAATTTGGAAAAATGGGCAATTTTTAGGATTTTTACAAATATTTGATTTTGTTTTGGTTTTTTTAGTGATTTTGTGATGTTTTTTTTTGTTTTTACAAAAAATTGTAGAAAAATATAGGTCAAAAGAGGAAAGAAATGTTTCATAACACCGAATTTTCCCCAGAGAAACATTAATATGCCACTGCAAGAAGAAAAAGTGGGTGAAAATAGGTAATTTAAACAAATAGGTCATCATGACAAAACACCAATAATGTGCATGAGAAAATAGAGGAAAAAGAAATGACAGAGAAAAATTAGGAATTGTGACCATGTGGGCTAAGAAAATCAAGTAAATAGGGTTAGATAGGCTATATATAGAAGGGAGTTAGGGTTAAAATCCATTGCGACTCATTTATGATATTATCCCTCTTTTGTTATTTGTGAGATATTTTAGCTCTGAGTTGATTGAGAGATGACACAACAACTACATAGGAAAAACTATGTAGACCACATTCGTGATTATGGGTGGATTCTATCTGACATTCCCGTGGTGAGTACCTATTTTTTTTTCAATTTTAAGTGTTTTTATTACGTGTTTTAAGTAGTAGAAATTCAAATTGTAACGCTAACACATACACTTGTGCACTCTAGCATAGCCTGATGAAAGCGCTAGTGTAAAAGTGCATGTATTAGTGTTGAAGTGTGCTTGCGAGTGTAGAGAGAATTATATGGTAGTGTGTTGCATGTGCTAGTGTTAGTGTGAGAGTGTTAGCGTTAGAGTACACATGTTAGCGTGTGTGCACTAGTGTTGAATGTGCTAATGTCAAGTATACATGTTAGTGTCATAATGCACATGTTAGTATACCAAAGGGTGTGCTAGCATAATTTTAGGTTTTTTAGTAAGATTTGAAAAGTTTAGGAAGGAAGAAATGAGTGTTAATTGATGTTTTTGAATGATTTTTAGGAGATACCACTAGCTTGTGACGTGCGGGAGTGCCATGGGCAGCTACAATATTTTCAGAGGAAATTATCTTGACACAAGGAGATGGGATTAGTTGTGCTACTGGAGGTGTTGAGAGGAAAAAAATGGCCTAAGTATGTGGTGCATGAATGTAGGGCGTTGGAAGAGTGTGTGGTGCTATGATAGGATTGGAGTGCCCAGGATCAGGACTTAGCCATTTTTTGGATAAGGGTTATTTTTAGAGTTAGCATGTTGAGCATAAAAAGACATGAAGACTTGTGGTCTACGCAATGGTATTTTGGGAACAAGCGACAACTGAGCACCATGCATAGTTTAGGATAATAATAGGATTTCTACTTAAAGTTAACTATATGAAATCTATTGTTAGAGCACTTGCATGTTGTACATCCTATTGTAAAAGTGCATGGATATTATTAACATGTGACCTATTTTGAAAAGTGTATGGGTGGTGAAGGGCAAGTCCCCACCCTTGTATATATGTGTTGATTTGTACCGGTTAATGGATGAAAACTATGGTAGAGTTATGCTGTTGGTTTTGTCACATGCATGACTAAGGGAGATACTTATGTAATGCAAGAAAATTTTGTGTTTTAAAATAATTAATACAATGGTTCATATTGGCTTGATAATGGTGTTGAACATGAGTGAATCTGGTTCTTGCATGGTAAATATTGTTATAGTCATTGTTTAGTTCATTCTATATTTATTCTAAGAACTAGATTTGGTGTATGCACTGTATGTTTTTTACTATTGATAATGAATTTAGATATCTATACGCATCATCATGCTAACATTGTGTACAAGAAACTCTAAAGAGGGACATGGTGCCTTTGTGTGCTTTGGGTGAGCACTCAACTCAGGCTGAGTGATGTGCTAACGCACCTGGGTTATTAACAGTAAATTCTAGGCTGCATCATTGGTTCCGTTACTGGAACCTCTTTTTCAGTTGTTTTCAGGATGTTGCATGATGAAGACATATCAGTTAACCTTGGAAAGTGTTGAGGAATGGATAATAGATCTACAAGAAGAGTACACTCAGATATTCAACATTGGGTCTGAGTTTGACACATGCACATGGGTGGAACAGAATATGTATGACTGCTTATATGAGAGATTATTTTCTATCTTCCCAATAGAGCTATATGAGTGGTTATTTTCTTATGCATCTAAAAGGAATTGGAGTTTTCTCACACTTGTCTAGACGCAAGAAGAATTTCAGGTCCTCTATGATACTGATCTGATTTGGACGCACGCTGTGGATACTTGGTTTCGTGATGTTCTGAATAGATATATTTTGGAGTACTCAATTTCCACTTATTGCCTAGAGGTAGGTGAGTTTTGATTTTTATGTTATCCCATGGAAACTATCTGCAAGGCATTCCATTGGTGATCAAAATCTTGTTGGTAACCCTAAATTTGGAAGAAAATCTGATAGCTAGCTAAACCTCACCACATGTGGGGGAAGGAGCAGGTGCGGTGAAGGATGGCGGACCCAATGGCTAAGAGGAAAAGAGAATAAATGTGGATTAAGTACAATGAGGCACATGAGAGGGATTTAGGGAAGAAACACAAGATTTTAGAATGAATGGCGTTGATGAGAGAGATAGATTGTGAAGAATTTGGAGCTCACATAGAGGACGTGGAGACAGAGCATCTAGAAATCCATGAACTGAGAAAACATGATAGGGAGCCCTCATTGGCATCTTATGAAAGTGCACCAATAGAGACAACTTGGGCCACAGGCGCGCATCTAAATCTACCTAGAAACCTAGCCCTTGTGCTTGGTTTTCTAATTTCTAGTACAACCAGTAGTCAGCAAGCTAGTTTGGGCAGTAGAGTAGCAAGAGGTAGAGTGACTTATCAACAAGTTCAGGAGTGAATCACATAAAAAGTACATTTATGGCTGGGTAGAAAACTTCCCTATTATTTGGAGGACCAGTTGGAGGAAAATTTTTAGGCACGTCATTGGAAAAGAACACAGGTGCGTAGAACTTTTGATTCACATCGGGGAGTAGCAAAACTTCACACACTGTAGGATTTTAGTTTAGCACCACTGTTGGGACACAGGGTAGTGCATCCTTTGGTCTAATTCCTGATACGGGTGGAGGATAAGGAGGAATAGGTAACTAAGGATTTGGCAGATCTTGTGGATTAGGAGGCAGAGGTAACACAGGAGGTTCTAAATTTGGTGGGCATGGTCCTTAGTAGCCCCAAAATATTTACATGGAGATGTCACTTTATCTCCTAGAGTATAGGAGAATAGAAGATGCTACTAAGCATGTGCATATGTGTGAGATACTATGGTGCATGAAAGGAATAACAACTTTAGAGTGTAAGGCTAGTTAGTTTACAACTACGTTGCAGAGATACATGCATAACTAGTACATAAAGTTTGACCCTAATTAGACCTGTGTGGATTATACAATGTTACAAGATGCTTTTATTAAGGAATTTTATATACCCGAGTTTAAGTAGTAAAGTATAAGCATGCTCAAGGACATCAAGAAGGGAACTACTGCGAGTGTCGGGGAATATGATGCTCATTTAAAAACACTTTTGTCTAAACTATTATATGATATCCATGCAAGTCAACATGCACAATGGTTCGTTAGAGGTTTGATTATGCCTTTTAGGAGGGTGCTCTCACATAAGATTTATATAGACCCGCACGAGGCACTTGAAGTAGCTCTGTGCATTGAGGAAGTTGGGAGCATAGACACTAGAGTGAGCCCATTCTTGGAAACTTAGATTACAGAAATGGCAAAGTAGTTGGAGAAACTATCAGCCAATGTAGCACATGAGACATGGAGTGGAATTTGGTGCACAAATTGTGAAGTAGAGGGTCAAGGTTTCATACATTAAAATGATCATAATATTTCTTTACAAACTTGATGTGCCTTATCTAATGATCCTTGCACCAGTTCCTCAGCAAAAATATTGTTATTCTCCTATAAAGACTATTAAAAGTTCACTTGATAAGGAAAACATAGATTTATACCTTTGATATGCATTTTATTAAACTTACACAAATTTTCCTAAGAATAATACCTAAAATTCCTTACACCAACCTTCCAAGATGAGGACCGACCTAAAAAATTATTCTCTTTATATGAATACAAAATATGAGAAAAACTCTATGCACACATAGTTTCCTTTCACAAAAATGATTTCTCTGTATATTAGATTTTATTTTCTTACAAACACATGTTTTTTCCTTCTTTTTCTTCCTCAGACCTCGAGGAATGGCATAACTACCTCCTACCCTCAAACCTTTATCTCTTTCTCACTTACATTTCATAACCCTAACCAACTTTTACAAGACTCAAAATACACATACATAGAAAAATAGGCATATTACATCATTTTAATCATTTTTTCCCTCACACTAAACTATAGGACTCATAGTCACATTCTTAGAGACTTACACACATTTGAAAACCATCAATACTCCCTTTCAATCACTCATAAGCTTTAATTTCTCTTTTACAACCTTTCAAATTTTGAGTTTGTAAAAGGGAGGGAAAGTACAAATTTTGAATGCTTGACCACTTGAGACTCCTTATGACCTCAACACACTCTAACACACCTAACTTGACCTCATGACATGACAAGAAAGAGAATTTAACATTTTGAATATTCTCTCTCTGATGCTCCTGCATCACATAACAACCATCTGGTTATCTTGATTTCTTATTATTAGTCATTTCCTTACTCATCCAAATCACTTAGAACTCACATATTAGAAGGAGTTTAAAGCTAAGGAGACATTGACTACATCATCAACAACACTAGGACTAACTACCACAACACTGTAGTGAACAAGTTGGGGATGTACTTCATTTCTTTCAAATTTTTAATATAGACATTATATTTTGAAATTAACAAAGCTAGTTGTAAATTTATTTGAAATGGAAGATATCATCACTTCTCATGTACATTTGCTATACCCATATGCATTTTATAAGATTTCATCTAAAAAATCTTATATTGTGGATAATCTCTTCCTGGCTTATCCCCATGTATTTTCTTGGGAAAGTGAGTATAGGAAGTGAGATATTATTTTGTGAGGATAAAAATGGTAGCCGATGCACATCAACAAGCTTGCACTCAAATGGTGATGAGAAATCTCCAAGTAATCAATAAGTAAAACTGAACAATGGAGAATCATGCATAAAAAGAACATGTCTTCTCATCCTCATAGATCAAAAAAGAGGGTACATATAAGAGTGTTATGTCACTCCTGTGCCCAGATAAATATTCCATCCAAGAGAGAAAAGAGAGGATTTACTATTCCAAAGATGTAAAGTAAGTCCCATGACTTCAAAATACATATGACAATTAATTTTTTTATGAAAAAATATATCATATGTCATATAACCCTATGGCCTATGCTTTCACCTAAGTAAGATGACTCACCATGTGAGGTGGACAAGACCCTGAGTGATGACTAGGAAATTCACACACACCAACACCCCCCCGTTCATCAAAGTTGAGGTAAATTTCATGGAAATTCAAAAAAGAAAGATAACTCCCTGAGACAAATAAGAAATATGTGTCATATGGGTCCTGAAAACTAAAGGCATGATAAGGTACCCATATTCAAAAAATATCTTTCTAGAAAAGAAGAAGAGGAGAAGAGGACTAGAAATCTTAAACAAGATGGGTGGATGGAGAAGACCTCACCCCACGAAGAGAACACAAGTGAAGGAAATTAGATTTAGTGAAGGGCTTGGTGAAAATATTTGTAACATGATCAAAATTTTGACAATACTGCAAGTCGATGATGTCACCATGAATCAAATCTCATATGAAGTGCATATGGATCTCGATGTGCTTAAACCATTGATGTTGAACCATATTTTTGAAAATTGAGATGCTTCTCAAGTTTTCATAGTAAATTATAGTAGGCCACCAAAAGTGAATACTGAACTCTATCAAGATTCCCTATAACCAAACAACTTCCAGGGAAGTGTTAACCGCTCCTATGTATTCTCCCTCTATAGATGATATCATAATTAAATTTTTATTCTTACTAGACCAACTAAAAACACCTGAACTAAGAGAGAAACTATAACCTGAGGTAGATTTTTGATGATCCAAATCAATGACCTAATAAGAGTCAATAAAGCCAATTAAATCAATATTTTCCCTCCTAGATAGTGAATGCCATCTGTATAAGTTCCACAAACATAGTGAAGGATCCTCTTCACTACTCTCCAATGATACTCGTGTGGCTCCAACATAAAACTGGACATGATCCCAATATAATACAAAATATCTAGATGAGTGTGAGTTAGGTAGATCAATATCCCCGCCGACTTCTAATAAAGGGTTCCATCGACCATAGGAGTAGAGAAATCAAAAACTAACTTAACCTTGGAAAGGAAAGGAGTAGGAAAAGGCTTACAATCATACATGTGAAGCCAAAAAAGCAAGTCAAGAGCATACTTAGGTTATGAAATCACAATTCCGAAGTCATATTGGGAAATTTGAATCTTAAAAAAGCAGTGAAGCAAACATAAGTATGACATAGAGAATGTTTTGGCCAAGGTGTTCTTCATAGAACTGATCAAGGAAGAGATGCATGTGATAAAAAATTCATCAATGTACAAAATGAGAATGAACATGGATTCATTCTGCCGTATAATTTAAACATTAAGGTTAGAGTGACACCTAGTGAACCCTAATGCAAGTAAAAATTAGTCCATATTAGTGTACCAAGCCTGAGGGGATTCTTTAAGGATATAGAGAGACTTATTTAATTTACAAACAAGGGAGGGACCATGGGCATAACCTAGAGGTTGTTTTTGGAAATTTTGTAGTAGTGTTTCCATTGATGTAAAAGGTGCAAGGATATTAATGATAAAGGATGATGACATAAAGTGTAAGAGAAAGTTTGTAGTAATGATGACATGAGAAGATAAGAAGTGACATGGCTACAAGAGTGGATATGGTGAGACTTGTTTGCTCAAGTAGGCCTAATAAAAATATCTAATTAGTATGGGTGATGGAATATGAAGGATATAGACT
Organism: Taxus chinensis; assembly: GCA_019776745.2. Classification (NCBI taxonomy): domain Eukaryota; kingdom Viridiplantae; phylum Streptophyta; class Pinopsida; order Cupressales; family Taxaceae; genus Taxus; species Taxus chinensis. Next base: position 7,053,061 of record CM034146.1, on the reverse strand, counting down.
CATGGAATCTTGTGAATCTTGGTGATCTGTTGAGACACTCATATAGGTATCAGAAGGTGGTTTTAGGGTTGATCTTGGTTTGTACACCTTCATATAGACCTAATCTAGGTGCTTGGTAACCTAAGGGAGAATTAATATCAGTTGTAGAGGTTTTTTGGGCCCATGAATTCATGAAGACGAGTAATACATGGTGTCTCAATGATGTTAGGGAATTTTTAATAGCTTTTGATCTCAGGTATGATGTTAATCTGCTATGTCTAGGTATAAACTAGTGCTAATTATATGACCTAGCTAGGTAAGTAATGGTGTTTGAGATGATGCAGGTCCAAGTATGATTAGATGAGAATTTGAGAAGTTGAGATATTTTTTCATGAAGTTGTGGGAAAAATTTCAAGTTTGTATGTTGAATATTTTGCAAGTTATGATGTTTTTGGATCTATTGAGCTCAAGAAGGTGAGATTTATAGATCGATATGAAATGTTTTATGGTGGTTGGCACGTGAAAATTTTACATGGGCACCTGATCCATTCAGGTATTTTTTTTCATGTAACTAAGAAGTTTTTTGAGTTGGAATGAGATCAAATGATTTCCTTTGCTTTATGAACGATTGGTAAGAATCCAAGGTGATAAAAAACCCTACCAAAACCCTAGTTCATGAGAGATGGAGGAAACATTATTGGTGTGAGATGAAAATTCATTTGATAATTAAATTTTATGATTGGAGAATGGAAATTATTCTCATATCTTTAAAATGGTGGTGATTTGGAGTCTTGATAGTAGGTGGAGCCCACTCAGATTTGCATGTTTTCAAGAAAATTTAGTTTTCTCTCAGGTTTTCCATTAAACACATTGTCTAAATTGATTTTATGAGAAGTAGGGGATATAGGCTACATGTTTAATGTGATTTAATACCTTGGTGAAGCCATTTGGAGGTCTCCACAGGTCTAAAAGTGAAGACTGGTTTTTAGGCCTAGTAGGTAGTTTTTGGAAATCAAGGTGAAAGGAGGTTTTTGTGTATGTGTGGAACAATAAGAGGTGTATAATGACTATGAAGTTGTTTTACACATAAAATTTGACACTATTCATGATTTGGCTGTGTTCTATAGGTCATTTTGGTTGGCAAGGATGAGGTCACAAGTTGACCTACTTGACAGGGTTTAAGGACAATGAAGGTTATTTGATGTAATTGGTCTAAAAGACCAATATCTTGGCTTGATGCATGAAATATATCTATTGGAGAGTGATGAGGGGTTAAATTTTATCATTTTCCATGCATTTAGAGGTTTTTAAGGTGTCAACATAGGTGTGAGAAGATCAAGTTTCCAATGTAAACACCCTAAAAATACATACTTATTTCTATCCCACTTTTATCCAATTAGAAGTAATTAAATTAATTCTATCTCACCACAGTACACCCCTTTGGAATTAATTAAATTAATTCCATCATTAAAATAATCCCCTTTAGAATTAATTAAAATTAATTCTATTACCTAAGTTATATTCCTGCCCTTTGGAATTAAATAATTTAATTCTAACATGCCTTTGGAATTAATTAAATTAATTCCTACACCCTCCTAGAAAATATAATTAAACATTTATTTATTTAAATGGTTAATTATATCCTCACAAATAAATTAATTCTACCATTCTCTTGGAATTAATTAAATTAATTTATAACAATTTCTAGCTAATATAATTTAACATTTATTTATTTAAATGGTTAATTATTTCCTCACAATTAAAAACTAATTAAATTTAGTTATTTAATTCCACCTATTTCAGTCAATAGCCACTTAGACTCCACTTGGACTCCACATCCTCATCCTAGTTAACCACACTTCTAGAATCCCAACAAGGTAGGGGCAATTGAATTACACGTACAACCACCTTTTTGGATGTAACTTATGTAATTAATTCATTTATTGCCCCTAAATGCCCCGAAACTGCTGCAACATCCTCTAATGCCATTTTTAGCATGTGCATTTAATAGTATTCAACCAACTTCCAACCAATTTTTCCTCTATAAAATGTAGGGTTGTCTTATCCCAAATCCTCCTGAATTGTTTGCAAGTAAAATCTGTCAATTTGCATTCTGAAGCTTTCCAACTACTCATACCAGTTTGCATCCCAAGTTTGGATAAAATTCAAGAGAACCCACATCCATTTACAAGGTTCAAAAACCATTTTTTTATAACCTTATTGAGGTTTTAACTGAAGGATTGTATGGATGTTTGCAAGTTAGTTTGTTTATCTTTCATTACTGTGATTTTTCTTTGTTTACATCCAATACTGGTTCTTGGAAAACATATGTATCCCAGAGGATAGATATGTTTTGATGACTCTATGGGATGATTCATGAGCTCTAAAGTGGTTTGTGATGTTCCTTAGGTCGGTTGATTTCCAATTAGTGGTTTCATACCATGACTGAGGTGATATGTTGAAGTCAGGTCTTCATATTTGAAGACTGGTCTGCTAAAGGTGCTTAGAATGAGTAGGAAACATTCCTACTTGATAGTGTCATGAATAAAATGGATGATACAGATGTTCTTAAGCCTATGGAAGGTGTTGATAGCATTTCCTTGACATGTGCGAAGATTTTGGAGACATGATAGAGCTACTTTGTGGAGAGGATAGAAGTTTGGGTGAGCTATATAAGGTGAAATAGAGTGTTAGTGTGGTCAAAGGCAGAACTAATAAGAATCATGAGAAGGTGAGGAGGTTAGAGTATAAGGTATTCAAGGTCATTAGAACTAATCAGATTATGAAGGATCAAGATTTAACTAAGTATAAGAGAAAGTTGTTTAAGAGGTTTTTAAGGCGTTGGAGCTGAAATTGTGACCACAATCTAATGTATGAGTGATAATACTTAAGTGGTATTCATCATCAAGTCATTGAGTGGGTGCTAGATTATCTAGGGGGGTTGTATCCTCCTTACATAATGGGTGATATAATAAATAGGGGTGGGTACTCCTTGTGAAGTGGGTGTTTCATTAAATAAATATTGTGTGATGTGTAATATTCATACAAGTCTTTTGTATTAAGTAATATATTCAAATGTTTTATAGGGTTTTCTTCCCCTTGAGGGCTTACCACATTATATCTGGTGTCTTGTGTACTTTCTCATTCATGTGTATGGTTATTCATGCTTAATAAGTTCTCATTGATCAATTTATGTTGATTTTATGCTTTGAATGGTATATGAAACTTAAGACAACTAAGTAAAGGTTTTAAAGGACTGATTTAGGCCCCCCCTCTCAGTCCACTATGCTTGTAAAAATTGGTATCATAGTGAGGTCCCTTTAAATAAGTTAAATCACTTGAAGGAGATCCTTTGAAGCACTAAAATAATAATTCATAAAATTGACACTTCCACCAACAAAACTACTTTGTTTGATGGGTCAAACCATGCATTTCTGAGCATCATGACGAGGAATCACATCATGTCCTTGGGATGTGACATTTATAAGTCTATGTTAAATGGATATACATTTCCTCTTACTCCTCCAACTAGTATTGTAGAAAATAATACTATTAATGACAAATCCAAAGAAATGAATCCAATTTTGTGTGGATTGACAGGATCAAAACTTGTCAAGGTTATGCATTGTACATCTGCTAAAGCAATGTGGGAGAATCTTTAGGTCATCTATGAAGGATATTACAATGTAAGGATGGAAAAACTCAAAACATTCATAAATTAGTTTGAAAGCCTAAATATGAGGGAAGAAGAATTTATTGTTTCATATCTACTCAAATTTGATCAAGTTGTCAACACCATCATAGCTTTAGGTAAAGAGATAAAAGACGAGGTAGTGGTGAAAAAGGTGTTGAGATCTATAACTCCCAAGTTTGATTCTAAATTTTCTGCTATTTAGGAAGCTAAGGATTTGAAGATCATGGTTATGGATAAGCTACATGGAATTTTGACAACATATGAGATGAGGATAATTTATTCAAAACATATCAAAAAGGAGATTTATTTCAAAGCTGAGGATAAGAAGACTAATGATGATGATATTGCTCCTGAGATTGATAATGATGAACTAATTGAAATGTTTTCTAGAAGACTGAAACCTAGATAAGGTAAGTTACATTTTGAATGTTTTAACTATGGAGAAATAGGTAATTTTTCCATCAAGTTCCTTCATAATATCAAGGATGAATATGATGAAGAGCATGATGAAGATCATGAAAAGAGGAATCATAGGTCTGAAAGGGGTAAGAAGAATTTAAAGAAGATTTTTTATACTAAAGAAAATTGTTGTTCATCTGAGGATATTAGAAATGATGGTATTTTTTACTCTGATTTTGAGTATGAGCAGGGTGATGTAGGTGATGAAGTTTTTTTAGGCCAAGGATGTTAGGATATCTATGAGTGAAGACTGCATATTGTTTGGTGACTCCATGCATTCTGAAGAAGAAGAATAAAATGACATATAAATTGAGCTAATGTGTGTTCAAACAAAGTTGAAGCATGATGATAAGAGTAAAAAGAAGTTGAGATCACAATTCAAAGAGTATTAAGGTAAGATTCATGACCTTGAGGAGAAGCATTGATCTAAAACCAGTAAGCTTGATGAGACAATCAAGTAGTTAGAGAGACAAATGGCTTCTATGACTACAAATCTATAATAAAAAGAGATATATTATTTTAATTTTGAGGAAGAAATGATATTTCTAAAAGAAGAGTTGTCTTAAGAAGCTAACAAAACTAGGACATTCCAGAATTTTGAAAAGAGCTCCAAAGATCTTAGTGATCTTTTGGATAGTTAAAGATCTGCTAGAGATAGAACATGTTTGGGGTTCAAATAAGACCTCAAAGGAAAATAAGTGATGCAAAATGAATATATTATAACTAAGGGGACTGAAGTTCCAAGTACCAAAGAGTAGAAGAAGGAGAGAAACTTCAAAGACAATGTGAATACAAAGTTTGTAAGGCATCCCAATGCATCAAGGTATGAAAAATCTATTAATGGCTATTATTATACTTGTAATGGTTTTAGGCATGGAGAAAAGGAGTGTAGAAGGATAGTCAGAGATGATCACCCATGGATAGATAGTAGAGATGATAATTCAAGGAACATTATTTTATGTAATTGTTATGAAAGAGGACACACTACTAGATACTTCCTTTATGAATCACCTAGTCAAATTTGGAAGAATGAAGGTCCTAGAGGTAAGAGTGAAGTTGTATTTTTTAAATTTAATAATTTTGGACATGTTGTTAGATATTGTTTCTATGGTCCTATAATGAAAACCAAGAGGTTTTAGATTCCTGGAGTGTAGGAGAAGAGGTAAGACAAGTTGTTGGAGCCAAGAGTAAACAATGTCATTCCACCTAAAGAAAATTTTGAATCAAAACAAGAAGGTTTACATATCTCTGATCAAAATAAAGAAGGAAAAGGTGACTCACATGTGTCAAATAGGTCATGAGACCTATTCAGCTTGTTTTCCTAAACTACGCATGTAGTATTATGTCTCTAATAGGATTCTTAGAGACATTTACCATCTATATGAAGCATGGTGTCAAGGGGGAGCTTGAATGGTTTAAAGAGTGAAACTGTAGGAGTGCAGTCATGATGAAAAGATGAATTTATTGGGTTATTTAGAGTATATAATTTGTTTTGGAGTTGATTCAGGTGTTGTCATATAACAAGGTTGTTGGGTTCATGAAGAAGAAAGTAATTTTTTATGATGAATTGATCAGACCAGAAGAGGTAGTGTGTAATGTTACATTCCAAGTATGCGTGTATCTTGACTAATTCTATATGTTGTGTCTTAGTCCTTGATTCATGTTTTGATATGTATCAAATTGTTTTCATGTATCATGGAAGTAGTATATATATAAGATTAAGTACTGTCAGGTTTGTGAATATCAAAAGGTGAGTTCTTCAGTTGATTATTATTTCTTCAAAAATTGTATGTGGATGTTTGGGGTCTATAGTGTTGTCTCAAACAAGAGTATAGGATTTTAATATGGTTTAAAAGTATACACAAGCATAGAGTGAAGATTTGCATCTTGATGAACGCCTACAAATATTGTGTAGATGCATCATAAGATGAGGTATATTTCTGCGTTTATCCTTGAAATGGTACTTCAGTTGTAAGTTAAAGCATGTTTTTTCATTGGTTGTGCATGAAGATTCATGGTGTTATGTATGATTTCATGAGTTGAGGGGGATATTAAGTGCTCATAATCCTTAGGAGGTGAATCTAGAAGAGTTGAAATGTTTTAATAATGCATCAGGATAGGGTACAATATGTTGTTGAGTAAAATATTTTTTTGAGTACTGTAATGATGAGTAACAAGGATACAGAGACTTCCCAAGACAAGGATATCTGACAATGATCTAAAAACAGGTGTCTAAGGTGTCAAGAAGAGTTGGTTAGGTATAGTTATTGATGGTTGTAGGAATATTGAAAAGGGGAGCTATTCATATGGTCAAATAATTTTTGATGACATGAAAAGAATACTGAAAACACTGAAGAGTTGCTTCATGACTGTGGTGTTGGATATGACCTATCTCTATGGCATTTGGTAAAGGCACATGATCTTATGTTTGTATAGGAAGTTAAAGGATTATGTTATGATATTAGGGGAAGAAATAAGGTAGTGTTTCATGTGTTTAGTATGGTCTTATATCAAGGTGAAAGTTGGAAAATTTGGTCTGAGGAGGAACTTTAGGGATCTTAGTCCTAAAAGATGTGACTAGTATTCAAAGAGCCTTTGATGGATGTAAAAGGAGGGAATTTTCCAATGAGGAGGATAAGGTTTGACCGAAATAGATGGGTTGATGGGTTCATTACAAATTTGATCATAAGAAAATGTAGTTTTGTATCCTATGGTTGCGGCTTCGAGATTAGCCATTCTAATCAATATAGCCTATAGGAGATAATTGGATAATTGAGATGTCGCAATAGGAATTTGAGATGTGAATGACCTTGACGGATGAGGTTATTGATGTGTTTGATAGTTTTGAGGGTGTGTTGGCATTTATGGAGGTAATTGATGATAATTAAATGGTTGTGATTATATGGGTTTAGTCACAACTTGATGTTGGGAGATGGGAATATGATATGATTGATTATATTGAGTAGGTTGTTGTGAGATTGAGACATATGATTGATTGGTTATAGGATTAGTTAGGATATAAATGATAGGTGGTTGGGAGATTTGAATTGACTAGATGTGGATGTGATGGTGAGCTCCTTGAGGAGGTGATCCATGAGTCTATATTGATTCTGATGGAAGAGGTTTTGAGATGACCACGTTGGTATGAAGGTGTGAGGTGGAAATGAGAGGAAATACAGTATGATGTTGTTTGGATATAAGAGGAAGCAAGAATGAATATTTAGATGGTTGAATAGAAAGGGAGGTGATTCTAGTAGAAAGTGAAGTGATGGGAATGGAATAAGGGATGGTAGTATTGACGTGAGGTAGATTTGGTGGAATAGGAACCACCAATTGAGTAGTTTGATGATTGGTTGGATTAGAAGAACATGATTGATTAGGGTCAAACTCATGTTGGGATTTGGAAAGATCACTCATGGCTCTTGGAAAGAACACTGTGAGTTGAGAGGTAAGCACATGAGTGGACTCTGGGTTAGAATGATAGGCATAAAGTTGTTTCAAAGGGGTTCCATCAATGGGAAGGTTAGTGGTCTTACAAAGAAAATAATCATGGAGAGAGATTGAATTTGTGTCAAGAATCTCCTAAAACTCCATAGATCCACAAGGGATGAGGGGATGCCTAAAATAATTACTTGAGGAAGTGGATAGAGGAGTGGGTGGCCTAGAAGGGATGGAATGATGAATAAAGTGATTGGTTTCATCATAGGTATTGAATTGAAACAAATGTACCTCATGAAGAGGATGGATGGTGAAAATGGGTTGAGTAACCATGGTTGAGATGAATAAAGGATTAGAAGTGACAATGGAAAGCGTGGAGGTTATTTGAATGGTAGCAGAGATTGAGACATTGTTTGAAATGTTTTCTTACATATTATTATATTGATATCTAGTGATAACTGACATGAAAAAAAAAGCTAAAACTATGCTTATTTTTACTTAAAACAAGCAAGTCACACAATTTTTTTCTTATCTTGATTAACTTAAGATGTGAAAAATAAATGAAAAAGAGACCGATGGCGTACCTAGGAAATGGAAAAATATGGGTGGTTTCAAGTAGTTGTGGTTGTGGAGTCCTCGATATACCCAAAGGTACATGAGGCTTGAATCTGTGAAAGATTTATAATGTGGATAGAACACCGTGGTGGATTTCTTGTTAGGTGATGAAATCTTAATCACTTCCACCTAGTAGGGAATGTCTAGATGTGTAAGTTAATTTTTGAGTTTGGTTGTGTGTGATGAAGTGAAATGCAATGTGTTAAACCCCTTAGTTAAACTATATTTTCAAGAAAGGATGCAAGGTTTCATTTTAGATCCAAAACCGAGTGTGTAATTGATGAGAACAATCAAGAAAAAAGGGAAAATATGATGCAAAATGAGAAACTAAGAAAAAAGGGGGAATACCTAGAATATGCTTTTCCTTTTTATCTGATCTTCAAACTAGTGCACAAACAAAATCCAATCCAAGCAATCCACAATGCAAATTGATCAAGAAAGAAAAGACAATGCAATGTATATTCCTTCCTTTAAAAGTTAATGGAAATGAAAAAAAAACAAAAATAATCACCTAGATGAGGTGGGTCCCACCAAGCGTGCGAAAATGTTGACCAAAATTTCTTCTTTCCTACTCAAGTTAATGACTAGTAATGAAAGAAACTAGCAACTCAAAACATGGAGGGTTTATGGTACCTAAAAGTGATAATATGGATGGGTGAAAATAATGAAAACCTCCTTGTTGCAATCTTGATGATTTGCACAACAAAGAAAACTAGAAGAAAAGTGGATTAATAGATAGGATGGAGGGTTTACCAACTAAGTTGGTTCCAAGAAGCGTCAAATGTATTAGATGGATGTCAACCTTATTGTATATGATAATGGAATATAAATGATGATGGATCTGATAAAAATATGCAACATTTGAAATATAATCTAAAAGTAAATTTAATCCAAATATGAAAAAATAAGGTAGGCCTGACAGAGATCGACGGTGACTTGAGGACATAGTAGGCCAGTCAATGGTGATTGGGGATGGATGAGGAAGATCTACACCAAAAATAGATTTGTAAGCTTGTGCGTATGAAATTGAACTGAACAGTACCTACAAACATATATAAGATGGACAAAAACACATGTAGAATAGACCAGAACTAGAAATGGATGAAAGGGTGGAAGCAAAATATGGAAATTTATGAAAAGTAGTAAAGTGACAGTGTTGGTCGATGGAGACCAGGGTGAATTGATGATGACTAGGGTTTAATAACATAGATCAGAGTATCAGAGTGGTAGAATGACAAGATTTGGGCAATAGAGGCAAATAAAAATATGAAGTAGAGACTGTTGAAGATCTGAGTGATAGAAACAAAATGGATGGGGACTAGGTTGACGGTTCCCAAACTGAATAGATGGTAACTTGAAATGGTTAGGGTATAAATGAAGATGGAATGACTAAAATGAAGAATTGTAGAGAGAACTGAAGGTTGAAATGAAATGATGAGAGGTCCCTAAAGTTATCTGAACTTGAACAAGATGTTAGAGATGCAATAATATGTTAATGGAAGCACATGAAAATGAAAAGGAAAGAGAGGTCTCCCTCGATCACCAAATTAGATACACAATAGCTCAAATAATACTACAAGATGTGTAAGATAACCAAAATAGTACTCAAAATGGAAACAAGATTACAAGAAGCTTGAAAATCTCAATGTTGCATCCTTTAGAAAGGAGGGGGAATGGGCGTATTTATAGGGTTGACGACGACCTGGGTGGGTCATCAGTGATTGCGAGGATCCATCTATTATGGCGGTGGTTTTATGCCTAACTCAAGGAAAAGCATTCTAAATGAAGCAATATTAGGGTTTAGATGGATATAGACGAGCTAGGGTTACATAGGGAAGAGAAACATGTAGGTGGGAGATTAGAAAGAGTAAATAAAGGCCCTTGAAAGGTAAATTTATTAAATAGATGTCTAAGGGTATAAAATTAGAATCTTAGGGATGATAAATGGGATATTTAGGGATGAGATATGAATAAGGTGTAGATTAATGATGATTAGGGATAATTAAAGTGATTTAGGGGGATTAAAAATAATGAGATGAGGATTAGAATTAATCATGGGTAGTTAATTAATAAAATGGGTAATGCATAATTAAAGGTGAAAAATAAGAATTAATGGGATGAATTGGATTTTAAGAGGGAAAATGAAAGGTTTGAATGGGTGTCCAAGGTTAACGAGAGAAAATACGGGGTGAAGGGGATGAACGGTATTAAAAATTGGTGTTTACACCAAGCTAGGGTGATTTCAATAGGGCCAAGCTTAAAAAATGAAAAACTAAACTCACCAAGAAAATGATCCCGAGATGACACAACTAACTAAGAAATAAATGAAATCATAAAGAGAAGAGAGGAGATGTGTAGGGCAGGGTAGAGAAGAATGGAATAGGAGGTGAAAGGAGCTGGCAACATAGATTTTCAACAAAAAAATAACTTTTTAATTAAAAAATCAAATGACCAACCACCATAGAAAAATACTTCCAAACACGCTTTCTACCAAATATAGTTGTTGAAAGATAAGATCAATTGAAAAACATTTGAAAGATGCACAAGCACAAAACCCCAAAAAATAGCACAAAATCCAAAAACTAGAACTGCTAAATCCAATTTACAAGATTCCAAAATTGATTAAAAAATTGCCGGAGAAATAGTAAAAAATGAAACCAGAAGTAATTAACAATGGTGAAAAGTGAATGCATGTTATTGAATCACTACTCTGATACCATGAGATATTATTCTGTGAGGATGAAAACAATAACCCATACACATCAACAAGGTTACACTCTAATGGTGATGAGAAATCTCCTAGTAATCAACAAGCAAAATTGAACAATAGAGAATCATGCATAGAAATAACAAGTCTACCCATCCTCATAGATAAAAAAAGAGGGTACATCTAGGAGTGTTGTGTAAATCTCATTCCTAGAAAAAAAATTCCCTCCAAGATAGAAATGAGAGGATTTACTATTCCAATGATAAAAAGTAAATCCTATGACTCTAAAATGCATATGGCAATGAAATTTTTTATGATAAATTTTTTCATATCTCATATAACCCTATGACCTATGATCTCACCTAAGTGAGATGACTCACCATGTGAGGTGGACAAGATCCTAAGTGATGACTAAGCAAGTCACACACACCAACAGGAAGAAGTGAGGAAGTTTCCATATCGTTATTTATTTATCATTTCTTTTAATTAATTTAGAAGTAGTTCTCTCGAGGAAAGTTTGTCTAGAAGAAAGGAAATAGCTTCTGAAAAATTTCCTTTCCTGGTAAATCTGAGGCAAAATATCAAGTAAAAAAATATTTTCCTTTGCTAAATTAATAACATTTTCATTACTTCCTCATTATAAGAATTAGTATTTTTTTTTATTAGAGGTAAGAAAGGGTTGAGGGGACCCTACCCCATACATAATGTTACCAGTTCCTTATAAAAAAGCTAAGGAATATACCATTGAAGCCCTACCACAAAGCCAAAGCAACACAAGACCAGCAACAAGGAAATACAAACATAAAAGAAAGTATCCAAACAACAAATAAAATATCTAACAATAACATAACCAAGAAACTAACAACAAAAAATCTTAGAACTAACATAAACAAGACAATATCCCATATATGCAGTCACTCTTTTATCAGGTCCCCCACTAAGTTCATGCATTCGTTCTATTCTTTGATAAGGGAATCAATGGTAGCTTTCCAAAACTTGTAGTTTGGCTCTGGGATCTCCACTTTGGGGCCTTTACCATCTTTTCCCCTTTCCTTAACAAGTTCCATGGAGTGAATCATCTCAGCTAAAAGCTTGAGATGGTGAATGATGCTCTTAACATTGAGCCTGAGGAGATGGACATCACGAATCTGGAACACAAATTCTTTCATCTTCAGCATATCGTTGGCCATTTCCAGGCTTCTCTCATTGGCATTCTTGAGTTGTTCACTAAGGACCAACGAGGATAGCTTTTCCACTTTATCAGTCAAATCCTTCAAGTCCATGGAGACCATACTAATCCTGTGTCTGTTAATGTCGGCATCAAGCCTACAATGCTCAAATTCCCGCATGAATGAGTGAGTCTTGACAACAGAGTCTTGAGTAGTGAACAATTTAGATTGGGTAGTTTTCAGAGCATGCAAGCTCTTAATGGCATCCTCTGAATTCTTGGATCACTTCTCATCTACAGGATCTGGAGCTTTCTTACTCTCCCCCTCATCACTTTCAACCCCACCAGCAGTAGCCTTGTCCAAACTAGAAACTGACAAGTCTAGATTCCCATCTTTGTTTTCCCCCGAATCTAAAATCTCCACTTCCTCAACCTATTTTGGATCCTCCTCAACCCTGCTACATTTGTTGATAGCACCAAGACTTAGATTGGATCTGGTACACTTAGCCACATGTTTTCCAAACAAGTCTTCACTAATACTGTCCTCCTTGGGCATCAAGCCAACAACAACAGAGGACCCAAATTTTTCATTTTTCCCCAAAAGGGGAGTACCCAGCTTGAGCAAGGATTTAATGAGGCCCTGATGTAGAGGAAGGGAGAAGATCCATTTCTCAATCATACCAATAGATTTTGCTAGGGAGGTATACATAAAGAAAGGGAAATTGTAGGCCTTTGTGTTACACAAATGGTTCAACATGGGAAAATGGTAACCATAAATCACTTTATACCTATCTTCTAAGGTGATATATGACATAAACAGCTGAGCAATTTCATCAAAAGGGTGGTGAAGATTTCCCCGAGCATATCCATTGTGAAGAGAGATAGACGTGCTATTACCTTGCATAAAACATTCAATCTCTAGACTGTAGTCTGACTTGGGCTTGTAGATGCATCTGCCTTCCAGAGATAAACCTGAGACTTTGGAAATAAGCTTAAGGGAAATGCTAAAGGAGAAATTGCCGACCCGAACATGGCCCTCATTCCACATTTTTTCCACAGCTTCACTTAGCTTCTCATCGTGGCCATCAAAAATATTGAAAAAGGGTAGCATACCCGCATTTTGAGTAGATTTTCCGCTTCAACAGACATCTCCTACCTCTTGCAGGGTTCAGTTCAAACTAAGTCTCCCCCCATGGTATTGGCTTTGTTATTCATTCTGTTCCGTAAAATGTTAACTTCCCCAATCCTATCTTCATGCTTCCAGAAAACAAAGATATCCAGCTTGTTCCTTTGAGGAGAAGAAAATAAATTTGGCACAAGTTTAGAAATCATGAAAGAGGGGTGTCACAATTCTGAATAAATTTTGCCTCCTCATTTGTAGGAGCGTTATAAGTTAAACCTTCCCTTTTCATGATTTCAATACATTTGGATTGCATCACATTGGGATCCTCTACCACCTTTAGACCCCTATCATTCACCCCCAAATTTTCCATGCAATCCACGAGAGAGTTTCCTTCATGGTACACATGATGAAAGGAAATGGCCTCAAAAGAGGATGCAAGAAGTTTAGTTTTATTTATGAAGTCCTCAATAGAAATAGAAGGTTGAGAATTTCCTTTCAAACATGAAATTATATATAAAGAGTCTCCTTCCACTTCAAGATGTGTTAAGCCTTTCTCCTTGGCTAACTTCACCCCCTAGAACATCGCAATAGCCTCAACAACATTATTTAAAACCCCATGTAATAGAGAAATAACCACATCTAGTTATTCATTGTTTTTATTTTATTTTAATTAGAATAAGAAATCAATCTAGTTTTAATCATTTTTTTATTTCTATAGATGGTATATTTTCTTTTCTTTTAAATAATATGGAAAAGATAAAAAACATTAGCTATTTAATTAGTTTTAATTCATTTCTTTCGAAAAGCTTATTAAACTACAAAAAGATAAGATTAAAGTAGTTGTATTCATTTAATTTAATTAATTGGAAAGGAATTTGATAAATGAAAGGGTTTAATTAATCTATCTTCTCGTTTAATTAAATTTCCTTTCATTGTTTATTCATTGCTATGATCTAGTGTAATTTAGGAATTCAAATCGAAACAACAAACCTAGTTACTAAGATTTCATGCTACCAGTTCATAATCTCTAATTATCCTTTGAATTTGCTTTAGGTTTCTTTTGTTCTCATTCATGAGTTGATGACCATATATGTCCATTATTGGTTGGGATCAACCTCGTAGGAGAATATTTGAACCAATTTTTAACTCCCAGGTATCGATCAATATCAGGGAGACATAGACTGAGAATTATGTGTACTAGTTTTCCACTCTCGTCCCTTGCCCCCACAAATCATCGACCAACTTGACACTCTAAACAAGAAATTATCTATAGCTAAGCATTTTTGGGCCAATTAAGAAAACACATTTAGAAACCCAAATCCATGGTTTTATTTACTTTTTGCATCATCTATATTCTTATATGACCCTCTCTAGAGAGGAATATTCAGAGATGAACATATAATTTCCAAGAATCCTTCATCTAGATTGAAGTAGCTTCAGTCATACCAACATAGATTAGGAATTATGTGTAATGATTATCCTTGATTGTAGTATTCCAAAAATAGAGATATGAGAAGTCTTTGTTATCCTTGATGAGCAATTTCATACTTGTAACTTGATCAATTATGAGTTGCTCGGCCTTTGAATCTCAATCTTTAACCATCTCCACATGTCTTGTATTTATCATTTTTCACCGATTCACATTCATCCCATCTTCCACACTTTCGATTGTCTCATCACAGAGTCAAAAATTCAAGTGCACAGGAGCACCCATGTCAATTTTCACGTGTACAAATCCAATGAACCTGACGTGAAGTACTTTGTATTTCTCATTTCCTTTTCTTTCTTGTCACCTCTCCCCTCTCCCATTATTCTATGAATATTGTATACCCCCCAAATATATTTGGTAGAGAGTTTGATGGGCCATTTTTCCTTGATGGGTATTATTCCCATGTCCAAGCTTAGTGATCCCCTTCTGTTTTAGGTTAGGATGACAATTACACTAATAATTTTCATACATCCCCTAACTACGTCTCAAAACCTACTAATCATGTGAGAATACATAGGTTGATCAACCCTCAAACATTCAATATAATTTAAGTAATTTTAATTTTATTGGTGAAATTGGTTCTCACACTAGGTTCTTTTCAAGACCTCGCACAAGCTTACAAATAAAAATATGATATCTTTACATAGATTACTAAACCATTACGTACGATATATAAATTTTTGAATAGAATATAGAATCATACTTATGAAATGTTAAATGGTAATGTTATAACTGCACATGCTCAAACTCCCTCTTTTTCAGGAAAATAAGAATAAAAATATTGAACAATTCATAAAGGAATATCACTCATCCCCTCTAGAGAATCATATGGATTATACATCCAAATAGAGGGTCCAACCCTCGTCAAATGATGTTTTGTACAAAATTTCATTAGATAATCACAATAATTTCTTCTATCTATGATTTCATTCATAATATTACAAATATATAGAAAATTCATCCCTATAATTATGGAGATTCATATATCCACTAATATCTTAACATATCCCTCAAATACTAACTAACCTATTTATGTGATTTTATTATAACACACAATCTCACATTATATATGAGTTCTTAACTAAAAACTCATTTAGCTACTCACTTGCATATATAAAATACTTGATAATATAGTTCACTCACAAGTGATATCTACCCATACAGATTAGCTCAAACATGTGAGCACTAACATTATATTTTTCCTACCATTCCCTAGTGCGAACAATGTAGAAAAACATTCACACTCTCAACTATAGTATGATCACCTCTATGTGGCATGACCATCTTCGTGGCTCATGAATTTGATGTAAATGAAGAGATATTTGCTAAACCTTCCACGAGTTTCATTAAATTTACCATGAACTTGGACATGAACATGTTCCATCAATTGCTCACCTCATGTGGTTTTTTAGATCTCCACGAACCTTTTCAAGATCCATGAACTGCATACATTGGTGCTTCTTATCTTTACTATATTTTTACATCAGGAGATTACATTAGAAAATAAATCTCACGCATTCAAATGTGAATAGTAATATTACATTTGTTTTTATTTTCTAGCTCACAAAACTGAAACATGCTGCAACAAAAAACACACAACTAAAAAATGTCACCACTTCATTGTGTGGCCCTATCACTTGCGGCTGGGGATAGGATGTTGTTTTTCCTCCTTCCTATTGTGCCTTCGTCCTCCAATGAATGATACTGCTTACTCAAAAAATGCAACATTGAAGCATATGTGTTTCCATATTGTGATTATTCTTTACTCCCCCCCGTAATGTGAAACACTTTATTTTCAGGACGTAGGGTAATACCAAAAATGCATTTGATATTTTTTTTTAAATTTTTACAAGTTTGATAACTTGACTATGGAACAAAATAAAAATTAATTCTGATCATATTTGACTCTTCAACATAAATAGGACACAATAACCACTTTTTACACAAAATGAAAATTTATATGATTTTCATAGGACGATTTTCAAACCTGACGAGATATGAAAAAATAATTAGATATTATTTTTTCAACATAAATACTATGTCATTTTCAAGATACTTTATTAACAAAATTTGACTATAGACTTAGTATAAAATAGATTAAATAGATAAAAAACTAAAAAAAAAATTACACCTAATTAATTAGTTATAGACACAAAATCACACACTTTGGGTAATTATCTAGTCCTGATTACATACTAGTATTCATAAGTATGAAAAGTACTAATTAACCCATGTCTTTGGCCACCTTTATTTTCTTTTTGTTGCCACTTTTGGTATTACACCCTTACTTGCTTAGTCTACCTTTTTATACCCCGACATTTATCATCCTAGACACAAGTGCCCAGTCAGAACGCCAACGTCAGGAGCCCTCGTTGCCTCTGGGTGCCCTTGACCTCAGTATACTATGTTCACATATTTTGGGTCCTTTCTAGCCATTTGAGCATCTTATATTTTTGGTATTTTTCATTTTCGGGGTTAATTACGAAATTCAAGCTAAGGAATCATATAAATATAAAGTTATGTGATCATAATAAGGGACCAAGCACTAAGTGTTAGATATCAACACCTAAGATCATCCATCAAGAATCTAAGAGCTCCATTGCATCCATATAACTCTATCCAAGGGACATAAGGGCTGGTTAATTAGTATACACACTTCATAGGAGGGAAGTTCATTCTTGAAATGACAGAATTGACAAATTGACAATTTGAACCACCATGTGAGGTGGAAAATAAATTGAGTGATGACAAGGAAATTCACACACACCAACACCCCCCTTCATCAAAGATGAGATAGAGGTCGTGCAAAGTTAAAAATAGAAAGAGAAATCCCATAGAAAACTAAAAAAGATGTGTCAATGGGTCCTAATAACTAAAGGCCTGATAAGGTACCAATTTAAAAATAACATTTTCATGGAAAATATGAAGAGGAGAAGAGGACTAAAAATCCAAAAGAAGATGGGTGTCTACATAAGACCTCACCCTAAGAAGGGACCATAAGTGAAGAAACTTTTCCTTAGTGAAGGGCTTTGCAAAAATGTTAGCAACCAAACCAGAAGTTTGAAAATACTACAAGTCAATGATGTATTCATGTATAAACTCCCAAATGAAATGAATTTGGATCTTAATGTGCTTCATCTGATGATGATGAACCTACTTTTTAAAAATAGAGATGTTGTTCATGTTGTCATAGTAGATGATAGTAGTCCATCGAAAGTGAATACCAAACTCTGTCAACATACCCTGTAACCAAACAACTTTTGTGGCAGTGTTAACTACTCCTTTGTACTCTACCTCTATAGATGATATGGAAATTTCATTCTACTTCTTTCTAGACTAACTGATAGAACCTAAACTAAGAGAGAAATTGTAGCCTAAGGTAGATTTATGAAGATCTAGATCATCAACCTAATTAGATTTTATAAATCTAATTAGATCAATCTTTGTCCCTCCTAAGTAGTGAATGCCATCAGTATGAGTGCCATGAACATAGTGAAGGAACCAATTCACTACTTTCCAATGTAACTCACAAGGATCCTACATAAATATGGACAAAATCCCAATATATGAAAAGTCCATATGAGTATGAGTCGGGTAAATCAATCTCCCCACCAACTTTTGATAAATATTACCATCAACCATAGGAGTAGAGAAATCAGGAATTAGATTAACCCTGAGAAAGAAAGGAGTATGAGAAGGATTAAAACCAGACATGTGAAACTAAGCTAACAAATCAACAAAGTACTTAATCTATGAAATTACAATTCCTGAGTCAGATTATGAAATCTAAATCCAAAAAAAGTAATGAAGAAATCCCAAGTCATACATGGAGAACTTGTTGGAAAAGGATATCTTCACATAATCAATGATAAAGGAAGAGTTTCCCATGATCAATAAGTCATCAACATACAAAATTAGGATGAGAACGGATTCATCCTTCAACAAAACTTAAACATTAGGGCCAGAGTGACACCGATTGAACCTTGATGCAAGTAGAAAAGTGTCCATCTTGGCATACCAATCCTGAGGGGATTGTTTAAAGCTGCAAAGAGAATTATTTAACTTGAAAATGAGGGAGGGATCATGGACATAACCCAAAGGTTATTCCATGTAGCCCTCTTCCTCTAGATCTCCATGAAGGAAGGAAATCTTAACGTACATCTGGTCGACTTCCCATCTATTTGCAACAATGATGGAAAGGGTTAGTTGTATAAAAATCATCTTTGCAATAAAAGAAAATGTTTCTGAATATTCAACCCAAGCTACCTAGGAAAAACCCTTAGCTATAAGTATCAATTTATCCTTCTTGACTTCTCCATCAACGCCATACTTTATTTAGTACACCCACTTACACCAAATAATTTTTTATTCCTGTTGGAAGATGGGTCAGATCCCAAGTATCATTCTTCATGAGTGAGTAATACTCCTCATCCATGGTAGAATCCCACTTAGGAATCCCAAAAGCCTCTAAGAAATATTGAGCATCAGAAAGAGAGGAAAAGAAGGAGTGGGATCTAGTGAACTTTAAATGAATCTTTCTCTCATATGAAGGATACCCAATCCACTCTCTATCACTCTACAAAGTTTTCCTAGCCCAATGAGGACCATGAGGCAAGTCAAGATCAAAATTTGGAGATTATTCACTTGAGTGAGATGGGAAAAAGTACTCATCATCACTACTGTCAAAATCAAAAGAATCTGAAGCATGAGGGTGAATAAGAGAAGGAGTATCAAGAAGATCATGAGGAGGAGGAATACAATCAACAACATCATCATTCAAATATTAAAAATTAGAATCATAGAGTAGAAGGACATCAGAGGGTGGAGAAGTGGAATTTGAAGATGACTCGTCAAACTTCACACTTCTCTCAATATAAATCTGATGAGTATTAGGGTTCAACAATCTATACCCATTAAGGTCATTAGTATACCCTACAAAAATACAACTTCTAGACTATTGTTCCAAGGCCTTGAATTTATTTTTGGGAATCCAAGCCATAACATTGGATTCGAAGATGCAAAAGTACTCAACATGTGAAATATACAAGCCTAAAAAAGACCACGAGAAAGCAGGCTGATTTCAAACTCAATGCAAGGAGAAAGTAGGGATCGAGATCATGAAAAATTTGAACATACTTAATGTTGAAATGATCCAAGGAAAAAAAGGAAACCCACTAAGAAACAACACACAACTCGCAGTTCAAATAAATACCCTGAATCACAAACAAGACCAAATGAATCAACAAAGAAATATACAACTAGTTCGCTGGGGTTAACCAGCTCATTGGGGAGCTTGTCTAGCTTTGTAGGAGCTTGGCTGAGCTAGAAGAGGGGCTAAACAAAGTAGTAAGAAATAGCATGAGAGGAGGTAGGGCATTTCCCAGACATAAAGTTTTCAAGAAAATCAGAACTTTTAATGAAAAAATAAATAAATTTGATAAAACAAAAAATGAACCTACCTCGAAATAGATTTCCTTCCAAAGTTAGTTGAAACTAGATAAATATGGAGGAGAAATCCCTTAAAACCTCATATACACAAAACCCAAGACATCAAAAACTCCAAACAAGAGGCTGTTAAAACCAATTATCAAGATTCTAAAGATGATAAAAAACTTACATGAGAAGCAATAATAATGAAACCTAAAGTAATTAGAAACCAAAATAAAATGAGTTCAAATTTACCAAACAAGTTCTCTAATATGATGTGATATAGTTCTTAAAGGATAAATAAAAAACCTTGTGCACATCAAGGAGGTTGTACTCCAACAGTAATGTGAATGCTCCAAGTAGTCAGTAAGAGTAATCGAACAACCAAGAAAATCATGCATATAATAAACAAGTCTACTCATTCTCATAGATTAAAATAAGAGTGTATCTTAGTGCCCATTTTGGTCTCACCTTCTTATCTAATGTATACCTTCAAATATTTCACTCTAACTGGTTTTTTCATGAGAAAAAACGTACGATCAAAGATAGGACTGTGTTAGATGCAAATACGAGTCTTGTGTTTAGGGTGTGAATCCTCTTTTTTGGTTGAGGAATGTAATAGTTATGTTGCCCCTAAAAATCCCTGTGAAAATATACCCCTCTGTCCTTTTGGTATTCTTTTGTGTTTTACGGGGCTTAATTTTACTTAAGTGCAGAATTAGACGTGCAGGGTATCCACGTGTCCCTTCAGCACATCCTTGGAAAGATGCAAATAATTAAAGAATCTCAAGGAGTGAGGATCCACCACGTGGCTAATGGCGTGGAAAAGTAGCCTAGGAAGGTTGAAAATTCATAGTAAAGAAGGGGGCTTGTAGGCTCTTAGCCATAGATTTAGAAAAGGAGAGAGAGAGAGATGCGCAGGGTCTCCACGTGTCATGTGAAGTAGCCACCATTGGTGAGAGAACAAAAAAAAAGGTAGAGGACTTGGTTTTTAGAAACATTGAATGTGGTTTTGGGTCCCGAGGCATGCAGTTGAAGGCGTGGATAAAAATTAGAGTTAAGACTCTTGAATAAAGATAGAAAGGTAGAGAGTTAACAAAATCATGGGAACCATTGATGAGACTAGAGGAATTACAAACTTACAATCAAAGCCCCAGGAACACAAAAAACATATGGGATAGTGTGGGGTGATATGAACATGCAAAATTTGAATTTTCAAACACCATGTAGGCTCATATAATGGATGATACATAAATATTTTCAGACATAAATCAAAATTTAGGTTTTATAGGGGTCCCATCCCATGATGAAGAAAGTTGTATACACATTTAAAAGTAAGGACACCAGAAGAGAAACAATTCTCAGTTATCCTTTACTCCCACTTTAAAATCTCCTCCAAGTGGAGGAATATTTTTCAATAGTCTATTCTTCCTCAACATAAACTAATTTGAGCCTTGTGCTGTCTGAATAAATATGAATGACCATGCCAAATTCTGGGACATCCCCATATCCATCAATGACTCAAGGATTATTCTGGAACTATCCATGATATTCTCCAGCTTGATCTTCTTATGATAAGATTATACCTAGTCAAAAATACTTGAACCACCCATGAAAAACAACATCTTCCCTTTCCCCTTGTGAAGAATAGACTTATCGAGAGTAGACTGAGGGGGTAAATCTGAAGTAGTTGGAAGAGCGAGAAATTCATCTCGAGTACCTGGTCGAACAAGATATTTTGAGATAAATTCACCCTAGTGAATCCTCATGAAAGGATTCCACTCTCTTGGCAGAGGAACAAGATGAGGTCCCGATAATGTTTTCTCCATCAGAGAATCCCATCACACTGAACGAATGGAAGGTTGAAAAGTGGACTTTCCCTTACCCACCTGGGTGGCAGATAATGATGCTTTGGAATGATGGGGAGATGAAGGCTTTACTTCCTCCTCATCAAAGATGATAATTAGGGGTTGGGAGTTTGATTGCCCACTCTTATTTCTTGAAGATGGTGCTGGTGTGGTGGATGGTTGTGATGGCACAAGTCCTACTTGACCTTTTTTTAGAGAAATGATTCTCCGCTCCAGTTCATCCATTTTATGAGAAATGACAGGCACAATATCAATGGAAGACTTGTCATATAGCACTTAAGACTCCTTGGAAATCTCCATCAACAAAAATTTTTCATCACACAGGAAGGGACACTTGTACTCAATCGCCCCTATCATGGAAGGCCTCCTTTCTATCTAGAATTTCTTCAAATATTCTGGAGCTTTTTGATGTTCCCACCAAAAAATATGGTAGTACATGGATTGGAAGGCTGAGAAGACAATATTGATATCGATCAATTTCAGGAGGAGTGAGAGCCAAAACTTCCTATAGGTTAAGGGCTCTTTAGTATCCCCTGGGTCTACGATATCAAACAAATCCCTGATAAAGGCTTCATATGGACCATGTAGGTCAAATATTTGGTTTAAATATTATGATTAATATCTTTCAAATTGTTCACTACAACCACATTCACCATTGTGCTGATAAAGATATGTAAAAATTATCCACTTTCAAGGTTGGAAAAGGGATGCATATTGGTGAGAAAGTAGAATTGAGTTTATAATGAGGATGGCACAGATAGGTTGAGTGGAGTAAAATCACTACCATCAGATGAAAAAATATTTTTTCTCACCTTACACTAAGGGAATAAATTTGATAAATATTGACATTTTGTGATAGAGGGCATTTGATTGATGTGATATAATCCACGTGAAAACACTCAGTTTTGAAAGGCATGAACATAGGTATGTGTTTCTCGAGGTAGATTCTGAAAAGGTGAAAAGGATTACATGTCACATCAAGCCATATGGAATCACCTGGGAGTTATTAAAAGGAAAGTATTTCATGTTGCCAAAAGGAAATAAATGATTAAGACAACTGTCAAAATGTAGTGACATGGTGCCCCAATCATATCTGATGGAAGTAAAAAATGTGAATGGCTCACAACTTTTCCACCTGGAAAAATAGATAAGAATATTCTCTTTCAGATTCATGTTTTTGGGGGGATATAGAGAATGAGTGAGTGGGTGAAATTGTATAAATGCAATGAGAATAATCTTTCATAAGGGAGGGTTAAAAATTTCTGAAATTATTTAGAGAAAGGTGTAAACTGAGAGAAACCATTTTTTCCAAGAACTTGTCTGAGAAACCTATTAATTTCCTTAGCCTTCAAATCAAATCATGTCAAGATGGTTGCGAGTGTACAACCATTGAAAAACATTGAGACTGTAAATGAAACTTTCCCTTGCTGATAAATTTGATGAGCCTTGAGTTAATTGTGTTAATCATGAGCATTGTTGTGTCTACTTTTCAGTTGAGATGTTTCAAGTAGCTATTCATGTTCTTGTTGCAATCTTATGTTAGGAATTTCTCTGAATCACACAAGATCTTATCCTTATGGTAGTATTGTGGTAATTGCAATTGTGCTGTGAGAAGAGATTTCATTTCATTGTGCAATAAATAATTTTAAATTCACTTTACTTCCATTTTGTTGATACAGGTTGTTTGTTAGTCTATGAGTGTATCTTAGGCATGATAGATCAGGGATTCTTGATGTTTAATTGAGTCTTTGACATGAGATTTTATGTTTAAATTCTCAAATAATGTGTGAAACCGTGTATCTTTGGGCTTCCATGGGTGCACATCTTTTAGTTGAAGGTTCATTGTTGGTTATTTGAAGTGTTTTCATCATCTTATTTGGTAGATCTTCCAGCCTTTGTTAAAAGTTCCCAGAAATTTGGTATAATCAACTTTATCCTACTTAATTCCCCAAAAAAATACATCCATAACTGATAAATCCTACAGGAACCACTCATGTTTGCACTGTGTGTGTCCATAAATGCTAAGAATATTTGTTGAATTTAACCATCTTTTACCCAAAATATGTAGTAGCAAGATGGTTTTATTGTTGTCTTTAGTAACCTGAACCTTGTTTAGGAGGAATTTGCATTTTCTAGGGTGAAAACTCATGAGAGTTAGATTATGTTGCATTGACCATGTCTTCTCAAGGTTATTTCTCAAATTCCCTAAAAAGGAGAGTCAAATATTGTTGATCCATTCATTTCCCTTGCAAATATAGGTTACAAAATGGGTCCTCTCACCCTAGTCAAAGAAAGGACCTAAAGTAGTAGGGTAGGTGAAAACCTTAGCACAGGTGTTATCCAACTTTTCCAAGATCAAGTGACAAAGAGTTAGTTAGATCCTTCCCTGGCTACAAAATGATTTAAATTCTAATCTATCTTTCTCTAAGCATCCTTCTCATCCTGTTGATGCTGCTCAAATTCACAAGGAGAACCGATTTGGGTACCAACACTACTCTGGTGCCATTTGAGAGGAATCTATGCAAATACAAATAAATATCAATCTTAGGTAACATGTAAGGTATATCTGGATGTAAATCTATGATCTATATTTAATCCTTTATTTGACTTTACAAAAAATTAGCTAAATCAAAATTTAATTGCTTGATATTTTCCTAGTTTGAGGAGGCTTTCCATTAAATTTTGCTTGGCTAGGGGTAAATGTTGATAAAGGATGATGAAATTTTCTAAGCTTTATTGAAATAAGTGTTCATATTCAATTAGCTAGTTATTTCAAGTGGTTTATACATCTAAGATACAAGGTCTTATTGGCGAATCTGTTCTACCTAGAGAAATTTGATAAATACTAGCACCTTAAAGTATCTATTTCCAAAAATTAGTTGAATTTTTTTTAGAATTGGAAGGAAGAAGGTATTTCTTCAAGTCAGATCCAACTAGAAATATTTTTCCAGAATTGGGGAAAATGAGTCAAGTAAGAAGAAAAATCTGGAAACCATTACACGGTCAGGAGAAAAAAAGAAAATAAATCCCTACTCCTGATTTGGATCAACCATTAGTTGAAGATTACTCTAGTGCATATGATCATTCTGAAATGCATAGCCCTAGAGGTAATTTACATACTCCTGTTGGTGAGGGTACTTCCTCTGTAAATCATCAAGGTATTTTTCAATCCCCATTTCTGTTGTTTCAAGATAGTAAGGTTCATTGTGAGAGGGAGTTATTAAGGGATTTATCCTTGGGAGATCCTATTCCATTATCCCAAAAGCCAACAGCTACTACCAACATTTTCAACCCCATTTTTGTCTGTATCCCCATCAATAACATGGCTCAACCTCCACCTAGACCCCCTTTGTTGTAAATATATATCAACCCATAAATTTTCAGGGGATGGTGGGATATCCAAATGTAATACCAAATGATCTAAGAAATAGGTTACCAAAGTTTCAAGGAAAAAATGGTATTAGCGGTGACCAAGATCTCAAGCTTTTTGTTAACATCATGGAAGATTTTGAGATTAAACATGAGGATGTCTATGTGAAAATGTTTATCCATACTTTAGAAGAAGATGCCCATGATTGTTATAAACCTTTGTTGTATAATTCTATTAATTCTTGGGTCACATTAAAAAATGATTTTAAGGCACAAAATGGTGATAAAACTGATCCAAGGTTTCTTCTATCTAAATTTGAGAATATTAAGAAAAACCCCAATGAGCCTGTTCAAGACTTTAACACTAGATTCAAAAAAAATTTAAATAGACTTCCTATAATATTGAGACCAAGTGATGAGTCTTTCTTGATTAAATATTGTGATGCCTTTGATAAGAAGGTGGCATATTATCTAAGGGAAAAGGACCCTACAAATATGAGGCAAGCCTTCACAATGGAGGTAAAAATTGAGAATAATATCAAGGCTGCAGGAAAGCCTCCCAAGAGGGAGGGTGTTAAATTGATCAATCATGAGAAGCCTCAAACAAGCAAGGAAATGGATCTAGAAGAAGTTGTTAAAACCTTGGTGGGGGCAGTAAAAGAAATTTCATACAAACTTTCCAAGGTGGAAAAGGGAATAGGATAGAAATCTCAGGGTCATAATCAGCCCTACGTGATGAATAGATTTGTTGGTCATACAAGAGGTGAGATGAAGAATGAAGATAGGGGAAAGGGACATATGGGGTTAGGAAGTAAACAACAACCTCAGAGAGAAAATAAACTTGTCCCTAATCCATTGACTGCAAGAGTGTCTATGGTTGAAGAGTCACATGTCATTGATTGGTGTGACAAGTGTTTCTTACCCCATCCTCCATGTGATCCAAGTGAAGGTGGTGATGAAGAGCTTGAAGATGACCCCAATTTTGGAGATGTTTGTATGATGGAGTGTCCTGATGATTCATGGCATGGGGTTTCCTCCACTGAATTGATAAGTGCTCAAACTATTGAGGATTTTTGGGACTACATTCACTGGGTATCTCCTCTTCCTTCCACTGATGATCTTGATCTTGATATGTTTCAAGATTTATAATTTCCTAATCATGAATTTGAGTACTTAAGGGCTCTAATGATTAAGAAGTATGATGGAGGAATTCCTTTTGAGGAGGACCATTAGCTTCTGATGAACATGGTAGTAGCTTAAGATAAGGAATACAATCTCAGATATAGAACTGTTAAAGGAGGAGGTCCATAACCCAAACCAAAAAATCCCCTTCTCACTAATATCCCAAAAGATCCTCCCAAGAAGGATATGCTTAACAAAGGTCTAACTATTCCCAAAAAATCTTGTACCCATATCCATGCCCAAGCCATGAAGAGCCTCATACCGCAAGAAGGGGTAGTTACCATCCCTCCTAATTCAGTATTACCCAAATATATCCCATGTGATATTGCCTAGATTTTGAGTCAAATTAAAGTCACTATACCTATTATTGAATTTATTAGGATCCATGAGCATAGGAAAAGGACATTTGATTACTTAGGGTTCAAGGAGGAAGGAGTGCCCCCAAGAAAGGATGTAAATAATGTGGATATTCCCCCTATGATTTCAGAGTTGAAGGTGCCAGAAGCATTAGAAGACTTGGGTGAATCTCCTGAAGTGTATTTGGGTACATCCCTTGTTGAATCTCAGCTTGATGTTGATCCTTTTTATACCACTTTAATCATTAAGGACAGACTCATGCACAATTGTATGTTTGATTCAGGGGCTTCATGTAATGTGATGCCTCTTGAAGTAATGAATGAATTGAATATCAAGGTAACAACAACCTTTTTGAAAATACACTGCTATGGATTCAAGAGAAGTACCAGTGATAGGATATGTTAAGGGCTTAGTTGTGCAATTAGTGGCCTATCCTGGTAAGTTTTTAACCATGAATGTAGTCATTGTGGATTTCCCTACTAAATGGGGTATGTTACTATCAAGAAAGTGGGCTGCTAGTGTGGGTGGAAGTGTGTAGATGGATATGTCATATGCCACCATACCAGTAGAAGGGAACCTTGTCAAGTTATATGGTGAGAAAAAAATGTTGCAGCTAATTGAAGACCATAGAAATGCTTCTTATGAAGTATTATATGCAGATGTAGATGTTAACAACTTTGTCAGCTATGTGGATTTTGAGGAGCATTGTATTGATAAGAGTAAGTGTCTTGAACAATTTGGTATTCCCTGGACTTTAATGTTTGATGGAGCTTTCTCCAACTTGGGAAATGGTGATGGAGTTTTCCTTGTGTCTCCAAGTCAAGAAATCTTTAATTTCTCCTTCAAGCTTAAATTTGAGTGCACAAATAATATTGCAGAGTATGAGGCACTACTCTTGGGTTTGAGGATTGCATGGAGATATGGTATCAAGGACATAGTTGTTAAAGGAGACTTGGAGTTGGTAGTCAAATAAGTTAGAAGACTGTATGCCACTAAGAATCAAAGGATGAAACAATATAAACATGTAGTATGGGATTTTATTGAAATGTTTGACTCCTTTAACATATTGTATCATGACAGAAATTAGAATGTTGCAGCAGATAGGTTGATAGTGCTTGGATCCAGGTTTGAAAATTGTATTGTCTCTCCTTACTGTGATTATGATATAGAAGTGTTGTCAAGACCATCTGTCCCTTATAATGTTAAACATTGGAAAGTATTTGATGATGATGCCTAGGTTCAGAGGTTCTTACAGAATGAAGGAGAATTTACTGATTAGTACATTGATTGGGAACCAATGGTTTCTGTTTGTGATGGTAAGGAAAATCTGTTTAGTAAGGACATTATTCAGTTAAAAACCAATACCATTCCCAGAGGGTTGGTGGCTTCAGAGTCAATTTTTGATAATGCTGACAGGGTAATTCATAGACATATCTCTGTTTCAAGAGATGTGGAAGAGCATAATCTGGGAACTGAAGAAAAACCTAGGAAAGTATGGCTAGGTAGTAATTTGAGTAAGGAGGAAAAGTAGTCCTACATTGAGTTGTTGAAAAAGTACCAAGATTGCTTGGCATGGTCTTACTCAGAATTGAAAGCATATAGGGAGGATATTTTTCAACATGAGATACCTTTGGAACCTAATGCAAAACCATTTAAGAAAAATCAGAGGCTAATTAATCCACTTATTTCCCTCAAAATGCAAGAAGAATTGAAAAAATTAAGGGATGGAGGGATCATACAACCAACAAGATATTCTTCATGGGTGGAAAACTTGGTGCTAGTTAGAAAGAAAAATGGAGACATAAGGTTGTGTGTCGATTTCAGGAACTTGAACAAGGCCTCAATTAAAGATAATTATCCATTTCCTAATATGGATAACATGTTACAATTGGTCACTGGATCTGAGTTGTTGTCCACATTAGATGGATTCTCAGGGTATAACCAGGTGGTGGTAAAGAAATAAGAAAGAATCAAAACTACTTTTACTACTCCATGGGGTACCTATGTATATGTGAGGATGTCATTTGGTTTGATGAATGTTGGTGCCACTTTTTAAAGAGAAATGGATGTTGCGTTCTCAGGTTACATCAATGATTTCATTGTAGTTTATCAGGATGATGTGAAAATATTCTCCAAAAAAATAAGTGATCACTTGAGTCATGTCAAAAAGATGTTGATAAGATGTAGATAATATGTCATTTCATTGAATCCTAAAAAAGTGCCATTTTGGGGTTCAGAAAAAAAATTGTTGGGCATATTGTGTCAAAAGAAGGGGTCATGATTGACCCTGAAAGAGTGGAAGCAATCGGTAAAGTTCCTATCCCAAAAACTAAAAAAGGGATTCAGTCCTTCTTTGGTCAGATAAATTTTATTAGGAGATTCATTTCTAATTTTTCTAAAATGACTATCCCTATTACAAGCATGTTAAAGAAGGACCAAATTATCAAATGGGAGGAAGGAGCTCTCCAAGATTTCACTGGAATTAAAGAAGCATTAAAAAGTGCTCCAGTACTACCAACCCTTGATTATAAGAAGTATTTCCAGATATTCTCCTTTGCATCTAAAGATACTATTGCATCTGTATTATTGCAAAAGGATGAAGAAGGAAATGAAAGGCCCATTTCATTTTTTAGTAAAGCCTTGTAGGGGGCTGAATTGAAGTATACCATCATGGAGAAGTAGGCCTTTTCTTTGGTAAGAGCAACTAAAATTTTTAGGCCTTATATCTTGAGCTCTAAGATTGTCACCTATGTTCCCCACACTATGGTCAAAGACATTTTATCAGAAATGGAGGTTTCCAGTAAAAGATGTCACTCGGTGAACAAGTTACAAGAGTACGATATGGACATACATAGACCACCAAGTTGGTTAGAGGTTTGGGCCTTGCAAGATTGATGACAGAGAGTTACCTGCAAGTAATGGAATTTAATGAGATTGAGGAGGGAAATATGGATGTCCATGAGAAATTAGTTAATTCCACATGGTATAAGGATATTCTACCTCAGGAATTTGGAGTGTCTAGGGAATCTAGATAAAAATCAAAGAAGGACACTCAAACTAGCCTCCTAGAAGTATATCATCACTGATTATGGGTTGGCTTGGAAGAATCCTGAAGGGGTTATTTTGAGGTGTATTACAGAGGATGAAGCTCCCAAATTGATTACATAATTTCATGGGGGAGTGTGTGGAGGGAATTTTGCTAGAAGAGTGACTTCCCATAAGATCTTAAGGGTAGGTTATTGGTGGCCTACACTTTTCAAAGATGTAACCTTGTTGGTTAGAAAATGTGAAAGTTGTCAGAGGTTCTCCGGAAGAATGAAAGCTTCAGGTGCCCTTCCCTTGCAACCAATGTCAATAGAAGCTCCTTTTAAACAATGGGGCATGGATTTTATTGGAGAGATCTCAGATCCCTCAAGTGCAAGGCACAAATGGATACTGGTGGCTACTGATTATTTTACCAAATGGGTTGAGGCTATCCCTACTAAAAAATAAACTCATCAAATTGTCATGGATTTTATCCTGAATCATATAATTTGTAGGTTTGGAGTACCTGTAAAGATAGTTGTTGACAATGCAATGAGTTTTAGAGCTAAGCCATTGGTAAATATGTGCCAAGAATATGGGATAAATCTGACATATGCATCAAACTACAATCCTCAGGGGAATGGTCAAGCTAAATCAAGCAATAAAAATTTGCTTAAAATCATTAGAAGAACATTGGAGGTTAACAAAAGGAAATGGGGTGAGCAGTTGAAGTTTTCTTTATGGGCAGATAGAATCACTACCAAAAGAGCCACTGGAAAGAGCCCATTTGAATTAGTTTATGGAGTCTAGGATCTTCTACCCTTACATATGCAACTATCCTCTTATCAGTTCATACAACAACTTGAGGATGAAGAAGTGAATCCCTATGAAGCTAGGATTAATCAAATAGTTGAGTTGGATGAAGAAATAAGGGAGTTCTCACCAAAAACACTTAAGGTTCAGAGAAAAACTCAAGAAGCTATTTGATAAAAAAGTGACTCCCAGGACTTTCAATGTTGGAGATCTTGTTTTACTATGGGATAAAAGACATGAGGATAAAGGAAAACATGGTAAATTTGATGCTTTATGGATGGGTCCTTATTCCATTGACATAAGAATTGGTGAGCACACTTTCTTCCTAAAGGACCTGGATGGAGATTTTCTTGAATTTCCTGTTAATGGCAGGCATCTGAAGCACTTCTTGGATTGATCCAAATAAGGTACGCATTCCTGTATAGTGTATAGTAATTTTTTTGTTTGTCCCTTTTGTTTTTATTTTTGTTTCCCTTTTTTCTCTCTTGGTCTACAGTGACCAGTTGCCTCGGTTTCTCAGTTTGTTTTTGTGAAATGCATTGATGTGTTTGACCTTGTGCATGCTTTAAATGACTCTGTAACCCAATGGATTTAGGCACTTGGTATTTTTAGTTTTTTTATGTGGTTCTTGTGGCACCCACTGGGGGTACCCATCCCCAAGTCAGAGCCGGTGTTAGTGCTCGTTTTGATCTCACCCTCTTATCTAGTGCATGCCTTCAAAAAAATCACTCTGACTAGTTTATTCATGTGAAAAAATGTATGCTCAAAGATAGGACCGTGTTGGATGCAAATGTGAGTCTTGTGTTTAGGGTGTGAATCCTCTTTTTCGGTTCTAGGAATGTAATAGTTATGTTGCCCCTAAAAATCCCTGTGAAAATTGGCCCCTCTGTCCTTCTGGTGTTCTTTTGTGTTTTGTGGGGCTTAATTTTCCTAAGTGTGGAATTGGATGTGGAAGGTATCCACGTGTCCCTTTGGTGCATCTTTGGAAAGGTAAAAATAATTTGATATTATCAAAGAGTGAGGATCCACCACATGGCAGAAGGCAACAAGGCATCCCAGACAGGCTGAAAATTCAAAGTAAAAAGGAGGGCTTACAGGCTTCCACAAGTCACCTAGGCATAGATTCAGAAGAAGAAAGAGAGAGGGAAGCCCCAAAGATGCATGTGGTCTCCACGTGTCATGTGAAGTGGCCACCACTGGTGAGAGAACCAAACAAATAGGTAGAGAACTCAGTGTTCAGAAAAAATTGAATGTGGTTTTGGGTCTCGAGGCATGCAGTTGAAGGCATGGCTAAAAATTAGAGTTGAGACTCTTAAATGAAGATATAAAAGTGGTGGTTGAAAAAATCATGGGCACCATTGATGAGACTAGAGGAATTGTAGAGTTACAATCAAAGCCCCGAGAACGCAAACAAAATATGGGCCAGTGCAGGGTGATCTGAACATACAAACTTTGAATTTTCAAACACCAAACAGGCTCATATAATGGAAGATAAAGAAGAAGTTTCAGACATAAATCAAAATTGGGGTTCTATAGGGGCCCCAGCCCATGATGAAGAAAGTTGTATACATTTTTTGGGAGTAAGGACACAAGAAGAGAAACAAAACTTAGTTATCCTCTACTCCCACTTTGAAATCTCCTCCAAGTGGAGGAATCTTGTTCAATAGCCTGTTTTTCCTCAACATGAACTCATTTGAACCCTGAGTTATCTAAACAAATACAACTGACCCCACAAGATTACTGGGACATCCCCATATACATCAATGACTCAAGGGTCATTATGGGACCATCCATGATATTCTCCAGCTCGATCTTCTTCTTGTAAGAAGATACCCAGTCCAAAAGATCTGAACCACCTATGAAAAATGTCATCTTCCCTTTCCCCTTGTGAGGAGTAGAATTATCAGGAGTAGACTGAGGGGGAACATCTAGAGTAGCTAGAAGAGTGAGTATTACATCCTAGTTACCCAGTAGAATAAAGGATTTTGAACTAGACTCACCCCAGTGACTCCTCATGAAAGGAGGATGCTCTCTTGGCATAGGAACATGCCAAGGTGTTGATAATGTTCACTCCATCAGAGAATCCCATCACACTAAATGAATGGAAGGTTGAAAAGTGGACTTTCCCTTACCCTCCTGGGTGACAGATAATGATGCTTTGGAATGATGGGGAGATGAAGGATCTGCTTCCTCCTCATCCAAGATGATAATTGGGGGTTGGGAGATTGATTCCCCCCTCTTCTTTCTTGAAGACGGTACTGGTGTGGTGGATGGTTGTGATGACATAGGTCCTGTTTAACCTTTTTCTAGAGAAATGATTCTCCACTCTAGTTCATCCATTTTATGAGAAATGGCAGGCACAATATCAATGGAAGACTTGTCATATAACACGTAGGACTTATTGGGAATCTCCATCATCATGAAGTTTTCAACACATAGGAAAGGAAACTTAAACTCAGTCACCTTGTCATGATAGGCCTCCTTTTGATCCAAAATTTATTCAAATATTCTGGAGATTTCTGATGTTCCCACTAAAAAGATGGTAGTACATGGATCGAAACGTTGAGAGACATGATTGATATTGATAAATCTCATGAGGAGTGAGAGAAAAAAATTTTGATAGGTAAGGGGTCCTTTAGTATCCCCTGGGTCTGAAATATCAAACAAAGCCCTGAAAAAGGATTCATCTGGACCATGTAGGTCAAAGATTTGGTTTAAATATTTTGAAGAAATATCTTTCAAATTGTTCACTACAACCACACTCGCCATTGTGTTGATAAAATCTCTGTAAAAATTCTTCACTTTCAAGGTTGGAAAAGGGATGCATATTGGTGAGAAAGTAGAGTTGAATTTATAATGAGGATGGCATAGATAGGTTGAGTCGAGTAAAATCACTACCATCAGATGAAAGAATATTTTTTCTCAGCTCACATGAAGGGAATAAATTTGAGAAAGATTGGCATTGTGTGACAGGAGGTGTTTGATTGATGTGATGTAATCCACATGAAGACACTCAGTTCTTAAAGGCATGAACACAAGTATATATTGATCGAGGTAGATTTTCAAAAGGTAAAAAGGATTACATGTCACATCAAGCCATATGGAACCACTTGGGAATTATTAAAAAGGTATTTCTTGCATGCCAAAAGGAAAGAAATGATTAAGAAATTTGTCAAAAGGAAGTAACATGGTGCCCCAATCATATCTGATGGAAGTAAAAAATGTGAATGGCTCACAACTTTTCCACCTGGCAAAATAGAGAAGAATATTCTCTTTCTCAATTCAAATCCTTTTGCCCATACTATCTCTAATAAAACTATCCCCATTTGGATTACTATCATGTTTTGATTCCTATACATTTATTTTTTCATGATAAATGTCTAGCATGAAAAATTGAAAAACAATTCCATGAAAACTAAGCCCACACTCAAAAATCCCTGAATTGGGTAATGTAAACATTTCCTCCATTTTTTTTTGACTACGTATATCCCATCATGGTCAAGAGGGATGTGATATATGTATTTTTAAAGTGTGTTTCATGTGAAGGTAAGTTGGTGGGAAGCAATTCATGGATTCATTTTGATTCACTTTGAAGGAACTACTCCTAGAGGCCCAAAAGTATTATTTTAAGGGTTTTGCAACTGGTAAGCACCCTCTGGGGATGAACCAAGAAGAGATAATGCATGCAAGAAGTGTGTGATAGATGATACAAATAAGAAATTTTCAAAACAATAAAATAATATTCATTCTAATTATTAAAATCATATTCACAGGTTACAAATATATAGGAGTTACATCTCCTAAAATATAGGAGCTCCTATAACAATTCCTAACAAAAATCCCAACATTAAACTATTCGTAAATACACACACACACACACACACACACACACACACACACACACACACACACACACACACACACGACATAACAATCTAACTAATATAATATAATTATAACATAGTAATTACTAACCACATGTAAGTAATAATTACCTACAGTAAACACTAATTTCCTAACATTCCCCTTAGTGTTTACATGGGAAGAAAGCACATCTGAAAAAATGGAAACAAAATTGTATGCCTCCGCATATATTTAGGTTTGTATACAGCTGGCTTGGATCTCGCTACACATGACCAATCCACTTCAATATAGTGAATCCCATATCAGATGATCACACTTCCACCAAGACACCTACATACGAGAATTCAACAACTCCCACTTTCACTTCCAATGAATGATCTTTCACTAACCAATCAATGAAGAAGTCTGACAATCGAATAATCTTAGTAGTAAAAGGATCACTCCAGTTCAACTTCCCTCATATAAAAGTGTTCTAAAATTCCAAAATGTACATTCTCCTCATTTCAATCATAAAAGGGGAAGGAAACCACACACCATTTTATTCTGCACACACCACAGAATTGAAATAATATAAAATATTTCCACCAAATCCGAATGCAGCCCTATTGTTGGTGAATAACAAGAGGTGCTAAGCACCCTCCTTCTTCCATTGCCTTTGACCTCTAGTGTGATGCTGCTAACTCATGTTGATATGTATTTTAATATTTTTATATATTCACGTGCTGTTAAAATTCGACATTTTTGTGGTCGTGATTTTTCTAGTTGAATATATCTGTCATATCCTGCTTCAATATTTTTGTGAATTCTTTTATCCTGGTACTTTACATACTGGATGTCACATTCCAATAATAATGTATCCTTGAGGATTTTTTTTTACAATATTTTTACTCTGATTCATGATGAAAACTTACGATAAATTATTTCCTAAATATACACTACAATAAATTGACAAGATGACATACAAACTTCTACAAGACTATGACACAAAATAAAAATTACCACTCAAATTACAACACTCCATATATCCTATATACACATGATCTGTAATAATTGCAAACTAGATCGATTTGACATAAGCGCAAAAATACAAAACTAATAAAGACAAATTAACAATGACCAATACCTAAAATACCACCATATAAATGAATATATGACCAATCAAACATCACAACATAGAACATGATCATTTATTGTGTACCATCTAAAGTTTTAACTTCGCAATATAGGTATAGGACTATCGAATTAGCCTATTCGGTGAGCCAATCCACACCGATACGTGTAGGTGGCCAAGAAAATAATTCTCCTCAACTCTTAACTGATACCAAATGTTAAATGAATAAAATCCCTGGATCACTAGAATCAAATGTTAATGAATAATTTTTTGTGCATGTTTAACAACATCAAAATTCGACCAATGAATGAATTCATAAGATACAAGGACACGTTACCAATCATAGAGCAAAAAAATGTTAATATGGAAGCGATAATTATCTATCAAATTTCAAATATATTGTGGTGATTTCTAATCCAAGAGATCTGTAGTTAATGCGCACAAGATAAAATAAATACCATATGCCTATGTGACAAATATTTGATTAAAAGGTGGTTGTTGAAGCAGAGACTAAATTAAAATATATTATAAAATCCCTTAATTATTATACTTCTCTCATTAACTAGGGGTACCGATACAATGGTTCTTCCCCGAAGATCCTTCTAATCCTCCATCAAAGAAATCATGGCTCTAAGTTCTCTATGATACCATATGATAGCAACAATAAATTTGCACATCAATAAAATAATCTTCGTTCCGCTTATCAAAATCCTATTCACAAGGTAAAAATATATAGGAGATACATCTCCTAAAATATAGGAGCTCTTATAACAATTCCTAACAAAAATCCCAACAATAAACTATTCGTAAATATATATTGTTATAACAATATATATACAACATAACAATCTAACTAATATAACACAATTACAACATAGTGATTATTAACCACATGTAAGTAATAATTACCTATGGTAAAAACTAATTTCATAGCAACATATCTATGAGATAATCAAAGGCAGTTTAGGAAAGTTCTGCAAGGAAAAATTGGTTTAGGAACAAGCTACAAACCACTGGGCTACTTATAACACGGTGCTAAGAAATGAAAGTGGTAAAAACTATAGTAAGCTTGTTCTGGATGTTGCAGGAGCCTCAAGATATATTTTGAAGTGAATAAATACTCATCAGAAATATAAGAAGGTATAATTCACATTGCAAAAGATTTCAGGAGATTCTACCATCCGGAATTTGAGATATTATCCCGATAGTGAAGATGAACATCCCTAATCCCGGTGAGGATTCAAATAAACATTCCATGTGTTACATGGATATTTTAGGTATGATTAAAATACCAATATGACCTATGAAATTACCTATACACTATCAATGTGTTGGTTGTCATTTTCATCATCATTATTTTTGGTGGAAGTCCCTTTCACCGGTGCACAAGCTTGAGCATAATAGAAAATGCGTGTAAATTTCAATTTCAAGAATAATTGGATCTTGAAACTTGTGGGAATGATCTCATCAAAAATATTGGAGTTAAAATTATATAATATTTTCTTAGGTAACTCTCTAGTAAGCTTCTGGGGTAAGGAATCACTCTTTGATGTTTATTTTTGGTAGCCGTTGGTGAAGGCATGGTTTCCAAAAGTGTCCATGGCACATTTTCACACTTGTTATAATTTTTTTTTACATTTTAACTTGGTTTAAAGGTTTACGTGGTGAAAAAACTTGTTCCACCAAGTTGAGGAGATAAGGTTATAATTTTTTTACCACTTAAGATGTCATTTAGGTGGTTAGGTGAGTGTTATGCATTCACAAGTAATTTTGGCACCCTCTCCATGAGAAACATGATCCATGGTGCACCTGGAAGGCCTTTATACACATTTTCACTTGGTTAAAAATTACATGAGCTGTAAAAAATTTCTCCAAGATGTAAGCACCACCTCTCTCGTCATTCACCACTCACAACTAGATTCTTAGGTCATGTTTTCACTCACCTAACTCATCACCATTGTCCCCCTCCTCATGTTGGCTACCCACATGGCACATTTTCACCATAATGCTACACCTTTACACCTCATTTACACTTAATAAATGTGGTAAGGGACATGAGAGGCTCCCAGACCCATTTAGTAACTCCTAGCTTGCCCTCCACCCATGTTAAGAAGAAGGTGTCAAAGGTGGGTCAAGAGGTGAGTTTCCTAACCCGAGTTAATGTTTGAATATTTAAATCATGCTCATCAATTTTGGATCAATGTTTTAAATATAAATTATCTCAATTGATTTTGTAGCTAGGTTATTCCTAAATTACACTGAGAAAACCCCTTGTTCAAAAGCACACTTTTGCTCATATATCACAAACCCTTGCTCTGTTCTCCATGAGATTTTAATTGAAGGTTCCTTCAAAAAATGCATTTGAGGGGAGTGTTTTCATGCCTAAATTAATGCACTCTTCTATTTTCTACTACATATTGAATTTTTCAGCCAAAAATACTCATTTAGCATATTTACACAACTCTAGTGATTTAAATCCCCTAAAAATTGGAGCAAAGGCTTGAAATGAAAAATAGAAACTTCTGCAAGTGGTTTCATTTGAATCCAAAACCGGAAAGGCCAATTTATATTTTTAGTCAGCATTCATGGTAACACTTACTAAAAATAGTAATTCTGAGAAAAATGTGCATTTCATGTACCTCATTACATTCTCTCATGATCGAGACACTCAAAATTCGCAAGATTAGCAAAACTCACAAAATTGGCTAAAATGGGACAATAATGATGAATATTATAAAAATAGAAAATGGGTGAAATGATCCAAAAATGATCGTATGTCATTTCTTCACTCATCCTACAATGGTTCCAGACTTCACAAAGGTATTTCTCTTTCAAGAAAATTCTAGAATGCACTGATGCGTTGAGCATCAAGTGTCAAAATGAGAAAAATGCCAAGTTTGTACCGAAGGAAATTTCACATAGAATGCATTATCAATTGGTGAATGGAATTAGTTTTGGTTTCATTCTTATTTTCTCACTTTAGAATCAGAAGGATTTATTCTCATGTCTTATTCATCATCAGTGCTCCTACAGTGACATGATCATGATCGTGTTTGTGTGAGCATAAATACACCAATGTCTCCCATGTAAATGATAGATCATAAAATGTGGTAATGTCTCAAGGATCAAAAGGATTTTATTGATGAGGGAATTCATATTCAAATTTTCTCATTGGTCTACTTCTCAAGTGTTCATCACTCGTCTTCTTGATGTGTTCAAGAAATGTTGTAAAGGTCCACCATTTCAAGTGTTTTAAAAAGGGGCAAAGTGCTCAGAGGTATTCATCGAAGCTCTTCGTCAGTGCATCATTGTGGAGGGTCATCATAGGTAAAGTTTTCATCTTCAACCTCTTCAGAGTGGATCATCATCAAAGGAAAAGGCATCTTCATCCATGCTTTGTAGTATTTCTTCTTTCCTCTCCTCATTCTTTCTCCTCTTCTTTCCCCCTTTGTAATTCTTTGTTGTAAAAAATCACTTTATTTTGTCTTATTCACTTAAGTGACTCTAATGTTGAAATTTTAAAGTCCATTCTGATTTATAAACAGGAGACTTATTTTCTCAATTCATAAGAAAACAAAGAGTCACAAGTTGAATAAAGACATGAAGGGTCATGTGGGGGGTAGATGAAGAGTTGCAATGTAAAGCTATAAATTGGGAGAACCTCCTCATTTCAAAGGGATGGCTAGTTCTTGTTTATTGTCCCCCATTTTATTTCTAAGAACAAGTGCCTTCATTTCCTCTATTCTCTTGTCTATTGAAATTTTGTCTCCATCTCAACTTATACTCCAAGAGGATTGTAAATTGTGCAACATGCTGCAATAAAACTTTATGTTTCTTGTTGATTATTTCTCTTTCTATGTGAATGGTTGCTTGTGAATGATACAAGGGAACTACTCTTATTTTAATGTGATAAACTCAGCTATACTATTTTTTGGTTAAAATATCCTTCTTATTTCCATTTCCTATCTCACTCTAAACAATTTTCCTCCTTTCTATTCCATATAAACAGTTACCAAAGGTTTAGGGAAGCATTCTTGTGTGTTCCTTGGTCTATGGGCCACCACTAGAAATTATTTTAGTTCATATTTTTTTCCTTTATTTCAATAAATGGAGATGTTGCATTCAAGTAGAGGGACCTAGTCCCAGAGAGTTGGTGAAATCCAATAATTTTCCCTCACGTCAAATTATTTTTCCAACAATTTTTGGTTCCCACCATGGGGTTTATTTTGCATATTTTACACCCAATATATGAACCAAAAAATCCAAAAAAATAGATATTCCAAAAAAAACGAAAAATACAAAATTTTGAAAGTCCATAATTACACAAAAAGAGTGAACAAAATATTCCTTGAGTCGAATCTAAATTTACAAAAAACTGGCTAAAAGAAGATATTCTAGGCTAAATGGATTGAGAGGAATTTTTGACCCCACTTTTGAGGCTTTATAAAATCAGATAGAACAATCAAAGATAATCCATAATACTTCTCTCAAGCTTCATCCCCATCATATTCATCAAGCGGTACTCCCATAAATCCTATCCAGACTCCTACTAATACTCCTCATGTAAACCATATTTATTTTTCCATCTTTTAACCATTGTTTAACACCAAATCTCCAAGTGAAGAAGAATAAGAAGAACAAGAGGAATAATTTGCAGAAGAATATGAAGAACTAGAGGAATAATTTGCAGAAGAATAAGAAGAAGGAGAACTTGACATGAAAACATAAGGACATCCCCCTTAGGGATAGAACATCGGCCTATTGGCTTTGGATCCACCACTCCATGAACTTCTTAGAGGTTTGAGAAAAATATTTCCCAAGTTTAGAGGGGATGTAAACCAACATGCAAATGAACATATTACTACATTCATAACTACATGTGGTGTGTTGGGAATTTCTCATGAATATGTCTCTGTCTGTTTTTTCATTGAATCACTTCAAGATGGTGTTGCTGATTGGTTTTATCATCTGCCAAGAAGTTCCATTACAGGATGGGCTCAAATGAAAAATAAATTTGAAGGTAGATTCAATATAGTGAAAGATGTTCATTCCCTCCTTTCTCAATTAACACAATTGAAGAAATAACTTCAAGAATCCATGAGATATTTTTTGGTGAAATTCAACAAATTGGTTAACATGATTCATATCATTACTCTTTCTATTACTAATAATTTGAAAAGGTTCTTCGTGAATGCCCATATGCTTGAAGTGAGTTTATTTCTACAAAGAGTGCAACCAAGAGATTTGGATCATGCTCATGAAATTTCCATTGAAGTGGAGGATGACCCCATCTTGTTAGGAAAGATCAACAATCCTTAAATGAAGGATAATTCCTAGAATCCCAAAGTTGAGAGAACAAATTCGTTGTTGTAGAAATTGGGAAATGAGTTTATAATGTTTTAGAGGGAGATTTCCCAAGGAAAATCCCATCAAAATCATAAAATAAATTAGATTGTAGGAGCAACCCGAATGATTTCCTTGGAGGCTCCACATGTCAATGCAATTTGTAGAACTCAAGAAGATGAAGAAGGAATTGAAAAAGAAAGTGAGGATAGTGATGTACTAGAGATTGATTAACTAGATAATGATGTACAAATCAGATTTTGTGAATATTCAAGAGGTGAAGAAGATGTTAGGAAATAAGGGATAAAATATGTGGAATATCCTCACAAAATTGCAATAATAGAAACTAATATCCAGAAAATATTACAGATCTCAAATAAAAGTGCATAGTAAAATAACACAACACAAAGAGATAGTATTTAACGTGGTTCACCCAATTTGGGCTACATCCACCAAGAATCACTTGCTCAAATTTTATGACAAGCCACCGCTCTCTCAGTACAATACCCATATTTGATTGGAGCTATGCTAAAAAAAATCTATAGAATTCATACCTGAATTCAAAACACATCTACAATGTTACATTATCCCTACCATATGTGCAAAACCACATAAGTAGAAAACTGCTTAAGTGGTTTTACAAAATCGTGGGCATCAAAACCATGGGCCAAAAATGTCCCATAAACCTATGGGTCAAAAATCCTGCCCATATGAGAAAAGCACGTTTCCTGGTATATCAGGCACGTTTTAAGGCCAATTTTTTTTCTCGCAGAATGCGCCCTCGAAAACCCACTATCGGGGGTTTCCGCCCCTGGACCCCCACTCGGGGCTTAGCCTGACCTAGAATCCTGGCAAGACAACTGTGGAAAGTGTATAATACTCTTAGTGTACAATCTTCAAAACTTTCTCACATAAAAATAGGCTCCACAACCTAATAGAAGATGATGATGAAGATGTACCCAATTTCTCATGCGCAGTATTTACCCATTCTCAATCGAAAAAAGGAGCTTATTCCTCCACTTTTACGAAAAAGAAGAAGGTTGGAGATACTCCTGCAGTGACTCTATAGAACACAATTCTGAATTGAGTATCCCCACTTCCACCCTCTATAGAGTGTGCATTAGAGAAACTGGATCCCATGGTAAATAAGAGGTCATATGTTATTTCAAACTTAAGTCTCCCTATGATCCTTCTAATTCCAATTATGCTTGTACAAAATCTATTCCTTCAAGAGCTTCTAGTGTACCTGTAAAATCAACATTTTATCCTTAAACATATTCTCATATACCCCTTTTGATATCATAGAACATATAAAAAATTCCAAAGTCAAAGTTTCTGAATCTGAGTATTTGTAGACTCACCCTGAACAATTTGACAAGTTTTTCCATAATATCAAGGGTATTAGTTCAAAACCAAATACTGTGATGCCTAGTTCTAAAGGACTACTACCCATTCCACCTACTCCTCCATCACAGAATATGGTTTCTATAAGTGAATCAAATACTGATAAGGTTGATCCTTTTTATCTGTCCCTTCTCATTAGAGGATGCCAATTGAATTTTTTTATAATAGATTTAGGTGCTTCTCACAATGTAATGACCATAAAAGTTTCCAATTCTCTGAGACTTACCTTGACATGGGCCAGTGACTCTTGTTACTCCATGGAGTCAAAGGAAGTCCCACTTTTGGGAAAGATCAAGAATGCACATATGGCTCTCTCTGAATTTCTAGATAAGAAGATGTCATTGACTATATTGGTAGTAGACATTCCAACATCATCTAGAATGTTGCTAAGTAGAAGCTTCTACCGATACTTGGGAGGAAAAATTTAGATGAATTGGTCTTCTGTAACCATTTCAGCTAAGGGATATATGGAAAATTTTCTTCCGGTGAATAAGATGAGATATATGGTGCAAAAATAAAAAATATTAGGAGCTAATATCTTTACCAGGACAACGGGAATAGGAATTATTTCATAACATCCAAAGAGGAGGAAGGAATTCCTATCTTGATAGGACCAACCATCCCATTCAAATGGGATATTGATCATGAAGAGAAGTGGAGAAGTCTTTAATTGCAGGATGAAAGCCCCAAATTGTCAGACCATGCAATCCACGAAAAAGAAAAAGTGATTCTTGATGAGTCCCAAAGTGAAAAATCAGTCAATGCATTTGTTCATGAAGAAGATGTGTTCTCATTCCCATTCGAAGATGAAATTTCAATTGATCATGTCATCCATGGAGAAGAAAGGACAACTTTTGATGAGGCTATGAAAAATTTAAAAGAAGAATCTTTGGAGGAAATGCTGAGAGTTTTAGATGAAACAAAAGATCCTCAAATCAATATAGGATTCATAATGCAAGCCATGAAATTGCAATACAGATATGAAGCTAATTCTAACTTCTCAATTGATTCCAAAAATTTTCATGATGAAACAAATAAAGATGAGGAATTAGATATCTCTCATGAAACAATGATTGAACGATATAATGGTGAAAGTGAAGTTTTCTCTTTCCATTTGAAGAGGAAGATTCCTTTATGATGATTTTTTTTAAATCAAAGTCTTTGATTCATTTGAAGACGAAGCCTCTTATAACTAAGATGTAGTGAAGATCAATGATTCTTGGAATGAGGAATCAATTTCCCCAAATTGTTTCCTGAAAATTCGGCTCATTCCATGGTTATGAAATATAATTATGAAGCTAAGTTGTATTCTTCATTTGATGCCCAAATGTCTCATGATGAAATAGAACAAAAACATGGACTCAATATTCTTGTGAAGAGTTTTTAAATAAGAATGAACATGGGAAATAGGAGAACTTAGAGCATTCAAACAATCTAATAAAAAATCAGCCTTGAGGCAATGGTGAAATTCAAAGTAAGAAATCAACGATGTGGGTGAACATAGAAGACAATTTGCAATCTAAAATTGATAGAATTTGTGAGTGAATCTCTAAGCATAAAAGGGATCATGTAGGCTCACTCCTCCCAAGTATACATGAATTCATGAAATCACCTAGTTTTCGTAAGAAGTTGAGAAAATGAGGCTACTTCCTTGAACTAGTCAATGGCTTTGCCGAACATCATCACTCAATGTTACCCATTCATGGGTAACCTCCAAAGATAAAAATGATTCACCAAAATCAGGTTATCCCTTACATGTACCATAGGTGATTTTAGGTTTGTATGTTTCTGTTTCCATCATGTGTTTGTTCTTGTCATGTGTTGTGTACAATAAAGAGGTTTTGTTTTATCTATCCTTATTATGCAATGACTCTATAACCCAATGGATAAAACACTGGTCCTTTTAGTGTCTT
The DNA here is from genome assembly GCA_019776745.2 of Taxus chinensis. Classification (NCBI taxonomy): domain Eukaryota; kingdom Viridiplantae; phylum Streptophyta; class Pinopsida; order Cupressales; family Taxaceae; genus Taxus; species Taxus chinensis. Next base: position 7,008,714 of record CM034146.1, on the reverse strand, counting down.
GAGATTATGTGGTTCCTACTTGATTTATTCTCACTTTTTTCAGACCAAAAAATTCCCCAAGTTAGATCCAACTGTTGTCATGCTAAATGTCTAGCATGAAAAATTGAAAAAAAATCCATGAAAACTAAGCCCACACTCAAAAATCCATGAATCGGGTAATGTAAACCTGCCCTCCGGCCAATTACTGACTATGTAAATCCCATCATGGTCTAGAGGATGTGATAAAAATATTTTTAACTTGTGTTTCATGTGCAAGTAAATTTGTGGGAAGAAATTCATGGATTCATTTTAATCCACTTTGAAGGAATTTCTCCCAGAGGCTGAAAAAGGCCTATTTTTAGGGTTTTTACCCCTAGTAAGCACCCTCTGGGGATGAACCAAGAAGATATAATGCATCAAAGTAGTGTAAAATAGGGATGAAATCCTTTAATATTTTATTAATCATCCAAATCAATTTACAAAAGAGGTGCTGCAATATTTATACATATTGGACAACAATATACAAACAAATAAATGATGTTACACAGGTGCAACAATAAACTAGATTACATAAGCTTCCAAAATAACATACGGGAAGCTGAATAAATCAAATAGATAATTGTTACAACTATGCAACAATATAATCTATGAGATAATATGAAAAATATGGTTAACAAACCATAAAACAATAATTAATCAAATAATAATATTCTAATACAATGCATAATTAAAATGTGAATTATATTTACCCTAACATTCCCCCCTTAATTTTTCATTGTCTTAAGGGATAAGGAGAGGAACTCTCTGAACAACTTGAACTTGTCATGTGTAAGTGACTTTTTGAAGATATCTGCTTGTTGTTTAGTTGTTGGACAAAACTGAAGCTGTATATTGTTCTTCAAGACATGCTCGCGTATGAAATGTCCCTGTACCTCAATGTGTTTTGTTCTTTCGTGAAAAATTGGATTGTGAACAAGTTTTAGAACACCTTCATTGTCTACATACATGGTGGTAGGTTTGTCATGTGGTATTACAAGTCCTTCGAGTATGCAACATAGCCATATCGCTTCATAGACAACTTCACATGTAGAATGATACTCAGATTCTATGGAAGAGTGAGAAACAAAGTGAGTTTCAAGCATCTAAGAGCTATCACCATGATTTATTTGTTTTTTTTATTTGAAGTTAGGAATTTAAAATATATTTGAAATTGGAATGAACACAATCCCCATTTCCTTAGCGACCTAGGCTACCCATACTTAGCTTTTAGTCCCTTTGGTTTCTATTTGTTTGTTATCTTCCATATTTCTCACTAAGTTGGTTCCCATATGACCATTTTGTGTAATGAAATCACTTGTATAATTCAGATTATGAGAAACAATAGAACACCAAATATCACAATATTTCAGAATAATGATCTCAATATGCAATTAGAATAGCTTTGCCACTTCGAGGGGCAACCTCCAAATCATATAATAAGACTCAAATGATCAAATGATAATGAAATACTACCTACAATCCCATATATACTATTCATATTCTATGGCCATCACCAAGGCTTACCTATTAAGCATGAGAAAGTATAAATGATATGGTAAGCCATAAGTCAGCTACTCATATCCTAATACAAGCAATAGGTTAAGGGCATAGCATGCCCTTCCCCTTCAAACCAACGTTGTCCTCAACGTTGAATAATCCTGGATGTTGCTACAAAAAACCTTCATCCTCCCAGGCTATGTCTTCTAGGCTCAAATTCTTCCACTTGATCAAATATTCCTTAATGTCTCTGGTTCTCAGCCTCTTAGTATGTGTTTTCAGAATCTTCTCTGGCTCCAAAATGATTCTTCCTTCCTCGTCAAGTTCTGGTAACTCTGTCTAGGCTTAAAATTTCTATCCAATAACCTTCTTCAGCCATGAAACATGGAATACTAGGTGTATGTGTGAAGATGGAGGCAACTCTAGTTTATAAGAAACACTGTCAATTTTCTATAGAACTCGATAAGGGCCATAATTTTCTGTTGCTTTAGGGACATCTGTTTGTAAGGTTGGAGATGTAAAAAAACCCAGTCACCAATTTCAAAATGTCTTTCACTACGGTGTTGATCTGCTTGTTGTTTCATCCTATTTTGTGTTGTTGCTAAATTCTCCTTCAAACTAGCCAAAACCTGTTGTTGATGTTGAATTTGTTCCTCAACATCTTTGACCTTAGTTTGCACCCTCAAGGAGGAAGTGATAGAAGGTGGATGGTAACCATATAATAATAAAAATGGGGTCATGTGAGAAGAGGTATGAAAATATGTGTTATACCACCATTTTGCCAGTGGTATCCATTTAATCCACCTTTCATGCTTATCTGATACAAAAGAACGTAGATACCCCTCTAATAATTTGTTGACCACTTCCATTTTCCCATTAGTTTGAGGATGATAAGATGAACTGTGAGCTAGCTGAGTACCTAAAAATGAAAACAATTCTGTCCAAAAATTACTTGTGAAAATAGGATCATGATCACTTACAATTATCTTTGGGGTTCAATGTAGCCTTTGAACTGTCTCCAAAAAAATAGCTACGATTGTAATGGCTGCAAATGAATGTGACATGGCACAAAAATGGGCATATTTTGTGAGCCTATCCAAAATCACAAAAATAACATTCTTACCCTCTAAACAAGGTAATCCAGTGATGAAATCCATGGAGAACTCCTCCCATATCTGAGTAGGAATTGGTAAGGGTTGCAACAGACTCGATGTCTTAATTGTTTCCTCTTTATTCTGTTGGCACACTAAACACTTTGATACAAAATTTTGTACATCCCCCTTGAGTCCTTCCCAAAATAATTCTATTTTTATTCTATGATATGTCTTCAAAAACCCAGAGTGTCCTCCAACAGGTGAGGCATGTAGCTTTGCAAGAATCTTATGCTTCAACTCAGAATCTTTACTCAAGTATAACCTGTCCTTGTACCATAGGGCATTTCCTTTCCAATAAAATTTGTTAGATGTCATAGATCCTTTCTTGATATTCTGTATTAGATATTGTGTATCCTTGTCTTGATTCCATTCCAATCTTGCTTCATCCACCCAATCAGCCGTCAACATGGACATTCCACATAGTAAGGCATTTGTGGATGTATCCCTTCTAGACAACGCATCAACTACTACATTTTCTTTACCCTTTTTGTATACGATTTCAAAATCATAACCCAAAATTTTTGTTACCCACTTTTGTTGTTCCTCAGATGACAACCTTTACTCCAAAAAGTATTTGAGACTATCATGATCATTTTTTACCTTGAAGTGTCTACCCATGAGATAGGGCCTCCATTGCTTGACTGCATGAAGAATAGCCATCATTTCTTTCTCATAGACAGGTTTGAGCAGATATTTTATTTTGAATTGGTGACTCTCAAATGCAATTTGTCTTCCTTCTTGCATTAGAACTGCTCCCAAACCTGATCCTGAAGCATCACATTCAACAATGAAGGTTTTTGAGAAGTTGGGAGTAGCCAAAACTGGGGTGCTGCACATGGCTTCCTTCAAATACTCAAAGGATTTAGTGGCTATGACTATCCAATGGAAGGCATCCTTTTTTAGCAATGCAGTGAGTGGGGTTGCTATTCTACCATATCCATGCACAAATCTTCTGTAGTACCCTGTTAGTCCTAGGAACCCACGAAGATTTTTGAGATTTTTGGGCCTTGGCCATTCCACCATAGCTTTGATCTTCTGAGGATCAAATTTGATTCCTTCATGGGATACAATGTGACCCAAATACTCTACCTCTTGTACACCAAAATAAAATTTAGATGGATTTACATAGAGAGTATGTTTCTCTAAAACTTCCAACACTTTATTTACATGTTGTAAGTGTTCTTCCCATTTCTTACTATAAATCAATATGTCATCAAAGAAAACTAATACAAATTTCCTTAAAAATGGCCTAGAAATAGTGTTCATCAAGCTTTGAAAGGTTCAAGGTGCATTTGTAAGACCAAAAGGCATTACCAAAAACTCATAATGGCCCTCATGAGTCTTGAAAGTCATTTTATGAACATCTTCCTCTTTTATTCTAATTTGATGGTACCCTGAATGAAGATCTAGTTTTGTGAAATAAACAACACCATGCAATTCATCAAGTAAATCATCAATTAATGGAATAGGAAACTTATCTTTGATGGTATAATTTTTGAGTTCTCGGTAATTTGGACATATCCTCCATGTTTTATCCTTCTTACGTACCATGACCACTGGTGAAGAATATGCACTCTGGCTATGCCTGATGATACCCACCTTCAATATTTCCTCAACCATTTTCTTGATCTCACTTTTCTAGGAATATAGGTATCTGTATGGTTTGATGTTAGGTGTTTAGCTCTCTAGAATCAAATGAATGGCATGATCATGATCCCTAAATGGTGGTAGTCCCTTTGGAATTGCATCAAAAATAGATGAGTGAGCATCAACAATCTTCTGAAGATCGGGTCGCATTGAAGATTCTGTATTTTGTACTTCTATGGAAAATAAATTTGCTATAAATCCATCTACTCCTTATCTAAGAACCTTTTGCATCTTATGAGAGATAATAATATGTGGAGAATTGGCTACCATCCCATTAAATTGTATTTTCCTTCTATCTGAATGAAATCGCATGAACAATTCTTGGAAATTCATTTCTATAGTACCTAAGGTTGTGAGCCATTGGACACCTAAAACAATATCTACTCCTCCCATAGAAATAGAAAACATAGGTGAGTCTAACATGTAGTCTCCTATGGTAAGATTGATACTATGGCACTTTCCTGTGCAGTTGACTATTCCACCATCTGCAATCATAACTTGAATTTATGGAGCTGGGTAAATAAAACAATTGAGGCAAGTAGCTAACTTACTATTTATGAAGTTATGAGTACTCCCTGAGTCAATCAACACCGTCACCTTCTGTTTTTTGAGATAGCCAATAACCTTGAGTGTTTGAGGAGTACTAATACATGATAATGCATGGTAAGAAATTGTAGGTTGGTGATCCTCTACTTCATCTTCTACTGGTTCCTCAACCTCTCCTATAATTTCAACTTCCTCATCATCCTCATTACCTCTGTCAATATAGAACAACTTCTTCTCAACACATTTATGTCCCGGTCCATGTTTTCTATCACAGTTAAAACATAATCCTTTTTCTCTCTTTTCTTCCATTTGTTGAGGAGTCAGTCTAATTGGCCTAGCAAATGAAGGGGAAGAGATAATATGGTCTCTGGTGTTAATTAAAGGTGGCCTCCTACTACAAAGAAATTTTTCCTATGCACGACGTGCCATGATAATAGAATCAGAAATCTTGAGTGGATTAAACATATGTACCTCATGCTCAAGGTGGTCCTTAAGACCCCCAAGAAATAGGTCATTCAGATTCTCTTCTGGAATTTTCTCCACCCGTAAGGATAGGTTCTGGAATTGATGCACATAATCTTTGATTGATCTTGTTTGCTGTAACTTTGCTAATTGACTAAAGTAGTTCTCTGAAACACTGGAACTATAGTGCAATTACAAATCCTTGGTAAAAAATGTCCAAGTGACACCGAGACCATTCTTCTGCCTCTGAGCACATAACCATCAATACCAAATGAATTGGTCGGATTCAAGATACAAGGATGCCAATGTCACCTTTTGTCCTGATGATGTTTGATGTAACTCAAAGAAGTTATCCATTTGTTTTATCCAATTCAGGGGATCCTTACCATCAAATTTGCGCATATCCACTTTCAACATCATGTTCCGTGGTTGCGAATAAGTTGGATTCTGATTGGGCTAGATAAGTGATCTAACATGGTTATTTTGTCCATGATTTTGAACTGAAGATCCTCCTTGGTTGATATAGGCCAGATTTTGGCCATATTATTTACCCTTTACATGTTGCATGATATCATCCAATCGATGATTGATTTTTTCTATGTCTCCTTTAGAGGCCATCTCAGATTGTACATTTCACAGCTCATACTCAATTTGGCTCACCTTATGATCAAATGAGGTAAACCCTAGTGTTGAGGAATCTGTATTTACCCCTTCTAACTCCATCTCTTCAATCACTAACCCATCTTTATCTGGGGTTTTACCCGAAGTAACCAGATTCTTTTTTTCTCTTGTGGAAGGCCCCGCCATGATGTCAAACCTTAGGTTTTATGGTTTCGATACAAATTTGGCCGAACAAGAAAAAACACAGAGAGTATACTAATACTATTTTTTTGAGAGCTTTGCATAAATATAAAGAACTTGAAAATATTCCACAATTTTCACCCTAAGGAGTGATTTTATGAAAACCTTAAATTTGTAATAACTTTTGAAAAATAAATCAAACATGTCTAAAAGTTTCAGGGAAAATTGAAATGTTTCACAACTCTGGTAAAAATATATTTGAAAAATTTGCTCTGGTTCGCAATATATGGAGGGAAAAAATTAGGGTTTTTGCCCTAATTTTGGCCCAAATCACAACTTTGATACCACTTGTAATGAAATTACTTGTATAATTTATATTATGTGCAATAATAGAACAAAAAATAACATAATATTTCAGAATAATGATCTCAATATGCAATTAGAATAGCTTCGCCACTTCGAGGGGACAACCTCCAAATTATATAATAAGACTCAAATGCTCAAATGATAATGAAATACTACCTATAATCCCCTATATATACTATTCATTGCTATGACCATCACCAAGGCCAACCTATTAAGGATGAGAAAGTATAAATGATATAATAAAATGATATGGTAAGCCACAAGTCAGTACTCATATCCTAATACAAGCAATAGGTTAAGGGCGTAGCATTTTGAGTCCACTTGAGCCTTGTAGAAGGGTCTTTGAACCAATTACAAATCAATCCAATATTAATCACCATCAGGGAGACATAGACCTTGGTTTGCGGTAACTAGTATTTAGAGTTACTCTCATACAACCAGAGATCATTGGACAACTTAACATACTTAATAAAAAAGTGGAAATAGTAGAAGAATATTGGGCCAATCAAGACAATAGGGTTAGACCACAAAACCATTAGTTTTTCTTCAACACACCTCCTGTCATTCTTACATGATCCTCTTTAGAAAGGAATACCTAGATAAAAAATGGACAATCCCATATAATCGATCAATCGGTTCAAGCTAAAATCATTTATACTAATATAGACTAAGACCTACAAATAACGATCATTCTCGACTACAATATCACCCCTACATATGTTAGGCGAGCATTTGTTTCTCTTGATGAGTAGATACCCAATTTGAAAGTTGAGCATCTATGATTACCTTGATATCTGACCCTGTTTTTACCATCATTCCCACCTATTTTATTCATACTATATTTATTCATCCCATTACCATCCCATATTTCAATAATCCAACTGGGATGCAAAGATTAGAAATTCCTATCATCTCCTTTAGTCTTATGCGAACTGCTATAGTAATCCCTTGGTGAAAATATAATCAAGCTAATATTAAATTCTCCAATAATTAGTGAAAAATATATCATTGACCAAGTCTCTTATAAATTAATGTTTGAGTTCAATATATATGGTTATAACAAGGAAAATTGGATTCTTGGATGATTCTAATGCCCTATTGTTATCACAAAAAAATTATATAGGCTTAACTTGATCCTCTATACAATAAAATAGGAGTATTATCAACCACATACCTTTTTTTCAAGCTAATGTAATGGATGCATATTTATATTTAGTATAAGATAATGTAGTTGTATATTTTTTATTTGATGACCATGAAACCAATCCATTTCCTAATGTGAAGCAATAACCTAAAGTAGACTTCTTGTCATCAAGAGAGCCTCTTTAATAAAAAATTAACTTTGGTCTTATAAACCCATTTAGTTCTAATATGATATTTATAATTTTGAGGCTAAATAAGATTCTATGTATCATTCCTGCCAATTTAATCCATCTTAATTTTTACAACATCAACCCACTATTTCCTTTGAGTAGATTTTTCATAACGTATAGGCTCACTAGCCATAGATGAGAATGCAAACATAATATTTCATCATAATCATCATCACACAAACAACCTTAAAAATATTTAAAACTTGTGATCCTCCTCTCATAATTATAATCTAACATTTTATTTTTTTATTTGGATTCAACAAATGATTACGCTTACTTGGTGTTTATGTAGATGAATGACTAGTCTCTTGAGAAGAGCTAGTATTTTTTCTTGTTGAACTAGAAAAGTGTATAAGAATTTATAAGAATTAAAAAGATTATTCAAGAGGCTAACCCCCTTAACTCATTAATATTTTATAAATTTTATCGTGATTAGAAAAAATATCATTTTAAAAAAATTTACAATCCCTAGAAACAATTGTATATTTACTAGTAGGATTATAAAACTTGTATGCCTTGCTTTCATTATTATATCTTGTGAATATGTGAACCAAAATCTTAAGATATAATTTTATTATCTTTATTTCACCCTTACTTTGACATGATAAGAGCTACATTATACCATTTCATTTAACTTGTATGAAATTTACATCTCTTGATTGTACTTGAATTTTGAAAGAATCATCTAACTTGTTGAAACCCTCTTTATGACTTGTCATGTGATTTGAAAAACCTAAATCAAGAAACCATAAATTATTTCCATCCTATAATCCCAAATTTCATGTGAGATAATAATTTGATTCATATTGAGCCTCACCTTTTTTCATCTTTATATTTATTGTTTTTACCTTATTTATTAGCTTGATTATTAGTTGTTATTATCCTATAATTGTTAGAGTAGGTATTTACCTTAGCTCATGTTCACCTAGGTACTTTATTTACCTTTATTTTATTTATCCTCACCCACTTATGTGTGTGGATATTTATTTTTATTTATTTATATATTAGGGGGATATTATCTAGATGTTAGGTATAGTTCTTTACTTGATCTATGGTATTGATTAGATCCTTGATGTCTAGTTCTCTCATAAATCTATGGTCTCGACTAGTTATTTGATGACTAGTTCATTCCTTGATTTATGGCTTGATCTACGACTTTGACTGGTTCTTACATTGTTATTCCTTGCCTATATAAGCAAGGCCCATCCTCATTGTATTTCATTGAGTTCCATAATAATATATGATATTGCTACTCATTTGTTTGCAAAGGTTTATGTAAAGTTATTCTAGTGAATTAATTTCATCTTATTGATCATGGTGTTTGATTAAAATTTATATTCTTGTCTTGGTACGATCTGGTTATCATTCCTTTTAGTAATATTTGATCAAATGACCTAGTTTTATGCAATAATAACAAGTAAGGTTTTTTTACCTTTATTGGTGAAATTTAGTTGATATTTTCCATTCAAATTCAAGTTTTTTAATCTCCCTTGATTTTTATTTTCTATTTTTCTCATTGAGATTTGAATTAGTTTCCTTGGTTTCAAGTTCATGTTCTAGATCTCCTAAATATAGTCTCATTTTATCCTCAAGGGACAAGAGAAACCAAAATAATTCAGCAACACTTATAGTGTTCATTTCCTTACAATCCTCAATATTGATCAAAATATATAGCCATATTCAGGTATCAAATATCCCAAAAATTTCCTTACTATAAACTTGTCTTAAATGGTTTCTCTATAAAACATCATTTTATCAACTAAATCATTTATCTTTATGCAATATTATCCAATTCCTTCATTGTATGACATTATCAAATTTTCAAAATTCATTTTAAGATTTTGTATTTTTGTTTATATTACCTTAAATAAGACTTAATATGAAGTCTCCAAGGTATTTCATGCCTCACGTGAAATTTTTCTTCCAAAAATCCTTGGATAAATGCTTAGGTCTATGACACTCTTAAGATAGAAGAAAGTTTGTGCATCAACCTTTTATTCTTCCCTGTTTTCTCTCTTCTGATCTTGAGACAAAGTATTCCAGTCTAGTATTCCAGGATAACATATACCTAAACTTCCTTACAAATAATAATCTTCTTCAAATGGTCCCTCCAATACTAAAATTTGTCTTCTTTGAAGATGGGGATATTCATAAAAGTAGAATTCATTGGAGCCATTATTTTCCTAACAATAGCTAAAACCCTTCTAAACCTTTATTAAATGAGGACATGGTACCAAATGAATATTTTTTATATGGATGTATTGTAAATCAGATCTGAAATACCTTTTAAATTAAGTTAGTGATCATCCAACCTTGCCTGAAATAACTACTTATTAAACTAACTAGAATTGTTGTAAGTAAGATCAATGAAAAAATAACTTCAAATAATGAATTCCAAGGTTTCTCATTTTATTTGTAAATACCTAAAAATAAATTCATAAATAAAATCAATACAAAAAGGATTACCACTTGGAAAAATTCATCCCACTATTGCATATTTAGTTAATCAGGAGACAAGGCTAATAAAGTCATTACAACAAGACTTGTCTAAATTTGTATGACAAGTAAAAGAAAATAATAGGAACTAAAAATCCTAAATGAAATATTTCAAATAAATATGGATAAAAATAGACTCAAGATGATAAGTATAATCCACTACTAATATATGGTCAACATGTAAGAAGCCATTATTAGTTTAAGCAAAATGTACACACCCATCAAACACCCTAATCAAACTAGGCACCCTGGATCCACCTCTTGGGGATGAATGGAAAATTATTTAAACTCAATTAAGTGCACATCCATTGAACCACACTTTAATTGACACTTTTATTCTATAAATAGAAGATGTCTAAAAATAGAATTTTATACTTTACAAAAAAATATCATAAAAATGATAACATGACTAACACTAATCATGATAGTGATTAATTAGGTTCCCATATTGGAACCATACTCAATAGAGATTTTTTTGACTAAATCTACAAATGTTTAAAATTTGACTAAGAAAAATTATAAATTCTATCAAAGGAGGCCTTAGACATTTAATGACACCAAATTTTAAAAAACAATCCAGTGATTTTTTTAGAAAGTGACAACATGTTTCAAATACCAAGTCTAGGATAGGGGATGCCATCTTACTAGTATCATGATTATATGAAGATTAATAGATTATAAAGAACATAAATGTATGTAGGTTAGGTTGGAAATATGGATATAGATTTAGATAGGTTATAACTTACAAAGGTAGATGTAATGCTAGGGTTGATATCTAATAATGCAATTTAGCTAATAATATACTAATCTATTTAGATCTATGTAAATGCTACATAAATCAATCAATCAAATCAGAAATAACATAAAATAAAAATATAGTTACAAATAATTACCTTTGCGTAGAAATATTTTTACACCCTTTTTAATTCTATTACAATAAATGTTATGGACATACATAACACTAAAAAATAATATAAGGTTTGGAAAATAGGATCTATTATGATTAATTAACTTCTAACATTAAATGTACAATACCATAATAATGTATTGATTCTTTCAACTAATGATTACAATATCCTACAAGATTGAAAACATAATGAGGAAGATGTACTTAAATATACTGGATAGAGATCTAGATACATAGACTAGAGGATTTGAGAGTGTAGAGACTAAAAATGATTCATTTTTATACTGTGCCTTGAAATCCTTCTGGTGCAAAAATGTACAACTCAGTCAGGATGTAGAATTTGGTCTTTCCCCTGTGGTATGGTCTTGAACCCTCTTGGAATGGGACTTTATAAATTTATGGTTCCTCTGGTGTTATAGAAATGTGTTTCATTATTAAACCATAACTGTCTCACAATCTTGAAATCATCTATAATTAGTTAAATCACACCAAAACCCTAACCATGGTAGAAGACCTTGCAAGAAAGTTAGTATTTGAGTCGAAGTGAAATCTATGCATCATGTATGTACAGACTACTATGAAGAGGCCTCAAACCACATGTTTTTCTTCACCTAGCATGTAACATATATATGAATGCAAGTAGTTGGAAACTTGAACCACTTTGAACATGCTTGATAGGATTGTGTTCTTGCTAAGATTTTGAATTAGGGAGCTTGACATGATAGGAAATGAGGGAAGATAAAAATCCTTAACCTAGTTGAGTTCTTGAGAAATATATTAGTGTCTTCCCTAATTGATTTTCATCATCTTTGGGAAGATTTAAGTAACCTTGAGTTCCATTTTCATCTATTTGAAATGGGGTGCCAATAAATTACTGAGTTTGTAAATGAAGTGATATTAACTTTCTTATATAATAAGGCCAACCTAATAAGATTAAAATACCCAAAAAAAATTATTGCATCAAAAGGAGAGTCAGAAAATGTTTCATTATAGGACTATACGAGTCAACTAGGACCAGATTATACAACTTATCAATTTGTATGCTTTTGAACAAGGAAAATGTTATTTAAATCTGAAATTTGTATAATGAAAAGTAGAGTTTTAAAACTAATATTATGTATTTATATTTATAATTTGTCGACACAATAGTGTGTGGAAATAAGAAATTTAGGAAAGATATGGTAAGATATACTGGGTAGGGGTAGAATGTGGTTGTTTATCTTAGCAAAGGAACATAGTCTCAATTAAGAGTGTTAAAAGGTAAATTGGAAAATTTGTGTGTTTACATATTTCCCCCTTTTAGGCATGAAATAAAAATTACAAACTTAAAGGAAAAAATACATGAGTGTGTAGACACACTTTTTCTTCACTTGGAGTTTTTATTGTCCAAATGTGTTGGCCTTGGTACGCTCCATGATGAAACATATAACACAAAATGTAGTCAATGTCCATAGTATAACTTTAATTGTAACTTAATTGTAATAATAGAATTTAAACTTTCATAAATAAAAATCAATATATGTAAAACATGGGAAGAATACACATGTTTGTCTTATATAGGAAAGATACATCGTTTCCTTGCTTGTAGTTGGAGATTTGGATTGTGTTGCTGAAATTTGTTGAAGTATTGGGGGTGATTTATCCCCAATTTTGTGAAAGGATAAATTAGAATATTGGATGCATGTAACCTAAAACTGAATAGAAGGTAGAGAGCGTGAATAAGAAATAAATACCAATGCACCAAGTGAAGGAAGAAGACCATGTATTAAAGTTTTTAAGTAACCTTGATATCTTCCCCTTTGAAATGAGGAGAGGAAATACTACCTAAAAAGATCTTAGTTTCTTAGATACTTTTCATAACCCCAATAACCACACTAGTACAGACGGATCAAGGCCCAAATTTTGGATATATAAACACAATGTATAAAATAGAATGAGTTCCCCCATACTCTTTATGAGTGTATTACCACTAAGTAGGAGTGTGTAGTATACTGAAATGTTAATGTAAAAGGAGACCCATGCCCCCCAAAACACCTATATTTTATGACCAAAAATGAGTATTTGAAGTGAAGGAGTGAAATATTCATCCCCCCTATAAATTTAATTGAATTATGTCAATTGAGTATGAGACTATGCCAAAAACCTATATCCATGATGTAAAATGTGAAACTATAGAAATATATAGTTTCAGTTCCATAGGGAAAATTACATGGTAGGGTCGGGAATGTCTATATGCTCCTAACCTTTTTGTATGGTCTTACATCTATGTGTTTTCTTAAAAAAAATTATATCTGGGATATTTATGAGGATTTGTACCCTGTAAAAACTAATTTTTGAGCATATAATTCAACTTTCAAGTGTAGAATATATCCAAATGAATTCCCCTCTTTTGAGGCATGTGTGATAAAACATTTAAGTACATAACTTAAAATAATATATGTGTGCCCATGGACTCTATGTTTTAGAATCTATAAGTGAATGTAGAAGGATAAAGTGGTGGCTACATGTGGGAGATTTTGTAGATAAAAGGGGTTGTGTGTGGTGGAAACCATGGCATGAAAAGAGGAAAACAACCATAGAACCAAGAGAAATAACAATAGTGATAGAAACATGAACAATAGTATTAGCAATAACAAAAATGTAATAGAACTAGTATAGAGACAAAACAACAATCAAGTGAGAGAAATGATGCAATATCATGTAGAGAAGATTCACCTCACGACATGGAGCTATAAACATGGGACACACAAAATGTCACAAGACAATCAAGGCACTCAAGTTGCACAAGAGAAGGGCATAGAGCCAAAATCATGGGACACAAATGATTTCATAATACAAGAAAGGAACTCAAGGTGCATATAATGAAGTAGACTAGTAACATAAACAACTAGTAAATATTTCGTAAAAAAGTACTATCAAACAATGAGAAGAGAAATAAGTAGTAAGAATTCACATGAAAAAATATATGTAAAATTTGCACAAGAAACATGTGTTAGTCATGTTAGCTCAAAAAATAACATATACACGATATATATAATCAAACATGTTGAGGAAGTGGGAATGAACTATAATGCAATTATAACACATGTACATTTTGGAGGGATGCCCCCAAGAGAAATAATGTAATGATATCTCCTAATAACATGTAATGATTTTTGTGCCATGCATCAAGCTCAATATACCTCGTGAACACATGTATGTAAAGAGTAGAAACTATATGCTATCAATCACACCATAGTGATAAAAAACATATCTAATGTAAAGTGCTAACAAATTGATCTATGTGTATAGCTCCTAGTTTTTGTATTTTTTACAAATATATGAATGTTTATTGAATATAGTTGTGTATAGAGAGAGGGTTAGCATAATAGTTACCCAAAAAGAATCTTGATCATGGGGAAAGATGAACCCCAAATGGTGAAGGAGGCATAAACCTCAAATATTTCATAGTATGTGTAGAAACGTTTTTGTGAAATATTTTTTCGTGAGGGAAAATTATGGGATTTCACCAAAACTCTGGGACTAGGTCCCTCTGCTTAAATGGGGCAGCTTATTTTATTGAAAGAAATGAAACAAGTACGAAATAAACTAATTTCTTGGGGTGGCATGTAGACCGGGGATCACAAAATAATACTTCCCTAAACCTATGGCAACTGCTTGTATGGAATATAAGGGAGCAAAATTATTTAGAGAGATATATAGGAAAGGGAAATAAGAAGGGGATTTTAACCAACAAATAACATATGTTAGTTTATTGCATTAAAATTAGAATATTTCACTTACATGAATCAAAATAAACCATTCGGATAGAAAGAGGAACAATCAACAAGAAACACAAAGTTTTATTGCATCATGTTGCACAATTTACAATGCTCTTGGAATATAAGTTGAGATGGAGACAAAATTTCAATAGACAAGAGAATAGAGGAAATGAAGGCACTTATTCCTATAAATAAAATGGGGGCTAGTAAACAAGAATTAACGATACCTTTTAAATGAGGAGGCTCACTCAATTTATAGCTTTAGAATGCATCTCTTCATGTACCCCCCACATGACCCTTCAAGTCTTTATTCAACTTGTGACACTTTGTTTTCCTAGGAATTGAGAAGATAAGTCTCTTTTTTTAAATCAAATGGGAATTTTACATTTCAACATTAGAGAGAATTAAGTGAATAATATAAAATACAATGATTGTTTACAACGAAGAATTATAAAGGGGAGAGAGAAGAGGAGAAAAAATGAGGAGAGGAAAGAAGAAATGCTCCAAAGCATGGATGAAGATGTTTTCACCTTTGATGATGATCCAATCTAAAGTGGTTTAAGATGAAAAATTTACCCATGACAACCCTCCACAATGATGCATTGACGAATAGATTTGAAGAAGACATTTGAGAAAATTTTCCCTTTTGAAAACTCTTGAAATAATAAACCTCTACAACACTTCTTGAACACACTGAGAAGAGGAGAGATAAATAGTTGAGAATTACACCACTAAGAGAATTGGAAGATGAATTCCCTCATCAAGAAAATCCTTTTGATCCTTTAGACACTACCACATTTTATGATCCATCATTTACATGGGAGACATTGGTGCATTTTTTATCACACAAACATGATCATGATTATGTCACTGCAGAAGCACTAATGATTAATGAGTCATGAGACCAAATCCTTATGATTTTGGAGTGAGAAAATAAGAATGAAACCAACAAAAATTACATTCACCAATTTATCATTAATTCCTTGATAAATGAACTAAAATGGCCTTCAGTACAAATTTGGCACTTTTCTCATTTTGACACTTTATGCTCAATGCATTGGGGCATGCTAGGATTTTATTTAAATTTGAGCAGAAGACCTCTGTGAGTTTCATAACCATTGTAGTATGAGTGAGGAAATGAGATATGATAATTTTTATCTCATTTCACCCATTTAATATTTTTAGAATATTCATCATTATTGTCCCATTTTAGCCAATTTTCCCAGATTTGTCGATCTTGCCAATTTTGAGTGTCTCGATCATGAGAGAATGTAATGAGGTACTTGAAATTAATTTTTTTTTATTAAAATTACTATTTTTAGTAATATTTCCCATGAAGGCTTAAGAAAAATATAAATTTTCCTTCCTGGTGTCAGATTCGAATGAAACCACTTGTAAAAGTTTCTAGTTTTCATTTCGAGCATTTGCTCCAATTTTCAGGGGATTTTAATCGCTGGAGTTGTGTAAATATGAGAAATGAGTATTTTTGGATGAAAATTTTAATGGGAAGTAGAAAATAGTAGAGTGAATTAATGGAGGCATGAAAAAATTCCCCTCAAATACTTTTTTTCAAGGAACCTTCAGTTCCAATCTCATGGAGAACGGAGCAAGGGTTTATGAGATATGAAGAAAAGTGTGTTATTGACCATATGATTTTCTTGGTGAAATTTAGGAATGACCTGGTTATAGAAGAAATTGAGGGAAGATAGATTTAAAAATGGGCTCCAAAATGGTTAAGTATGATTTAAGTATTCAAACATTAACTCTAGTTAGGAAACTCACCTCGTGACCCACCTTTGACACCTCCTTCTTAACCCGAGTTGAGGGTGAGTTAGAAGTTACTAAATGGGTTTGGGAGCCTCTAATATCCCTTAACACATTTAGTAAGGGGACATGAGGTGAATAGGTGCAGTAGTATGATGAAAATGCACCATGGGGGTAGCCAACATGAGGAGGGGGACAAGGGTGATAAGTGAGGTGAGTGGAAACATGACCTAAGAAGCTAGTTGTGAGTGTTTAGTGATGAGAGAGGGGGTCAGTACATGGTGGTGCAATTTTTTTTTCACTTGATGCACTTTTGCACTAGGTGAAAAGGTGTAGCAGGTGTGAAGAAGTGTGCCAAGGGTGAGCTTCATCATGGAGAGGGGGTGGTTGGAAGGTGTGAGTGGCAAACATACACCTAACATATGAAGATGTCACTTAAGTGACCAAAACCCATCCTTCCCTTGGTGGAACTATTTTGTACACATTGTATAATTTTACACCAGGTGAAAAGGTAAATCAAGGCCTTCCTAATGTGCCATGGGTCATGTTTATCATGAAGAGGGGGCCAAAATGACTTGTGAGTGCATAACACTCACCTAACCACCCAAATGAGATCTTAAGTGACAAAAAATTTATAACCTACTCTACTCATCTTGGTGGAATTGTTTTTGCATCAAATGAGCCTTTCCACCAAGTGAAAATGTGAAAAAGTGCATCCCAGGTGTGAAAATGTGCCATGGATACTTTTGGAAACCCCACCTTCACCAATAACTACCAAAAATAAACATCAAAGAGTGATTTCTTACCCCAGGAGATTCCTTGAGAGTTACCTAAGAAAAGAAAATATCATTTTGACTCCAAAAGGTCTATTGAGATAATTTAAACAATTTTTAAGAGCCAATTTTGCCTAAAATTTTAAATTTACCCCCGTTTTATACTGCTTAAGAATGTGCATCGGTGAAAGGGACTGTCATCAAAATGAATGATGATGAAAATGACAACCAACATATTTTGAGTGAAGAGGGAATTACATAGGTCACCTTTTTATTTTAATCAGACCTCAAATCTCCATATAAATTCTAGAATTCTCATTTACATCCCCACTGGGATAGGGGATCTTCATCTGCAGTGTCGGGCTAATATCTCAAAATATGGAAAAAATAATATCCTAAAACCTTTTACAATGTGAATTATGACTACATATTTATTATGAGTATTTGGTCACTTCACAAAATATCCCAAGATTACTACAACATCCAGAACAAGCTGACTAATTTTTTTACTACTTTCATTTCCTTGCACCATGCTATAAGTAGCTAGATGTTACATAGATTGTTCCTAAACATGTTTTTCCTTACATAAAATTTCTAAAATACCTCAGATGATTTTATAACTCTATCACACACTGCTTGCTAAGGTAAATATAATTCACCTTTTAATTATGCATTGTATTAGGATATTATTAATTGATTAATTATTGTTATATGGTTTTTTAACCATATTTGTCATATTATCTCATATGTTATATTGTTACATAGTTGTAATAATTATTTATTTGATTTATTCAGCTTCTCGGATGTTATTTTGGAAGCTTATGTAATCTAGTTTATTGTTGCACATGTGCAACATCATTTATTTGTTTGTATATTTTTGTCAAATATGTATAAATATTGCATCACCTCTTTTGTAAATTGATTTGGATGATTAATAAAATATTATAGGTTTCCGTCCCTGTTCTACATTGGTACCAAACCAGGAATCTGGACCTGTGACAGAGAAGGTTGGAGAGAGAGAGATAAGACAAGATTGAGGAGCTTGGAGAGGTATTTGAAGTAATTGAGAGCCTGTGTAGCCTCTGCAACTTCCAAGCCCCATCCATGCCTACCTACAACCTCATGTTTGATATTCAGGTAAACATAAAGCAATGTTTTTTTTGCCTTGGTGCCCTTTGCACCAGGAAAATTTACTTCCTGGCACTCAAAAAATTAAAAAAATTCCCCATTAGGGGTTTTACCTCTAATTTAGAGGAACAATTTAGTCTCTGATATTTTTATTAGACCTCTACATTTGGAGGATTGTGCCAAAAAATTGGAGATTATTATTTTTATATTGAGGACTGAGTTGGAGTCCGAGCATACTGCATCCACACCAAGCTCTCTGATCGAGCTATCCACTGAGGTTGGAAAAGGTGAGTTTATGGTGCATTAATCATTCAGGGTCAATTTTTGTTCCATCGAGCCCATGTTCTGCATTGGATTGAGCTACCAAATACATTGAAAAGGGTTGTGGCGTTGCATTGAAGACCAAAACGACCAATTTTCTTACACAAATACACCAAGTTCTATGCTTCCATAATGGTCGAGTAGTGTTTTGTTAGACGTGTGTACCGAGTCAACCTTCATTAGTGTTGGGTTTCAGATTTGCACTTGGAATGAAACCACAGTCAGGGGACAAGAAAGTCCCTTCTCTTTAATGGGAGAGGCTCCCTTATTGAAATTAGGGGAAAAAACTATGTACAAATGCACAGTCTTTCATTCAATGGTGGTTTCCCGATATCTTGAAATGTGTTTTAATCCTGGAAAGTTATCGATACATGAGGATAGAAGACTTGAAGAGAGGAGGGAGGTAGAACAAGACAATACTTTCAAGGAAAATAGATGGTAGAGAAAACCCTTATATATATTGTGCAAATGAGATACAGAGTAGAACCATCCACATTTATAACAGATACAATTCATAGACTCAAAGTTCTGGAGCAAAGTTTCCAAGAACGCAAGGATTAGATGATTCACAGATCAGAACCAAAAGGAAAGAGAAAACAAAAGAAAAAGGGAAAAACCTTTGTATTGATTTCTTCCAATTCAAAATTACAGTTCCAGAATAATCAAACTTCCAACCCCTTACAATGGATTTGAAAGCTCGTGATATAGCTTGCAAGAGACGGTTACAACTTCCTTGAGCAAGCAAGAAATAGTTACAACTTATTCTAATCATCCACGCCCTTTCAAATTCTTGATTTGAAAAGAAATGTTAATGGTAGAAAAAATAATTTTTAAATATACAGTCGTTACATTATTTTACCAGTTTAAACATGGGCCATTCAATTTGCTTTTACAACTTAAAATTTGGGCCACCCACGTGGGAGAAATTAATTGGAGTAAGCTTGTAGATGCCTTATTCATTTTTTCCTTTGAAGCTGCGTTAGGCTGACACATGGAGAGTTCTGCTAGTCCCTTTATACTTTACCAATTTGGGTCTATTTCTAGTTTGACCTATGTTGACCCTTAGAGATGTGGAGTGTTGGTGCTCATTTTAGTTTCCGTTTTGGAAGCACCCCTTAAAATTGTGCCAAACTGACACGTGTCTCCTTCCACCGGTCTTGTACTTTTTAACAACCAACTCTGTCTCCTCATTGACTTTAACCACGTGGAGAGTTGGCGCTACTTGGAGAATGACCCTTTGATTTCACTTCTGAAATGGAACTGTTAAGGCACATGGAGACTTCCGCCAACTCACACATACTTATTCAATTTTAATGATCATCTCTTTCTCATTTTTTGGACCTAGGACACGTGGAGGACTGGCGCAAGTTTGAGAACCGCCCCCATCTTTTACTCTTGAAGTTACGTCGATGAGGCACGTGGTGCCGTCTGCTGAGCCTTCCATACTTAGCCGATTTTAGCTTGTTCTGTCTTCATTTGTACCTGGGACATGTGGAAAGCTTGCGATTATTTGAGGACTATCCCTTGGACCCTGCCCTTGGAGTTGTGTCATTTGGACATGTGGAGGCTTCCACTAAACCTTGAAATATGGAAAAACTGCATCCAATCAAAGATATTTACATATTACCCCTGGACTCTGGGGCAAAAATTAATGGGAAAAATACGCCTGTTGTTCCTGACTGCGAGAAGAAAATAAAAAGAAGGAAATGAACTTCACCATACGTCTGACTTTCAAATTGTTCTCCATGAATAGGAAAACTACAAATAATGCCAAGCTCGATGCGATTCAATAGTCCAAGGTACAAACTGAAAATTTATTGAAACTTGACTTCAAAAGAGGGGAATTTTGGGGCCGACAAAAATTGGCTCTTTCTGGGGATGAATTGGTTTAGAACAAAGACACAAGGCAAGATCAAGAAATGTAGATAACTCTAGGGAAAAGAGGACAAGTTCTTTATCCATTGGGAAAAGGAGGAAAAGGAAAAACCAATACAAAGAAACACACACAAGAAAGGAAAAGAAACAAAACAAACCAAAAGGGAAGAACAGAAATGAAAAACAAAGGAACAACCCAAAACCAAAACACTATACATAATATACAGAAGGACCACCTAGTCACCTAGGACTTAAACAAATTCAGATACTGCCCGCTATAAGGAAGTGGGAGAGGATAACCATCCATGTAATCTAGATAAAAAGAGTTCTCTCCAGCAAAATGTTTGCTTCTAAAAGGACTAAGCCAAAGAGAATCAAACTTACCATGGATTCCCAGTGGCTCATGTCTTTTGTCCCAAAGCAGCACAATGTATCCCACTTAGAAAAATATGGGTTTGGCTTTCTTGTCAAACAAAGCCTTCACTTTCAACTGATGAGCTACTATCCTACCAACCACTTGCAATCTGTCCTCATCAAGCTTCTGAAGGTACAAAATTCTCTTATCCAAAGAGATACTAAAATTGAATATTTAATGGATTTCATTAGATGCAAGGCCAAAAATTCCACCATACACCACTTGGAAAGGAGACATTCCAATCATCTCTTGGGTGTAATTCTATCAGCCCAAAGTGCATCATATAGCTTCTTATGCCAATTCCTCTTAGAATCATTTACAAGCTTTCTAACTATTCTCACCAAGTTCTTGTTTATTGATTCTTCCTATCCATTCCCTTAGGGGTAGTAATATAAAGAATGAGCAAGTGAGATCCCATACTCATAACAGAAGTCCATCATCTCAGTAGAATAAAAGTTGGAAGCATTGTCAGTCACAATTTTGTTTGGGGTCCCAAACCTGATCAATATGTTCTCCTTGATGAAGTTGAAAACTACCTCGGAAGTAGTGCTCTTGACTGGGATGGCTTCCACCCACTTGGTGAAGTAATATATGGTAGTTAACACATGGGTATGTTTAGCATTGGAAGATGGGTTAATATTTCCAATGAAATCCAATCCCCACTATTGAAAGGGCTCATCAATTACTATTGGCTTTAGCAGAAAAGCAGCCAACTTAGGTATTCCAACAAACGTTTGGCATGCTTCACATTTACCAACCCATTTTGATGTATCTCTAAACAAAGTGGGCCAATAATAACTAGCATGAAGTATTTTATCAGCTGTTACAGCAGAGGAGAATGATCTCCACAAGCCTGGTCATGAAAAGAAGAGAACAACTTCTTTTTTTGCTTCTTGTCTACACACTTTAAAAACCTTCCATTTATGCCTCGTTTGAATAAGTCATTCTCCCATAGCACATATTATGCATACCTCATTTTGATATCTCTCTTCTCTTTGGAACTCAAGTGAGAAGGACACTCTCCATAGGTCAGAAAGTGAGCAATGTAAACATACCATACATCTATCGAGATGAGGAAAAAAACAACAGGGACATCAACTTCATCTTTGGAAAACTCCTTGGCAAATCCCTCAGCAATGAGTTCAGACATGCCCTTACCCCGAACTAGCTTTGTTGGCCTGATATCAAGATCAGACTCTTGCACCTTTGCTACCCAATTACCTCTCTTGGTTCCAAATTCTTGCTGAGTAAGAATGGATTTTATTGTTTTATCAGGCACCAAAACCACTGAATGAGAATTAAGGATGTAAAACCTAAACTGTTTGATAGCTTTAAACACTGCAAATCATGTTTCTCTAGCATGGTTTACTTCAGCTCATGATTTTTCAAGACACAACTCATGAATGCAATTTGGAGCTCATGATCTTCAATGTTCTTCTAGGATAACACATCAACTAAGGTATTTTTAGTGGCATAACAATAGATAATGAAATCTTTGCTAAAGTTAGGGCACACTAAGATTGGAGTCTTTGTAATAGCCTATTTAATATCCTCAAATGATTTCTTCCCTTCAGAGGACCAACCAAAATTTTACTTCCCTTGCATCATGTGAGCAATGCTCATAGTAAAATCTGCAAAATCAGGGATGAATCTCCGTAGAAAATTGATCTTACCAAAGAAAGAATAGAAACCCTTCTTAATTGATGGAAGAGGAATTTTCTAGATGGCATGAACTCTCTCTAAATCAATCTTGATCCCTTCCTTTGAAACAATGTGTCCCAACATCTTTCCTTCCATGACAGAAAACATAGAATTCTTTGAATTTAAAGAAATTCCATGCTCTCTACACTTCTGTCATATTGTTTCAAGGTGTTGGAAGTGATATGTTATTGCCTTAGAAAACACTGTCAAGTCATCTAAATACACAATAATGCATTTCCATTTCAAAATGCCAAAAGCCAAGTCCATGGCCCTCTAGAAAGTAGCACCAACATTAATGAGACCAAATGTCATCCTCTTGTATGCAAAGGTGCCCCAAGGAGTAGTAAAGGTAGTCTTATGTTGATCCACAGTATTCACCTCTACTTGATTATACCTCAAGAATCCATCTAACATAGATAGCATCTCCGAGCCTGTAACAGCTTGCAATACTTGGTCCATCATGGGGAGAGGATAATTCTCCTTCAGATATCCCTAATTTAGATTTCTAAATTCCACACAGATTTGGATCTCACCATTCTTCTTCCTGACAGACACTATATTAGTAATCCACATTGAATAGTGGATGGGGAAGACGATCCTAGCCTTTAGAAGTTTCTGTATTTCTTGGAAAATTGTATCAGCTATCTTTGGATTATATTTCCTTTTCTTCTGTTTGAAGGGTTTAATCCCAGGCTTAAGAGGAATGAAATATTACATTTCTTTAGGCTGAAAAAGCCTTAAGATCATCATAAGAGTAAGCTAGAACATCAACATAACTTTTCAATAGATTCACTACCTTCTTTTTCTCTTCTTGAGTGCAACATTTACAATGTTGACCATTTTGGGATCATCAAGACTCCCAATATTCACTTTCTCAGTCTCAGCAGATTGCCGAGATGCTTGGGAAACTTTAGAATTCATATATATATCATGTTTATCAAAAAGATCCTCCAAACTCACCACTCCTTTAGGAATTTTTTTAAATTTCAGTTTGATGCATCCATCTTGATCCACCTCTTCTTTGACACCCTCTTCATTTTATGACACACACTCTCTAGGAAAATTTTCACTTCTTTCAAAGTACAGCTGATCAAAGTTGTCTTTGAGCTCTAAGAAAGAAATAAAATGCTGGTCATCATTAAAAACTTGCCAATTATTTGCATTGTCAGGCACACTGGGTCTATGGATGAGCTCAATGGTGAATTTATCCTGAGGAAAATCAGGATGAGGAATCAACAAGGACCCCAAAACATCTAGATAATCAGCCGTAGTGTTCATTTCCCTTGGCACAACTTTAATGGAAAAAGCATCAAGGAATTCAATGGCATCCCAGACTAGATTCCTATAGTGTTTCAACCTTTTGTTCTTTACCTGATTAAGGTCTCTAACTTGTTTTACAATTATCTTAGCATCTCCACGAGCAAGAAGGTTCTTCACTCCCATTTCCTTTTCCATGCTCAACCTAAGAATAAGGGCCTCATACTCAGCAGTATTGTTGGTATTTTGAAAGTGAAATTTGAAAGAGAAAGGATGAACCTTACCCCTAGGAGCAATAAGAACTACACCAGCTTTAGAACTAGTTGAGGAACAACTTCCATCAAAATCCAAAGTCCACACACCATTAGGATCAAACAAAACTTCCTTTGACAGACTTGTCTCCTCTTGTGACATGATCATGTAGATCCCATGACCAATGTCTTCATACATTATTTGTGCTTTAGGATCATCTATATTTTGCACAATATACTCTGCTTATTTCTCAGGTAGAAACTTCTTCATCTTCCCATTGACAGGGATTAAGGCATGTGACCAATCCATTTGGATCTCATCTCCAACATCTTTGCAAAAGTTCCTACTTAGAAACATGCCATCGGAAGGAGGGATATCAGTAACCAATATGGTAGCCAAGACCTTCTTCTTGGGTAAAGCAATAAGAGCTACTTGTGCATCCTTGATTCTACCAACTAAAGGCACTTCTCTACTTTCCATGGAATAGTAAGAACCATAAGTGCAGTTTAAGGTTAGACCCAAAGCATGAGCCACTTTTGTAGGCATTACATTATCATATGCACTAGAATCAATGACACTAGAAGCAAGAATCATGTTCTTCCTCAGCTTCATTTGGGATTACTCACCAACCTTCACTTGTGCTTCTTGGTCCACTGAATTGGAATCTAACAGTTGCAATCTTCTATCAACCTTGTATTCATATTTCATGAAGGCTAAGACCTAGTTCTTGGTCTTTTTGATAAACTCCTTGAGGCCAAATACCATTCTTCTCCTTTCAATACTTTCACATTGGTCTATCAAAGGCACTAACACATGATTTATTCCATTCTTTGTTATAAAACATTTATTGAACCTACCATTATACACAACCTTCCTTTCATATCGCCATCACCTACCTAGGAGTAAATGACATACATCCATATGCATTACATAACATAAAACCTTATCCTGTAAACTTCCAATCTTGAAAGGTACTCTACATTGCTCATTTACAAAAATCTAGTGATCCTTCTGAACCCATGTAACCTTATAAGGTGTATGGTGAACTAACCTCTTTAACTCCAATTTAATAACCATTTCTGTAGTAACAATATTATCAGTGATTCCATTATCTATAATGACATTACAATACTTATCTCCTTTCTTGCATCTTGCCCTAAACAAGCTTCTCCTGTAGACTGGCTCCTATGATTTTCCTTATTAATGTAGAAGAATTATTCTTAGCAACAATTAATCCCCATGCTTCATGTCATCACCTATATCAGGTATCCTTTCCATATCTGAATACAGTGCTTGTAGCCTTGTCATCCTTGTTCCTAGATCATTGATTTCATTCATCATATTATCCATTTTCCCCATGAATCCTTCCTGGATCAATTTCATTATACCCTGTAATGATGACTTCTCTAAATTTTCCATTCGGTTAACAACCACTTCACACTTTCAAGCTATCAACCAATTCAAAATACTATAAAGGCCTGAAATATACTTGATTATACATAGTAACCAAATCTGATACCAAAATGATGCAAGGGATCCAATAGCCTCCACTAAGTTCTCATTTAGAACTACTTATCTCTGAGTTTGCTAGAATCTTCGTCTATACATGAGCACTATTTAGTAATTTATTTTCCACCATCCCTTGACTAAGGATCTCATCTCACAATCCATAGCACAAGTCATATGCTCAAAAGAGCTTAAGATATATTGCTTCTCCTACATATTCATATTAGTACTAGTAATCATATGAAAGCATGAAATGGATATGTATTTCCCTTACCTTCTATGGATCCTCTATTCTGATCTTGTCATCATTCCTCAAATATTCACCTCTAATTCCCCTCTCAAGGTGTTATAACCTTCTCTCCATACTTGGTCAGTCTATTATCTTGGTTCACTAGTTTAGCCTAATTAGGCCAATGGGAACAATCCTTCATACAGACCTTTGAATCACCTTTAATGCTATTACAATATTTTATGTAGACTACCCCAAGGTGTTTTGAACCTACATTTGATCATACACTTGCACCACATACTAGTTTCTCCTCTAGGCCTATTTGTTCTACTAGCCCTTCCCACATATAAAGCCTAATGAATTTCAATTTCCTCTAAACCAAACCCACATTTTAAATGGTGTTTCTATGACCCCTTATCAATTTCTCATTCATACTTCCAATTTCACTATATGATTCTTTGTACAATTTTATACTACCTTTGTTAAGTAGGGTACCAATTAGATCAATTTTTAACCCCTAGTCATGAAAGTACACACATGCACTATTAATCTCGTCTGAATAGTAGTATATCCACCTTAGGAATGATGTATAGAAGGTTTCTACTAATTTTGGTTCCTTGACTTGCTAAATTGACCACCCAAACACCTTGGTTTTTCCTTTGATTTTCCCTGTATAGCCTGATCTACAACCAAAGGCATAACTCATTCACAGGTGTTGGTTATAACATGAAACTTAAAATACTTCTTATAACCATCCATACAAAGGTTCTCTGGAATTTTATGGGGTTTTGATAGATAGAAAAATAGTTATTGCTTGCCCTAGTTAGGGCTCGAGAGGGTAAATCATGGTCTACAAAACAAACCATGATTTTTCGAGAGCTATAAATTTTTTTAATGCTTATCTCATCATCCCTCAACTAATTATGCTTTCAAAGATTTAAAAAAATCTTCTCTAGTGGACTGTCCTACCTTCAACATTCGGCCTGAATAGGGTTATGAAAATATTGTCTATAAAAACAAGAATTAACAAGCATATTTACTCATTTAAAACCTGTAAAATCATCTCCACATCCTTATTATGCTTAAAACAACCTTTTTACATCAGATTCGCTCTCCATTTTGTCTTCTTTGATGTCTTCTAGGACTGTTACATGACTAAGGCTTGAAAATAACATTGTTTTCTTCCTTACTTAACCCAGTAAAGTACCTATTTTGTCTCTTAGACGAGATCAACACACACTCCTAACTTAGAATGAGTTGAAAAAACTCCCTTAGTTCATTTATCCTCCTAGATTCACTCTCTTGACATATCATTATGCCATACTAGGATTTTGAAACAACTAACACCACCCTTTTGACTATTTCCTACCCTCAATTTCACTTTCTCTAATACATTCAATTTGACATTCACTTCCTCAATTGGAATTAATCACACCTAACCAAACATATCTAGTGGTCTTATATGACCTTAGGAAATTTGACTCTTGAAACTCCTACATCACACACCCACCACATTAAGCATCGTCACCACATCTCCATCATCCCCCTCTTCTTCCACATCACTTTTATCATTCGAATAATATTGGAGAGCACTTCAACTTGCAGTAACTATAGGTGACCCTCCCCTCTCATCTGCACAATCAAACATTTCTACATTAAACCAATCCTCACATTCCTTAGACCAAATCAAGAAAAAACTACTTCCTCCATCGACCATAATATAACCTTTAGATCCTACCATTGAAATCACTATCATTCCTTCCAAGGGTACTCCTCAGTAATCCAAATCTAAGAACCTTGGTACCCTTCCACAACGATCCCTTGTGCAACCCCACAGAAAGATGGACATTCTTACAACAAAGACCAAACATACCTTACCTATTTTGGGGCCCCATCCATCTATCCTAGGACCACCTCATTCATCACAATCAATCAACCAATCCACACCCAAACAGTTTGACTCCCTTCTAGGACCGGATCCCTCATAAAAAAAACTTCCACTTATCAACCATTCTAAGCTAAAACCATCCAATCCTTCTTCTTCTAAGACATAAATAACCATCAAAACTAAAGCCAAAACACTAAGACCTTGAAACAATCCTCCCTCATATGTGACATCCAAATCATCTCATAAGACTTCTCCTGACACATCCATCACGTCTTATGTGGAAGTCCTTTGAAATTTACTCCAAATGTATTCCATCATGCTTCTGCCTATCAAGGGCATTGACCTGAACATTCCGAAGCCATCATGGTTTGATCCCCATTGAATTTTTTCCTATCATCACACCTTGGTCATGACATTAAAATTTGTAGGGCCCTTTACACTATCTTCCGCAATCTTATTGAGAGAGACAACCTCCTTGAGGACAATCCTTCTCTATCTACTATCTCACCTATGACCAATTCAACTCCCATTTCTACCTCCCCATCCATAGGAGCCACTAGGTCCTCTCCTTCATCCATATCCTCCATTCTTACCATTCCTCCTATAGAGAGACCTCCCTTATTCATCACTATTATTTGCCTTAGTACACCACCGTTATGATCCTCGGCCATCTATCACCAGTATCCCTTCTAAATACCCCATTTCATCTCTTCTAACATCCAGTAGCTCCTCCACATTTCTCTCGCTGGGGGAGCATCCCTCTCCCTTCTCATTAATCCTTTCACATATTTTTCCTCATATATGCATCATATCCCCAAGGCTCTCTTGATGTAAGGGGGAATCCATGCTAGGATTGATTTGTTTCTGGATTAGTTCATTTCCATACCTGACATCGTCTTGTCTTATCTAGCTTATCTCATCTGATCTTGTTGGCCAATATATCCTTCATCTTATTCTCCTACGACCACCTTTATGGCCATATCTATTTTTCCCTTGGGAGCACCATGGATTTATCTAAATTCCACCATTATGGCCATATAAAATACCACTTTAGTAACCATTACTTACGTGTTTTCATATATTTTATGATATTTATACAACTTATCTTAACCAACCTAAACCCAAATTTGTCTTGGTAAAATATCCTTCATCCCCCTTTTTCTCTTTGGGTTTATCAAACTAGCATCTACACTTCCATGGGAGCTACTCCCTTTTCTCTCGTGTATGACTCTAAATTCATCCTTGCTCTCAAAGTTCAAATTCCATCCTTGCGTGTGTCTCTTTGTGACTTCATCTCTGATGAATATTATCTTCAGGAATGTCTAGCACAACTTGAATTGTTATATGAATGCCGCCTCTTCACTCTTGAACACCATCATGTTTATATAGAGCACATACAAATTTCTTAGAATAAGTACCTCAATGAGCATGACTTTAATGTTGGTGACCTAGTCCTTAAATAGAATCAAAACATTACTACTCTAGAAAGGATCCAACGTGGAAAGTTCACCCCTAACTGGATTAGACCATACATTATCACACATAATTATGGGTTGGGAGGCTATCATTTCACCTCCCTTGATGGTAAACTGGAAGTGGAACCTCTTAATTCTTTACACTTGAGACCATTCTATGTTATAACATTACCAGTGAGCTCTTAGTCATATCTTTAGATCATCCTTCCATCATTATCCTCTTCCATCTATCATTATAATGATTTGGAATTATGTGGTCTATCGTCACTTTCCTTGACATGGCCGTAAATATGGGCACCACGGTTCTTCCCATAACATTTTCCTTATGGATAGGTTCTCCCTTATTGGTGAGAATTGTGTGATCATTACATCTATCACCCCCTTGTTTACCTATTGAAACCATGTAAAGGGCTCACAGGTGTCTCTTATACATTCAATGTTCCCTCCTAAGTGGTCTACTTAGCTATTCCCAGCTCTTCCCCCTGTTAAAATAAAAAATTATGGATGCTCTAATCAAAAATCAAAGCTATCAAAAACATATTAATCACTTGAAGGACAATTTTTCATTAAAAAAAGAGAGACGAAATAAAATAGAATCAAATTAATATATCAATCCCTCGAAGGATGACTATCATATATATAATTCTTGTCATCTATATCATATATGTATAAATTAGAACATACCCTTGAAGGATGACTACTCTTTTGTATTATGGCATCGAAGGCTTCCTGCATTGAGTGACCTTCCATTTTATTAGCATCCTAAGAAAGCTTCCCTTATTGATTGGCTTTCTTCTAGTAAACTTCCCACATTGATCATTTTGATCTTTCCCCTTCCCAGAGATGGGGCATATATTTAGCAAACACCACTCATGGAGAACCCTCTTCCCATGTACAAGTTACATCAAAAATCCCTTTGTTGTGTCAAAATTAGGTTTATGTGTTCTTTCCATACTTTTCTCTAATGATCTTTGCATAACTAACTATTGATGGTTATATGCTACCATCTATTTTGGTCGCATGTGCCTTACTTGACCTAGATCCTCCTCCTTTTTACCTTTAATGTGATTAGAGGCATCTTTTCCTATCACACTCCTTGATATGATGTAGTATTATTTGTACCCATGGGTCGTCATTGTGAAGTTGTGTTTTATCCTAAACCTTATTTTCACATCTATCTTTTATCCCTCCTTTAATACAAATAAATCTACTCTTATCTTATCTCTCTTTATTTATGAGAACATCCTTCTTTATCTACAATGATTATCACAACCACATCTTTCACATCTACTTACTTATTCTTACCTATTATCTTTTTAATAATCACTCATCAAATATATTTTCAAATTACCCTGTTCTTAACATCACATACTATCCATGCATATACATTCATCGTCATCAATACAAAACATATTATCATCATCATTTACATACAATATCATTATCTATGTGTATCATCTATTGTATATTACAAACCAACCATCTAATCATACATTTCTTTCACCATCATCATCAAATATAAATTAAATCAAGCATTAAACATCATCATCACATCTAATCCAATCTATGTCATCATAACAACGTCATCAAGTCTCACACAACATATATACAACCATCATCATCACATCACATCACATAATAGACACATAATTGAGTATAAATCAAGTAAAAATAACACACACACACAAAGCTATATATATATATCATCAAAATGAAGTGTATCAATACATCATCGAACCCTAAGGGTTATCTCTAAAAGAAGAGATATCAGTAAAACCAGTGAAGTTCACATCAGAGAGTCTTAAATCTTGCCCCTATGAGGTAAATGCCTCTATCTATTTATTATCCTTATCACATCCACCCTAGCCCTCTCCTCGATGTGATTGAACCACACTCATTATGCTCCCAAATGGCCCAGCTCTAGCTTCCGCTCACCTCTGTAGATGATCCCAATATAGTAGTGTCTTCGGCACCTTCTCAATCATGATCCCCTTATAATACTTTTCCCCTGCTGCTAAGGCTCTGTATCTATCTATCAAAATCATACCAAGAGGTGTCATCTGTCCTCCTCCCTACGATGTTTCTTGTCTACCACCCATAACCTTGACAGCTAGTATAGTAACAAGATCTCCAAAAAAACCTTATAACCCTCCCTATGTTGGGGGTACTAGTCCATGTCTTGTGTAAATGCATCCCTTTACTAGATTGCAATGTCTCTCTCAAATATCATTTGGTATATCTTTGCACGCAATCATGCCACCTCTATGGGCTCTCCTTCATTCCCATCTTTGCCACCTCTTGGAGCTACCCCTACCTCAACCTCCATCGCCTCCCCCTCCTCATCTCCCCTCTCACCAGCAACCTGAGCTGCCCAAGTTACACTCATCCAATCACCAAATCCCACTTCAACTCCTACGTCATTATCATCATCCCAAGGCATTGATGCCTCCTCTAACGGATCTACCATGTCAAGATACAACAACTCTCTGTATGGATCCTCCCTCCTATACAAAATAAGATCCCTATGGACCATTTAGACGACTCTAAAATGTCATTGCACTTGGTCAAACTAAAATCATCTCCAATCATCTCTCTTTCACCCACCTCATCCACCTCATACTAGCCAAATTTGCATCTGCCCCAGGACATGCATGAAAATATTGGTATTTCCATCATTTGATCTGATCTATATCCAAATCTACAAGTCGATCCACATACCATTCCACTCCTCTCTCCCCTGTCTCTAAAACCGTGATCAGCCCTCCATCTCAAATATCCTACTGTTAGCTCTATATGGTCTCTAGTTACCCATGGAATCCCTGACGACTGAATCACTATAATGTGCTCGTAAGCCTAGTAGTGAAGCAAGAAGCCTACATGTAATCCTAATCTCCTACATGCCCTGTACATCGATATATCATGGTATACTTGAGCTAACAAGGTAGTCCTGAAAGAAAATATTGATTGGTGCTTCACTATATCTACAACCACACCAGCTAGTTCCCAAGGAAACTTGGCTCCTCCTTAGTTAGGAAATTCATAACAATATATAGTCATCATAACCAAGCATATCAAATGGTTGCGAGGTATGCATGCCTCGTACCTCATCTCATATGAGAACACCACTGAAGAAAATATAATATGAGGTGCATCGTCTCCAAATAACCATCTCAATACTGCCAACCTGTTGTCACCTATAATGGGAACTATCTTCTCCTCCTGAATTGGAAATTGAAGGATGTGATACACATCCTCCAGGGTGATAGCCATCTCCCCTATCCTGAACAAAAATGTAGCTATCTGTCAATCCCACCTATCTACCAATGCGATCATCAAGCCTACATCCTATGGGATCCTCTGATAATGCATGAATCCATATAATCCCACTGTGGATAAATGATCCCACTAGGCATCTATCACATCCCCTCTGATCTTATCATATAGAGTTAGCACTTGGTCTCTCAAGTACAATGTATCCTTGGCTTGAAATCACTAATAAAACACACATACATCAGATACTCAATCCAAATCCATTCAAAATTCATTAAATATTCATCTAAAATCCACTTTAATCATAAAAAATCCAATCTAACCCTATTCAACGCCGACCTAGGTCAAGTCGACATGTTTAGGGGTCGATCGAAATGCCTAAGGGCACAGTCGACAACCACCTGTCTAGGTCACCGCCAACTGCCCCTGACATCATCCACTTTTTATTTTAAAAAATATCAAAAAAATAAGTAAAACATTAAATTAACCCAAAAAAAAGTTTGGGCTTTATTACTCACCATCTTCCACACCCTCTGGTGTTTCCACATTGCTCCTGCGGCCTCCATTTCATAATTTTATTTTTAATCATTTTGATCTCTCTCATCAATTTCACGCATGAAATCAGCATTGTCGGCTGACTTTTGGGCTTATATAGCTTCCGAAACCTAGTTTTCATCGACCCTCTTGGGTCATCGTCAATCAGCCTTAGTCATCATCAACTTGTTTTTAGCATCCCTTTTTTTGGCTTTCACTTTCCCTTGTGTGACCTCTTCTAGAATATTCTCTCAAAGTCAACTTTTGTGGCCATCTTTATTCTCCCTTTAGGGAATTTTATTTCAATATTTTAAATCATCTGCTTATCACCTCGAATTCCACATTTGTGCCCATATTTATTTTTCCTCCAAGAATTTAATTCAACATTCACTCTATCCATTTCTACCCTCAAAGTACACCTTTGTGGCCATATTTACTCCCTCTTTGGGAATTTTATTTTCCAATTATATCCAATCTACGCATGAAGTCCACCTATGTGGTCATACTTACTCCCCCTTGGGGCATATTATTTCACCACCATTTTTCACTTTACCCTCTGGGCCATTATTTGTGTCCCATGCTGGAGAACCATTATTTTCATAATTTTCCCTTGCAGACGCATACACTTTTTGCTCGATTCCTTGTGTATAATTTTTTTTGCATAATTTTCACATTTAGTTATGCATGGTTTGATTTTTTCCTATGAATCATTGGTCATCTCGGCTCACATCCATTTGAGAGGTTTCCCATTGCATTCTCTCCACTTTGTAGTGATTTTTGCACACTCACTGGCCTATAGAGAATTTCCATTGTCTCCATCGAGACCGCCCTGTGTCCCCTACCCACATGATATCATAGTCACCTCCATAGTTTTTATTGTTATTACAATCCTTTTTTATTGGGGCATATTGACTTATCCTTTTACCCATTTTTCTTCCCCCACCACCCTTCATCATCTCCCTTTTTCAAATGTGTCATTGATACCCCTTGGTGTTATTGATCCCCCATTTGAGGTGGATTTCATCATTAACCTTTCGTCAATCCTCATCATACTCTTTGTCTCTTCTCATTTTTTCCTCATGGCTTGCTAGTGCAAACCACTCGACAAAAAGGAGAAAATGTAGACACCCAAAATTGGTATCTTTACCCTTATCTTCCCGCGTGTATATATTTCACCATGGTCCTAACTAGACCCCATTTATTTAATTCATCACCCTTCATTTAATTAAATACCCACTTATTACCTCATTACCTTTAGTTTTTATTAATAAACATTAATTAATTAGTCAGTGACCATTATCTATTATGCCCTAATGGACTTTCCTTTTAGGATGCTTTTATCCCAAATCTACATCCCTATGATTTTCCTAGATTTTATCCTACCTATCTTTATCCCCTAACTACCCATGATACATCCCTAACCAACCTCCTCCCACCTACAAGCTTTAAAGCACTTTTCCCATCCTTAAAAACCCAAAATCATGACTAAAACACAAAATCAACCCCGTTAGGGAAAGTTTCCCTGAAATTGGCGGTGAGCCAGCCCAGTCGTTGTCAACCCTATAAGACTAAGTTCATCCCTTTAAAAAAAGAGACATAAAAACACACAAGCGCAAAAAACACTTGATTTTCTTGCATTCTTTGAATCCATCTTTGAACCAGAACATCCCTACAACTATGCTAACCTTCTTACAGTCCTCATAAAATTATTTTGATCAATTGCTCGACTTTGGGAGGTTTACATTACTTTCTTGTGTTATCTTATGTTATTGTTATCACTATCTTGCTAGAGATAACATTTTGTAGGACCATATCATCTTCAACAACACTCAGAGCTCCATTATCGGAATTCTCTTATAGTTTCCTTACTTGCAGGTCATCCATTCCATCCATTTGTCTTTAGCCTTATTCTACTTTGTTGTAGTCACTGTCGTTTAGCCCAGGTCGTCATCAACCTAGTCTTCTGTCACTGTAATTTTATGTCCCTAGATCCTTTCTTTGTCTGTGTTTTGACTCTTCCATCCTCCTCAAACTCCACAGCCACCATCCTACTTCTCTATCATACTAAAACTATCTTGTTTGCACCCCATTCATCTTCACCACACTTTATTCGTTGTCTACCTGGGTTCTATCTATTAACCAACCCATCTAAGTCTCTATTTTTTACCTCAGATTCCTCTGCAGGTCACTTCTAGCATCTACACGCTTCTTTTGCATCCATTTTGCATTTATATCTGTATAATTCTCTTGTTTTCTAGCTTCATCCACTCAGGTTTCCGTCACCCTTCCTTTGTGTAGTCTGAGTCACCATTGACCCTACCAGGTAAAATTATTTCAAGTTTAGTTTAGATCATATATGTATGTGCCTTACATTTATGAATTTTCATTTTCTATGTGCCTCAGATTCTGCATATTTTCCTCTTTATTATCATTTCTTTTATCCTATTTTATAAAAACAGGGTTATTGACATCCGCCAAGGAAATTAACATAGCTTATATCTATGATGACTTCTATTTGGAAGGTGCAAACATTGACATGTGATTCATGTCTTAATAAGGTGTAATCTTATGATCTATGAAATCATGTTTACAGTAGGTAATATGTCATCTGCGGAAATAGGTACAATTAAACCATGTTTATGCTTAATATAAAATGAAGTTATTCATATTTTATTTTTATGCAGAATAATTCACTACTTGGGAATGAAAAATTGAGTTTCAGTTTCATAATTCGTGGAGATTCAAAATGGCATTACCTTGGATAAATTTCATTGATCCAAGGTATGCTTCTAACTTATAAACCTTGAGGTCATAATGACCAATCCAGACAGATGAAAGGCTCCTAGATTTTGAATTTATGAAGGTCATTAATGATATGATCTCCATGGTTCTTTGCTTCGTAATTGGATTTGTGTATTAATCTATTCCTTCTTTTTGTTAAAGTGAGATGTAATTTTTGCTATGAACATGGAACCTAATTACACTATGTTCCTTAAAATAGGAACTTTATACTAAAAGTGTAACATAACCTAAGTTACTAAGTTCTTTTGTTAATATGGGATGTTAAAGGGGACCTAAGACTAAATACTTAGAACTTAGGACCTATGTTAGTTCCTAAACTAATGTCGAACCTAACCTAATTTTTATCTGACCTAAAAGGGGCCTATAGGATGACCTAGGGAGGGTAAGTTCGGTGGCATCAACTCCTAGAAATTTATGAGGAAGTTAATGTGGTCTTATCTCTTTTGATCTGCCAAATTTGGTGAAGACATGAGGAAAGTTGGGGGAATGAGCTGACATCTCCACCAATTTTTAGCTGCATGCAATTTTGAACTTAGCCATTAATAGAAATAGAGGTGGCAGTGGCGAGAGAAATGGAAGGACTGACAGTCCTATTTTTCATTTAATATTTTTGAAATTGGAAAAAAAAACCGTCTAGGAAGAAGAAAGAGGAGTTTTGTTTTGTTTTTTTCATTTGGTCTTCGAGCTTGAGCTTTGCATGTGGTTTTTGTGCTTCAATTCAAATTCTTGCATGAATACTCTTGTCTTGCATGGCGTTTAAATGAGGAAGTTAGCACTGTAAAAAATATAAGCAAGAGAAGAAGAATTTTTTTAGAGTTTTTGGCGTTTTGAGGGAAAGAATTGAAGCTATTATTGGAGATTTTCTACGAAACAGAGAAGACCGGTGCTCTATCAGGCATGATAGGCCCTATCCATTAAGTCTTATGCTTTTACTTAAATGTTCATAAAAATAACTCTAATCTTAAGGAAATATTTTGGTTTTGTTTTTGTGATTGAAATTATTTTTCTTCAAGGTATTGTGTTGCTTTCTTGGATGCATTATAGATTTTGGTTTGATAGTGGAAAGTGTGTTTTGGGAGTATTGTTTCCATACTTCTGAGTAAATTATATTTTTCTTTAATCTTTTAGTAGAGGCTTGAAACAAAGCCGAGATCTATTAGGTGATCTTAGTTAAAATTTTATCTTGCCATGTATGTATCTTGGTTTTCTTAATTCTAAGGATCTTGTTCAAAATGTTCTGTATAATCTCCATTGGAAGACTACAGATAGGGAACTTTTTGGATATCTTGACTGTTGCTTAAGATCTGTTTGTTCTTTAGTTTTCATTTGTTATCCTTGTTGAAGTAGACTTTGAAGAACACTGTTGTTCCTAGCTAAGGGAAAACTTAAGCTAAGAGTTGTATGTTTTGAACATTGGTTTTGCTATCTAGAAATTATCAGAATTGACTTGCATGTCTTCTTTCTTATGTTGTTTAAGGATATTTTAAAGGAACCCTTGTGTAGATGATATGCCATTGAACTTGAGGTATAGTCTGTTTTATGAATGAGTCTGATGGATGATATTTCTAGTGGAAACATTATTCCTTTTTAAACTTACCATGAAACTGTAAGTTGTTTAAGGAAAACCCACTTCGTGTTTTTGTATGAAATCCCATTTTGGGTATCAATTGTTGTAATATCTCTTTCGTCGAAGGTGTTCAGGTTTTCATATCTGTTAAGGTAATTTTTCCTTGTTGAAAATTTCTCAAGTTATCTTAAACCACACAAGATTTTGAGCTAAGTAACAGATCTTTTTGGGTTTGAGTTAATGTTTTGGATCATTGTTAAATGAATCTATTTTTGAGGAATGCACGTATGCTTACATGCCTTCTTATAAATGGTTGAATTTATAGGTGGTTTGTTTTAGTTTTGACCTGTAGTTATATTGTTTACTTTCCTCCCTTCATTAGGATTTTTGGAAGTGAATCAATTCTTAATCCTTTTTAAGGAACTGTGTTTTGAACTAGTCTTTCTTTTTTAGATGAAAGGAAAAGTTTGGATGTTTTTTTTACATTTTCCTTTTTCTAATTATTTTGTACTCATCCAATTCAGAGTTGGGTAAACCTCTATTTTAGATATTGATTGGTCGCATGTGAGCTATTCTTCACTGTTCAACACCTAATGTGTGAATTTCATACAAAAATCGGTTATGTGTATTTTGTTAATATTTCATGTGAAATTTTACTCTTCTTTTTAATAGTTTGGATAGATGAGGAGACTGCAATCTCTCTCATACACTCTTCAATCTTACGATGGAGATTTTGTTCTCTTAGGTATCGTTGTTGTTCCTTATCCAATTTTATTTAGTTTATATCACATCTTGACTATGTGATCATATTTAGTGTATTAATGTCCTTAGGGAAACAAAACTGAAGTTTATGATATGCTTAGAAGGAGTATCGGGCCTTGTATAAGTTCTGAACTTAAACCAATCTACTCCTTTCTGGAATACTAATGAATGTGTATCTGGTATGAGGTATGAATGTTAATTTGTTTTTGTGATAGAATCAACCTTATAATTTTGATAAGGTCTTAATGATGCTATCTTTGACTTCTAACTTGAATTGGATGATAATCTGAACCTAGGAGTTTTAGGATGCTTCAATAGGGGTTACTTTAATGTTTTATGATGATTTAGTTACCCTTACTTGTCCATAAGATCTTATTTATGATTAATGTCATCTTAGACTTAGTATGAATCTGAGTAAGTGGGACAATTAGATGGAAGGCTATATTCATTATTACACAAATAGTGGAGTTAAAACTAAAAGATAATCTTATGTATCTTATATTCTTCTTGTTAAATAGATTTAGCTAATTGAAGAAACTTAAATTGGTTACAGGAAAGTGAAAGTAAGGTTTAGATGAAATGATAATTCTTATTTAACTATATTATTTAAATTTTTTATGATGAAAGGGGTTTTGTGAGGGAAAGTTAAGGTTGATAGGTTGATTGACCAAACCTTACTTTTGTTGTAAAACTTTAAAGTCTCTCTCTATCTTCTTCTTGGATTGTATTCTTTTTTGGTTAAGTCTTTCTATATTTCGGTTGTATTTTATGGATTGTTTCATGAACAACATAGTTCTTTTTATGAAATAGTTAGTTTAAAGCATGTCATTTTAATGATATAGTGCTTATCATGCCCAGTTCAATGAATTGACCAATGCTAACAATTTTGCAGATGGA
Source organism: Taxus chinensis (assembly GCA_019776745.2). Classification (NCBI taxonomy): domain Eukaryota; kingdom Viridiplantae; phylum Streptophyta; class Pinopsida; order Cupressales; family Taxaceae; genus Taxus; species Taxus chinensis. The sequence continues at coordinate 6,969,270 of CM034146.1, read as the reverse complement.
ATTGGTAAAAGATGAAAGAAGAAAGACAAATAGAAAGTTACATTTGTTTTATTAAAGGGATTGTATCTTTATTATGATGAAATGTGGATTCATTATTTGAGTTGCACTTATTGGAAATGAAATTTTTAATAAGAATTGGTTAGGTACTGATGTTTTGAGATTTTGAGATATCTAAAATGTTTTGGACTTAGTGAATGTATCACTCCTCCTTGATGAATAAAAGATATGATGATTCTAAATATTACTTGTTGTAATACCTTCTTGGCATGAATTGGGCTGAATTGATATGTACTACCCTAATGAAAGAGGGTATTTAATAAACTTAAATAGTATGGAATGTTTGGGGTAGGAATATGTGTTGTTATATGTATTATTTTCTCTAGTAGTGATGCAACTTATTAAGTTGACATTCTTAAGCAAATGCTCAACCATTACAAAAGGACTGTAATTGAATTACATGGATGTATGTGTATTAAACCATGATTATAACTTACAATGTGTTATTTGATTATAAATGTACATTAGCCCTTAATATGGGGAAAGAAATATACTTTCCATAAAATAAATCATGGACATAACTTAAGATCTTGTTAAAAGACTCATTATTAATGTAAGTAAATAAATGAAGGTGTTCTTCCTTAAGTAGACTTCCATAGTCAAAGTTAGGAATTCTTGGAAGGGAAGTAAAAAGGGAATTTATACTTCATTTCCATGAATTCTAAAATAAAAGGTTTACTTGGAACTTATTTAAGCTAGGGCTGAAATAAGTAAGAAATAAATTAACACTTTCATAAATGCAAAATCTATTATGTAAAAAATATGATTCAGGTTGTTGTGGTATAATAAACATAACATGTAATTAATTGGTTAGGAAGTAGATTTTATCGGCACACCTACCTCAAATGCAGCTTCAATTTATAACCCTTTAGGTTAAAGAACCTAGTTCAATTAGTAAGGTTGTTGTAATTAATCTGTAATGAAGTGATTAATAAGATATTAACTTTCAATCTAAGGTATGTTCATCCAGATGAGGATACTCAGTTGGATGTTGACACACTCCAACTGTAGCGTAGTACCTTCGTAATGACAAAAGTCATTACGAGGATATTATGTTGCAGTTGACATGTCTCAATACCTCACATATTTTGTTTAACTAGACTAACATAGATTCATGATTGGATCATGGTTCTGCCCTATTAAGAGATAAGGACATGATCTAGGGGTCAACACACATTGAATTAGGTAACTAGACACACCCAATCGACGTAGGTCGATTGAGTATGTATATGTGCCCTTAGTAACCACAGGTAGTCTTCCACACTAGGGCATGTTGTTAACCTTGTCTAGGGTTAAAATTTGAATCAAGTGGGACTGCCAAAAGTCGATGAAGACTACTCTAAATAACAGATCAAGTGTGGTGAAGGACTTATTTCATTTAACGAGTATGTTTTTTAGAAATGTAAACATGATAACATGTTTAAAATCTTTGGCCAAAGTATCGCAAGCTACTGGTTGCATTTTCCTATGTCACCTAGTTTAAGAAATGGGATTTCATATTAGTATCGGTAACATATACTCAGATAGGATCTTAAGAAGAACACTTGGGTACCCCTAATAGGGTAAAGGAACCAAGTATACTTTTTATACACATTATTGAATAACATGAGAGATCGGTTTTATACTGAGTCATAAAATGAGAGATCGGTGTTTCACCGAGTCATTACAGCTGCATATGGTATTTTGTTATGAGATAGCTTGGCATTGGAATTTGTGTTATAAATTATGATTTAGAGAACATTATGTAAAATAAATCCTTATCTTTAAAGTCTTAAAATGGGAATGTTACATTATTATTATTGCTTCTATCTTATTTTATCTAAACATGGTTGTTTGCATCTTCCAAGGAAGTTAACACTTCTTGGAGCCGAATTTATCAGGAAACCCCCCATTTATCATCTAATCCATTTCCCTCTTAGTGTCCTTGTTTTACAGTTCATCAACTTGTAGCAGCAAGGATCAATTATAATTGTTCCCATTCATCCTTACTACACATTTGAGGTACCATGAAACCTCCATTTTCTGATTTTTTAGATTTATTTAGTAGCTAACATCATTAATTTGAAACAAACGAGAAAACTATAACAAAAAATGGATCATAATTTAAGAATGAAAAGGTACATGAGTTGTGCAAAAGGTTTAAAATATCTCATCACACTACCTCTCTTTATTAGCCTCAAGCCAATTGTCAAGATGAGGCCACAAACAAAATGGTGCAATATATTTTCCTCAAAATAGTTAAGGAGAACAAGAGGGATTGACATATAAAGTTTTTCCCACCCTTATGGGCATATAGTACCTCTATCTGTACATTGACAAGGGAAACTCCATTCTTCCTAGTTTTTATTTCAAAAGCTTATCTACCTTTAGAGGTGGAACTCCCTAGTCTTCATGTGTCTTTACAGGGCATATTAGACGAAGATGAATATAGAAATGCATGTTTAAAGAACTTATAAAACCTAGATGATAAAATGCTCAAGGATAAGAAACATCACCAATTTTACGTGGACAAGATGTTTCGATAGTATAACAAGAAATTATACAAATTCCCAATCCAAGTTAGTAACCTTATGCTAAGTTTCAATAGTCATATAGACAATAAAATTAGTGAATGTCATAAATTTGAACTGAAATGGATAGGCCATTATCAAGTAACTAAAGATTTCAATAATAACGCCTACAATTTTTACATTTGGGAAGGTAAGGATTTTTGTGAATCTATCAACTCACTTCACCCAAAAAAATCATATCTACATGTATAGTATCTCCACATTATCCTTGTTTCATTTTCGCACTTCACTTCATTTGCATTATCACAATGTTTAGATGGTACTATGAGTTTTATCATTTTATAATAATCTTATATTTTCATACATTGGTAGATGTCTTAATCTTAATATCCTCATGATTTCATCATACTCTTCAACTATATAATCCACTTCATTTGTTTCAATTATAAAATGGAATTTGATATTTATTCTATTAGATCTTGTGTACCTAAATCCTTTGTGGTTTTTCCCACTTCAAATGTTTTCACTTAAAATATTAGCTAGAATTTTTTATGGAGAATCCTCCCTCCAAATAGTGTTCTCCTTGACAAAAATCTCTAAACTCTTCTCCCAGACCCTATGTTCTCCCATATCATTATTAGATGATGAGACCTCACATATTAATAACCATGTGGGGCTAAGATTTGGCGGAAAAATTTCCTTCCCAACACGCAAAATACAAAAGTAAGATGAAATAAATCATATATATACATATTACAAATACTACACTTCTCGTCCTCCCTAGTCTTCGGTGACGATCTCACATTTCACACTGGTAGTGTGAGGATGGGAAAGGATAAATTCCCCCTTACCTACTTACAGTTTACTTTTGGTGATGAGCCCTTGATTCTTACTAGTAACATGGGGCAAGACATATGGGTCATTAAAAAAAAAAGAAAAAAGTGAGTCTTGAGATAATATTAAACAAGGTACTTAAATACATAGAATTCCAAGGAGATAAATTAGAAGCCCATGTTAGGAGAGAGACATATTTCCTAAAAACTAGATCTTTCCAATCGGTGAGCCAAGACTTATAAAGTGTAAAACTATCTTAGATTTGGTTAGATTAATTTAACTGGGGATGATTTATAATGTCTCAAGTGAATCACTATTAAGTCTCATTTTTTTTATATTTCATCATTTTTCATGCATGCATCATTCAATCATGTATCTCATGTCCTTTTTGGATCTCAATGTTGAGACCCCACATATTACTAGTTGTAAGGGGTTAAGAACGGAGTAAGATAACTCATCACTACATCATCTGTAACATATTCTACATGATGGAATGGAGTGTTTAAAATTATTTGAAAACTTAGTTTTCTAAGTACAATAAAAAACAAGTGTTTTTTCCTATCTCATTTTTTTATCACATTGTATTAGCATCCATAACATCTACCTAAAAATCATAAAAACATCCAACATTCCTAGCTTTTCAAAGTGAAAAAATGAAGTAGAGCATGTAGAAATAAATTAACAAGGGATGTCGAGCCAAAAATTAGTTCTAATATATACGTAAAAGTTATAATATAAAACCATCACACTAAAGAAAAAAAAAATCAAAACACTAAGCCATGAAAAAAAATCTTTAAGAAAGTGATATACACACAAAAATGTGACTAAAAAATAAAGGTCCTCCACCTATCTGTCCCTTTGAGACCCTTGCAAATTAGTAGATCAAGGACTCCTATTACCAATCCTATGTCATGGCCTATTATGTCCTACGTGGGAAACTTCATGCATCGAGTGATGAGATTTTCCATGGGAGTGTCTATGTGAAGCTATGGTACCAGTAGCCCCATTATGATTAGGATGTCATCCTATAAGCATATAACAATAATAAACAACCTATTGCATCAACAATACATTCTTGGTCCTCTTCTGAGAAATATCATCCACTATATGCCACAGCAGTGAAAATACGTTAGTATGGAAACCATCGTGGTATAGGAGTCTTGGATCCACTGTCAAAGTATCTATGATAGACTAGAAGCAAGGGTGAACATATCAAGATTTATCCACATGATGAGATATCTCCACTCTGCAGTAGTGGTTTTAAAACACACACACGCATCAACAAATTAAAAAATCGTTAACATATAAATAAGTAACTCTAATCTAAAAATTGAGGGAAGGGTAATTTAAATTACTCACTCGGATCCCCCTCAACCCAATTGGGATATATGGCCTTCTCCTTAACCTTTGCCTCCTTCTCCTCCTCAACCTTTATGGCCTCCTCCTCACCACTCCTTACCCAATCAGGTTTTTTCTCTTCCTATGTCATAAAACTTATCTCAACATCCTACTCCTCCCCACCCTTAATATCTGATATAAAGAAACCATCACAGTTTCATCCACTCAACAAGTTCAGTAAGATAATACTAGAAATTTTTCATTACAACTGTACGTAAGATGATCAACACTAGTCTAGATGCTTAAAAATTTCAGCATTAACTGATATCATTATAAATAGCTTATTACACCTCTTGTCCAACTTCTATCAATAATTCAAAATGAGAAAATTAGTCCTCTTAAGCTGGTCAAGTCATACCTCTTCATGAAGAATTCTTAACACTCTCCAATCCTCAAGTTACTCTTGATCTCAAGTAATAATTCTTTCTTAAAATTTATAATCTTACCTCCGAAGGATTCTCACATTTGACTCCCCTGTTTCATACCTCAACCACAGTTAGCTTGTTCAAAATATTGATTCAAACAACCAAAAGGTCACCAAACTACTTCATCTTAGTAAACTTCCCTCTTACACCCTCTTTGTTTATTCTTGCCTCATTGATATAACCCCTTGCAAGCACCATCAATTTCTTCTTGATTATTCATATACACTCACATAAAAGATAGAAAAAACAAAGAAATGCATTCCACAATAAAACCTTCATATTATTCTTACTTCATAAAACTGCCTTATAAACCCCTTAAGATAAGGTTATTGCTACTACTATGAAAATACAATTCCAGGGCTATCTAGAGAATTCTAAAATCTTCTTCATTTTACCTTTGAATATAATAACATGTTCCCAAAATTTCATATTTCAAATTCCCATACAGCTCCCATCACTTCACTTCATGTGATTTTGCACTTAAACCCTCAAGTAGGTCTTCCTAGGCACACTATCAAGCTTATCTTGGTTTTCTGAATTATTTAATGCAAAAAGAAGTTTTTAGATACCCTTTAAGGGCTTATAAATGTGTATAAAATTTCACATGCCAACTTCTAGTACTGCTCATGCTTCCTTTGGTAACTCACCTTGTTAAACTAGCCCTTGATTGTGATCAAATAATTAGGTTGAGACTGTAAAAAAAAGAGATTTGAATGCTTAGTTTTTCAAAATTCCTTTATATTCTCTTAGTACCCTTTCGTGGCTAACTATATTGAAAACTTCAAGGCAAATGAGGGTGGTTAGATGCATCAAAAACAAAACCCTAGCATTGTCATCTTTAACCCTTCTTGGGATCCCAAAACTCTTCAAGTGGTTATAAAATCTCCAAAACTTAATCTCCAAGCCTAAAACTTAGACCCTAGGACTCTATTTATGTGTGCAACAAGAAGATCTTACCAGTGGCCAAGGAGAAGAAGTTCACAAGTGCCAACTAAGCTTTTATTTCCTGATACAATCTGTGCATGCACAGTTTAGACAAGATTTTGACTCATTTTATCTCCAGCACCCAAGTTTTCTCATAATAACTCACATTCTCAACAATAACTAGCCTTGCAGTGATAGTATTAATGAAACTCATGAATTTATCCTCTTTTTATTTCAAATCTCTTCACACACTCATGTCTCTCGGTTTTTACTCATTATTTACAATCTTTTGTTGCTTTATACAAGACTAAAACAAAATAATTTACACCAACCACCTGGGATCATTCAAGATGACTTCAAAACTATAAAAAGGTAGAAATCCACTTAAAAAAATCAATTTCTCACCTTTATGTCAAAACAATTTTTTTTATCATGCAAGACTATGCAAGGATTTCAATGCATTATCCTATTTCCTTGATTCATTCTTGTATTTTTCACATTTTACAATGATGCACATAGGTAAGTCTCCATTATCTTCACTAAAGAGTAATATACCAATTATTTTTCCATTCATGCACATTCAAGAGCCAATCTTACTATCTCTTTTCTTTCCAAATCTTTTTTCACACCTTATACTCTTTGTTTCCATACAAACACCTACAAATCCTCAATGAATACAAGAACAATAAACTTCAGGAGAAAGGATGCTTACTTTGGACAAATATTGAATACAATCAAACCCTCATTTCATGTACTATGACAGTATGCATTGAAATACTGTATTTTAACACTTTAAAACCCCTTAGTCTTCTTTCCAAGATCCAATACTGAGTAGAAGCTTTCACCGCACTTCCTTCATACTTTTGACATTGAGGAAAACAAGATTCAATTCTTACAAATGATCAAAATACTCCTTTTATTTCTAAGTTCAAACCTTAGGTCTAAGACTTTCTTGAGAGCTTATTTCTTACTTAAAATTTCATTCTCTTTGCCTTACCCATTTTATCAAGGATCCTAAACTTTCAGGATTCTTTTTCACAATGTCCTCCACTCTTTCCAACTACAATAAACCCCCTTAGCTCACAAACTTGATTTCAAACCATCAATAAATTGCTTCATTTCTCTAGCAAACCCTTATTTACCAGTTTCATTATCACAGTCATGTAACAAACAAGTTAAATTCTTAATAATATGACTTGTGCAAGAAAATATTCATTATTTTGTGAATAATTCATTGTGGCACAAATACAAACATCACAGATAACTCAATCATTCATAAGAAACAACTCAAAATATGCATGTTAAGGAGAATTTAAGAAGGTAAATTTGGTTCTTTATTCTATGTCATCAAAATTATAGACACCATATGACTTCTTGTCCCTATCCCATGTATTCTCTCACCAAAAGCCTCCTTTATTATCCATAACTAACTCTTTCATTCAAGCTTTTTCTTATATGTGCTCTAACTTCCAAGAATTTGTCTTCGCTTACCCTAACCTAACTAGAGTAGGGTCTAAATATGACTCCTATAAGCCTTCGCAAGTTGTATACACTTCTCATTTCATCTCATAATGTCCTAAATGACCTATTACAACATGTTATCTCATTATTTTAAATATTACACCTTCACTCTTTAAACTCCTAAATTCAAATTTCAAATGCTCCTTTTTTGGAGGGAAACTTAGAATAACCCACCTAGCATAAGAAAAGGGTCATGAAATACCAAGGAGAGATTAGAAACACCCAACTATACCTATAACACCATACTCAATCCCTTTCTTAATACAAAATGACAAAATTGGAGCCTTTATAGTGATGCTCCTGCATCATACTCCCCTAGTAGGAAAAATTTAAACCCCCATGGAGGTTTAAGTCTTCTTTCTCTTCTTCTAATCTCTTTCTTGCTTTCCATATTCTTCATCCTTTCTTTTCTTGTAGGAACCTTCAGCTCTCTCAATCTTTTCCTTGCTTGAATTTTCTTTTCTTGTTATGAATATTATTTATATGTATTCATCTTGCTTCAATTATTCCTCATTTTCCTCATTTCCTTTTTCTTCTTGACTCAACTGCTCTTTTCCTTCATTTCCTTGTCTTTTTCCACCTTCTTTGATCATTCTTTGATTATTACCTGCACAAACACAACTATTAGAAATATTAGTTGTAAAAGGATGAGACAAACTTGTCTCGTTGTGTCCTTCTTTCTTCTTTTCCTTGAAATCTTCATGCCATTTCTGATCATCTTCTTTCATCCATGTTATTCTTGACTGATTTTCTTGATATTTCTCTTTTTTTTTTTTCTCTTGAACCTATAGCGTTCCTTCATCTTCATTAGGATTCCTATTATCCAAGTTTTCCACTAGTTTTCCTTGTATTTCTTCTTCATATTATTGTTTTTTGTTATACTCCCTTGACTGATTCAAGCTTATACCTGTCATAAATAGCTCCTCAAGCCTTTGTATTTCCTCATATAACAATTATTAATTCTCCTCTTCACTTGTTTCTTCAAATTCAGGATTCATTTGATCTTCTTCTTCTTTGAAATCACATTCTAGTTTACAAAAATCAACTTTCAATTCCTTTACCTTCACTTCATCTTCATTTTTCTATCTTCTTCTTCTTGAATTTCATTTACATGGTCTTCCTCAGGGTTCATTTTAAGACCCCCCTCCAAAAAATTAGTTTATAATGAGTGGTGAATCTCCAAAACCGACTTTTGAATCAAAAGTGAATTTGTGAAAAATGTTTCATGGTAAAGGTGATTTGGTAGGGCACAATTTTCTTGGATGAGGTAAAATGATTAGAAACGTTGGAAAAATACATGCATAACATAATTTAACATATAAATATCTTATCGGTGGAAATTTTAGGCGAATTTGGTAGGAGCCGACTGTTGAAAATTAGCCATTTCCAAATTTCAAAAGCCATAATATTCTCGAGTTTACAAAAATTCGCCACTAAAATTTTCCCTGGTCTTCCTCATGTATGTTATCACTCATAAACAACTCATTTTCATCTTCAAATGTCTCATTATTTACTTGCTTAACCAAAACATTCAAATCATCATGTTTACCTTGTTTTTCATTCACTTGCTTCTCTTGCCAAGATCCTATGAGACTTATTTGTTCTTCTTTTCTTTCTTTGACTCTTCATATTTTATTTCTTGTCTCTTTATGTTGATATACCCTTGTAGTTTCAGTCATTTCTCTTGGTTCATAAATTGGCTTGTACCTAGAAACTCTTTCTTCACTCTTTATTTCTTTGTCATCTTCACTTTGTGCTTGTTTCAAACTGAAATATGGTATTTTCCCATCATTTTCTTCTTGTTTTCCATTACATACCATAGCTTCATTAGCCCTTGCCTCATATTTTTTCTCTTGCTTACAAACTACTAACTTTTTAAGCCAATTGGGCATGACATAACCATGCATAAACTCATATTTTGATGATTTATCTTCACATTCCTTTGCATTATCGTGTACATAAAATTTTTCACTAATATATACCTAAAGTAAATCATGATTTTCGTCTTCCCATACCTGATTTTGGACCATCTTTGAGTTCATGTTCTTCTATTTTACCTTCTTTTCATATATCTTCTTGTCCTTGCTCTTTTTCTTGTCTTTTCTCTCTTGAATGTCTTTCATAGCATCATATAACTTTATGTGTTCTTCTCTCTCTTCATTAACATGTTGTAGGACTTCATTCTTTTCCTCATAATATTTTATGACCTTCTCTTTTCTTCCTTCATGTTTATTTGACTCAAAAGGGTCTCTTCTTGGTTTGTCATTTACAATTTTTATCGCCTTCTTCTTGATTTTTGTCACAAAATACTTCAAACCTCTATACACACATGAAAACATAACATTAGACCATAATATAGAGACCAAAATGTCTTAATGAGTGTCTTTTTCTTGGGCACTATCCTCCTTATCCATCCTTCTTTACTAAGTGCTTCATTTTGCACTTCCTTTCTTCTCCATTCTTATTCTTTCAATATGTTCTTCTTAGAGAAGAACATATTTACACAAAAAATAATATATCAACTCTTCATTATATTATTTAAAAAACATTTACAAATATATAGCCAAATTTGTTCCTAAAATTTAGGAAACAACTCACTAACATTACATGAGTTATTTTAACAAATCGCTTAATATAAAAACTATAACAACCTCATAATTCATGTATAACAAATATGAAATGTGAGCACTAAATTAAATATTTCCTAACATTCCCCCCTTAGTGCGAACATGGGGAAAACCTGCCTTTGTACTTGCACCTAATTTCATGATTAGGTGATTTTTATTGTAGGATGATCACAAACCTGTTGTATGGTTTTCAAATAGTTGACCACGAACCAAAAATGGTGGTTTTACAATTGGACTACCACAAACCAAAAATGAAGGTTTTCAAGTGGTTTACCTACAACCACATCATGATGTGCCAAGTACTATTATCAACCCTCATCACATTTCACCAAGGGGAATAACATAGGAAAATATGCTAAATCATGCTTCTCATACACACATATAAATTGTAATGAAATTACTAATATAATTCAAATTATGTGCAGCAATAAAACACCAAACAACACAATATTTCATAATAATGATCTCAATATGCAATTATAATAGCTTCGCCACTTCGAGGGGGCAGCCTCCAAACCATATAATAAGACTTAAATGCTCAAATGATAATGAAATACTACGTACAATCCCCTATATATACTATTAATATGATATGGCCATCACCAAGGCTGACCTATTAAGCATGAGAAAGTATAAATGATATAATAAAATGATATGGTAAGCCTCAAGTTGGCTACTCATATCCTAATACAAGCAATACGTTAAGGGCATAGCATGCCCTTCCCCTTCAAACCAATTTTATCCTCAACGTTGAATAATATTGGATGTTGCTGCAGAAAACCTTCATCCTCCCAGGTTGCATATTCTATGTTTAGATTCTTCCACTTGATCAGATATTCCTTAATTTCTCTGGTTCTCAGCCTCTTAGTACGTGTTTGTAGAATCTTCTCTGGCTCCAAAATGATTCTTCCTTCCTCGTCAAGTTCTGGTGACTCTGTTTGGGCTTCAAATTTCTATCCAATAACCTTCTTCAGACATGAAACATGGAATACTGGGTATATGTGTGAAGATGGAGGCAACTCTAGTTTATAAACAACACTGCCAATTTTTTGTAGAACCTGATAAGGGCCATAATATTTAGGAGCAAGTTTTTTGTCCTTTTTCTGTTGCTTTAGGGACATCTGTTTGTAAGGCTAGAGACGTACAAAAACCCAGTCACCAATTTCAAAATGTCTTTCACTATGGTGTTGATCTGCTTGTTGTTTCATCCTGTTTTGTGCTAATGCTAAATTCTCCTTCAAACTAGCCAAAACATGTTGTTGATGTTGAATGTGTTCCTCAACATCTCCGACCTTAGTTTTCACTCTCAATGAGGAAGTGATAGAAGGTGGATGGTAACCATATAATGCTAAAAATGGGGTCATTTGAGAAGAGGTATGAAAATATGTGTTATACCACCATTTTGCAAGTGGTAGTCATTTAATCCACCTTTCCTGCTTATCTGATACAAAACAACATAGATACCCCTCTAAGAATTTGTTGACCACTTCCATTTACCCATCAGTTTGAGGATGATAAGATGAACTGTGAGCTAGCTGAGTACCCAAACATGAAAATAATTCCTTCCAAAAATTACTTGTGAAAATAAGATCACAATCACTTACAATTATCTTTGGGGTTCCATGTAGCCTTTGAACTATCTCCAAAAAAATAGTTGTGACTGTACTGGCTGCAAATGGATGTGATAGGGCACAAAAATGGGCATATTTTTTGAGCCTATCCACAATCATGGAAATAAAATTCTTACCCTCTGAACAAGGCAATCCAATGAGGAAATCCATGGAGACCTCCTCCCATATCTCGCTAGGAATTGGTAAGGGTTGCAACAGACCTGGTGTCTTAATTGTTTGCCCTTTGTTTTGTCGGCACACTAAACACTCTGATACAAAATTTTGTACATCTCCCTTAAGTCCTTCCCAAAATAATTATCTTTTTATTCTATGATATGTCTTCAAAAACCCAAAGTGTCCTCCAATAGGTGAGGGATGTAGCTCTGCAAAAATATTATGCTTCAACTCATAATCTTTACTCAAGTATAACCTGTCCTTGTACCATAGGGCATTACCTGTCCACTCAAATTTGTTAGATGTCATAGATCCTTGTTTGATATTCTGTATTAGATATTGTGTATCCTTGTCTTGATCCCATTCCAATCTTGCTTCATCCACCCAATCTATCGTCAACATGGACATTCCACATAGTAAGGCATCTGTGGATGTATCCCTTCTGGACAATGCATCAGCTACTACATTTTCTTTACCATTTTTGTATATGATTTCAAAATCATAACCCAAGATTTTTGTTACCCAATTTTGTTGTTCCTCAGATGATAACCTTTTCTCTAAAAAATATTTGAGACTATCATGATCAGTTTTTACCTTAAAGTGTCTACCCATGAGATAGGGCCTCCATTGCTTGACCGCATGAAGAATAGCCATCATTTCTTTCTCATAGACAGGTTTGAGAAGATATTTTCCTTTGAATTGGTGACTCTCAAATGCAATTGGTATTCCTTCTTGCATTAGAACTACTCCCAATCCTAATCCTGAAGCGTCACATTCAACAATGAAGGTTTTTGAGAAGTTGGGAGTATCCAAAACTCGGGTGCTGCAAAAGGCTTCCTTCAGCTGCTCAAAGGATTTAGTGGCTATGTCTGTCCAATGGAAGGAATCCTTCTTTAGCAATGCAGTGAGTGGGGTTGCTATTCTACCATATCCCCACACAAATATTCTGTAGTACCATGTTAGTCCTAGTAACCCACAAAGATTTTTGAGAGTTTTGGGCCTTGGCCATTCCACCATAGCTTTGATCTTCTGAGGATCAACTTTGACGCCTTCATGGGATACAATGTGACCCGAGTAATCTACCTCTTGTACACCAAAATAAAATTTGGATGGCTTTACATAGAGAGTATGTTTCTCCAAAACTTCCAACACTTTATTTACATGTTGTAAGTGTTCTTCCCATTTCTTACTATAAATCAATATGTCATCAAAGAAAACTAATACAAATTTCCTTTAAAATGGCCTAAAAATAGTGTTCATCAAGCTTTGAAAGGTTGAAAGCGCATTTTTAAGACCAAAATGCATTACCAAAAACTCATAATGTCCCTCATGAGTCCTGAAAGTCGTTTTATGAACATCTTCCTCTTTTATTCTAATTTGATGGTACCTCAAATGAAGATCTAATTTTGTGATATAAATAGCACCATGCAATTTATCAAGTAAATCATCAATTACTGAAATAGGAAACTTATCTTTGATGGTTTAATTTTTGAGTTCTCAGTAATCTAGACACGTCCTCAATGTTTGATCCTTCTTACGTACCATGACCACTGGTGAAGAATATGCACTCTGGCTAGGCCTGATGATACCTACCTTGAACATTTCCTGAACCATTTTCTTGATCTCACTTTTATGGGAATATGGGTATCTGTATGGTCTGATGTTAGGTGTTTGGCTCCTGGAATCAACTGAATGGCATGATCATGATCCCTAACTGGTGGTAGTCACTTTGGAATTGCATCAAAAATAGATGAGTGAGCATCAACAATCTTATGAAGATCGGGTGGCATTGAAGACTCTATATTTTGTACTTCTATGGAAAATAACTTTGCTATAAATCCATCTACTCCTTTTCTGAGAACCTTCTACATCTAATGAGAGCTAATAATCTGTGGAGACTTAGCTACCATCCCATTCAATTGTATTTTCCTTCCATTTGAATGAAATTGCATGAACAATTCTTGGAAATTCATCTCTATAGTACCTAAGGTTGTGATCCATTGGACACCCAAAAAAATATCTGCCCCTCCCATAGAAATAGCAAACATAGGTGATTCTAACATTTAGTCCCCCCAAAAAAAGCTTGATACTATGGCACTTTCTTATGCACTTGATTGTCCCACCATCCGCAATCATAACTTGCATTTCTAGAGCTGGGTAAATGAAACAATTGAGGCGGGCAGCTAACTTACTATTTATGAAGTTATGAGTACTCCTCGAGTTAATCAACATTGTCACCTTCTATTTTTTGAGATAGCCAATACCCTTGAGTGTTTGAGGAGTACTAATACCTGACAATGCATGGCAAGAAATTGTGGGTTGGTGATCCTCTACTTCATCTTATATTGGTTCCTCATCCTCGCCTATAATTTCAGAATCCTTATCATCCTCATTACCTCCATCAATATAGAACAACTTCTTCTCAGCACATTTGTGTCCCGGTCCATATTTACTATCACAGTTAAAACATAATCCTTTTTCTCTCTTTTCTTCCATTTGTTGAGAAGTCAGTCTAATTGGCCTAGAAAATGAAGGGGAAGAGATACTACAGTCTCTGGTGTTAATGAAAGGTGGCCTCCTACTACAAAGAAAATTTTCCTCTGCTCGACGTGCCATGATAATAGAATTAGAAAGCTTGAGTGGATTAAACATATGTACCTCATGCTCGATGTGGTCCTTAAGACCCCTAAGAAACATGTCATTCAAATTCTCTTCTGGAATATTCTCCACCCTTAAGGATAGGTTCTGGAATTGATGCACATAATCTTTGATTGATCTTGTTTGTCATAAATTTGCTAATTGACTAAAGTAGTTCTCTAAAACACTGGAACTATAGTGCAATTGCAACTCCTCGGTAAAAACTGTCCAAGTGACACCGAGACCATTGTTCTGCCTTTGAGCACATAACCATCGATACCAAATGAATTGGTCTGGTTCAAGATACAGGGATGCCAATGTCACCTTTTATCCTAATGGTGTTTGATGTAGCTCAAATAAGTTCTCCATTTGATTTATCCAATTCAGGGGATCCATCAAATTTGCGCATATCCACTTTCGGCATCATGTTATGTGGTTGCGAATAAGTTGGATTCTGATTGGGCCGAAAAAGTGATCCAACATGGTTATTTTGTCCATGATTTTGAACTGAAGATCCTCCTTGGTTGATATGGTCTAGATTTGGGTCATACTATTTACCCTTCACATGTTGCATGATATCATCCAACCGATGATTGATTTGGTTTATGTCTCCTTTAGAGGCCATCTCATATTGTACATTTCGCAGCTCATACTCAAGTTGTCTCACCTTATGATCAACTAAGGTAAACCCTAGTGTTGAGGAATCTATATTTACCCCTTCTAACTCCATCTCTTCAATCACTACCCCATATTTATCTGGGGTTTTACCTGGAGTAACCGGATTCTTTTTTGCTCTTGTGGAAGGGCCCACCGTGATATCAAACCTTAGGGTTTAGGGTTTCGATACAAATTCGGCCAAACGGGAAAAACACAAAGATGATAATAATACTATTTTTTTTAGAGCTTTCCGAAAATGTAAAGAAATTGAACAAATTCCACAATTTGCACCCTAGGGAGAGATTTTATCAAAACCCCTAAATTTGTAATAACTTGTGCAAAATAAATAAAAAAAGTCTAAAATTTTCAGGGAACCTTACTTGAAATGTTTCATACCTATGGTAAGAATATATCCCACTAATTCACTCTGGTTCAAAATATATTGCGGAAACACAAAAATTAAGTGTTTTGCCCTAATTTTGGCCCAGATCATAGCTTTGATACCACTTGTAATGAAATTACTACTATAATTCAGATTATGAGCAGCAATAAAACACCAAACAACACAATATTTCAGAATAATGATCTCAATATGCAATTATAATAGCTTCACCACTTCAAGGGGGCAACTTCCAAACCATATAATAAGACTCAAATGCTCAAATGATAATGAACTACTACCTACAATCCCCTATATATACTATTCATATGTTATGGCCATCACCAAGGCCGGCCTATTAAGCATGATAAATTATAAATGATATAATAAAATGATATGGTAAGCCACAAGTTGGCTACTCATATCATAATACAAGCAATAGGTTAAGGGCGTAGCATAAAATGTTGACATAAAGAAATGGAACATTGGATCATGTTCCCCCCCTCAATGTGAAATTCCCACTTATTGAACACTGCAAATTGAAGCAAACACACAACTGAATTTTTTTTTTTACCAAATCATCTGTGTGGCCCCATTGTTGGCAACTGACAAGAGGTTGTTGATTGACCACCAACCTCTATTGCCTCCTGCCTCGAGTGTCATGCTGTTAACTCAACAGAATTTGAATTGAGGCTCAGTAATTACATACTTTACTCGAACGTCGGATTCCATCGAAAATGTGTTCGTAAGGTAATTGTTTTTGACACTTTAAATTTTTAACCATAGACCCAAAAATACTTGACATCAACTTAATAATGGACTGACGAATCATTTTAATTGATGAATTTGACAATTTGTTAAAGACGTGAAAAAATTGGGATTTACTCATCTTAAAGAAAAAAGGCTTTTAATTAAAAAACCTGATAACATTTATCAAAAAGAATACCCAGTGACTACTAAAGACTAGACTATGGATGTACTACGTGAATGTTTATGACTTTACACAATTAGAAAGAATAACCATACTAGATGGTGAATTATTGAATAACAATTGATCATAAGTGAATAACACGGGCTTAGCTTGGCAAGAGTGATAATAAATTTAAACTTTACAAAGATTAGCAACGAACATGCTGGGTTTTGAACGGACTAACCAAATGACATACAAACATAAACCAAGCTTACAAAACAAATAAACAATAAGACATAAAAAATGGAAAAACCCAATACAATTTATAACACAAGCTGAAACCTGCGGGCATTTTTAAAGTGGTTTTGTTGTTCAAACATTGAAACTGCCCTGAATTATTGCAATGTTCTGAAATGCGACTATGCCGAATCCGTTGATATAGTTGTTAGGAGCTCGGATGGTAACTGATATGTACGAGTCTGTCAAAATTCGACTGCCGAACCCGTATTCCTGAGGACAAAGCTTTGCAAAATGAATCAAAACTTGAGCAAATCAAAACCGCCCTTTAAAGATGAATGTGGATGCAATTTGTTTTGAATGTTGTCCAATTCAATATCAGATCGTCGATCGAGCGAAAAAATTGACTGGAATTCATACATGCAAAAAAATGGTGTTTTGGATGAAACTCCAATGTTGGCAGTGCTGGAGTGAATGACAGCGATTGATTGAAGGTAGAGAAAACACATGGAACGTGCAAAACATATACGTATACCTAATTTAAAAATTGAACCACACATGGGCCACGCACAGTCCTATCCGCTCAAGTTTCAACACAAACATAAATTATTTAAAAAAAATAAAACTCCAGATTTCTAACTAATGCAATAGGTCAATCTTGCCTTTGATAGGAGACACTTGGCACGAGTGTATAGATCTAAGCTCAAGGCGAATGTACTTGCAAGAGCCAACAGATTCTCTTTTAAGTTTTTAATCAAATCATCACTGAGATAAGCCAACTCTTCATAGCAAACAACACGTCTCGGCGAATAGTGTGTTGCATGTACAGGGGCAAGAACAAAGTGCACCACCCCTCATTACTTGTTAGACATCCATCATAGATACGCACAAGATCAACAACGCTCTGATACCAAATCTTGGAGAAGAGAAGATTTATACAACATATAATATATCAACTCTTCATTATATTATTCATTACACATTTAAAAATATATACGCAAAGTTGTTCCTAAAATTTAGGAAACAACTCACTATCATTACACGAGTTGTTTTAATAACTCGTTTAGTATAAAAACTATAACAGCCTCATAATTACCGTATAACAAATATGAAATCTGAGCACTAAATTAAATATTTCCTAACAGTTCTCCATTATGAGAACTCTCTTCTCTTCCTCTTGTTGCTCATATGGGAAATATCTTCGTCTTATGCCTCCATAATGTTGGTGCTCAATTATAATCTCGCTCTTTTTGTTTAAAATTTTCAGTCTCCCTGGTTTGATGTACTTTATGTCTTCCTGTATGGATGCATCAAAAATTTTGCCTTCATTGAGGTGTTGTTTAGTCCTTTCCTATGGTCGTGGATCACACTGAGTCATGGTATTATTTACAGTTTTCTTTCCATGGGGAAATTTTTTGTAGTTTGGGTGTGAATGATGGGTTTTCCCCTTCATTTATCTTTTCCACGATCGTGTCTCCTTTGTAAATTTTGTCCCGACATCTGCAGATACATGTTCATCTCTAATTGGATGCGGTGTGGCAGGTCTATTTGATGAACTTGTCACTTTTTGTTATGTTTGCAAAATGCCTGAATTAGTCCAGGGCCCGATGAATTCTAATTGGATATTCACAACTATGAAGCGGCATGAGAAAATTTTTACTTCAGCCCCAGGACGTGTACACTTGTCGTAAATCAAGTGGTTGTGGGAAGGCGAACCTTTTTTATGTTTTGATACATTATGGCGAAAGGTGTGAAAATATAAAATGAATGCCTAGGACCCACAAAAGGACACGTGGCCATTGTTTATTATAAAAGCGGGGAAGTAGGTCATTGGGGCACTTTGGAAATTTCAGCTTTGTTTTGAAAAGGAGTAAAGTTGTAAAAGTAAGCCGCTACCCCGCTGACGCCCAGGTAAAGCCACGTGTTGAGCCTACATCAAAAGCGGATGGGTGGGCCAAAATGTCAAAAAATACACAATTTCTTTGAGCATCACAAAATATGAAAGATACCCCCATGCCCGTTTCAGCTAAAATTTGTTCCACGTGGATGACTCAAATTCAAAGTTGTAAAAAAGCATAGTTAACGGTTGTGATACAATGCATTTAATTCTGCCGCCATTAATTCTCCTACGCAAACCAAGGGCCTTAAGGGATACGACTGCATTCTTCCTTTATTGTTATTTTGATGGTCTCTTGTCATTTTTATCAGTGAAGTGCAATTGGAATTATTGTGGAGCTCAATTTGTGAACCTGAGAAGTGTGAAAGCTGTTGTTTTGAGTCAAAATTGCTCAAGCACTTGCCGAAAATCGGTAAGAGCTTCAAGCTCTTGTGTATCGTGTCTTTTCCGTTGGCAAAACAGTTGAAGTAAAATTAGGGTTTTTGAAATGAAGACTATGCCATTTTCTTCTTCTGTTATGTCGGGGGTCATGAGTGACCTAGACAAGGTAACAGACATAGATTTGATGAGTGTCGACTTAAATGATTTTCATCAAAGATTAAATAGTTCTCATTTGAGTGAATCTTTAAAGGCAATTCGTGATAGCCACATCACCTCAGCGGGTGCCATCCCACCCTCTATTCAATGCCCAAAACTAGTATGGTTTTGTGCCATGAATTATGACTCTGAGAAGAGGGAAGTGTTAGACGGGAGTGGGGATGCGGTGCTGACATTGACACTGGCAGCCATTAGAGTATTACTGAAATTACCTATAATTATTGAACCAATTACTATTGGCATCAAACTAGCCTTGCAGGACTATGAAACAAAGAAGAAGGATTATGCCAAAATGATAAACACACAATGGCTCCTTACAGAGAGGAAGGCATCGGTTAAAATCCCCAAAAGGTTGGTTAGGGCACAATTCATTGAGGAGGTTGAGGATATCATTGTGTTTTTGAGTCGAATGGCAGGTTTGGAAACTACAAATGAGTTTAAAGAGTGGATGTCCACATTTATATGGATTATTCTTGAGAGAAAAGGAAATATTTGTTGGGCCACCTTTATTTTAGATGCAATCCATGATCGAATGATTACTCTGGCAGAAAGGATTGAGATAGGGGAGACTACAAAGTTGGAGTTATGTATGATGACATATCTGATTTATAATGTTGCAGCGCACATATGTTTTCCAGCATTGTCACCATGTGCTGATTTTAAAAAGTGCCCAATGCATGAAATTTTCCCTCAATTATAGTTAACCAACTGGAGTGGAAATGTCAGATTGGTAAATGATGCTTTCTTTACACCAATTATTTGCTTGTTCAAACTAGAATGGGGGCAGTACAAAATGTACAAGCATGCAAGGCAATTGATTATGGAGTATGGGTGCTACTTCATTCAGTATAAGAATTTCACTTATATCAGGGTTAGTGGTTTTGAGGGAAAACCTTTTAAATTTCCTAGGTATGTCAATGATAAGCTGTGTTTATGTGAATTGGTAAGGCAACTGGTGCCTGTGCACAAGTTAATTGCTGGGAGGCACAAAATAAATGTCAAATTCCCTATCAGAATTGGAAGGTATTCATGCCATTCCATTATAAAGGCTAGACTAATTGGAGAAGAAATGAAGGATTTGGCCATGGAGACATTTGAGGCTAGAGCCAATTATGACATTCGGTGGGTATTTAACAATGTTGCTAACACTTTTGAGCACGAGCCTCACTTTGAGGACTACTAGATGAATTGTAGGGACGAAGAAGAAGTCCAGTTGAGGGATTTTTCAAGAATTACTTTATCACAAGTGGTAGACTTCAAAATTGCAGTCATTCTAGAGGGGTTGTAGATGACTTACACAAAGTGAGTAAATTCTACATTGATCATAAGATAGAAATTCAACCTATAGATCCCCCAGTTTGGAATAAAGAGGAGTCTGATGATCCCTACATGAGGATAACCAATGTCATGAGGAGAACGGTAAATTGGCTGGTTCAGATGAATATTGACTTGTCAGTACAAAATACAAGAGTCCTAAATCATTTCAGAAATCTGGGAAACTTAAATGATGATATCCCACCTCTGAAGGAGGGCGCTGATAAAATTGACCCATTAGGAGGAAAATCCCCTCTATTACCCTCCAAAAGGCCTACTGATGGGCTTATTGATGAGTGTACAGTAGCTACTAGCGAGACAGGTACTTCCATGTCAGATCTCAGGCAGAAAACTACAAAAATGCTTTTAAAATCCATGGAAAATACCCCTATTGCTCCCGCAATGCCACTCCAGGAAAAGGGAAAGGGTCTAGAATCACATGAGATCAGCCCAAATGTTATCCCAAAGCCACATAATATTGAAAAGTTAATGAGTGCAGCCATTTCAAGTGGTCACATTCAACCCAGGCAGCACAAAGATGAAAAGAGAGCACCACAAGAATTGAAGCAGTTCGAGTGGACACACAAAACCCAAAATTATCCACCACCCAATCCTTGTAAGGGTAGGTGCCCATACACCAAACAAGTTCAAACACAAGGATGGGGTAATTGATCCCCCAATAGTGGAAAGAATTGATAACATCTAGAAGCAACAAGATACATCATTGCTAGGTATGGGTCAATTAAGTCCCATAATCTCTCATTCATTCTTCGTGAAAAAAGAGGTGGAATGCATTCAGGGCTCAGTTCCCTAGGGGAATACTACATTTGATCTGGTGGACAATTGGTTTCTTACCCCAAGTATGAAAATTCCTGAAGCTCTACTTGTTAAAGATATCAATCCACCACCAGTTGAAACAATGCATAAGGTTGTAAATGTACAAACTGAGGTGATTGATATAGATGTTGATGAGGGATTATCCATGCTAGATGCACTTATTTTGTCTGTTGATGAACCCTTATTAACACCAATGGTTAATATTGAAGCAAGTAAGGAATCAGAAAGAGGTCCTCATGTACTAAAAACTGAAGTAAGAGATCAGGAAGTGAATTTGTCTTCCCCAAAACAAATGGTTTTGAAAATGGATAAACCAAAGCTATTGGTAGAAAAAGGTGTTAATACTAAGTTGGTGGTAGAAAATGTTGTGCCCATTCCTATTGAGGTTACTAAGAGTGATGACCTTCTTCAAGAAGAAAAATTATCTTTTGAAGAAAAACTAAAAATGGCACAAGATATAATTACTGATGAGGAATTTGTTATTGGTGGAGAATCACAGCTTTCAATGGGAAATGTGGGTTCACTTCCAATAGAACAACCTTCCATAACATTTCCTGAGGTATCATTAGGGCATGAAAGTAGCAGTTTGGAAACTCAACCGGTTTTGGGAGTAGAGGAATCCATTTCCCAAACTTTGATACAAAAGGGAGAAGGGGAAGAAACTCATGCCACCATGTTTTCAACTGGAGAAACATTAAAGGAGTTCCCTTTGATTTTTGATGCAGATCAAGTTAAGGATGATCAACCTGAAGTGCCAGATCAGGAAAATAAGCATCCAGAGGAATTCATGGTATAGAGTGAAATTGACTTAGGGAAAATGGGGATAAGTGGTCAGGAAAAAATAAAATTATTAGTGCAACAGGAGCAAGATATGTCTAAGAAAATAGTATTTCTTCGTGAGGAACTCTAGCAAGGATCATAGGAAACCAAAGTAGGGACACGTTTGAAGAAAAGGTGGATCAATGAATTAATTTGAAATGAAGAAGTGGCCCTTCCGATACAAGCAGTTGACATTGCTGCTTTATCCTTTCCAAAAATAGTGAGAGCCCCAAAAAGGGCCAGAATCATCACAAGGAATCTTACTGATTCATCGGGGGAAAGAACCCTAGAGATAACAACTCCTTTCGAGGGTAAGATAAGAAAATACATAACCAATGATGATTATAACATTCAAATTATTCCCTTGGGAAAACCTTCAAGGGAACAACTAAAGCAAGGAGTATCTGAAGCAGTAAATGGTCTTTTACAAAAGGTGGACGAAGATGGGATGACAAAGAGACAACTTAAGTAACAAATTAAGGCCTTAAGTTCATGTTTGTAACAACTAACAAGACAAACTAGTCATGAACAAGCAGGTACTTATGTGAATACCCCTGAGGGAATGGATAAAGTAAATAGTGCTATCAAGAAGGTCCAAGCAGTGGATACTTGGGTTAAACAACTAGCTGAGAAAGGAAAGGAAGTTATCACAGAAGCAAGGACAAAAGATGAGGACCTTAGAGGTTGATTAAATGAAATTAATGGAATAATTGAAGATTGTGACAATGAGATTTTTTACTTGGAGGGAACTCTCCCCAAGCTTGACCACATAACCTGGCCTAGTGAGGAGCTAGTTGAGCAAGAAGGCATCATACCAATGAGATGCAAAGGAATTCAATATGCCCTTGAATAATTGACAAAAATCAAGTTAGATACCTTAAATGGAATTAAGAAGAAGCTTGAAGTCAGAAGGAACTCATTTGATGATCTACTTGATGCCATTGATCGAATATTGGAAGACATGGTGGCGGACAAGTCCAAAAAAAGCTATGGGGACTTGAGACTTGATTTCTTACTTAATTAATTTGAAATTAATATCCAGATAGATAAATTATCCTATGAAACTGTTAAAATTATGATGAAGATTGAGAATAGGATTGAGGAATTGAAATCCAGGCCACTGGAATATAAACAAAAAATGGCTCAATGTCTGGACTTAATATCAAGACAAACATTGTTTTTCCAGCATCACCTTGGACCTGATGAGGATGAAGTAAATGAACTATTCCAAAGGTATAATACTTATGTGGCTAGATTACCAGAAGAGCAATATGTAGAGGAAAAGGGTGAAGAGGAGGAGGATGCTGGCATAAAAGATGATGAACATGTTTAAGCACTTTCTTCCTCATTTTGTATTTTCTTTTCATACTCCATTGAACTGATATTATGAATTGATATTTCTGATACATTAAATGTAATTATCTCTCTAAAATTTTACTGTTTCTTTGTTTCAATTGTAAGTTAAAAATATGTAGTAGTTCATAGTGGATTAGATTAAAATTTCATATACATTTGAAATAGATATGTGAACTATTGACATCCTTGTATTACTTGCAATGTTGAACAAAGAAAAAACAAGATAGGGTTCTATAGGGGCCCTTACCCATGAAAAAAATAGATGTACAAATATAATAAATTGAAACAATGAAAGGATAATAAAACCTAAGCATCTTGTAGTCCTACTTCATAATTTCCCCTTAGCAGGGGAAGTTTATTAAAAGTTTTTTCTTCCTCAGTACAAACTCATCTGAGCCCTGTGTTGTTTTTATGAAGATAATCGACCCTTCCAGGTCCCTAGACATTCCCATGTCCATCAAGGAATCCAAATTCATCCTAGGGTGGCCCATAATTTCCTTAAGCTCAATTCTCTTTTGGTTGGATGACACCCAATCCAAGAGGTCCAGACCACCTGAAAAGAAGGTCATTTTCCCAATCCCCTTGTGAAGGGTCGACTTGCCAAAATTACTTTGAAGAGGGATGTTTGGAGTGATAAGGGGGATGTTTGGAATGATAGGAGGGGCAGATACTGCATGTTGGTGACTAGATGAAATGTGAGTCTTGGAATTAGTTCTTGTTTCCCATTTCCTGGACAAAGGTGGGTTTTCCCTGGGAGAAGGAATTGGCTGAGGTACTTGAAATTCCCGCTCAAAATGAGAGGCACGATGCATCAAACATGCAGATAACTGAGTTGCAAACCTTCCTCTATTATCCTGAGCTGAAGAATGTGTTTCTTTTGAGCGGTGAGTAGAAATAGATTGGTCTTCTTCTCCATCCGAGATGATGACTAGAGACTAAGTTTGTGTTTCTCCCTTCCTCTTGCCCAAAGGTAGTGTTGTTGCTGGACCTGGTGGCAGAGGCACATTTTCTTCCTATTTCTTTTCCAAGGAATGAATCCTCTTCTCCAACTCATTCATTTTGTGGGAAATGGTAGGCATTGTATCAATGGAGGTTTTGTCATACAATATGTATGATTCCTTAGGAATTTCTCTCGATGCAAATTCCTCATTACATAAGAAGGGGCATTGAAAATTGGTTTACCCAGATACTTGAGGTCTCCTCTCAATCCAGTATATTTTTAATTCCTCAGGTGTTTTCATATGCTCCAATCTAAAAATATGGAAATACGTGACTTGGAAAGATGCGAATACAGGATTGATTCTGATCAACCTAGTTAAAAGCGCTAAGCAGACTAGTTGATATGTCAGAGGTCCTTTTGTGTCTCCTACG
Organism: Taxus chinensis; assembly: GCA_019776745.2. Taxonomy (NCBI): domain Eukaryota; kingdom Viridiplantae; phylum Streptophyta; class Pinopsida; order Cupressales; family Taxaceae; genus Taxus; species Taxus chinensis. The sequence goes on along the minus strand of CM034146.1, from coordinate 6,944,179 downwards.
CATTCTACTTCAAAAAAGGCCCTAATAAAAGCCACGTCTGGGCCACTCAGATTGAATATCTGATTCAGATCTTCTAAAGAGATTTCTTTCAAGTTGTGTGCCACAAGTGTCTTTGCCATTTTTCTGGTAAAGATTCTGCTATACCCAAAATTAGGAAAGAGACACATAATTGCAAGAGGGTAGGGTTGAGCTTTATAGCCCAAAGGTGACACATATCTCTGGTTTGGAAAAATCTTTCCCCCGAATTGAGAAGGATCTTTCTCAGTTCACACAAGGGAAAATTAAAAACTAAAGGAAAGTATAGATGATCATAACTGGTAAATTATGATAATTTGACAAACATCATGAAAGGCATTTAAACTAGTAAGATGTGAAGTGAAGTGCGCTGAGACCAAGAAGGATTTCAAGGAATGAGTGTAAGTGTGCATCATGTCAAAAAGCATATGGAGATGCTCAGTGATCAATCTGAAATGATTGTTAATCAAAATCAGTAAGGAACGTTTCAAATAGCCTACCAAAAGTGAAGACTAGACGTCCCAGTCAGACACAAGTGGAATACATTGAAAAGACTCATGTTTCGTACACCTGACAGTACGGGATGATGTTCATAAATATCATTTTCTAGAACATTTTTGTAACAAACAAATTATTCCTTATAATATTCTTGTTTTTGGGGGGGGAAATATTTGAAGTAAAGCGAGTGATATAAAAGTATGAAAAGGCCATGCCAAAAAAGGGGGGGTTAATTTTTCTGAAATATAGTCAGAGAGAAAAAAGGAGAGAAGAGCCAAGAGAAGCCATTATCTGGGAATTTTTTTTGAGAAACCAATTATTTCTTGTGTGATTTTCAAAATTGTTCATGTCAAAATGGTTGTAGATGTATAGCCATTGACAAAACTTTGAGATTGTAAACAAAATTTCCCTTGTTGATCAAATTTGAGAAACCTTGAGTAATTTGTGTAAATCATGAACTATGTTATGTCTATTGTCATCTTGAGATATTTTCAAATAGTTATCTATGTTCCTGTTGCAGTCTTACATTAGGAATCCTTTTAAAATCACACAAAATATCATCCTCATGAAAAGTATTGTGGCATTTGCAATTACATTATGAAGAGAGATTTCATTTCATGATGCAATAAGAGATTTAAATTCACTCTACTTTCATTTTAGTGATACAGATTGTTTTTCCTTTTATGAGTGTATCATGAACGTGATATAATAAGGGTTTTCTAAGGTTTAATTGAGTCTTTAACACAAGTTCTTGTGTTAAAACCTTGAATAATGTGTGAAGTTGTGTGTCTTTGAGCCTTCATAGATACACAATTTTCTAGTTGAAGGTTTGTCTTGACTATTTGAAGTTATTCGTCTTTTGCCTTGTGGATCTGTTAACATTTGTTTAAATTTCTGAAGTATTTAGTATAGTCAAATTTATCTTGCTTAACTTCCCAACCATAAAATACATATCCAGAGATGAAGCATACATGAACTATCCCTACTTGCACTATTTGTTCATAAATGTTGAGGGAATTCATCGATTTACCCATCCCTTACCTCAATATGCATGAGCAATCAGTTTTTACCATTGCCTTTAGTAACCTAGATTTTTTGTAGAAGGTTTCTTTGTCCTCTAAAGTGACAACTCGTGAGAGTTAGACTACATTGTATTGACCATACCTTCTCAAGATCTCCTCTTAATTTTGTGAAAGGAAAGAAAAATACTATAAATTTGCATATGTTATCCACTAATATGGGTTACAAAATGGGTCCTCTCACCCTGGTTGAAGGCACAACCTAAAGTAGTTAGGGTAGGTCAAACCCTATACATGGTTTTATCCATTTCTTCCGGGCCTGAGTGAATGAGGAGTCAGTTAAATCCTTCCCTGGATACAAAACAACTCACACTCTGATTTATCTATCTCCAAGCATCTTGTTCAAACTACAGTGTTTCTCAGTCACAAAGGAATAATCAATTTGGGTACCAACACGTAATCCCTCATTTCTTTTCTTCCTTCACTTATTCTAGTATGATTCATAAGTGACTTGATTGGCCACTTCACTCTATTTTCAAACTCCATCCAAATACCTCACTTCTTTCATGAATTATTAGTTGATTTATCACCTGTAGACAAATGTTTTATAAGGCTTATAACCTCTGTAAATCACTCCTCAACTCTGATATTTCCCTCTCCATTTCTGACCCTTGCTTCACACTTCTTGTCTTCATAGCTTTAGGCCTTTCTTGTAGCTAACCTGTAAAACCAATCATTGTATTCTTGCATAAACGAACTAAAAAATTATTATTCTCTTCCTTATGTCCTCTTTGATACCAAATGATACATAGGAACCATCACAATTTCATCCACTCAACAAGTTTAGTAAGATAGTACTAGAAAATTTCCATTACAACATTGCATGAGAGGATCAACACTAGTCTAGATGCTTAAAACTTGCAACATTAACTGATATCATCATAAATAGTTTAATACACATCTTCTCTAACTTGTCTCAATGGTTCAAGATGAGATAATCAGTCCTCTTAAGCTGGTCAAATCATACCTCTTCATGAAGAATTCTTAACACTCTCCAATCCTCAAGTTACTCTTCATCTAAAGTAATAATTCTTGCTTACAATTTTTAATCTTACCTCCCAAGGATTCTCAAATTTCAAACCCCTATTTCATACCTCAACCATTGTTATCTTGTTCAAAATATTGATTCAAACAACCAAAAGGTCACCAAACTACTTCATCTTCGTAAACTTCCCTCTTGCACCCTCTTTGTCTATTCTTGCCTCATTGCTGTAACCCATTTCTTATAGACCTTGCAAGAACCATCAAGTTCTTATTTACTATTCATATACACTCACATCACAGATAGAAATAACAAAAAAATGCATTCCACAATCAAAACCTTCATATTATTCTTACTTCATAAAATTTCCTTATAAACCCCCTAAGACAAGGTTATTGCTACTGCTATGCAAATACAATTCCAGGGCTATCTAGAGAGTTCTTAAATCTTCCTCAGTTTACCTTTGAATATACTAACATATTCCCAAAATTTCATAATTCAACTTCCCATACAACTCCCTTCACTTCACTTCTTGTGATTTTGCACTTAAACCCTCAAGTAGGTCTTCCTAGGCACAATGTCAAGCTTATCTTGGTTTGTAGAATGATTTAATGCACAAAGAAGAGGTTTTTAGATACCCTTTAAGGTATTACAAATGTGCGTAATTTTTCACACCCCAACTCCTAATACTCCTCATACTTCCTTTGGTAACTCACCTTGCTAAACTAGCCTTTGACTGTAATCAAATAATTAGGCTGAGAATGTCAAAAAATAAGAGATTTGAACCCTTAGTTTTTCAAAATTCCTTTATATTATCTTATTACCCTTCTTTGGCACACTATCTTGAAATTTTCAATGAAAATTAGGGTGGTTAGATGTATTAAAAACAAAACCCTATAATTGTCATCTTTAACACTTCTTGGGAGCCCGAAACTCTTCAAGCGGTTATAAAATCTTCAATCTTGAAAATTAGACCATAGGAATATATTTATGTGTGAAACAAGAAGATCTTACCATTGGGCAAGGAGAAGAAGTTCACACATGCCAACTAAGCTTTTATTTCCTGATGTAATCTATGCATGCACATTTTAGACAAGATTTTGATTCATTTTAACTCTAGCACCCAAGTGTCCTCCTCCTAATAACTCAAATTCTCAACAAGAACTAGCCTTGTCATGATGGTACTAATGAAACTCATGCATTTATCCTCCTTTGATTTCAAATATATTCACACACTCATGTCTCTTAGTTTTTACTCATTATTCACAGTCCTTTGTTGCTTTATACAAGACTACAAAAAATACTTTACACCAACCACCTAGGATCATTCAAGATGACTTCAAGAATGTAAAAAGGTAGAAATCCACTTAATAAAATCAATTGTTCACCTCTATGTCAAAAAAAATTATTTAGTATGCAATACCATGGAGTGATTTCAATTCATTACCATATTTCCTTGATTCATTCTTGGAATTTTCACAATTTACAATGATGCACAGAGGTAAGTCTCCATTATCTTCACTAAAGAGTATTATTCCAACTCTTTTTCCTATCATGCATAGTCAAGAGCTAATCTTACTATATCCTTTCTTTCCAAATACTTCCTTCACACCTTAGAATTTATGTTTCCATACAAACACATACAAATCCTCAATAAACACAAGAACAATAAAATTCAAGAGAAAGGATGCTTACTTTGGACAAATATTGAATGCCATCAAACCCTCATTTTAGGTACTGTGATAATATGCACTAAAAGATTGTATTTTAATACTTTAAAACGCCTTAGTCTTCTTTCCAAGAGCCAATACTGAGTAGAATATTTCACCACACTTCCTTCATACTTTTGACACTAAGGAAAACAAGATTCAATTACAAATGATCAAAACACCCCTTTTATTTATGAGTTCAAACCCTAGGTCTAAGACTTTCCCGAGAGCTTATTTCTTACTTAAAATTTCATTCTCTTTTCCTTACCCATTTTAACAAGGATCCTAAACTTTTAGGAAGGTTTTTCACAAGGTCCTCCACTCTTTCCAACTAAAATAGACTCCCTTAGCTCAAAAATTTGATTTCAAACCATCAAGAAATTGCTTCATTTCTCTTGGAAACCCTTATTTACTAGTTTCATTATCACAATCATGTAACAAACAAGTTGAATTATTCTTAATACCATCTTGTGCAAGAAAATATTCATTATTTTGTGAACAATTCATTGTGGCACAAATACAAACATCACAGATAACTCAATAAATCATAAGAAACAACTCAAAATATGCATGTTATGGAGCATTCAAGAAGGGAAATTTGGTTCTTTATTCTTTTTCATCCAATTTGCAGACTCCATATTCCTTCTTGTCCCTCTCTCACATATTCTCTCACTAAATTCCTCCTCTATTATCCATAACTAACTCTTTCATTCGAGATTTTCCTTATATGTTCTCTAACTTCCAAGAACTTGTCTTCACTTACCCTAACCTAGCTAGAGTAAGGTATGACTATGGCTCATATAAACCTTCAAAAGGTGTATACACTTCTCATTTCCTCTCCTAAGGTCCTAACTAACCTATTGTGACATGACATCTCATTATTTTAGACATTACACCTTCACTCCTTAAACTCCCAAATTCAAATTTTAAATGCTCCCTATTTGGAGTGAAACTTAGAACAACCCACCTTGCATATAAAAAGGGTCATGAAAGAGCAAGGAGATATTAGAGACACCCAACTATACCTATAACACTATGTGTTACTTCGTTAATCCACAACTTCCCCTATTGCTAGAGATTTATCCACATGATGAGATCTCTCCACTCCTGAGTAATGGTTGTAAAACACACACACACACACACACACACACACACACACACACACACACACACACACACACACTTTTCAAAAAATTAGAAAATAGTTAACATATAAACAAGTAACTCTAATCTAAAAATTAAATGAAGGGTAATTACTCACTTCGATCCCCCTCAACCCAATCAGGATATGTGGCCTACTCCTCGACCTTTTGCCTCATCCTCCTCCTCAGCCTATGCCTCCTCCTCCTCACTCTTCATAGTTGCTCCACCAATTTTAAGTACTCTAGTTGGTGCTACTCTACCAGTATGTAACTTCCCATGTTGCTAGAGCATTGATTGTAAACCCACCCCTTTGGCAACAGGTGTGGCTCTGTCATCGTGAAAACTAAAATTATAACACAATTTTTTAAACATGTTTCTTGGTTGCAATTTGATTTTAGTGGAGTTTACTTGGTCAAATTGAATAAAAATAGGCTCATTGGAATGGTCTATTCTTTTTTCCTTCCTTATTGCTAAAAATATTCCATTGAATTCTCCCCATTTAGCTGAGTCATTCATTCTTTTTATACATGTGTTTCTTAACTTCTTCTTCTCTAGAAATGTATCAATATGCCACATTTGTTTGTATCATAGGTTAGAAATTTTAATAAAGAAACAAAACCATATTTATTTAAGAATGTGTCACAATAATATTAAGCTTTTGTATATATCATAACTCATGAAGGACATGCTACATATATATAGGAAATACAACAGATATAATTAGGGAGGTTGGTTTAGAAACTCTTGCCACAAGACTTTATAATAAATTATAATAGATGTGAGTGGCTTAAACAACAAAACTCACTTAACAAATAATTATTATATGAGTTATCATGTAAACAACTCATATTAACAATAAAACATTTACCAATAATAATTACCCTTGTAATTATTAATTACAAGAAAATATATGAGATCACTAATATTCCTAACATTCCTGCCCTTAGTGCAAACATGGGGAAAACCTATCTTTTTACTTCCACCCGCTTTCATGATTTGGTGATTTTCACAGGAAAATCACAAACCCGGCTGATGGTTTTACAACAGTTGGCCACAAACCGATATTGGTGGTTTTCAAGTGGTTTACCACAAACCACATCATGATGTGCCAAGTACTATTTTTAGCCCTCATCAATATCTCACTGCAAGGAATAACATAGGAAACACAACTGCCCAAACTAAACAATAGAATACATACTAGAAATATTTCACATTACCACCTCTAAGAATTGTAATGTTCTTAGTTACAGCCACTATTGTCGATCGTTGCCACTTGATTTCAAACAAGATAGGAAACCACGACTACCACTGGAAATTTCCTTTGACTTTAGTCATTTTAGGCACAAAATGGAAATGGAACATTGGTGTCATGTTCCCCCCACAATGTGAAATTTCCACATGCAAATAATGAGAAGAAAATTGTACTGAAGTACATACTACTGAACGGATCTTGTTAGTTAGATCTTGGTGTACATGGTTACCATTGCAAGTGAACGTATTCGTGAGTGGACCATCTTCCAACAAAGTACAACTATTAGAGGATCACTTTGGTCAGAGGATCGGTGACAGTCATCTACGCTCCAACACAACTCTTTTCCAGTATCCACCAAACACCACACAAAGAAATAGGAACACAACAAACTAAAGTACACTGAAAAAACTAAAAACCACACTGAAAAGCACATACTCACACTATATATACACACACACACATATATATACACATATATATACATATATATATATATACACACATATATACATATATATATATATACACACACACACACACACATATATACATATATATACATATATATGACCAGAGGATCACTTTGGTCAGAGGATCGGTGATAGTCATCTACGCTCCAACACAACTCTTTTCTAGTATCCACCAAACACCACACAAAGAAATAGGAACACAACAAACTAAAGTACACTGAAAAAACTAAAAACCACACTGAAAAGCACATACTCACACTATATACACACACACACACACACACACACACACATATATATATATACATATATAAATACATATATATATATATATATATATATACATATATATCTATGTATACATACATATATATACATATATATACATATATATACATATACATATATATACATATATATACATATATATATATACATGTTGTAGGCAACATGTTGAATTTGCTATGCATTATGCTAAATTTTTATGTATTCGTTCTATTTTGCATTCTAAAACTATTTTATCAAAATGTGGTGTTCAAGTTCCACCAATATCTTCCAGGGATTTCATTCCTATGATATTTTGTGAAAAAGAAGTTGGACAATTTTTTTATAGTCAAGATTATTTAGGTGGAAGTTGTGGTATATGTGGTGGATTACCTAAATTGGAAAGTTACATCCATGAGAAAATTGAAGGTGCAATATAAAATAATTTAGTTGAGTATGATAAATATAAATTAATTGCATACCATTTGAAAGATGGAAAAAAGTCTAAACTATGTGAGCTAGTTACAAAACATATGTCTTTTTTTCAATTTATGAGAAAATTTAAGGATGAAATTGTTTATGAGTATGCTAGGCATACACATAGAGCTCGAAGGTTGGATGAACAGTTCAAGATATGCAAAGACATATTTCCTATTGGAACTATTGTTTCATTAGTTGATTTTGCAGAGAATTACACATTGCAACCAAAAATAGAGGTTCAATCACAATATTACAACTCAGTACAAGTTGCCATTTTTGTGCATATAGAATTTATACATTCTCCTGACAGTACAGAGAATGATCAAATTTTTTTAAGAGAGTCCCACTTTTATATCAGTTGATGATCATACTCATTCTACTGAATTTGTGCAAGGTTGTTTCTAGTTATTTTATGGAAACTTGTCTGATAGGTTCATCCACTTCAAACAACATTATATATGGTCAGATAATTACACATATCAATTTAAGAATGCATGAATGTTTTATTAAATGAGCAGAATGCACGTCAAGATGGGTGTGCAACATATTTGGAGTTTCATTGAGGCTAGACATAGAAAAGGAGAGCATGATGGTGTAGGGGAATGTGTGAAAAGAGATCTTGCAAGAGAAGAGTTGAAGTAAAAAGATGGTGCTAAATTGAAAGATGCAAAGAGCATATTGGAATGGTGTATTAATAACATGGCCCAAGGTTCTCAAGAAATTTCCACGGTTCGCAGATATTTTTGGTTGATAGAGGAACAAAAAATTGTGAACTTCGAAGATTGTATGATACTCATTGGGTCCAGTGATATGCACTCATTTTGTAGCTCAGACGCTACTTTGTGGGCCACATGGACAAGAAATTTGACATGTTTTTGTGCATCTTGTATTGAATTTGTCACTGCTGAGTGTGATTCACAAGAATGGGTCGATGGATGGATTTGTAGGCCTTTAACTCTGCTTGCTAGTTATTAACCTCCACAAGCATTACGAATTGTTTCTGTAGATGAAGTTGCAACATCCAAGGAATTTTACGAAATTTTGATTTTGGTGCGATAAGGTATTTATGGTTATTTACAATTTTTGTATTGAGTTATGTCCATTGAAATTTTAATATGTACAATTTAAATTTGAGTTGAAACATTTTTTTGTAGGACATGTGTTTGCAGTTATTGCAACAGAAGAAAATGAAGAAGGAATAAACTATTTCTTATGTCGTTGCATTGAGGAAAGAAATAAGTTGACTTCTCATGTTATAGATGGTGAAGATATTGAGTTCCCTACAGGATCAATGGTAGTTACTGGAACTTGGCTTTGGCGGTATCCATTAAAAAACTCCTTTGTTTGGGTGCTTGAAGACTTTGAGACACATAGGAAAATACTCTTATATTCGCATCTAGTTCTAGCGACAAATATTCAGCCGTATAGATATCGAGGAAGGCCTAATAACAAGACTCTTTGGAAGGTTCGAGAGTCAGATCATGAAGCAATCCTATCCGTTATTCAAAGTAGATCCGATTATGATGGTTCATTGGAATGAATTTACAATGCTTATGTCTGGTATAAATAATTTCTTTGGTATATATAAATTTGTTAGTTAGATAAATTTAAGTTAATATATTTTATTAAATTTGTGTATTTTGTATATATTTAGTATGGTTTTGATTTGAAACTTAAATTTCTTTGACTAACACTTTTATATGCAGGTTAGTGGTACCAAAAAAGCTTCCACCTTCATGTGGTTCACACTGTTAATAGAGAATTATAAATTATCGAAGGCTAAGATAATATTTTATTGTTTTATAAGAAAAGAGAAGCAATTAACATTGATTTATGTACCTGTGGAGGGCGTTCTTGGCTCCGAAGGAGGTAGCCCAAAAGAACCTGGAGCTTAGAGAATTGAAACGACGCCTCTCCTAAGTGTTTATAAGACAATCCCTATGTGTGTACACATTCCATTCAGTGCCATGACCCACTGTTTACAAAATATACCGTTTGAAAGCTTTACACTATCTCAAACTACACTATTTGACACATTTGCAAACAATAGGGCTGCAAGAGCATCGAATGGAGAAGGAAAAAACTGAGAGAACCTATTGTAGAGGGTCCCTTATGCCGAAGGTGTAAAATTAGACGAGACAGTCTCTAGGTGCCATGGAGTGCGTGTATTCACCCGTGGAAGTTGAACGATTTTTTGGTCTTAGTGCTCTTGAGGGACTACGCCTGAACGAGGTAGCCTAGAAGAAACGACATTGTGGCGCACAAAAACGACACCTCCTCTAGAATTCAATTGGCCACCTAGACATGTATGTCGTAGTCGGTTCGGTGCCACAACCCACCGTTTACAAAATATACCGTTTGACAGCCTTACACTGTCTCAAACTACAATATTCGGCATGTTTGCAAACAATAGGGCAGTAAGAGCACCGATTGGAGAAGGAAAAAACTGAGACAGGATATTGTAGAGGGTCTACATTGAGGTTTTGGATTAGACAAGACATATCTAGGTGCCATAGAGTGCGCATAGTCACCCATCGAAGTTGAATAATTTTTTGGTCTCAGGGCTCTTAAGAGACTACGCCTGAACGAGGTAGCCTGAAATCAATGACGTTGTGGCAGCACTTACACTGTATCAAACTACACTATTCCTACGCGTTTGTAAATAATAGGGTAGCGAGAGCACCGATTGGATAAGGAAAAAGATGAGACATGTTATTATAGAGGGTTCCTACGCCAAGGTGTAGGATCATAAGAGACATCTCTAGGTGCCACAGCCCACTGTTTACAAAATATACCGTAGTGACAACCTTATACTGTCTCAAACTACACTATTCAACGCGTTTGCAAATAGTAGGTCTCAACGAGAGCACCAATTGGAGAAGGAAAAAACTGAGACATGGTCTGATACGAGGGTAGCCCATGAAGAAATGACGTTGGATCGCATACCGAATACGATTTTTAACCTCCTCTAGTGTTCACCATAGCCACCTAGATGTGTTTGTAGTCAGTTGGTTCGAAGTGTGAATGACCCATCGTTTACAAAATATACCGTTTGACAACCTTACATTGTCTCAAACTACACTATTCGACGTCTTTGCAAATAATAGGGCAGCGAGAGCACCGCCTGGATAAGGAAAAAAATGAAACAGTTTATTATAGAGGGTCCTTACACCAAGGTGTAGGATTGGACGAGACATCTCTAGGTGACCACGGAGTGCGCGTAGTCACCCGTGGAAGTTGAACAATTTTTTGGTCTCATGGCTCTTGAGAGATTACGCCCGAACGAAGTAGCCCGGAAGTAACGACGTTGTTGTGCATTGAAATGACGCCTCCTCTAGCATTCACTTGGCCACCCGAATGTGTCCATGTATTCGGTTTGGTGCCATGACCCACTGTTTACAAAATATACTATTTGATAACCTTACATTGTCTTAAACTACACTATTCAGTGCGTTTGCAAACAATAGGGTAGCAAGAGCACTCGATTGGAGAAGGAAAAAACCAAGACATGACTATTATAGAGGGTCCCTATGCTAAGGTGTAGGATGAGATGAGACATATCTAGGTGTCATGGAGTGCGCGTAGTCACCCTTCGAAAGTTAAACAATTTTTTAGTCTTAGAGCTCTTGAGGGACTGCGCCCGAACAAGGTAGCCTAGAAGAAACGACGTTGTCGCACACCAAAACGATACCTCCTCTAGCATTCACCTGGCCACCCGGACATGTCCGCATAGTCGGTTTGGTGCCACAACCCACCATTTACAAAATATATTGTTTGACAGCCTTACACTGTCTCAAACTACACTATTTAGTGCGTTTACAAACAATAGGGCAACGAGAGCACCGATTGGAGAAGGAAAAAACTGAGATAGGCTATTGTAGAGGGTCTCTATGCCAAGGTGTAGGATTAGATGAGACATATCTAGGTGCCGCGGAGTGCACATAGTCACCTATGAAAGTTGAATACTTTTTTCGTCTCAGGGCTCTTGAGGGACTATGCCCAAATGAGGTAGCCCGGAATAAATGAAGTTGTCGCACACCAAAACAATGTCTCCTTTAGCATTCACCTAGCCACCTAGATGTGTCCACATATTCAGTTTAGTGCCATGACCCACCATTTGCAAAATACATCGTTTGACAGCCTTACACTGTCTTAAACTACACTATTCAACGTGTTTGTAAACAATAGGGAAGCGAGAACACCGATTAGAGAAGGAAAAAATTGAGACAGGATATTTAGAGGGTCCCTACGCCAAGGTGTAGGATTGGATGAGAAATCTCTAGGTGCCACGGAGTGCGCGTAGTCACCCGTGGAAGTTGAATGATTTTTTGGTCTCAAGGCTCTTAAGGGACTATGCCCAAACGAGGTAGCCCGAAAGAAACGACATTATCGTGCACCAAAATGATGCCTCCTCTAGTGTTCTCCTGGCCATCCAAACATGTCTATGTAGTCGGTTCGGTGCCATGACCCACCGTTTACAAAATATACCGTTTGACAACCTTACATCGTCTCAAACTACACTATTCAGCGCATTTACAAACAATAGGGCATTGAGAGAATCGATTAGAGAAGGAAAAAAATGAGACAGGATATTGTAGAGGGTCCCTATACCGAGGTTTAGGATCAGATGAGACATCTCTAGGTGCCACGGAGTGCGCGTAGTCACTCGTGGAAGTTGAACAATTTTTTGGTCTTAGGGCTCTTGATGGACTACCACTCAAACGAGGTAGCCCAGAAGTAAACGACGTTGTCGCACACCAAAATGATGCCTCCACTTAGCATTCAACTAGGGGCCACCCGAGACATGTCCGCGCAATCAGATTTGGTGCCATAACCCACTTTTTTCAAATTTTTCAACAATTACAAATTTTTGAACTTTGAAAAGTGAGCTGAAAATGTTGTCGTACAAAGGGATCTAAAATTTAAATTTGTTTTCACATATCTTATAATATCCACCCTGATAACCAATCCACTTTATATATTACACGACCAGCTCATCGCATTTTCTGCAAATAAATAAAAGATAAACACCATTTTTTCTTCTATAATAGTACTAGTTTTATGAGAATATCATACAAAGTTTTCTATGGTGTGTACCTTGTCGAGTGTTATTATCCCTTCATCAATAACATGTATAACCAAATTATACTTAACTAAAATATGCTTGTATCTTATTGTGATAAGATAGATTCGTGGATAATTAAATAACACTTTGATTGTCACACGATACCTTCATCTTCTATTGATATCTTTAAAACTCATCCAATAAATTTTTTGCCCAAATTACCTCATGACAACTATGATAGGAAGCTACATATTGTACCTCAGTAGTTGAAAAATTTCTAATATTTTGAAGCTTTGAAATTCCAACTGATAGGTCCAATTACAAGTGTAATAGAATAACTAGAAGTCGGTCTTTGTTATTCCAAATCACTTACAAAATATGAATCAAAATATCCACAAATTAAATCACCAATATTGTTATAGATGATGCAATAATTTATTTTTCCTCACAAGTAGTGAAACTCCCACTTCACTGCTGAACAATGTTCTCTACTTAGATTTTCCTAAAATCTTCTCACAACTCCAACAACATGTGAAATTTCAGTCCTTGCCATGTACATGTCATAACATACATAAAACTTATTATTGCACTAGAACATGGTACATGAGATATATGCTTATTTTCTTCTTATTATTGCACCATAGTTTTTTAAATTTTAAATCCAACATACATATAGAATTAATATACATAGAATATACATACATAAAAGGACATTATGTGCAATGAATTCGAATCAAACATAGAAGTAATATCGTTATGAAAACCAACACATGGATAAATAATGTATCAAACTAAGTGTGTTGAACGCATGTCTTTGAAAATATAAGTTCTTAACATGTGTACATCTCAAACCAAGTGTGTCATTCATATAAGACCACATGTGTCCACATAAGGCTATATACAATGCCCTATGAAGAATCATGAACTAGGACCAACTGGCTCATGTGTGTGTGTGTGTCTATGTACATCCATGTCCTATGAATCTAATCATGAAACATCTTCCCTTTCTTCACCCTGCTAAAAGTAGCATGTCCATGACCCAGGGATGTAGTGGAGGGAGATTCCATTACGGATTTCATCTATGTGGTCCTAGGCATCTCTAAGTAGGCCTGCAACCTAATCTACACATTCATAAAAAACAAGTTTTTAACACCCATGTTTTAAAAATACATTCAAAATTTTAGAAACTTAGAATTTAGTTAAAATGCATGTAAAATCTTACCGCAATGTCATGATCCCTATCAATTTGTCATTGACGCATGACAGGAACAACAATAGACTCATGAGAGGTAAGCTACATACAAATAATTAAATTTCAAATTAAATATTTTATGTACAAAATTTGATATTGTAGATTTAAGTAATAAGAAATAATTCATAAATAAATTTAACAATTTTAAAAAAATTATACCTCAGTTATTGGATCCGCAGATGTTATGGTAGTATCTACAGCAACCTCCGCAGTCTTGCATATATACAGGAGTCTCTCTGGCAGTCATAAGCTATACAAAAAACATATACAAATCAATATTAATCTACATGACTGCCACATAACAGAGCTAAAACATAATCCACGTGAACTTCCATAATTAGAACCAAAGTGAAAAGAGAAACTAACCTACATAAAAGTCATGTGAGGTGTGTTAATAGCCTCAGTTCCTAGAGCAGATGATGACCCGTCAGGCTCCTACACGTATAAAAGATAAAAATATATTAATATGTACATGTATAGGTGAAACATTGTAATAATAAAATTGTAAAATCAAATGAAATTTGAAATTTAAGTAAAACTTGAAACTTACATTTGTAACATACCCAGCTGTAGTAGCTAGCATGTTGACACCGGATGTTTCCTTCACCGACTTTTCCTATTTAAAATAAAATAAAAAAATAGTTTTTACATGTATGTACATAACGTACAATGAAATACATATATATTAAAATATCAAACATGAATTAAACTATTGTATATATATATATATATATATATATATATATATATATATATATATATATAATATTTATTTGACATTTACCTGTGAAAGACCAAGATTCATTGCACCAATTCTAAAAATATCTACCATCATCTCATCTAGAGAAAAGAAATCATGTGATCCAACAAATGATCTCTCGCCTGCAGTGCATACAACACCACATGATCCATAGTGGTGTGGTCTGTTAGAACTGGCGCCTCCACAAACATCACTAGATGCAATCTGCTCACTATGCTGGGTCAGAGTGTCAGTGAGCTCCTTTAATACATATAGTGTGCCAATCTCCACAACCTCCTTCACTGTATGAGAGATAACTTAAAGTAATGGGGGTTTTGGGGCAAGGGGGATCATTAGTTGACCTACACGTGCACCACATCTACTATGTGTAGAGCTAACACCTCACCCATAAAAATTAGAAATATTCAAAATAATTTGGGGCCTCATTAAGCACGAACTTGCAATATAATTTTTTCAAAAAATAGACGGGAACCTCATTGTTGTTACATGGTGGATAATCAAAAACCATCCACCATCAGTCTCAAAAATTGTTCATGATTTGGTCATCGTGGCACCAATGGATTAGAAACTGTTTGCAAGTAACTGCGAGGGAGGGGGGGGCATTGGTTCTTGGGTCAATAAATAATGCACAAATATCGGTCTTTTAAAAAAAATTTATCTTTTATGGCCGCATGGGATAATTTATTTGCATACCACTGCCTACAATCACCTCTAAAGGTATTCCATCTATCTATTTGGTTGGTTGCGAAATCAAATTTGCCAATCAATGTTTGCAATGTGTTGGCTAAAGTCATGCAGGATGGATTTGTGGCATGATTTTGTCTTATATTATGAATAAGGTTCTTAATGACAATTTTATTTTGTCATATTTTTCCAACGATATCATCTTGTGTTCCTTTTTGGTTTCGTGGGGACAAAAGGAGCCATAGGAGGCGGATCTATGTTTGGAGGAGGGTTTTCTAGAATTTTTGGAGGATTTTTAGGATTGTTTGCAGGATTTTGAAGAATATTTTGAAGGTTTGCAGGATTACGATCTTTCCGAGCAAATGACAAAACAAAAAATTGTATACATAAACAAAAAATTGAAAACCTCATGAAAAACACAAAAAAAACCTAAAATGTAAACAAATTGATCAAAATCGAGGTCTTACCTCTTTGTCTTGGTGACATGGTTGAAACTATCGCAATCCACAAGTCCGAAGAGTAATTTTTAGGGGGTATTCAAAGCTGCGAGAGCCAAAGGTGTAGAAGAAATCATGGTTAGAAAGGAAAAATGAGGGAAATGGAGGAGTCGTGGGTCTATATTTTTTGTCTCAGAGGACTGCGATCGCGGTTTGAAACCACGAGCATGGTTTTAAACCACGCTGAGCAGTTTTTTAAACCGCGACTCGCATGGTTTTAGGTTCGAAAATCACTGAGCTTATAAAAACAATTGCGCAAGCGTAGTTTAAAAACCATGAGCGTGGTTTATAAACTGCACTCGCGGTACATAAATTTCAGGTTTTTATGTCCACTTAATTGTCCACCATCTTGGTGCACTTACCCCATACCTAGTTATTAGGAGTTCATGCTACCAATTCATAGCCTCTGATTATCCTTTGACTTTGCTTTTGGTTTCTTTTGTTCTCATTCATGAGTTAACGACCATGCATGACCATTTTCAGTCAGGCTCAACCTCATAAGAGAATATTTGAACCAATTATTAACCCCCCTGAGTATCAACCAATATCATGGAGACATAGACTTAGGATTACGTGTACTATTTTTCTGCTCTACTCCCTTGCCCCCACAAATAATTAGCCAACTTGACGCTCTAAATGATAAATTATCTATATCTAAGCAATTTTGGGCCAATCAAGAAAACCAAGTTAGAAACCCAAATACATAGTTTTTTTTTACTTTGTGCATCATCTATATTCATGTATGGCCCTCTCTAGAAAGGAATACTTAGAGATGAACATACACTTTCCAAGATTCCATAAGCAAAACTAAATTATCTTTGTTCTAACTTACATAGATTGAGAATTGTGCGTAGAAATTATCCTTTATTGGAGTATTCCACACATAGAGATAAGATGAGTCTTTTCTATTATTTATGATAAAGTTTCATACTTGCAAGTTGATTGATTATGATTTTCCCGACCTTTTTCTTAGCAAAGTAGCTCAGTCACAATTAGAAGTGTCAAAGAGTAAATTTCCTAATTTGAGTGTATATACTATCATTAATGCATTACCCCATGTTTAGTAACATATTATAAGAGATTTGATGTCTGATTTTATGGATTAAGAGAATATATTTGAAATTTGTTGAAGTACCCAATTTTTGGTTCCCAATAAGGGGTGGTTAGGAGGGTAAAAAGATGACATATCATCGTTAATATCAAAGTGAATGTTGGTATCCTCATATTAGATTAAATAATAAATGAAAAAATTATTATTTGGATCTTCGATCATGAAAATTTAGATGGGATGAGAAGATCATCTTGTGCATATATCCATCTATTTTATTGGGATGAATAAATGGGAGATCATTTTGTGCATCTTCGTGTGGATATATGTTGAATATGGTAAGGTCATCCTATAGATATTCATTTATACTTAATTGGATGGTTGGATGAGATTGAGAAACATTAAACCATGATGTGTTTCCATAGATGATTGGGGAAGAAGGGAGAAAGGAACAACCCATATTGAGTTTAAATGGGTCAAGGCTCACTAGAAAACCCTAAGATGTGAATACATAATCATAAGATATGAAAGATAAAATATGAAATGGGTACCTTATAATAGAATTAGGAATAAAGATGAACATGAATATGACTCAATCAACAATAGAGTAATATTCATGTCGAGTTAACTAGAATGTGATGATGGAAATGCTAAAGTGAAGATAAGAATAAAAGGAAACGTGAATAAAAATTACTCAACGATAGAGTAAAATTCACATTGGGTTCACCATAATGTATGTAGGATGAGAAGGTCTATAGATTATCCTTTTTTCCTTCTCAATAATATATATTAAATTTTTAAGGGGGAATTCTAGGGCCAACACACAAGAATATTTTACTAGGGGGTGCATGAGTAATGGATCTAAAATATAGTGATCCACTCTCTACTAAATACGTAGGGTTACAAATCCTAGGTCTAGGAAAAGGGACAATATCTTACTAGTATCATGATTGTTTGAAGATCAATAGATTGTAAAGAACATAAATATATCCAAGCTAGGTTTGTAAATATGGATTGTAGAGATCGATAGGTTGTAATGACAAATAGGTGAATGTAAGGCAAGGGCTCGCATAGAATAATGTAATAGATAATAATATGTTGCTCTATTATAATCTACATACATGATACACCAATCAATCAATCAAATTAGAAATAATATAAAGGAAAAAAAGAGTTAGAAATACATACCTTTGTTTAGATATCATTGATGCATTATCCCTAGTGTTAATAACCCCTTATGAGAGAGTTGATGTGGGGGACCACAAGAAAATAATAATAATACCTAGTTAAACCATATTTGGGGACACCAAATACTTGAAAGACCTTGTTGGTGTAGCTAGGACTATTTTTAGTGTCCTAAACCCAATACTCAAAAAATAAGCAAGAGTTCCTTCTAAACATTAAAGACCTTTAAAGAAAATTTTTGAGCACAAGAAAAACCAATGACAAATGATGAGATGATGATAAATGCTCTTAAATTAATCCTAGAATAGGGGTAGTGATTAGATATTATAGTTCCCTATAGCCAAGGGCATCGTCCATGGTCAATGGAGTCAGTAATGAGGAAAATTTGTTAAATGGGTTGACCATGGTTATTACGGTTGGCTCTAGGTAATAAAATAATGGGGTCCTAAATGAAGTGTTTAAAAGTGGGGGAAGGATTGAATAGTTTCTAAAAGGTGATCTAACAGAGGCTTGAAGGTGTTATAAGTAGATTATATGTAAGCAATCGTAAGAGGATAGTAAGGTGATGTCATAGGAGGCTATAAAAGGATGGATAGGAGATGTAAATGATAGGGTATATGAGGTATCATTGAATTCCCATCAAATCTATCTTATAATTCCCCCAACCATCCCAACCATGTCTAGTCTTCCTTTCTTCCAACAATACCTTATTAGACATAACTCTATGAGGTTAATGCTCAAATGATTCCTATGAAGAGAAAAAATTGGTAAGAGTTAAAAATAAAATATATACATAACCTGCCACCCCATTTTGTGTCCACTCCTCCCCTCTTCCCCCACTCCCTTTCTTATGGGTGAATAGAGATTTAAAATCTCAAATCATAATTGAAAATGAAATTTAGAAGAAGAATTTGGCTCTATTATGGTGTTATGCTTTCTCTGAAGCTATCCCACTATTTTATTTGTGCCCTTTTAGCCTTTCTAGGGTTTTTCATATAGTCATATCACAGGGGTAATTGCATGGAAATGGGGGGCCAAAAGGGGGTCAAAAAGGGACACCTTTTTCTTAAAATCAGTAAAACCTGAAATTCATCAATTAATTCGGCATGCATATGCTCAAAATTTGACAAAGTGATAAGAATAAGTACCGTAGAGCTCGAAATCTAGTTTCTAAACTACTAATTTTTTTCGAAAATGGTTGAGATTAAGAGGGTCAAATGTGGTGTGCACACAAAGTATGTCTATTTTTGTGTCAAAAAGATAAGAACCTATTGTGTGTGTGCCCACCGCGTGCCCCCCCGCCCCCCCCCCCCCCCCCCCCCCCCCCCCCCCCCCCCCGTTTTTTGAGTTTTATGTATTATTTTTCAAATCCCTTTAGTAGAAAGTTAGATAATTACATGTACGAGGTCTCACTAATTTTTCATAATTTTTGGATGAATATATAATTTTTTTTAATTAATTTTCAAAGTGCACACATCTGGAAAAATGAAATAGTGGTGTGTACACCCCCATAACTTTGAGAAAAATAAGTCATTTTTTCTCTCTTTTTTAATGCGTGTAGAATGGGGTTTCCAAGAGGATTTTTTTTTGAAATTTGGATGAAAAAATCATAAATTGTGCACGAAAACATATGCATAGGTTTTCCCAAGAAAATAAGACACTAATAAAATAAATTATGGATGAAATTCTTAGACTAATCATATTTTAGAAAGAAGCATATTGTCACCAAGGTAAAATCGGGCTTGACGTCGTAGTATAATGTTTTTGGAAAATTATGTTATAACACATTTTTTATTGGGGTGTACATGTGAAATTTTGTTATTTTTTTGTAAATCAAGGATTTATTCACGGATTACACAGTCTAAGCCATAAGGTAGGATATCGAGGGAAAATTTAATCCTATGGATTGGGATTCCTAAACCCATAGAAGGAAAAACGCAAGCGCATTATAGCGCACATACATTTCTGTGTGTTATGTGGTATATGTTAGGGTTCACCTGATGTATATTCTTCAAAGTTGTAAAAATTGAAGTTGATGTTCCCACTGATGATGAAAGTGATGATGGGGATGATCAAATAGAACCATGACCCATGGGAACAGTTTAGTGTATTCCCAAGTGGTATACTAGCATGTTACGAGATGCAAGAATGGATGCTCCACCAGATACATCCACCCCTGGACCACAGACTTGAAATAAAGAAACAAAAGAAGTGAACTTTTCTTTGCTGAGTAGAGTTATTGAAGCTGATGAGACCTCTACATTCTAG
The DNA here is from genome assembly GCA_019776745.2 of Taxus chinensis. Lineage (NCBI taxonomy): Eukaryota > Viridiplantae > Streptophyta > Pinopsida > Cupressales > Taxaceae > Taxus > Taxus chinensis. The sequence goes on along the minus strand of CM034146.1, from coordinate 6,923,528 downwards.
GAAGCCCTACAGTCAAAAGCTTGGAAAGATGTCATGGATGCTGAATACGACTCGATGATGAAAAACAACATTGGTAACTTGTCGATCTTTCACTAGGGAAGAAGTCCATTAAATGCAGATGGATATTCAAAACAAAGTACAAATTAGATGGGACAATAGACAAGTACAAAGTGAAACTATTAGCAAAGGGGTATGCATAAACATAAGGCATTGAATATAAGGTTACATTTTCTCCCACGGATAAGATCAAAATGATCAGGATGATATTTTCTCTAGTTGCACAGTTTGGTTAGAAATTTCATCAGATGGATGTAAAAAAATCCCTTTCTCAATGAATATTTACAAGAAGAAGACTACATGACTCAACCTGAGGGATATGTTATACCTATTCAAGAAGAAAAGGTGTGTAGACTTAGAAAATCTTTGTATGGCCTTAAACAGTCACCTCAGGCATGGTACATCAAAATTGATGAGCATCTCGTACGACATGGATTTGTTAGAAATCCATATGATCCCAATCTTTACCTCAAAAATCAAGGGGGGATATTGTGATTGTCAATGTCTATGTCGACGATCTATTCATCACTGTCAGTTCAGTGAGGATGATTGATGCAATGAAGAAATATCTTAATCGATCATTCGATATGAAAGATCTCAAGTTGATGCATTATTGTCTTGGATTGGAATTATGGAAGAAAGAGAATCACATATTTGTTTCTCAGTTAAAATATACCAAGACAATGCTTAAGAAATTTAGGATGATGGATTGCACACCTATTGCCACACCTATGGAGAACAGATTGCAGTTATCTCATTCAGATCCATCTCCTCCAGAAAATTCCACTCTCTATCAACAGTTGATTGGGAGTCTCATTTACCTAACCTACACTAGGCCAGATATCAACTTTGCTGTGAGCTATCTATCCAGGTTCATACAAGAACCCAAATTTTTTCATTAGAAGGAAACAAGGTGCATATTGACATATCTTAAGGGAGAAGTAGATCTTGGTCTAGAATACAAGAAGAACGACATCTTCTTCTTGTCAGGATATTCAGATTCAGATCATGTAGGTAACATTTATGACATAAAATCCACTTCAGGGTTTGTATTCTTAATGGTATCTGGACCAATATCATGGGGAAGCAAGAAAAAAAAAATTATTTCTCGCTCTTCCATAGAAGTTGAGTACTGTTCTGCAGGTGAAGTTTTATATGAAGTGATATGGCTACGTCACATACTGGAAGGACTTGGAATACCATAGGATAAACTGACCACCTTATATGTTGAAAATGAAGGTGTTCTCAAAATTGTTCGCAATCTAGTTTTTCATGAAATAACAAAGCATATTTAAGTACATGTACATTTCATATGCGAGCATTTCTTGAAGCATAATACCTAAACAATAAACCCTAATCCTTGAACCCTAACCCCTAAACCGTAAACCCTAAATCCTAAACCTTAAACCCTAAACCCTAAACCCTAAACCTTGAGTCCTAAACCCTAAACCCTAAACCCTAAATCCTCATCCCTAAACCCTAAACCCTAAAACATAAACAGTAAACCCTAATCCTTGAACCCTAAGCCCTAAACCTTGAACCTTAATGGCTTAGGGTTTAAGTTTTAAGGTTTATGGTTTATAGTTTGGGGTTTAGGGTTTATGTTTTATGTTTAAGGGGTTAGGATTTATGGTTCAAGTTGGTAAAAATAGGGTTTAGGTTTTGGGGTCTAGGGTTTAGGATTTAGGGTTTAGGGATTATGTCTTTGGGCTTAGGTGTAGGATCAGATAAGACATCACTAGGTACATCTCCCCTCTAGAGGATCATATTCATATTCAATGTATCTATTTACAAAAATAAATAATAAAATATAAATAATAATAAAAGAAAAAATTATAATTTAAATTTATTTTATTAAATATAAGATGTTAGGGTCACTCTGCACCTTATAGAACTAGTCTCACAACTCCATCGGTCATGGTTTGGATGATAGTTTTTTAGATTCTAATATGGTCAGCACATAGGTATTTTTCAGGATCTCATCATTCAGCCTTCAAGATTTTAGGGTTTAAATTATATAATCAATATATGTTTCGGGAAAGAATATAGGCATTGTTTATTTTTTGCAGCCTTTTGGATTGGTTATTGATATTTGTAGGAGTGTTTAGGAAGATTTAGGAAAGGTTTAATAATTCAAGGACAATCTTCTCAACAACGGGTTTTCTAGATGTAGGGAACAAACACTCTAATGGTGAAATTTGACTTCTTCGGATGATTTTGAGAGCTGCATAAGGAATTAGAAGGAAAAACAAATAGGCACTGGAAATATATGTGAACATTAAACCCTGAGCCCTAAACCCTAAACCCTAAATCCTATAAATAAACCTTTAACCCAAACACTAAACACAAAACCTTAAACCCTACACTAAACAAGGATCGACCTTAAACCCTAAAACTTGAGGCTAAACCCTAAATCCTAAATCTTAATTCCTAAACCTTAAATCATAAACACTAAACATTGAACAATAAGCTCTAATCCTTGAACCCTAAGCCTTAAACCTAGAATCCTAAACCTTGAACTTTAAGGCCTAATCCATAAACACTCAACCCTAAGCCCTAAGCCCTAAACCTTAAACCCTAAACCTTGAACCCTAAACCTGAGCCCTAAACCTTAAACCATTATCCTTGAGCCCTAAACCATAAACTGTAAACCCTAAACCATCAACCCAAGAACATGAGCTCTAAACCATAAAAACTAAACCATAAACCCTAAGTTGTTAACCATAAACCCTAAACCCAAAACCTTAAACATATAACCCATAGCCCTAAGCCCTAAACCTTGAACCATGAGCCCTAAATGATAAACCCTAAACCATAAACCCTCAACATTGAATCCTAAACCCTGAACCCTAAATCCTAAACAATAAACCCTAAACCCTAAACCCTAAACCTTAAACCCTAAAACTCGAGGCTTAAACCCTAAACCCAAAATCCTAATCTGTAAACCCTAATCCTTAAACACTAAACACTTGGAACCATAATCCTCAAACCCTAAGTCCTAAACCTTAAACCTTGAACCTTGAGGCCTAAGCCCTAAGCCCTACACCCTATACCCTAAATTGCTACCCTGATCATCGAACCCTCAGCCATAAACCCTAAAACCTGATCCCTAAACCCCAAACCCTAAATGCTAAACCCTAAATTGTAAACCGTAAACCCTAAACCCTCAACATTAAATCCTAAACCCTAAATCCTAAACAATAAACCCTAAACCTTGAACACTAAATCCTACACCTTAAACCCTAAACCTTGATCCCTAAACCCTAAACCCTAAACTTTAAACCCTAAAACTTGATCCCTAAACCCTAAACCATCAACCATGAGCCCTTAACCCTAAACCCCAAACCCTAAAACCTAAACCATAAACTATAAACCCTAAACCATAAGCTATGATCCATAAATCCTAAACCCTAAATTATGAACCGTAAATCCTGAGCCCTAAACCCTAAACCCTAAACCATAAACCATGAGTTGTTAACCATAAACCCTAAACCTTAAACATTTAACCCATAGCCCTAAGCCCTAAACCCTTAACCATGAGCCCTAAATTTTTAAACCATAAACCCTAAATCCTAAACAATAAACCTTATACATTAAACACTAAACCCTAAACCTTGAGGCTTAAACCCTAAACCCTAAATCCTAATCCATAAACCTTAAACCTTAAACACTAAACAATAAACCCTAATCCTTTAACTCTAAGACTTAAACCTTAAACCCTAAACCCTCAACCATGATCCCTTAACCCTAAACCCAAAAACCCTAAACCCCAAACCCTAAAACCTAAACCATAAACCATAAACTATAAACCCTAAACACTAAACCATGAGCTCTAAGTCATAAACTCTAAACCCTAAACCCCAAACCTTAAACCCTAAACCCTAAAACCCTAACCCTAAACCCTAAAACCTAAAAATTTAGTCTTTAACCCTAAGCCCTAAACCCTAAACCCTAAATCATAAACCATAAGCCATAAACCATAAACAATGAACCCTATAGCTTGAGCCCTAAGCCCTAAGTCTTGAGCCCTAAGCGCTAAACCCTAAACCCTAAACCCTTAACCATGAGTCCTAAATGCTAAACCCTAAATTGACAATAACAAGTCTATTGGTATTTTTGGGTTTGACGGATTAGGATAGAAGGTAAATTTGATCATTTTTATGCTCTTTTAAATAATTATTTCAGTTGCAAGCTGTCAGGAATGAAGATTTCATTTGAAGAATAGAGCTTGATATGTCTAGTGCTTGTGTAAGCTAGAATTTTAAGAGGATTTATGAGGTTCAATTTTATTTTCCAAGATGTAGTACTCCCATATTTGAAACCTGGGCCCTACCCTGAAATGACATTCTGATTCTAGACAGTCGATGATTCCTAAATGTCCAATCTTTCCATAGACACCTGTACTTCCTCGATCCTTGGATATAAGGAGACACCATTACTATGAAAAACTAGGAACTTTCAAGGAAAAAGAGGTTCTTGTGAATATGAACATGTATAAAAGTGAATCATGAATGTTAATATGAGCATCTGGTTATTTTTTCTAGCTTCCAATAGGTCATCTGGGCTTGCATAATACCATACATGGAAATATGAGAAATGTGAAATTTGTTTCAGAGTGTGAATAAATTTACATTCAAGAGTGAAAGTATATGTGGGGAGAAACAAGTTTGGAAGAGATGTGAAATATGCATTGCAAGGCACAATGTAGGTTTCATATCCATTTAGTTACTTGTTCCACCCCTCATAAACAAGGTAGTTGTACAAGAAGACTGAATGATGGTTCTATGCACGTGACTAGGAATTATGGTCCTAATATTGATATTCCAAAATATGAACTCACTCATGACACCTACTGGAAATATTTGAGGTTTTCCGATCCTTTTAGTGTAGAAGATCAAGAATTTTTTTCACTTTGTAATCACTACTATAGACTAGATGGTTTTTAAACAATCTCCAGATTTCTGTGTGGTTGTCATGCCTTCCTAGTCAATTCGTTAATAAAACTAAAGTTGGTTTGATTCAAAATAAAGAAAGAGTTAATGAGAGTGTGAGAGATAAAGAGAGTGAGATTGAGATTGTGATTGAGATTGAGATTGTGTGTGTTTGTGTGTGTGTGTGTGTGTGTGTGTGTGTGTGTGTGTGTGTGTGTGTGTGTGTGAGAGAGAGAGAGGAGAGAGAGAGAGAGAGAGGAGAGAGAGAGAGAGAGAGAGAGAGAGAAAACATGAGAAGGAGAGAGAGGTGAGAGTGGGAGATAAATAGAAAGTGAGAGAATGATAAGGAGAGAGTGAGAGTGAGAGAGAATGTGAGAGAGTGAATGAGACAAAAGGAGAGAGAAAGAGAGAGTGAGACCGAGAGGGAGATACAAAATTTAATAAGCCACTAAAATTAATCATCTAAGCACCACAACAGTCTCGAAGTAAACAGTCTCTAATAATATAAAGAGTTGAATGGTTTCATGTTATTTTGAGCATGGTGAAACAATATAAAGAGTTGAAATGATAAAATGGAAGAAAAAAGTCCAAATTTGTGCTTGATTTGGAATTAGGACACTTAAAACGAGTGAAAGGAATAGAGTGGAAGTCTAAGAAAACAAGGTTTTACAAGAAAATGAGTCATTTTAACAGTTGATTGGGCTTGTGTACAAAATGTGAGAGCGGGATATGGGGCTTGGAAGGGTAAGTTTTAGGTTGATTGTGCCATATTTGCATATTTGAACCTATAGAGCTTATTGGAAAGACTTACAAAAATAAGATACTAATGAAAATGATTGAAATTGGTTGTTATGATTTGATGAATGCATGCACATGTGATGGAGCTCTACATCACCTCATGATGTTTTCGATCCTTCACAAATACCATATGTACTGACCATTTCCCATTAGAATATGAAAAACTATCTTCTAAACCGTGATAGATGGAGCTATGAGACTACTTCCATAAGGTGCAGAGTGACACTTAACATCTTATATTTACTAAAATAAATTTAAAGATAAAAATTTACATATATCTTTGTGCACTTACCCATAGTGTAAGTCACTTATTTTCCTATCACTAAGGTGATGAGTTTCCTATAAATTGCTAACTCTCCATCCATTACAACAACTATTATGACTGGTGGTGAAAATGGATCCCAAATGTGCTCGGAAGTTTGTCCCGAAAGTCTACAATGTGGTATGAATTCTGAATCATCCCCGAATGATGTTATTTATGATGAATTTTTAGACCTTATTGTCAAATAGTATCATAAAAATTTCATTATTGCATATTTCTATGGCAACATCCCTTTAGAATCCTTCCTACAAAACTAGATTAAGAACCATTGGGAATCTAACAATATCCTAGTTTCAAGCATCAATAACCTTACCAAGTTTTTTTTATCTATATTCATTTCGCGAGCCTTTGCAGGTAAAATCCCTCCTTCTTAAGGTGGTTTTTTTTTATTTAGGTAATAAACTTTTAGTTCTTGCTCAATGTACTCCTGACTTTAGCCCCACTAGCCAAGTTTCATTGAAAATCTGAGTTTGGATCGAGCTCCCTGGACTCCCCATTCATATCTGGTATTTTTTAACCAAATACAGTTAAACTATTGGCAGGGTGATATACCATGAGCAAGAGTGTTATTTTATACTCGTCCCAACAAATAGGTTTGTGTTGAAGTTGACCTTGCGAATGATCTACGGAACCACCTAGATATTCAAGTTGTCTCCCTACTGATCTCTCAAAAGGTGGTTTATTTCAACCTCCCCAACACGTGATTTCATTGTTAAGCCTCAAACCATCACATTTGTGATTTTCCTCTTCTAGCTCATTCCAAAGCTAGTGGTGACACAACCCTCAACGTCTAAGCCCAAAAGTGATCACCAACTGATGGTTGGACTCTAGTTGGGAATAAAAAGGATGTAGGTGTGAAATACACTCCTACGGTGCTAGCTGCTACTCCTCCTTTTGTTCTTCCATCCAAGGATAAGTGAGAATCATATTTACCCCCCTCATCAATTTTAATTCCTTCCAATCCCTCGCAGAGTCAAATTATGAATATTCCATTTGATAACTCTAGGAATTTTGCTTCAACATATCTTCATCTGCATTGCTATAGATATCCACATCGAGAGGTGTCTCATGGCCCATGAGGAGATAATGGGGTCAAACGTTGCTCCATCCATGTTGAGCTTTCTAATTCAGACCAAGTCCTACTTACTAATAATTTTGTAATTCTTATCTCTAAGGATAATGTGCCAGACAGGAAAGGGGAGTTTGACATGTCTAATTTTTCATGAATTTCATCTCTTGAAATGTTAGGTCTTACAGAACCCCCTAATAAATATTTTGTTTGATTATCATGTCAGTGGATTAGCTACCTTGATATTATTTGCTTAGAGGAAATTAAAATTTCTAGTTTTTTGCTTCATAATACTCTAACTGCTATTACTCCTACTTTTTTGCATTTTCATACTTAACAAATTGATGGAAAAGGTGGCTCTAGTATTTCAATTGCCCCAAAATTATAAGCCTTAATCACCTTCTCAGGTCAAAATCCTTTAAATTGGATCACATGGGTGACTATGGCGATTACTGATCTAGCGTGTAATGTGTGGACATCAGCATACACCTTATCTACATCAAAAACTAATCTTTGTGCATCCTTAATCTTGTTGATGACACACTTCATGTATCTGGAAGTAAATTCAAAGGAGAGATTGCACCATGGCCCCATCTCTCCTTTAGCCATCATGAACTTTGCCAAACAAAAGTGTTGTATGATGGAAAACTTTACCTTATCACCAACAACTTGTGGCAACTCATGTGGAATGCGTCACTCGTTCTCAAAGGATTGCCATAACCTCTCAAACCACATGTTCAATCACACCTTGTAAGTATTTGAGATAGTCCCATCATAAGTGAATTGTGTGAATTGAACTGCAGGGGACACGTGTGCAGGTGGGTGAAACCAAATGTTCCCATATGGTCCATTTAGGATGCCAATATCCCAGAACACGATAAGAAGTAGGATGGAGAACCAAGTTATCTTTGCTCCTAACTTGTTCTATACCCATGCCTCTTTGATAATTTTTTTTGCGATGAATTAGGAAAAGTTGTAGTGTGCCCTCTTAGATACCCTGTAGGCCACATAAAGGAATCTATGGTTGATTTCTAACCACCTCTCTGATGCCCCCAATTTTCAGCTAATGAGTTGGGAGATGACCCTCAGCGCTGGGTCTGGGAGATCTGTAATTACTTATTCCCTAACCGCTTCTCGTAATTTAATGTTAGGAAAGAAGGGATAAAATATGTGGAATAATCCCTCACAGAATCACAACAGTAGAAACTAATATGTAGAAATTATTACATATCTAAAATAAAAGTACAGAATAAAATAACACAACACAAAGAGATAGTATTTAACATGGTTCACCCAATTTGGGCTACATCCACCAAAAATCACTTGCTTATATTTTATTACAAGCCACCACTCTCTCAATACAATACCTAGATCTATTTGGAGCTATGCTTAACAAACTCTACAAAATTCACACCTGAATTTAAAACAAATCTACAATGTTACATATACCTACCATATGCACAAAACCATATAAATAGACAACTGCTTAAGTAGTTTTACAAAACCGTGGGTATCAAAACCATGGGCCAAAACTGTCCCATAAACCTATGGGTCAAAAATCCTACCCATATGAGAAAAGCATGTTTCCTGGTATAACGGGCACATTTTAAGGCCAAAAAAAATTCAGGGGCTACGGCCCGAACCCCTGCTACCAAGGGCTGCCGCCCCCTAACCCCCGCTCAAGGCCTAGCCTAGCCCCGAACCCCGATGAGACAACTATGGAAAGTGTATAGTACTCTTAGTGTACAGTCTTAAAAATTTCCTCACATGAAAAATAAGCTCCACAACCTAACAATATCTCACTTGGAGACTAGTTTTCCTCTGAGCAAGCTTCTCAACCCTTCACTAGTTTCCATGAAGACCAACCAAAGTTGAACATAGCTTCAGTTTTTCCCTTGTGACCACCTTGGTCATCATGTCTACAGGATTCTGACTAGTATGAATCTTCTCCAGCTTCAAATTCTCTTCCTCCAAAGTTGTCCTAATGAAATGGTATCTTAACTATATAAGTTCATCCTAGAGTGGAAAGCAGAGCTCTTAGCTAGATGTATAGCACTCTGACTATCACTATGTAGCTTTCCTTCCTCCTTCTTATTCCCTAACTCCTCAAGAAATTTTTGTAACCAAATCATTTCTTTGCTTGCCTCTGTGGCAACAACATACTCAACCTCTGTGGTTGACAAAGCCACCAGCTTCTGTAGTCGTGAAATCCAGCTCACTATTGTCCCACCTACAGTGTAAACATAACCTGTCGTGATCCTCCTGCTGTCTACATCTCCAACCATATCTGAATCTACATAACCACACAAAGTGGTTTCTGATCCACTATATTGCAAAACTATCTCCATGGTCCCTCTCAAATACCGAAGGATCCACTTTACTGCTTGTCAGTGATCTCTGCCTAGATCACTCATAAATCTACTCACCACTCCCAATGCATGGTAAATATCAGGCCTGGTTCACACCATGACATACATCAAACTACCAACCACTGATGAGTAAGGTACCTTGGAAATCTGGTTTCTCTCCTTCTCTTTCTTGGGACACTACTCCTTTGATAACTTGAAATGGCCTGCCAAAGGAGTCCCAACCGGTTTAGCATCTTGTATATTAAACCTCTCCAAGAATTTCTTAATGTACTCTTCCTAAGATAAATTAAACTTCCGTTCCTTCCTATCTCGAGATATCCTCATACCAAGGATTTTTTTGGCTGCCCCCAAATCCTTCATAGCAAAGGATTCACTTAGCTGCTTCTTGATTACTTTTATTTCTTGCATGTTTTTACCTGCAACTAACATGTCATCCACATACAGACACAGGATAATATAACTACCATCCTCAAATTTCTTTGTATACATGTAATGGTCAGAATGACATCTAATATATCCTTGCTCCATCGTGAAGCTAATAAATTTCTTATACCATTGACGTGGAGCTTGTTTCAAGCCATACAAGCTCTTTTTCAGTTTTCATACCATATCCTCTTTACCTTTGACCTCATAGCCCTTTGGTTGCTACATATATAGTTCCTCCTCCAAATCACCATGGAGAAATGTAGTTTTTACAAAAAGTTGTTCTAAGTGCAAGTCTTCAACTACAACTATTCCTAGAATAGTTCTAATAGAAGTCATTTTTACTATAGGAGAAAAAATCTCATCAAAATCTATACCTTTTTTCTATGCAAACCCCTTGACCACCAACCAGGTCTTGTATTTTTTCTTTCCTCCTTCTTCCTCTTTAACTCTAAACACCCACTTGTTCTGTAATTCTCTTTTGCCTTCGGGTAGCTTTACCAAATCCCATGTCTGGTTCTCCATGAGAGCCTGATGCTCCTCATCCATGGATTTCTCCCACTTCTTCTTGGCATCTACCTGCATTTCTTCATCAAAGCTCTCTGGCTCTCCACTATCAGTGAGTAATAAATAATAAAGAGAAGGAGAAAAATGTTCAGGCTCTCTTCTTACCCTAGAAGACCTCCTCAATATAGGAGTTTGGGGTTCCTGTTGAGGAGGTTCCTGATCTGATTCATGTGTCACTTTCCCATCCAGAAAATCCTCTACCACTATATATTTTTTCTTAGATTCTTCCCTATTTTACTGCAACTGCTTCTTATACATGACTTTCTCATTAAAGAATGCATCCCTAGATCAAATGATTTTCTTGTCCTTAATACTCCAACATTTATATCCAAAGTTATCACCACCATAACCAATGAAAGTAATGTTTTCTAATTTATCCTCTAGCTTGGTCCTATCATCCTTGTCTATATGGACAAACACCTCACATCCAAAGACTCTAAGAAATGAATAATCAACTTTCTTACCATACCAAGCCTCCTCAGGTATGCCTCCATCTAAGGCACTTGAAGGTCCTCTATTAATCAAGTACATAGATGTGCTCACCGCTTCTGCCCAAAAAGAAAGAGGCAGTCCTACATGTAACCTCATGCTCCTAGCACATTTCATTATTGTTTTGTTCATCCTTTCTGACACCCCATTCTATTGTGGAGTTCCCATAACCATATTTTTCCTGTGGATTCCATTCTTAGAACAATAATCATCAAATTCATTGTTGCAATACTCCCCCCCATTATCTGACCTGAGACATTTTAGCTTAAGACCTATTTCATTCTCTACCAAGGCTTTCCATCTAACAAAAGTGTCAAATACATCAGATTTGTTTCTAATACAATAAACCCAAACTTTCTTTGTTACATCATCAATAAAAGTAACATAATAACTTGAACCCCCAAGAGATGATACCTGAGCCAGCCCCCACACATTAGAATGCACCAACTCTAACTTACTCTCTTTCTTTGTAGGTCCAACCTTGAGAAACCTTACTCCCTTCTATTTCCCATATATGCAGTCCTCACAGAAATTAAAACATGTTTCTATATATCCAGGAAAATCCTTCTTTATGATCTCCATGCCCTTATGGCTCATATGTCTGAGCCTATAGTGCCACAATGTTGTATCTACTTCTGAAGCCAAAATATTACAAACATTAGTGTTAACAAGGTTCCAACCTTCTTACCTCTTGCCACCACAAGAGCACCCTTGGTAACCTTCCAAGAGTTCACTGTAAATATCACAGTACAACCATCACTTTCCAACTGCCCTGCCAATATCAAATTTTGACTTAATGTAGGCACATGTCTGACATCCTTCAATAGCCAAGTATTCCCATTCTGCATCTTAACCTGAATAGAACCTTTTCCAACTATGTTGTAAGGCTCATAATCACCAAGAAAAACATGCCCAAAATCTCCTTGAACATAATCAACAAAATAATGTAACACCCTTAACTATTGTTATTTTCCTCCTTTGCATTCAAGTGTTGATATGTGATTTTCCTTATATGGATATGTTCTTCTGATTATTGGAAATCATGCTTGATATGGATAAGTATTTTATGCTCTTAAGATCCTTTGATCGAACTGGTATGACTTCTCTGAATCCATTTTTCACTTCTGGTAGGTGGTTTGCAATCTGGTTTAAGAGTTGTAAACTTGTCTTTTATCTGACTCATCCTTGGATCAATTTTAGTGATCCAAGGAATGTTTTAAAACTACTCTATTGAATGAATGGTAAAATCGACATTCCATGAGTTAAGCTACACGCTGGACTGAACTTTTTTGTTGCAAGTTCTTTGACTTCTGTGTGAACGCACTTCCATTCAGTAGGTTGTTTGGCTTGGGTCCTTGAAGATCGACCATGACAGGTCATTGCTGATAAAGATGGGAATGCAGCTATTCACAGCACAGGAGAAAGATATCTAGGATCCTATTGAGGATTGACTTACAGAATCCTAAGCTAGGTGAAAGTATTTCCTACCTAAGCTATGTTACTTGATACAATTCTGTTTCTAACCTAAACTGGTACTAAAGAGTTAGAAGGGTTGCTAGGTATAAAACTAGAACCTAACACTACAAGGTTATTTGGTGATCTAACCTAGTTTCTAAAAGCTATTGTATTTTTTATTACTTACCTATGTGGAGTTATCTAACCTAATTGCTAAGGACCTATGTTGGGGGTTAGTGGTTAGTGTTATATCCTAAGGTATAAACTTTAACCTACCTAAGATCTAACCTAAGCCATTAATCTATCCTAAGTTATTGGCATGAAGGGGAACCTAAGGGGTCACATGCACATTGGTGATGGTTCCTAAGGCATTTATGAAGATGATAAGGTTTATTAATTCCTATGGACTGCCAACTTTGGCAGGGGCTAGTTTGGTTGGCGGAGGCCTAGGTGGCAGTATCACTAGAAATGGAAACACATGTTATTTTTGATTTGGAACTCACCAGACTTGGAAGGCGGTGGCAAGGAAGATTGGGTGGGAGATATGGAATTAATGTAATTAATGAACTTATTTTTATGAGCCCAAACTGCTTTGGTAGGCATGCCAACGGATTTTTGTTTGGTTGTTTCATTTTGCATGCTTTCCAATTTTCTTTCTACTTGCGCTTTGGTTTTTCGAACCAGTAGTTTAAATTGCACTACATGGCTATTTTGGAGGTTTCAAATCTATTTTTGTTTCATGGAGAGTATATGAGGCATTGTGGAAGAAGTATTTTGTTGTTTGATCTTTCGTGGAGAAGAAGGGAAGAAGCGAGCTCAGCTAGAAGTCTTCTTCGATTTTACAATGACACTATCAGGCATGATAGGCCCTAACTGTTAAAATCTCTTGCTTTCCTCTAAGTGTTTTCATTAAAACAACTTTTCTCTGATGAGTTCTGTGCAATCATGCTTTATCTGGTAAATTAGTTTACGGGTTTGTAAAACTTGTATTTTGGGGTTTTGAAACTGTGTTTTACATGATTCTGTTGGAAGCTTGTTTTGCATTGCCTTTTTCACAAGGAACTGTGCATATGTGAATGAAACCTGGTAACTCTGTTTGGCTTCTTCAGTGGTTTGAAATTGTTGTTGGTTTCGACTTATTTTGTGACCTTTAATCATTATAGAGATCTGTCTGTATTTGTTGAGTTTAGTGTTGTAAACTTGTCTTGTTTCATATACCTAAGCTGGTAAGCAACTCTAGTTCTTATGGAAACTCACAAACTGGTTCAAGATTTTTGATTAGAAACTTGTTTTGGTGGATGGAACCATTGTAGATATTATTAGCTCCATGGTGTTAACGTGTTATTTCATAGTTATATTAACTGGGAATTAAACCATATATGGCTTGTTATTTTTGTATCACCTTGTGGAAACTTTGACTGTAGCAAAGTTTGCATGCACTGGAAAAACCATATATAGTTTGGTTTTTGTATTTCTCCTTGCGAAAAACATGGAATTTTATTGAAACTTGCATGCATAGGAAAAATCATATATGGTTTAGTTTTGTATTTTATCCTATGAAAACTTGATTGATTTTTGAATAGTATTGAATTTGGAACTTGTGTTTGTTATTTTGGGTAAACTAGACTATAACTCAAAGTCTCTTTGGCATGGTGCTTGTGAAATCTTATTCTTATGACCACATTAATGGTTTTTGGAGATTCTTTATGAACCCAACTTGTGATTCATCCAATCTGAGCTTTGTCAAGCATCTTACATCCCGCTTGAGTTTGGAAATAGGGTTGAAAGGATGTTAACAAAGAATGGAAGCATTTCTTCTTACTCCGAACTGTATGTAAACAGTTTCATTGCACTCGATCTAGTCTTACGGTGCTGGTGTATTATGTAGTTGTGTTTGTGATATTGAGATGCATCACTATACAAACCCTTTAATACTTGGTGTTCTTAATTGAAATAGAAACTTGAACGTTGTGTTGGTTCAGGTATTATAGTCTTTTGATTATTTAATAAACTATTGAGGGAACATGTTGTTACCCTAACTTGGTTACATGTATTTGAATGGTCTTGATCCTTCAATGACATTTATGCTTTGCATTGCACTCAGAATTGTAAATGAGTCCTGGACTGTACGTATTTTTTTATGTTTGATCTTGTCTTTTGTTGGAAACCCAATTTATAGTTCTTGTAGTGATGCATTGGCATACCGTTGAGATGGTTCTACTTTGCTATTGAGAAGTCATGAGTGTTAGCAACTACTCATATTCTTACCTCTTGTTGGGTCTAATAAATGTATGTTATGTCTTGGAAGATTGATTGCAATCTAAACTTGATTGCGATTGTGTTTGAACTTCACTGTTTTCTCTCAGAGTTTAAAAAGGGAAAGTTAATGGTAAGGTTTAATGGAACTTCACTGTTGATTGTATAGGGTTCTAAGAAAGAGCAATGTTAACATGACTTCTTCTTATCTTAGACTATTCTTGTTCAATGGGAGAATGTTAGGTCTTTAAAAAAATACTCTGTGAACCTTTCCTGATCGTGGACCGTGTATGAGTTTCATTGTTGCATTGTTCCTAAGGGTAAGTAGAATTCATGCATTATAATGGGAAGGTTTAGAAAGGAAGATAGTTTTTAGTACTCTCTTTCTTTGAAATGGTCATTTTTCTCTTTCCTTGGAACTCTTGAATGACCTTAAACTGTATGAATGTGAGAAGGTAAAACTGTTTTATTAAGTTGAAAGAAATTATTAGGGTTGGGATCATATTCTGATAAGAATCCTTCCATAATGCAGTTGGGTTAAGTTATTTGATTGGAACCTCCTGATTTTTATTCTTATTGGAAAAGGAAATCAGTGTTTATTAGTCTTGTATACTTGCCATTTGACTAAAATGAAGTGGAATGAACTTGAAGTTAGGTTGGAAAAATAAATTGTAGCTTTTTGTTGACTGTTAATCCATCACTTCTTCTTGGATTTCTTTCATTTGGATCTATTTTGATGAGTACCTTAAATTGTTAAATTTTAAAGTAGAGTTACTCTAAAGGAACAATTTAAATCATGATATACACCTGTTTCAGCTTTGCTGATGATTATGTACTTTGGCAAATGGAATGCTTTCTCTTCTTCTTTACTTGAAAGTTAGATGAAACATCCAAGAGGGAATATGCTGTAAACACTTCTGTATCTTATAGTAAAGATATGAGTTGTATTATATTTGGTAGATTGGAAACAATGATATGTTATGTTTTGTTGTTTGGTAAAGATAATTGATGGAATCAATTATACTTTAATTTATAGGACAGGTATTATAGATTATATTATGTTCTTCTTTTTGTTAAACCTGTTTAGTATTGCTCTTCTTTTTATTGATATTACTTATGCTTAGGGAGTATGAATTACTTGTTGTTCATTAAAGCAGGGTTGTTTTTATTGGAACAATTAGTGGAATGCACTTCGTTTTAAGGATTAGTGCTTATCATGCTCAGTTCATTGAACTGACCCGTGCTAGCAATTTTTGCAGATGGACTTCGTAAGTGATAAAAGAAGGCAAAAACTTATATGATGCATTGGCTGATCTAAGTTGATTCTTGTGAAGAATTCTGATCTGTTCTTAAGTTGTATTGAAAAAGAAAAGTTATTCTCTTTTGAATGAAGGTTGTTGTCATGCAGTATGTCTGTAATGCATAAGTTGTAAATGTATAAGTTTTGAAAAGGAAATGTAGAATGAGAATTTACTTGCATGGATTATGTAAATTATCTTGTACTTTTGCAAAAGAAATGGAATCCTATTCTGTTGATGTTCTTCATGTTATTTATATGTTTCAATGAGTGTTCTTGGATAAGTAGGAAAAAGGGAATTAGAGTATTATCCCTAAACGTGAAGCAACTAAATAAGTTGCAGATAATCAATGTTCTTATCTAAACAATTCATATTATTAAAGTAACGTGTGATGAACTTACAATGAAAACTATGAAATTTGTAAAGGACATAAAGGGTGTGTTAAACCCTAGAACTTAAGAAGAAGACTCTTCCTCTCTTATTAAAAAGTAAGCAAAAAGGGAGATATGAATACAATCATTAGACTTCATTTAATAAAGTCTACTAAGTTACAACCTCGGTGGTTGTTACACTTCCTTGAATAGTTAAATCACATTAAATGAAACTTAAGAGGTTGTTGTCCTTATTTCTTAGTGGTTGTTGTTTAGCAAATGTTAACAAACATCGAAAGCAACCTTAAATTTAAGGAAGTTCTGCAAGGGTTAATGGAACCTGATTGGAAAAGAACTTAGGGAGAGTTGGATTAGAGTCTGGGCAGGGTTGTTGAAATCTACCTTTAGGAATCCAAATTAATTAACTTTAATAATCTCCTAAGGGTATGTATATCTCGACGAGGCTGTTCTGTAGGATGTTGGCACATGCTGACTGCAGGGTTGTACCTTCGAGAAGATTAGGATCTTCTTGAGGATACAACACTGTAGTTGACATGTGGCAACACCCTTCTGCATTGATCGTCTAGATCTACACACTTTTGGACTTGAACTTAGTTTCTCTCCTGGACTGGGTAGTAGCGTAGTTGTGATATGAAGTAGCCCTCTAGGACTTAGGGTATCTTGGCACACGGGGTTGACTTAGGTTGACCCAGTATGCCAATCTATCCTAAGTCTTTGGGAGCTCCTTCCTATCATAACCTATGATGTTAACCAGAACTAGGGATAAACCTTGGGCAAGAGGACTGACGGAAGTCAGTAAAGGACATTCTAGATAACAATAGAGTGGGGTGAAGGATGTATTCTGGATTGACGAGTATGTTTTCAAGGAATAAGTAATACGAATTGTATGTTGGAAATCTTTGGCCAAAGTATCGCAAGCTGCTGGTTGCATTGTCCTATGTCACCTAGTCTAAGGATCATGATGTAGATGAATATTGGTAACAACTATTCAGTTAGGTTCCTTAGACAGATCACTCAATACCCAGAACAAGGTAAGAGAACCAAGTATACATAGTATACAGAAAAGTATTCAATACTTAGTGTTAAACATGAATAGATCGGTAGTTTACCGAGTCATGAAATGAATAGATCGGTAGTTTACCGAGTCATTACAGCTGCATATGGTTATCTATTATAAGAATGGTTGTTTTTGGAATGTGTGTTCTAAATTACGTATTTAGAACAGGGAACATTACTAAAAAAAATTCCCTTGTTTCTAAAGTCTTAAAATGGGAATGTTACATCTTGGTATCAGAGCTGAAGGTTGCAGCTCTTGGACCTATTGTGTCCATAATCTGATAAAAAATTGAATTTTCTTGTAACAGAAAATGGTTAGAATAAGAGGAAACGTTGTGAACAATGCTCCACCTGAGGAAGGAGCAGCAACAACCCAAAAACTTGATGAGATCCTTGCTACCCTGTTGGACACAAGAGATCGTTTGACTGTGCTCAAGCAACAAGTGATGGGTAATGAGGAGGAAGAAGAAGCTGGTAATAACAATTAGCCACCTCCTGAGGAAAACCCCAATATGGGTGTTGATAATAACAATGTTAATGTGCCTGACCAGCCAGAAAATAAAAAGGCTAGGTTGGCTGTTGAACTCACTAATGATATAAAAAGGATAAGTCCACCTAAGTTTGATGGCACCACATTAGGTGATGGAGCTGAGAATTGGCTCAGTGAGATGGAGAAGTACTTTGCAATAAGGAACTTCTCAGAAGAGACCAAAGCTATTTGGGGAGCATATCAGCTTTCCCATGAAGCATCTTCATGGTGGGACAGCTGGAAGGCTGAGCTAAAAATTGATGAAACTAACATCACTTGGGATCAATTTAAAGGTTATTTTAGGCAACGATGGCTGCCACAACTTTATTATGATCAGAAAATGACTGAATTTCAGAACTTATCTCAAGGGAAGTTAACTGTAACTGAGTATTGGGAACAATTTACGAAACTACTCAAGTATGTACCTCAGTATCAAACTGATGAGAAGTTCAGGATACGGAAATTCATCATGGGATTGAATCCCATTATTGGGGGAGAGGTTGATGTTCACAACCCAACCACTATGGAAGGGGTTGTTGAAAAATCCATAAGGCAGGAATAGAAATTAAAGGCTATTTCTACTCACAAAGAAGAAGTACGAAAGAAAGTTCCAAACTCTTCTTCAGCTTCTCTTGCACCTAAGAAAGGACCATGGAAAAATTTTGGTAACAAAAATAAGTTTCAAACTAATAATAATAAGAAGATAGCAATGAATAAGCCTGTTGGAAATGCATAGAACAATTTTGCCAGAAATAATAATAACGGGTGAAAACCTTATGGAGGTTAGAATGATAACTACAAGGCTAGGAATAATTCTGAGCCCAAAAAGGGACCTGTAGGAGGTTGTTATAACTATGGAAAAGATCATTACATGAATCAATGTCCTTTGAAGAAGGATGATCGTAATCAGCAGCACAAGATACATGCTGCAGTAGCTGACAAGCAAGCTGAAAAGTAAGTTACACCTATTGAAGTTCGTGGTAAGTTATTTGACATACCTGTAACTATTCTTTTCGATACAGGAGCTACTGAATGTTTTATTTCTAGTAAACTTACTTCAAAACTTACAAGAAAAGATGGAAAAATGGATAAATCATGGACTGTACATTATGGTAATAATTCTGTTCATACAGTTAGTATGTGTCTTTTCGGAGCAGTCCTTGACTTACCTAGCTTTTCCACAGAAGTTGATCTCTATGTAGCACCTTTGGGATCTTATGATATAGTCATAGGTGTAAATTGGTTAGCAGAGCATAAAGCAAAGGTAGACTATTTTGAAAAACATATTAGTTGTTTAGATGATCTGTAGAAAACAACAGAGATTCAAGGTGTAAAACGAGAAATTTCAATTAGGAAATTGTCAGCTATGCAACTTAAAAAGGCCAAAAATAAGGGTTGTACCTTATATGCAGTAAAAATTTCTGAATCTGTAGAAGAAAACAATGATTTCTTGAAACGTATTCCACTGTTACAGAACTACGGTGACGTGTTTCTGGAAGAATTACCGGGACTACCACCCAAAAGGGAGTTTGACTTCACAATTGAAATCAAACCAGGTACTGAACCTATTTCTAAAGCACCTTATCGAATGACTACCACAAAGTTAGTAGAGCTTAAGGCTCAGTTACAAGAAATTTTGTCTAAGGGTTTGATTAGACCAAGTGTTTCACCTTGGGGAGCACCAGTGATCTTTGTGAAAAAGAAGGATGGAACCCTCAGATTGTGCATTGATTACAGGATGTTAAACAAAGAAACAATCAAGAATAGATACCCACTTCCTAGAATTGATGATCTATTTGATCAGATGCATGGAGCATCGGTATATTCTAAGATAGACCTTTAGTCTGAATATCATCAATTACGAATTAAGGAAGAGGACATTCATAAAATGACTTTTAGGACAAGGTATGGACATTATGAATTCACGGTTTTACCCTTTGGATTAACGAATGCACCTACAATTTTATGAACTTAATGAATAATATCTTTCAAGAATACTTGGACAAGTTTGTGCTTGTATTCTTGGATGACATTCTCATATATTCTAAAAGTGTGGAGGAGCATCATGAACACTTGAAAATAGTTTTGGAAATTCTGAGAAAGAGACAATTATATGGTAAGTTGTCCAAATGTTCTTTCTATGACACTGAAGTTCACTATTTGGGTCATGTTATAAGTAAAGATGGGATTGTTGTAGATCCTTCTAAAATTGTAGCTATAATTGAGTGGCCTGCACCAAAGAATGTACATGAAGTTAGAAGCTTCATGGGCCTTGCAGGTTATTATAGAAAATTTGTTAAGGATTTTTCTAAGGTGGCTGCACCAATAACTTCATTACAGAAAAAGGATAAGAAATTTGTTTGGAATGATAAATGTGAAACTACATTTAAAAATTTGAAAATTCAGTTGACTTCAGCACCTATTTTAGCTGTACCTGATCCAAATGGAGACTTCATGGTTGTAACAGATGCATCTGGGGAAGGTCTTGGAGGTATTTTGTTACAAAATGATCATGTCATAGCTTATGAAAGTAGAAAACTTAAGTTACATGAGTTGAATTATGCTCCACATGATTTAGAGCTTGCTGTCATAGTTCATGCACTTCAAGTTTGGAGGCATTATCTACTTGGTAAACCATTTGAGTTGAAAACTGATCATCTTGGACTGAAGTATATTTTTACTCAGCCAAATCTGAATGTAAGACAATGAAGGTGGTTAGATTTTTTGTCTCAATATGATTTTGACATAAGTTACATTAAAGGAAAAGAGAATAGAGTGGATGATGCTCTAAGTCATAGGAAGCACATTTCTACTCTTATAACACTAAGAACTCAGTTTAAGGATGAAGTAAAAAGTGCTATGGAATATGATTCTTACTTTCAGCAAGTGAAAGCAACGCTTGCTGTAGATCCAAAAGATGAAAAGTATAAAGGTTTTCACTTTGATAATGAGGGAATCTTACGATATGAAAACAGAGTATATGTACCCTTACCTAATTATTTAAGAAGGAAATTAATGACAGAAGTTTCACAGTTCACCTTTCTCTAGGCACCCTAGCATTACAAAAATGCTTGCTGATATAAAACAACAATATTTCTGGAAAGGAATGAAAAAGGATGTTATAGATTTTGTGACTCATTGTCTGGAATGTCAACGAGTAAAAGTGGAACATATGCATCTAGCTGGTTTATTGTATCCTCATACGGTATACCGCAATATAAATGGTAGGTAATAAGCATGGATTTTGTACAAGGATTGCCTATGTAAAAAAAATAAGCACGATGTTATTTTGGTAGTAGTTAACAAACTAACGAAAGTAGCTCATTTTATTGTTAGAAATATAAAGGATGATTCTCCTATTTTGGTTCAAAGATTTGTACATGAATTTTTCATATTTTCTTCTCGTTGTCAGTTTTTTGGTGGTTCTACTCGCTAATTTTACACTGGTATAGCTTCAAATTCCACTTCTTGACCTTGATCATTCCAGGGGGTGTTGCATCTATGAGTAGATCTCCGCTGGATCCTCCTTTTCCACCACTTGTTTCTTTCTGTGTACCTTCTTTCATGCCATCTCTCTTTTCTCCTTAGTGCCCTAGGTGTTTTGTTTTTTTCTTTTTCCCGCCTGAACTTGATAACTTCCCTAATTCTCTCTCATGTAACCTCCTTTCCGTTCCACTATTTTCTTCCAGTGGAGGTATACCACAAGGCTTATTATAGATTTGCACAAGTTCATTGGTTCTGGATAGTTGATTTCGTTGTTCTTGGAAAAAGGAAGAGATCTCATGGGAGGCTTCAAGATCAGGAAACCTTCTACGAATCGACAGAAGCTCTATCGGGCATGATAGGTCGAAATGGTACCCAAATTTTTTCTCCTATTTCAGTACTCAATCAATGCCTCAGAAATATGGCTCTGAGGCCGTGAAGGAAGATCAGGTCTTGATGTATGCACATTTCCTATCAGCTTAAAGATACTGATCCTCGACTAGCACTCACGATTTGTGGAGAGATGAACCTCTAGGCAATTTGCCAACAGGATTTTGACTGGCTACATTACCTCACTATTTTAGTGTTGTGCCTTTCACACCAAGGTAAGAGAACCTATATGTTGTCAGCCTAAGTAGTTCCCTATAGTGCTTCCCAACTCATGGCATATCGTGTAATCCTTCTTTTCTTGTGGTCTTCATGTTATTTCAACCTGTTGGTACCCAGATTTAATATCAATTTTCTGTTATTCAAACTCAACAGAGCTGTCACTATTAAATGATGGAAATGATTTCAAGACAAGGCTGAGGCTGTTAGAGACATGCTATGATCCTGATTTTCTTTGTGCATTTTTTATAAATGGATTGTATTCTATTTGTTGACACACAATGCAATACAGGGGTAGTATGGGGTAGGATTAGTTATTCTGAATGATTTTTTTGGTGGGAGATTTTAGACAAGACTAACTAGAATTTTCCAAATTATTTGAGGACCTTTGCAAGAGATTTGTAACACCTAAACAACATAATGCTTTAAAGGGGTTAAGGTACTCCTTCAACCAGGATATGTCCACCAAATGGAGGCCAAGATCAGACACTCTTCCACACAATCTTTGATAACCTACCACAAAAGCTTGAAGCAGATGAACCATAACAAAGTATCCATAAAGTCTCTATTTTATCATGACCTAAGGTACACCCAAAGGTTTACAAACAATCTCAGAATTCAAGGAAGGTAAAGTGATTTTAAATTTGTTTATCTCTTTATCAGATGAAATACTCTTTTGAATGTGAGACTGCAAATACCACTAAACTATCAACAAGAAATGAGACCATGCCATTATCAAGAGAGATTTCAGACACAATACTGTAAAAGGAACAACATACACAAATTGAAAACATTCTAAAACATAGGTGCATGCAAATTTTGCCAAGAAATAACACAAAATAATATAGAATGACCAAATTTATCAGCAGGGGAATGTTATAAGAACAATCTCAGATCTTGTTGATGGCTTTACAATTGAAACCAACTCAAAATGATACAAATCTGATGCAAAAGGAATTAGAAATGGTTCTTAGGTAGGTTTCCTCAGAGAATGGGACTTCTTCCCAATGATTTTTCCCTGTGAAATTCTAAGTTTCTCCGACCTTTTGCATGTCTCAAAACATGCATTATATAACTTTCAATTACATTTGATCCTTCTTTCCCAAGAAAATAATATGCCCAGCATCAAGTTTGTTACAAAATTCCAACATGATTCGTAGATAGGGACATTTAACAAATTTGCAACCAAAGTTGCCAGGTGTTTCAAAAATGGCAAATCATTACAAATCCTTCATCATTATCCATTGTGGAGGTACATTTTTCATTCTCTAAGCATGCAGACCCCTTTCATTTCATCATTTCATCCTTATCATTCCAAAATTTGATTCTGCAACTTTATAATTTGATATTTCACATTTTACACGGGCCTAAGTAAAAATTTATTTCAAAAACACCTCAAATCTACAAATTAATCCCTAAAACCACTTGCATTGGTCTTTGTAGGCACAAACAACACGAATTCACCAAATATTCGATCAAAATTGATGCAAAATTCACATTTCCACACTTCCTGGAGCAAAAAATGGCGGCCAAATTGAAGAATGTACAGTTACCATTGATTTGCTCTTTCTCCTTCAATCTGGGCCCTCCACGTGTCAAACTATGATTGGGAATGAATTCGGGCTCACTTTTTGACCTTTTAACATTTTTGAAAAATGGAAAAAATTGACTTTTTTCTCCGCCCCTCTGCCCTTGAAATTTGGTGATGACACGTGGCATATGGTGGGTCCCATTGGGATCACGGCTCAATTCTGCGCATTTTTGACCTTTTTTTGGAATTTGGAAAAATTTCACTTTGTTGCCCCGCGGGCCCACACCTCCGATTTCTATCGCTGCCACATGTCCACTTCTCCATCGGTGAGGATCCGTGGGATTTTTTCACGTTTTAGCCCCTTTTTTTGCCAAGGGAAATTTTTCTCATTTTTCACCGTGGCCCGCACCTCCAATTTTGTCCTTGACATGTGTCACCATGTGGTTTGTTCATGGGCGAACGCTTCAAATTTCCACAGTAATTCTTTTTTATCAGAAGGGAGCAGAATTCCCTCTTACCTCCACCTGACGCACTGAACCACTCTACCTTCGCCACGTGTCTCCCTGTGGCTTCATTTCGGACGTGCGGCTTAATTCTTTTGCTCTAAGTCTTTTTGACCAAAAAGGGAACAATTTCCCCTTTTCTCCCCTTCGGCCCACACTTCCTCCTACGGCCACCATGTGTCCACCCCTTACTCCATGGTAGACCCGCGGGCCTTTTCTTCAAATTTTCTGCCTTTTCACCAAAAAGGCAAAAAATTGCCTAAGTTCCCCACCCGCCTTCCATCTCACCTTGGCATAAGAAACACGACATGTGTTCTTTTGCGGAGTTACGGGGGTAATGTTGAATTTTTTCCAAAAACCATCCAAAAAATGCTAAGTTTTTCAAATAAACCCCTTCTGATCCTTGTCTAACTAGATGTGACCCACGAAGGAGATGCATCGTTTGAGTTTAATTTTGATGGGCAAATGACACTTGTACGACCGTATAAAAACACTGAATTTTCCCACGACCTCGATGAATTTGATTTTTTTCTTCATGGGTGAATGATTTTTTAGTGAAAAAACATATGGGAAGTGGTTTTAATCAATTTTTGACCATGAGGGAAGGATTTTCTATGGAACATAAGCACAAAATGAGCAAATTTGAGCTCTAAAGGCCGGCAAAGATGGAAAAAAACAACAGAGGCCCGTGGATTTGGAAATCTAGAACATAAAATAGAGCCTGCATGTATCTTTCCTTCAATTTGGGGAAAAATAAATAGGTTTGTGATCCATTTAGAAGCATTAAATCTATATGAACAGATTTTGTAGACCACTAAGTTTGTAAGAAAAACATGTTTTTAGAGCATGTAGAACAAAGGGGAAAGGTGGGAAAATAACAGAGGATCAAAATGGACACCAACATCCGCTCTTGCTCAGGGATGGGCAGCTCTTAGATGAGTGCCACAAGAACAACATGTAGACCAAGTGCCAAAATAAACCATTGGGTAAACAGAGTCATGAGCCAGAACCACCCAAAAAACAAGTTGTGAATCTGACCAAAATGGCTGCCATACACCAAGGGCAAACCAAAAACTACCGACAAAACACCAAAAGTAGAGCAAAAAAACCAAACACTATATACTATACAAGTTGGTGCATACCTCAAATTTGGGAATTAATCCAATAAATGATTCAAATTCTTGCCATTAATAACCAGTTCAAGTAATTCCCCATCCAAATCTTTGAGAAAAAAAGTATTTTGACCAATTATGATATCAATGGAGTAATGTCCCATCCACAATGCATCAAATTTTCCATGTTTTCCCTTATCTTCATTTATGTTGTCCCACAACAAAACCAGATCTCCAATATTGAAGGCCCTAGGAGTGACCTTCTTATCAAACAATCTTTTCAAATTCTCTCTAAATCTGACATGCCTCTGGTGGGATGCTCTTCTCTCTTCATCTAGCTCCATAATCTGATTAATCCTTGCTTCATATGGACTGACCTCTTGATCCTCAAGCTGTTGAACAAACTGAAATGAAGATAATTACAGATGTAAGGGTAGCAGGGCTTGAGTTCCATACACCAACTCAAATGGGCTCTTACCAGTAGCTCTCTTGGCAGTGATTCTATCAGCCCAAACTGTAAATTTCAGTTGTTCACCCCATTTTCTCTTGTTCAACTCCAAGGTCCTCCTAATGATCTTCAATAAGTTCTTATTGTTGGACTCAGCTTGTCCATTCCCTTGGGGATTATAGTTTGAAGAATAAGTCAGATTGGTTCCATACTCCTTGCACATTGCCATCAAAGGTTTAGCTCTGAAACACATGGCATTATCAGCCACAATCTTGACTGGCACACCAAATCTGCATATGATATTATTCAACAAGAAGTCCATAACAACTTGGTGTGTTTCTTTCTTGGTGGGGATTGCCTCTACCCACTTGGTGAAGTAATTTGTGGCTACAAGGATCCACTTATGTCTAGCACTAGAAGGGTCTGAAATCTCACCAATGAAGTCCATCCCCCACTATTTGAAAGGAGCTTCAATTGACATAGGCTGCAAAGGAAGGGAGCCTGAAGCTTTCATTCTTCCAGAGAAATGCTGGCAGCTTTCACATTTTCTAATCAACATGGTTGCATATTTGAAGAGAGTAGGCCACCAATAACCAGCTCTCAAAACTTTTGTGTGTTGTAACCCTTCCAGAAAAGTGTCCTCCAAAAACTCCCCCATGGAAATCAACAAATACTTTGGGAGCTTCACCTTCAGTTACACATTTCAAGAGGACACCTTCAGGGTTCTTCCAAGCTAGCCCAAAGTCAGTGATGATGTATTTTTGAGAAGCCAGCTTGAGGGCTCTTTTCTATTTTTATTTAAATGATCAGGACAACATAGGTGTCTGAGGTAAAATATTATATCCTTGTACCACTTCAGAACTTACCAATTTCCCAAGAACATCTGCCCTTTCTTCTTCTACTTCATTCACTTCCATAGTCTGCAAGTTGCTCTCAACCATGAGCTTAGCAAGACCCAAACCTCTTACTAACTTTGTGGTTTGGATGTCCATATCATACTCCTGCATAGTTTGTTCACCCATCTACATATTTTACTTGAGATCTCCATCTCTGATAAGATGTCTTTTACCATGGTGTGGGGAACATAAGCAACAACTTTTGAACTTAAAATATAAGGCCTAAAAACCTTTGTTGCTTTCACCAAGGTAAATGCTTGTTTTTCCATGATTGTGTATTTTAACTCAGCAGCTTGTAAAGCCTTGCTAAAGAAGGCAATAGGCCTCTCAGCCCCATCTTCATCCTTTTGGAGCAAAATAGATGCAATAGTATTTTCAGAAGCAAAGGAGAATATTTGGAAAGGCTTCTTGTAATTCAGAGCTGCCAAGACAGGTGCATGTTTAAGTGCCTCTTTGATTCCTTCAAAATCCTGAATAGCATCCTCCTCCCATTTGATAACTTGATCTTTCTTTAACATGCATGTGATAGGAAGAGTCAACTCAGAAAAATTGGACACAAACCTTCTAATGAAATTGATTTTCCCAAAGAAAGATTGGATGCCCTTCTTCGTTCTTAGAATTGGCACCTTGTTGATTGCTTCTATTCTCTCAAGATCAATCATGACACCAGCCTTTGAAACAATATGACCAAGCAGCTTGGCCTTTTACACCCCAAAGTGACACTTCTTTGGATTGAGAGAGATTCCAAATTCTCTACATCTGATCAACATCCTTTCCAAATGTTGCAAGTGATCTTTTCTGCTCCTTGAAAACACAGTCACATCATCCTGATAAACTGCAATGAAGTCATTTATATAACCAGAAAAAGCAACATCCATTGCTCTTTGAAAGGTAGCTCCAACATTCATGAGACCAAAAGGCATTCTCACATAAACATATGTTCCCTAAGGAGTGGTAAAGGAAGTTTTAAATCTTTTTGACTCCTTGACAACAACCTGATTGTAGCCAGAGAAACCATCCAAGGTGGACAAAAATTCAGATCCAGTCACTAACTGCAGCATGTTCTCCATGTTTGGAAAAGGATAATTTTCTTTCAATGAAGCTCTATTCATATTTCTGAAGTCTACACAAAGTCTGATATCTCCATTCTTCTTTCTGACTGGCATAAGGTTTGCAACCCAAGATGAATACCTTGTGGGCTGAATGATCCCTCCCTCCTTTAGTTTCTTTAATTCATCTTGCATTTTCATGGAGAGGAGTGGATTAATTGGCCTTTGCTTCTGTCTGAATGGTTTGGAATTTTTCTCAAGAGGGATCTCATGCTGAAACAAGTCTTCTCTATATGCTTTCAGCTCTGAATATGACTAGGCAAGGCAGTCTTGATATTGTTTCAACAATTGGAGGTAGGACTGTTTTTCTTCCTTGTTTAAACTGCTGCCCAACCAAACTTTTCTTGGTTTTTCCTTTGTTCCCAAGTCATGCTCTTCCACATCCCTTGAGGCAGATATGTTTCTATTGATGATGCAATCAGCATTGTTAAAATTTGACTCAAGAGCAACAAGACCTCTAGGAATGGTGTTAGTTTTCAATTGGATAATATATTTTCCAAAAAAAGTCTCTCTTCCTTCAGTCACACACACCATTAGTTCCCAATCAATATGCTGATCTACAAACTCACCTTGATTTTTTAGGAACCTTTTCACTCGAGCATCATCATTAAACACTTGTCAATACTTGATGTTGTCAGGGATAGTTGGCCTAGTTAACACTTCAACATTGTACTCATAATAAGGTGAAATGGTGAAATCTCCAAATATTGACCCCAACACTACCAACTTTTCAGTGGTAACATTCAAAATTCTGTCATGGTGCACAATATTGAAAGAATCAAACATCTCAATTAGATCCCAAACTGCATGCTTATACTATTTCATCCACTGATTTTTTGTAGCATACAATTTTCTTATTTGTTTGACAACTAGCTCTGAATATCCCTTTGCAATGATGTCCTTGACACCATACTTCCATGCAATTCTTAGACCCAACAACAAGGCTTCATACTTAGCAATGTTGTTAGTACATTCAAAATTAAGCTTGAAGGAAAAAACAAATTCTTCCAAGCTAGGAGAAATCAAAATTACACCAGCACCATTTCCAAATTTGGAGCAAGCTCCATCAAATAGCAAGGTCCAAGGAGAACTCACCTATTCAAGGCACTTTGACTAATCCATCTTGTGTTCTTTACCATCAACAAAACCAATAAAATTATCAGCATCAACATCAACAAATAATACTTCATAAGAAGCATTGTTTGGGTCCTCAATTAGATGCAACATTTTCTTTTCTCCATAGAGCTTGACAAGGCTTCCCTCAATGGGAATGGTGGAAAAAGACATATCCATTTGGACACTCCCTCCAACACTTGCAGCCCACTTTCTTAACAATAACATACCCCATTTGGCAGGGCAATCAACAATCACAACATCCAATTTTAAATTCCTCCCGGGATAAGATGCAAGCTACACTACCAAACCCTTCACACAACCAACAACCGACACTTCTCTTGAGTCCATGGCAGTAAATTTTCCATAGGCTGCTATCACTTTGATATACAACTCATTAATGACTTCTAGAGGCATGACATTACATGATGCACCGGAATCAAACATACAATTGTGAAGTAGCCTATCCTTTATGATCAAATTTGTGAAGAATGGATCAACATTCAATTGGGAATCAACCAAGGATGTCCCCAAATATACCTCAGGTGTCTCTCCAAAATCCTCTACTACTGGTGGTGTTTCAAGGTCAACAATGATTTGAGGAGGAATCTCAACAACATTTATATTTCTACCTGGAGTAGTCTTCTCTTCTTTTAACCCCAAGTACTCAAATGCTCTCTTCTTATGCTCAGGAATTCTAAGAAACTCAATGATTGGAACACTCACTTTGATTTAGCTCAATACTTGGGCTATGTCATAGGGAACACTCTTTGGAAAAACAACATTGGAAGGGAGACAAGAAGATTCATTTGATGGCAAGGGATTCTTGGTAGCTTGGGCATGAGGAGGACTGCAATTTTTTCTTGGGACAACAGAGCTTTTGGCAAGTGTTTCTCTTCTAGGAGCTTCTTTGGGAATGCTTGTGAGCAAGGGTGTTTTAGGTTTGGCTTGAGGCCCAACTCCTTTAACAACTTTTCTTCTAGTGTTATAATCTTTCTCTTGAGCTACAACAACATTCATCAACAATTGTCTATCTTCCTCTGAAGGAATACCACCATCATACTTCTTAATCATCAAAGCTCTTAAGTATTCAAAGTCATTGTTAGGAATTTCAAAATCTTGCACTACATCAACTTCAAGAGTATGAGGGGGAAGAAATACTTGTACCCATTTGATGCAATCCCAAAAATTTGCAGTTGTCCTTGCACTTATCACTTCAGTAGATGTTGCTCCTCCTTGTGAGCTTGAAGAACAACCCACCATGCAAATATCATCATTAGTACCATCATCATTATTAGCTTCACCATCTTACTGGTCCACTTCACATGGAGGATGGGATAGAAAACACCTATCACACCAATCAATATCAACAACTTCCTCAACAGCAACAACCCTAGCAGTTAGGGGATCAGGTAACACTCTTCCTTCACATGCTTGAGGATGTCTATTTGCAGACCCCATGGGTCCTTTTCCTCTATCATCTACCCTTTGATCACCTCTAGGATGATTGGAAAATATGTCATGGTTTTGTGCTCTTGGCTGACCTTGTGAAGTTTTCCCAATTCCCTTCTCAGCTCTTGCCAACTTATATGAGATTTCTTTGACAGCCCCTGCCAAAGTTTTCACAACCTCCTCTAAATCAGCACCCTTTTCTAGCTTGAGGTTTTTTCAGGGTTTATCAACTTTACACCATCTCTCTTGAGAGGTTTCCCAATTGCTTTGATATTGTTTTCAATTTGAAGTGCCATGGTGAAAGCTTGTCTTAGATTGGTAGGGTTCTTGTCTCTTAGGTAATAGGCTGCCTTTTTATCAAATGCATCTGCATATTTGATTAAACAAGACTCATCACAAGGCCTCAGACTAACAGGAAGCCTTCTCAAAATTTTTTTAAACCTTGTGTTAAAGTCATGGATTGATTCATTGGGGTTCTTCTTGATATTCTCAAACTCAGACAAGAGAAATCTAGGATCAGTCTTGTCACCATATTGTAACCTAAATGCATTCTTCATCTCAGTCCAAGAATCAATTGAATTATCAGGTAGAGCCTTGTACCAATCCCTAGCATCCTCTTCTAGTGTATGAATGAACAATTTAATATACACATCTTCAAACTCTATCTCAAAATCTTCCATCATGTTAACAAAAAGTTTGAGATGCTGATCACCAGTTATTGCATTGTTACCTTGGAATTTTGGCAATCTATTTCTGACATCTTGTGGGACAACATTTGGGTAACCATCCATTCCTCTAAAGTCTATAGGACCAAAGGTGTTAACAAAAAATGGAGGTCTAGGCTGAGCCATATTGTTTGGTGGAGGTGATCTTGGGGGTGACACAAGATGATGAGGAGTGCAAGGTCTTTGGGGCTCAAGAATGTGATTCACAAGACTGGTATTCTCTAAGTGCTGATTTTCTTGGAAAGTTTTATTTGAATTAAAACACAGAGGTGTAGATTGGAGAAGGAACTTACCTGGTACAGTAGAAGGACCTTCACTAGCTGAGGAAAACAAGTTTATGAGAGGATTGCTTGAATCAGAATCACTTGAAGAAGAGTGATAATCCTCTACCAAAGGCTGATCTCTCTCACCAATGGATATATCTTTTCCTGATGTCTGACCTTTAACAACCTTCCAAACTCTTCTCCCTTCCAACTCTGAGTTTCTTGAATCTGTAAACAACTTCTTAGCAGAGTCTCTAATGAAGAGAGATCTTCTTCCTTCTAGTTTTGTAGAGATTAGCAACACCAAAGTAAATGACAGAAAGGTAAGACACTGGTATTTATCAAGATCAAAACAGCATGGAGTCGCCACTAAGGACTTTCACCCTAGTTGTGTAAATGCACTAAAATACTCTGTCAAATATCTATCAGCACTGAAAATATTGCCAAACTTTATAGATCAGACCTTCCTTTCTTTGAATTTATCAATCACAAATGCAAATGAAGTGCAACTACTGCTGGAAAATGGATAAAATTGCAGGAAGAACTTATATCTTCACTTAATCCTTACAAATCTTATTATAAAATGATGCTTCAACAATGTATTTGCATGTAGAATTTTCTACAGACTTTACCAGGGTTTGATATGCATTTAAATGTCTCAAATATGTATGCACATAGATTAGATTGAACTAAGAGAATATCAAACCCAGAACTTTAATATTCATTCCAAGCTTATAAATCTAATCAGAAGATGATACTCAGATTTGTAATTGCACATAAATCACACAAGAAGTATTACCAGGGATCTGAAATACTAAAATATTGAATAATGTCCCCAGAAATGGTGCCATTTTGGTGTTGTTGATGGGCTAAATAGACATGGACTAGCAAATGAATCAGCAAATCAATCTCAACAGTGCAAATTATTTCCCAGGAATTCAAAACAAGTCCCTGGCAACGGCGCCATTTGGGTGTTGGTACCCAGATTTAATCTCCTTCACAACTTGAGCAGCATCATGGATTTTACAAGACACTCAGAGGAAGATAAATGATTTATATGTCATTTTGTAGCCAGGGAAGCAATTTATCTGACTTGTTAGCACTCAAGCTTTGAAGAAGTGGGTAGCACCTTGAAAGGATTTTGATCTAATCCTCACTATTTTAGGTTGTGCCTTTCAACCAAGGTAAGAGAACCTATATTGCAGCCTCTGTTTTGTGAAGGAGGTGGAGATATCCTTATACTGTGCATATTGTATGGAGATGGCCTTGGGAAAACATGATCAATTTTCCATTATTCAAACTCAACAGAGTTGTCACTACTAAATGATGGAAATGCTTTCAAGACAAGGCTGAGGCTGCTAGAGACATGGTATGATCCTGATTTGCTTTGTGCATTTTTGTAAATGGATTGTGTTCTTTTGTTGACACACAATGCAATGCAGGGGTAGTATGGGGTAGGATTAGTTATTCTGAATGAATTTTTGGTGGGAGTATTTTAGACAAGACTAACCATAATTTTCCAGATTCTTTGAGGACCTTTGCAAGAAATTTGTAACACCTAAACAATAGAATGCTTCAAAGGGGTTAAGGTACTCCTTCAACAAGGATATGTGCACCAAATGGAGGCCCAGATCTGCACTCTTCCACACAATATTTGACAACCTTCCACAAAATCTTGAAGCAGATGAACCAACAAAGTATCTAGAAATCTCTATTTTATCATGACCTAAGGTGCACCCAAAGGTTTACAAACAATCTCAGAATTCAAGGAAGGTAAAGTGATTTTAAATTTGTTTATCTCTTTATCAGATGAAAGCTCTTCTGAATGTGAGACTGCAAATGCCACTAAACTATCAACAAGAAATGAGACCATGTATGATCAAGAGAGATTTTAAACACAAGACTGCAACAGGAGCAAGAAACATAAATTGAAAACATTCTGAAACATAAGTGCATGCAAATTTTGCCAAGAGAAAACACAAAATAATCCAAAATGACCAAATTTATCAGCAGGGGAATGTTATAAGAACAATCTCAGTTCTTTTTGATGGCTTTATAACTAAAACCAACTCAACATGATACAAATCTGATGCAAAAAGGAATTAGAAATGCTTCTCAGGCAGTTTCTCAGAGAATGGGATTCTTCCCAGATTTTCCCGTGAATTTCTAAGTTTCTCCAACCTTTTGCATGTCTCAAAACATGCATTATATAACTTTCAATTACATTTGATCCTTCTTTCCCAAGAAAATAATATGCCCAGCATCAAGTTTGTTACAAAATTCCAACATGATTCGCAGATAGGGACATTTAACAAATTTGCAACCAAAGTTGCCAGGTGTTTCAAAAAAGGTGAATCATTACAAATCCTTCATCATTATCCATTGTGGAGGCATGTTTTTCATTCTCCAAGCATGTAGACCCCTTTCATTTCATCATTTCATCCTTATCATTCCAAAATTTGATTCTGTAACTTTATAATTTGATATTTCACGTTTTGCACGGGCCTGAGTAAAAATTTATTTCAAAAACACCTCAAATCTGCAAATTAATTCCTAAAACCACTTGCATTGATATTTTCAGGCACAAAGGACATGAATTCACCAAAAATTCGATCAAAATTGATGCAAAATTCACATTTCCACACATCCTAGAGCAAAAAATGGCGGCCAAATTGAAGAATGTACAGTTACCATTGATTTGCTCTTTCTCCTTCAATATGGGCCCTCCACGTGTCAAACTATGATTGGGAATGAATTTGGGCTCACTTTTTGACCTTTTAACATTTTTGGAAAAATGGAAAAAATTGACTTTTTTCTCCGCTCCTCTGCCATTGAATTTTGGTGATGACATGTGGCATATGGTGGGTCCCATTGAGATCGTGGCTCAATTATGTGCATTTTGACCTTTTTTGGAATTTGGAAAAAATTCACTTTTTTCCCCGCAGGCTCGCACCTCCACCTCTGTCCATGACATGTGTCATCCTCTCTATCGCTAAAAATCTGCAGGCTTATTTCATGTTTTAACCCCTTTTTTCACCAAGGGAAAATTTTCACCTTTGCCTCCGCTGGCCCGTGCCTCCGCTTTTGTCCTTGACACGTGTCCCCCTGTGGTTTGTTCACGAGCCAGCACTTCAAATTTCCATACTAAGTATTTTTGTCAAAAGGGAGAAAATTCCCTTTTACCTCTGCCGGCCCACTGACCCGCTCTGCTCGCCATGTTACTTCCTCTGCTTCATTCGGACCTGCGGCTTAATTGTTTGCTCTAAGTCTTTTTGACCAAAAAGGGAAAAATTTCCCCTTTTCTTCCATGGCCTGCACTTCCTTATTCACCTGCTATGTGTCCACCCCTTTCTCCATTGTGGACCTGTGGGCCTTTCTTCTACTCTTCTCCCTTTTCACCAAAAAGGCAAAAATTGCCTAAGTTCCTCGACCGCCTTCCATCCTGCCTTGGCATAAGAACACAACACGTGTCCTCCTGCGGAGTTGCGGGGGTAATGTTGAATTTTTTCCCAAAGCCAAAAAATGCCAAGTTTTTCAAAGAAACCCCACTTATCCTTGTCCAACCAGAGGCGGCCATGTAGGATACGTCCTTTGAGCTTAATTTTGATGGTCAAATGACACCCGTACGACTGTCAAAAAACACAGAATTTGCTAAGGACACCCGAATTCAAATTTTTCATCATGGGTAAAGGATTTTTTTGTCAAAAAACATATGGGAAGTGATTTTAAGAAATTTTTGACCATGGAGAAGGATTTTTTAGGCCAAATAAGTACAAAATGATCAAATTCAAGCTCCATAGGCCGGGAAAAAGGAAAAAATGACAGAGGCCCATGGATTTGGAAATTTAGGGCACAATGTGAGGCATACATGTATTTTTCTTTCAAGTTAGGCCAAAATAAAGCATTCAATCCAGATGGGGAAACTTACAGACCACCAAACTCGAAGAAAAATGTTTTTTGAGCATGTACAACAAAGGGGAAAGATGGGAAAATAATAGAGGATCAAAATGGACACCAACATAACCCACCTTCCTAACTACACAAAACTTACACACCTTTTCCATCAATGTGCCCTTACTTATTCCGTTGCTCGTTTGTCTCCTGTTTCTCGTTCATCTTCCTTCGCGCTAATTTTTTCACTACATTTCTACCTTCATGTACAAAATAACTGCTACCTCACCCCACACAAAAATGTATGTGCAGTCCCCTACACATAAAACATCTTACAATGCAATTACCTACTGGCACACCAACACGCAATAAAGGAAACAGACACAAAGATAGAAATCTAAATTAATTGGCAAAGCTGCCTTATTTTAGATCACACAAAAGCCTTATTTATAGTAGGGCTTTAGTCTACTTCCATTGAAAAAACCTTGTAACCTTGTCCCATCTAGTGCATGTAACTGGCACACACATTAATTGAGGATGTACGAGATGACATATGGTCCTAACCAATGGATTTTTAGCTTCCCAAGATGGTGCAAAAATTTGGAATCATATAGCCAAACCATCTGCCCCACCTCGAATTATTTGTTTTTAATATGAAGATTATGTCACATTTTTTGTTGTGCCTTTTCAGTCTTCTGACTCCACCTGACAAGGGATCACCTTTCGTCCAACTACATTAACTTCTCAATGCACTCTTATAGTTCTTTTTCATTGGCTAATCCTCCCACTCACGCAATACACAAGGACAGTAGTATAAACTCCACTGGTAAAATGACTTCCGCGCCAAACACCAATTGGAATAGTGTGGCCTTGTTCAATCTCTTATAGGTTGTCCTATATGCCCACAGTACTGCTCATACTTTATCATTCCAATCTTGTCTTCCCACATCATAAATTTTGGTTTGTGTGTGACTTAGTATTTTTTTGAATGCTTACATGGTTCCATTAGCTTGTGGGTGATATGGGGTATTATTTTGATGGGCCACCATGAATTCCACCAACAAAATCCTAACTGTCTCACTCAAAAAATGTGCATCCTTATCACTATTCAATATTAATCAACATCCATACTTGTTGATTATGTTATTGCATAAGAATATAGCATTCATCACCACTATGCAATCCCTTGTAGGCATTGCCTCCACCCACATTATTAAGATATAAGTACAAGTAATGATATTGTGTGAACTAGTCCTTTACGCGGTAGGTGAAATCGGTCCTAAAAAATCAATGGCTCACTTCTAAAATGGTTTTGAGCCGGCTATTGTCCTCAAAGGCATCTCATCTCTTCTTCTTGACTTTCCAAGGTGCTGGAAATGGTCACAGACCTTGCAAAAATCAATACAATCCTAGTAGATACTTTCCCACCACAACCATGCAAGTAGAATCTTATGTGCCATGGCATTTCCTACATAGTGTGCTCTTGCAATCTAGCCATGTACTTCATCCATGATTGTAATGTGCTCATGTTCTAACATGCATCAGCGCAGAACCTCATCATGGCCTAACTTGTATAAGTATCCACTAATTAGCATGTAAGACGCAGCATGTATAGCTAAATGTTTCTTCTCCAAAGTTTTCATTCCCTCTGACACCATACCTATTTTGAGAAACACATCAATATATTCCAACTCAGAGGGCACACGCCACAACCTAAAGAATTACACGTCTAGCATATTATCCTCAATGCTTTGTACGCCCTCTCTTGAGTCAATCCGTGATAAGTGATCAAGTCCTAAGTTACTTTTTCCTAGTTTTACAACCCCTGTAAACTCAAATTCTTGAAAAAATAGGACCCATTGCTATTTGTGCACTTGTAAAACAGGCTTGTTCACTAAGTAATTCAATGCCATTTGATCTATGTAAAATATGAAGGATATTTCTAGCAGATACCATCTGAACTTATGCACCATGTAGATCATTGAGAGGGCTTCACTCTCACTAGTAGTATAGTTCTACTCTACTAGTGTCAACTTCCTCCTATCAAAACACAAGGGGTGGTCAACAGTTCCTTCTCCAGGTTGTGTTAATAGTGCTCTAATCTTCATTCCTAAAGCATCGACATGTACATGAAATGGCTTATCCCAAGAAGGAAAGCGTAATATGGGTGTTGTGATAAGCTTATACTATATGTTGCACCTCTCTCCAGTGAAATGCACTCTTTTGTTTCAGTAACTCTAATGGCACAATTATTTTAGCATACCCCTTGATAAATTTCCAGTAATACCATGTATGTCCGAGAAATCCTCGCACTGCGCTTTGACTGGTAGGCTCCCCCAACCCCACAATAATAGAAACCTTGGCGGGATCCACCAAAAAACATTCCTTACATATAATATGCCCCACCAGAGTCCCAAATGGAGTAGCAGAAACGTATTTCTTAATGTTGAGGGATATCCTCAACTACCAAAATCTCTCAAACATCAGCCTCAAATTATCACAATGGTATTTCACCAATCCATACATTGTCCAATCATGAAGGTATACTTAAAGAAACTTATGGATGAAGTCTTGAAATGCTTGTACCACAATGCATGAAAACATAGCAGGGGCATTCTTTAGTCCAAAGGGCATGAACGTGTAGGAAAATTTGTCCCATTCAGTGGTGAAATTTATCTTTTCTTGGTCTTCCTTTTCAATTCTAACTTGATGATATCTTGAGAATCCATCAGTGAAGGAATATATTTTGCTCCCGGCTACTCCTTCCAAGGTTTCTTCAATGAAGGGGGTTGGGAAAGGGTCAATGAAACATACTGCATTTACGTCCCTATAGTCAACACAAATCCTTATCCTTCCATCATTTTTACTACTTATGACCATTGGACTTATCCATTCTAACTTCTTAATGGCCTCAATGATGCCTGATGCTATCATCTTGTGTATCTCCTCCTTGACTTTGATGCAAAGATTCAAATTCATTGGATAAGGCCTCTTCCGAATCAGTTGCACACCTTCTTTCAAAATTTTTTTCATCTCTCCCAAGGAGTGAATGCCTTTAAGATCATGGTACCCATGTGGAAATAAACCTAAAACTCATGTAATAGATCAATGATTTTCGAGACCTCCTTCTCTGACCAATAGTCTCCAACAATGGCCTTTTAGGTTCAGCCTCCGAACCAATGTTAACCTTCTTTATTTTTAGGGGTTCATAGTAGGTGTGCACTTGCTCATCAGTGCTATCCCTAACTTTTTGTGTACCTTCGGTATGGTTAACATTAAAATTTTTTACCTCTTCACCATCTATCACATAGACAAATTTTACTTTTTATTTCTCCATGCACACACAGTCAAGTTGTGTCTCCTTTGATTCCTCTTCATCAAAGTACGTCTCCAAACTAGGTTCACCTAATAACTCCCATATTCTATGTTCCACGACAACACTATCTCCCATCGTAGAGGAGCACCTGTATCATGAGCTCTATGAGACATTCTTTTGTTGTTTCATAGTAGAGTTGTATGAATAGTTGTCATCATATGCATTAAGTAAGAGTTGGCATTATAGACCTTGTGTTTTGACCCAAGAAGAGTATCAGAGGCTACATGATGCTAATCTAACCTAGAATTTTGTCGTTGATAAGTGGTGGAGTGGTGTGTTGACTAGCTATACGTTGGAATACGTGATTTCTACGTATTATTTCCTAGAGGTTGTTGATTTTAAGTTCTTGCATGAGCCAAGAAGATCGTTCTTATGTGCTATATTGTTATCCATTAAGATCTTGATCATCACTTTGAATATGGAGGCATTTTTCATACTTCCCTGACCTCATCCAGGTCCTTTTGTGGAGCCTCCACATTCTTCCTTTGTTCTAATTACTCTGATTGCTCCTTCAGACATTAAATCTCTCCTTTTAGGCTTCTAATTACATCCATGGTTTATTAATACACTTCTTTCTGATGAGAAGGGTCTAGATACTTTCCATGTATCACTTCTTCTCTAACAACCAGCGGTTTCTACCTTGGTACTTCCCTAGTATGTGTAGCCTTAACTCACGTTATAACTAGTACCAGTTCTATTTCTTACTCGCACACTTCTCTTGGCATCCATTGTGAATCAGCCTTGTTTACGCTTACCATTCCAGTGCCTTTTTCTTTTCAATTTTTTTTGTCTCATGTGCTCAAATAACTCCAGGAACTCCTCATACTTGTTTTTCTTTCCACACCATGAGTATCATAGTAGATCAGGGCACTCGTGCTTGTAGTGCTTCATGGATCCACATTTATAACACATCCAATGTAGGAACTCACTTCTTCCTCCTGCACGTTTACCATGACCAAAAAATACTCCTCGAAAACTTCTTCCATTTGCCCCTCCATTTGCGCACCCTTCATAGTGATGATCATTGTCCTTGGAATTGTTTGTGAGGATGGTTTGGTGTGCACCAATATCAATGGCATCACATATTTGTTCAATCAATCTATAATCCTTGGTGTCATGAGTAGTAGAGGTGAAAATCTTGCAATAACAAGACACATTTTTTATGGATAATGCATTGTAGTAATCGGCACCTACTTAAGTCATGATCTCCGAGGAAAATTTGACATTCCACCATCATGGCACATAATGATCTCCGAGAGCAACTATCCTTTATATGCCCTTATACCTTACATTATGTGCATCATAGACCACTGCAAGTCTCATGCACCAAGTTCACAGATAGTTAATCTAAGCCTCAAGAAAGGGACTAACACCAGTATCCACGCTTCCAACAACCTCAGCATGCAGGGCAGCCTTCAAGGCCTCGTGCGGTTCTGTGAAATTCTTGTGTGAAAGCACTCTCCTAAATGGTGTTATCAATCCTCCAAAAAACCACTGAGCATGCTAAGAAGGGTTAATGCCATAAGATAATTTTGACAAGAGAGTCTTAAAATGCACGTCATATTCCCACACACTCTCTACCATACCCTGTTGAATATCCTTCAGAGTGTTAATGTTCTTCTATTCAAACTTGGCGATATGAAATTATGCCAAAAAGGAATTTTGTAGAATGGTGTAATCTACCACCATCTTATGGGGGTCATACTTTCGGTAAAAACTATGTGTGCATCCTTATAACGTCATTGCAAACTAACTTAACTTTCACTGTAGGGTAGTGATCCCCTTCACACACCATAATAGTTCACACTTGTGTACATGTTTTCCAGCATCCTCAACACCTTTGTAGTCTAGTAGATGTAAAGACATTTCAAAAAACACTTGCTGAGGTGATTGAGGCCCTTATCCACCTGACCCAGAACCTTGATTCCCTCCGGTGTTGCCTCTAACACTAGATCCACCATGTCTCTTTCCTCCTAATCTACCAGGTCCTCTAGTTCCTATACCACCAAATCCGCCTCATGTAGCTGGTAATGGACCTGAAGTGGTTGCACCTAGAACTCCCAACGTTCTACCGAACTATGCACCAATAGTTTGTGATATTACAATGCTACCAGATGTGTGTCACACTCCACTCTTAAACGCAATACCCAAGCTTTGTGTACCCACACTTTGTCCAAATGTTGTTCCAAACAATATTCCTCCAAACACGGGAAATTATTGTGCAGCAATAGATGTACCAAATGAAAAATTATATCTCCTAGGTACAGATCGGTCACTCCCACCGATACCAACTGTGTTAGCAATAATTATCTCTTGATTTAGAAGACTAAGTGCTATGGGTTGGTTACTAGGTGGATTCAGATGCACGCTGATAGCTCTCCTTTCTCCAAGCAACGAAATATCATCAGAAGCTTAAGGGATCTCTCTTCCACACTTTCCGAGATGGGGTACAACAAACTGCTCAGGCTCTATGTCCTCCACGCGAACCTCAATTCCTTCCTGTAATGCCTACCTCCATAAATCTATCACTCCCACAACCTCATGTTTTCTATCCAACTCTCTTTCACACACTTCGCTATACTTTAGTAATCTCTCCTCTATCTCTTTTTGAGCCACAATGTCTACCATATTCCTCCACCCTAGCTTCCTCTCCCAGCTCTCAGAACAAGCTTAGCCGGCCATAGGAAATGCTTCCAAACTCAAGGTAATGATCAGGATCTTCATAGCTAAAGGGATAGTGCACAGAAATGATCCTCTAGGCTCCCTTAAGAAATCAAAGTCAACAATCTTAGGAAAAGAATACGTAGAAATATCATATTCCAAGGTATAACTGGTTAGCACTATTTTCCACCAATGATCAACAACATGTGTCAATGTCAAGTAAGCATCCTGCAACCTCTGATATTCCTCTTGGGTCCACACGTGAGATCTATAGTACTAGCTTGTTCTAGATGCATATGTTGAAATCCATTCATATAACTCTACTGGAAAACAAAAAAAGAAGGTCTCGTATAGCTCATGATGCATATGTTTTTATACTCATTTGTGTTCATCAAACTCAATTCTAGTAACAAATCTCTGAGTAAACTCATCCTATGTGCTCTTAAACCATGCTTCGACATTTTCTAAGGTCAAGTGTTATGTCATCACACATCATTCTCACAGTTTCAAAAAGAGTTCCCGGCAACAGAACTAAAATGTAGTCTCTAATGTCATAGCTTATTTC
The DNA here is from genome assembly GCA_019776745.2 of Taxus chinensis. NCBI lineage: Eukaryota > Viridiplantae > Streptophyta > Pinopsida > Cupressales > Taxaceae > Taxus > Taxus chinensis. The sequence goes on along the minus strand of CM034146.1, from coordinate 6,881,783 downwards.
AGTAACCAATCCTAGGCACATCGGCATAACATCCATTCCTTGCCTGGAAGCTCACCCAAGGCACGCGTAGGCTTCGAGCCCCTCCTTTATGTGAGCTTCATGAGAGTGTGTTTTATTAACATGATGATACAATATAACCAGAGGATGAGTGCATTTATCCATAGAATTTTAGATGTAAGCTTATACTCCTAGAAGATATACTCTAAACAAAAATTTAATATGATCAATTAAAAGTAGAAACAGTCATGAAACAACATTGAGGAAACCAGTAACACCCACATGAAGAAATGGGAAAACACATCAGGACTCATTATCAGGGTATTGTAGAATTACTTCATTATATTTATGATTCAATTATAGTAGCTAAGATTACATTCAGAGGTTCCATCCATGACACAGTTCATAATAGCAAAACTTTTTTTACATTCTAGAGCTCTCTGTTATACACACACTACATTATTATCTCCCATTCCTCTCATTTTTCTTACTTCTCACCCACATACCTTGTAAAAATGATCCTCTATATAAAGCAGTCAAAGGAATCTTCTCCTAACCATTCATCATCACCTGCGAAGGCCTTTTGGAATCTTCTCATGTTTTTTCTACAACTACCTAGGAACCTGCTAGGTGTCACCATGTGTTTGCTTCAATCAAGTGTCTTTAGCATGCTTATACCAGCTCATCCTTAGCAACCTCAACCCCTTATTCTTCTATGATAACCGTAATGATTCCTTGGAATATCCTTTACTTTGACCACAAGTCTTCATATCTTATCCACATCTATATCTGGTCACTTTTCCATTTGCTCCTTATACGCATCTTTTTTTGTTTCATCCAAAACTTTACTAAGTCCTAACTCCAATATGTCATGGTGCAACCCTTCATGCCTCTTTGAGGAGTATTTTTGTGATTACCTTTGCACCCTTTCACCACGCACCACAAGGCTTCGCACGCTAGGTACATAGTTACTTTGTAGGGGTCCAGCATCACCCCACACTAAACTGGTTACCACCCCAGCAACCCTTTTCGCCGGCCGAACAAAAGGATCAATCTTTCCAAATGAAACCTAGTAAGGTAAAAATGCTTTTCCAAGGAATAAAGAATAGTGGCAGAAATAATCTGAGAAAATAATTAAACAATGGGGGGATGCTTATACGGCCAACTATAAGAGCTCAGGGAACTACATTTTTATCTCATCCTTCAGTTTCTCCCAGGCCTTTAGTTCTGATAAGTCCCTTCCCGACGCATCTCCTACTATATCCTAAACCTGTTCTGGGATGATCTATTCCACTTTCCCCTTTAATGCGTTAATGGCTACTCCCAACCTATGCAAACACCCTCTAACTCATCCATCCACTCAGTGATGGAGTCTCAGAGTTCTTTGATTCAGAACTCTAACTTCTCATGCTTAGTCTTTATCTTCTTTTTCTGGGCCGTGGTGTTAACGACTAGTTGCATGCACTCTGCCTTGTTGGTGGAGGTGGTCTCCTAAAAAATTTTAAGGTCTTCCTCTTCCCCCATTACTCATGAATTGATTATAGGCTCGAATTTCCTGCAACTATTAAATCCCCTATCCTCTAGTATATTTACCTCCTTGAGTTGGAAGAGCAATTCTTCCAACTCAACGATCTGGGATTCAATGGAACTCTTGTTCTCCTCTTTTTCTCTTGTGAGCTCTGCACCTATCAAGCCTAGGCCATCCTTGGTGTTAACAAATAGCATCCCTATGAGGTCCTCAAGATATTCCATCTCATCCCCGTACTCTATCCTTGCCTAGCTTACTAATGCTGAACATTTTCCCACAATGGTCTTTACAAGGGCACCAGCTCGATCGTATACCTCCTTCGTTCGCACCTATTCTCCCTTCGACCCTTGGTGCAACTTGTCCATCTCCTTTTCCTTACTCTTCTATTCTGTAACTAAGGTCCACACAGTGTCCCCCATATCCAGACTGTGTTGTATCACCTCTGAGGATATATTTTTCAAGGTATTATATGCCTGCTCATATGTAAGGTGATTAGGATCCACCACCTTTTATGTGTCTCCTCCCTTCTTCCCTAGATGAATGGTCTCAATTTCCAGTTCAGAGACCTCGAACTCAGGTTCCTCGGCATTGTAATGTATATCCCAGCTGAGCATCTTTCTATTTCTGGGAACACCCCCATCTTGATCCAATAAGTCCCACCTATGCAACCTTTCTAGTGAGAGGGTGGCCTAAAATATTACACGCAAGACCTTATTGAGGTCACCCATGAAGTCCATGTGTAAGGACACTGGCATCCACTTCTTCCTTTTCACCTTGCACTTTGTCCCTTGATTTTTCACACCAAGGGTGAATCATTTATCCTCCTTTATAATAAAGGATTCCCCTTTGTCTCCCTGTGGAGTTGTGGCCTATGGCGTAGTAGCCTTGCACTTCAGAATCTCCCTAGCTCCTACCGAGTGCTCCTCTTCTTCTTGCACCTTAGCCTCCTACCCCTCTAGCTCCACTTCTAACTCTACTTTAAATGCATGAGGGTCTTCTTCCTCTCCTTCTTCTGAGCCTTCCGTAGGGCTTGATGCACTGTCTATGTTCTACTTCTTATCCTTAAGCCCCTCCTCTTCTTCCTCATCCTTGCACCCTGGTGATGGATTGTTTGCGCCCCTTGTTCTGAAATTTCGACACCCTTACTGTTATTCTGACATGTGTAGTACTTCCTCTTTCTCAAAGTATATAACATGTCTTCCTATTCTTCTTCTTCTTCATGTACTTCCTTCATGGGTGAGATAGGTGTTTCCGGTAGTTTAGGAAATGGAGAGTTTGTAACTTCCACATCAATTCCTACCTATATTTTAGGGTGCAGTTGCACAAACACCCGATGGACATACCCTTTGATTGTAACGTTGAGTTATGGGTGTAAGTCCAAGAAATCTAGCTCCAAAACCTCGACATAGGCAAGACAAGTGCCATACTTGTACATGGCGTGCAACATGTGGACATCAACATCCACCTTATCTACATCAAAAACTAACCTCAGTACGTCCTTAATCCTGTTGGTGGCACACTTCATGTATATGGCAGTGAATGTAAAGGGGAGCTTGTACCATGGCCCCATCTCTCCTTTAGCTATCATGAACTTCACTAAACAAAAGTGTAGTGTGATGGAAAACTTTACCTTATCACCAACAACACATGACAACTCATGGGGAATGTGCCACTCATTCTCAAAGGCTTTTTGTAACCTCTCAAACCACATGTTCATTCACACCTTCTAATCATTTGAGATAGTCCCATCGCAAGTTAATTGTGTGAATTGGACAACGGGGGACGTGTGCCCGGGTGGGTGAACCTAAATGTTCACATCTAGTCCATCTGGGGTGCCAATCTCCCAGAATACAATAAGAAGTAGGATGGAGACCCAAGTGATCTTTACTCCTGACTTGTTTTATACCCGCACCTCTTTGATAATGTTGTTTGTGATGAATTGGGAAAAATTTTAGTGTGCCCTCTTGGATACCCTGTAGGCCACGTAAAGGAATCTACGATTGATGTCCATCCATCTCTCGAATTCCCCCAATTTTTAGCTAATGAGTCGGGAGGTGACCCTTAGTGCTGGGTCTAGGAGATCTATAATTACTTGTTCCCTACCCCCTTCTCATAATTTAGCTTCTTTTCTAGCTCCTTGATCTTAGTAGTGGCACATAAATCCAGTGTCAAATATTCTCCAGTATTTCGCAGGTCTGTTACCATTCAAATTAATTGGCCTGTGATCCGCATTTTCCTTCCCATGAAGTAGAAGAAATCTTCATGCACCCATGACATTAACCACCTAAAAATGGGGTGGGTTTGGCAAAGAAGGGTAGCTCCCATACTTGAAAAACCCCAACCTTTTGTAGTTCTTTCTTCACCAAGTCATCCACCTTAGGTTTTTTGAGCGCGTCTACCATTGTAGTGTTTGACACAAGATCCACCCTCATCATCTTCTCGTTGTCAGTCATTTTTTTGTTGTACTCACTGATTTTACACCGGTATAGATTCAAATTCCACTTCATGGCCTTGATCACTCCAAGGATTATTACATCTCTGAGTAGATTTCCACTGGGTCCTCCTCTTCCACCACTTGTTTCTTTGTGGGTGCCTTCTTTTGTGCCATCACTCTTTACTCTCCTTCGTACCCTAGGTGTTTTGTTTCTTTCTTTTTCCTACCTAAACTTGACAACTTCCCTAATTCTCTCTCATGTAACCTCCTTTCCATTCCATTCTCTTCTTCCCTCCGTGTTACACCACAGGTCTTACTATAGCTTTACACAAGTTCATTGGTTCTTGATAGTACTTTTCCTTATTCTTCTTTGAAAAATGCCTCATCGTACTTCAAGTTTAGGAGCACACAATAAATTATCTAAGGAAAGGTAGTCGAAATGACTAACCTTTTATTATTTATACTTTATCAATTCCTTATATTCCCTCCGACCACGTGTCCTAAGTCACTTTTAAAAAAATACTTTCCTTCACTTAAAAAACTTCCTCAACTTCCCCTCAAACTTTGTAGCTATAACCTATAAGCACTCCAACACCACTTAGAGTTCCACAGACCTCCTTTGTGTGTATCCCCATGTTGAAGTACATAACCTCCACGTTTTCTCCTAAGTAGTTCCCTATTATGTTGCCTAACTCATGGCATATCCTGCAATCCTTCCCTTCTTGTGGTCTTCATGTTCTTTCAACCCACCTTCCTAACTACATGAAACTTATGCACCTTTTCCATCCATGTGCCCTTACTTATCCTATTTCTCGTTCGTCTCCTGTTGCTCATTCGTCTTCCTTTGCGCTAAATTTTTCCCAACATTTCTGCCTTCATGTACAAAATAGATACTAGCTCACCCCACACAAAAATGTATGCATGGTCCCCTACACATATAACATCTTACAATGAAATTACCTAACAACGCACCAACCCACAACAAAGGAAACATACACAAAGATAGAAATCTAAATTAATTGGAAAAACTACCTTATTTCAGATCACACAGAAGCCTTATTTATAGTAGGGCTTTAGTCCACTTCCATTAAAAAATCTTTGTAACCTTGTCCCATCTAGTGATTGTAACTGGCATGTGCCTAAATCTAGGATGTACGAGATGAAATATGGTCATATCCAATGGATTTTCAGCTTCCCAGGATGGCGCAAAAATTTGGAATCATATAGCCAAACCATCTGCCCCACCTCGAATTGTTTGTTTTTGATATGAAGATTGTGTCATGCTTTTTGTCATGCCTTTTCAGTCTTCTGACCCCACCTATCAAGGGATCTCATATCATCCAACTACATTAACTTCTCAATGTGCTCTTGTAGTGCTTGTTCATCAGCTAATCCTCCTTCTCGGTACATAGGGATGGTAGTATAAACTCCACTGGTAAAACAACTTCCGCAAAAAACACCAATCTAAATAGTGTGGCCTTGTTCAATCTCTTATAGGTTGTCCTATATGCCCACAGTACTGCTCATACTTCTTCATCCCAATCTTCTCTTCCCACATCAAAAATTTTGGTTAGCATGTGACTCAGTATTTTTTTGAATGCTTCCACAGTTCCATTAGCTTGTGGATGATATAGGGTATTCTTTTGATGGGCCACCATGAATTCCATCAACAAAATCCTAACTGTCTCATTCAAAAAATGTGCAACATTTTCACTATTCAAGATTAAACAACATCCATACCTGTTGATTATGTTCTTGCATAAGAATCTAGCAGTCATCGCCACTATGTAATCCCTTGTAGGCATTGTCTCCACCCACATTGTTAAGATATCAGTATAAGTAATGATATAGCATGAACCATTCCTTTACACGGTAGGTGAAATTGGTCCTAAAAAATTAATGGCCCACTTCTAAAATGGTTTTGCACTGGATATTGGCCTCAAGGGCATCTCATCTCTTCTTCCTGGCTTTCCAAGGTGTTGGAAATGGTCACAAGCCTTGCAAAAATTAATAAAATCCTGGTAAATACTTTCCCACCACAACCATGCGAGTAGAATCTTTCGTGCCATGGAATTTCCTATATAGTGCACTCCTGCAATCCAACCATGTGCTTCATCTATGATTGTAATGTGCTCATGTTCTAACACGCATCGACACAGAACCTCATCACAGCCTAACTTGTATAAGTATCCATTAATTATCATGTAAGGTGTAGCGTGTATAGCTGACTGTTTCTTATCCAAAATTTTCATTCCCTATGGCACCACACCCATTTTGAGAAACACAACAATATCTTCAAACTCAGAGGTCACGCGTCACAATCTATACAATTGCATGTCTAGCATAGTATCCTCAATGCTCTGCATGCCCTCTCCTGAGTCAATCCCTTATAAGTGATCAAGTCCTAAGTTACTTTTTCCTAATTTCAGAACCCATGTAAACTCAAATTCTTGAAACAACGGGACCCATCGCCATATGCACCCTTGTAAAATAGGATTTTTCACTAGGTACTTCAATGCCATGTGATCTGTGTAAAATATGAAGGGTCTTACTGGTAGATACCATCTAAACTTATGCGTCACGTAGATCATTGAGAGGGATTCTTGTTCAGTAGTAGTATAGTTCTTCTCTGCTAGTAGTATAGTTCACCAGTCCATACATTCTCTAGTCATGAAGGTAGACTTGAAGAAACTTATGGATGAAGTCTTGAAATGCTTGTACCACAATGCGAAAAAATATAGCAGGGGCGTTCTTTAGTCCAAAGGGCATGACCATGTAGGTAAAGCTTCCCCATTTAGTGGCGAAAGTTATCTTTTCCTGGTCTCCCTTTTCAATTCTAAATTGATGATATCCTGAGAATCCATTGGTGAAGGAATAGATTTCACACCCAGCTACTCCTTCCAAGATTTATTCAGTGAAGGGGGTTGGGAAAGGGTCACTGACACATACTGCATTTAGGTCTCTATAGTCAACAAAAATCCGTATCCTTCCATCATTTTTACTACTTATGACCATTGGAATTATCCATTTTGACTTCTCAATGGCCTCAATGATGTTTGATGCTATCATCTTGTCTATCTCCTCCTTGAATTTCATGCAAAGATTTAGATTCATTACATAAGGCCTCTTCTGAATCGGTCACACACCTTCTTTCAACTTTATTTTCATCTCTCCCAAGGAGGGGTGAACGCCTTTAAGCTCATGGTACCCATATGGAAATAAACCTAAAACTCGTGAAATAGATCAATGATCTTTGATATCTCCTTCTTCAACCAATAGTCTCCAACAGTGGCCTCCTTAGGTTCAGCCTCTGAACCAATGTTAACCTTCTTTATTTTCAGGGGTTCATGGTAGGTATGCACTTTCTCATCAGTGCTATCATATTTTCTAAGGACTTCATATTTTTGTATTCTAAGTTGTAGACCTCTAGATCTGGATTCTGCAAGTGGATATCCACCTCTTTCGCCATTATAATACCTCTGTGCATTTCTAGAAGTAATAAAAGCATCATTTTGTGAATATTATTTTTCCTAACCTGTTTGCATTTATTATTCTTTCCTTTCTTTTACATTGCATGTTCATTACGCCACTTCACATCTCTTACATTTCCTTATTTAATTGTGTTCCATGAGAATGATCTCATAAACACATTTTCAGCTATGCTACTTGTGCCTAGCCTCCTTTCACGTTTTCCCATTTCATTCCCACTCAGAACAGACAGTATTCATCCCTCCTTTTTGGGTGCTATCTCATTTTTAGTGTGGTTCATTTTAATTTTATCCTTCTATTGCTAGTCCCTTAGCATTTATCAGCTTATTTTCCCCTTTCAGCACTAGGAAGTAGCAGTAGTAGTAAAAATAGATAGAGGAATTGGCCTTCTCCAAAGATCTATCTCAAGTGCACAAGGCCCCGCAACTTGGAGATGGTTCCATTGTGATCTCAAACAACTCGACTCTTCTAGATCTGATATGTGGGTGTGATTTTGAATACCAACAGTTATTGGCATGCCCATTGCAACTAGCAGTGAAAGCTTAATTTTTATATTGCTAACTTGTGGTGTGTTGACTTAGTATTTCAGCCATAAGATGTTCACTTCAACACATCTGGTGACTCCCAAACATTTCTAGATCTCCATTTTAGAAGTCTTGAGAGCCTTTCATGAGAAAAGTGTATAGAAGAATAAGTGCAGCAGCCAAATATTATTTTGAGTACCTCTAGCTATCCCCAAGAAGATTTTATTTCAGAAAGTCTGCACATGCATCTCTATCTCTAGATCATTGTGCCCATTTAATTCCTCCTCAAAGAAGACAACCTACGTGCCCTATGATGGCACATAAGCCAGCTCCTCCACTGAGAAACTTTGATAACTTCACAGGAGGAAGTCCCTTGGTTTTGGGTGTGTAAAATGACATGCCAAATGGTGCGCTCGAAAGTATTCGATACTTCACTAGTGAGAATCAAGTCACCCCTCCAAAGCATATCCAGGATGTATCAAACGTGTGTTCACTCTATTTGATCACACATGATTATGTAACAGTAAGGTTACTTATATCTTCTTTCAAAGGTAAAGCACTTCAATGGCACCGAGCCTTAAGACTTAGATATATTACCACCTGGGATGAGTTGGGAACAACTCTTTGCAATTATTTTGAAGATAAGTCATATCACCTATCTTTGTTGGAGCAACTAACAACAAGAAGAAGGGCACCAAACAAGTAGATTAATTATTTAAACATCAAATTTTATAAGAATTGGGACATAATACATCTTGTGGTAAGATCTACATCCCAACACGCTTTTCTATATTATCTAAAGGTGTTGAACATCGATATCTCACTCATAATTCAATCTATAGGAGGTATGACCTTACCAGTTGCTTATAATATTGTAGTAAGGGAAAAAAATAGTCTTATTCGGGAAGGAAAGATAGCTCCTATACTTCCTATGCCCTTGTTCCTAGAAATGTCACAAGCACCCCAGCCTTTTGTGGCCCCTATTCCTATTCCTAAGCAAAGTGCACAACTTGTTGCATCAACATCCTACTCTCCAACACAAAAAAAGGAGGAATAATAATTAAAGGCTCTGATCAAAAATCTATCAAACAAATTCATATCATTAGAAAAGCAACAGGTACAAGCCTATAGAGGTAATTCCAATCAGGTGCATATCAAGAAAAATCATCCTTGGTGGAATCAATATAGAAACCAAAGATACGTGCCCAACCAGCAAAATGATAGATGGCATACTAACACACATTTTCCCTTCCAAGTTTTTCCTCTTGTGCCCTCTCTTCTTGTACCTAGTACAAGTCAGGTGCTCATTCCAATTCATAACAATTTGGCGCAAGATTCGGAATGGTGCTTCCCTTCCAATATGCCTCACAGTCAATATCATTTTGCAAATTTTGCACATGCCAAAGCCTACATAATCTAGAATGCTTCATCTTACAAGCCTTCAACATGTGCCTCTGAAGCAGAAAACCAAGGAAGAACAGAATCTCCTTCAGAGGAAAATTTTATGTTCTTCAGAACTGAGGACTTCTGTGTAATCAACCAAGTAACAGATGATACAAGAATACCGTTCGCCCAAGTTATGGACAACACACCATATAAGAATAGAATGTTAGAGTCAGACGCGTAGGTCACACTCCCAACAATGTAAAACAACTCTCAAAAATAGAATGAAGTAGCCAAGGAATCTAGTAGTAAGATTGCTCAAGTCCCTACACAAAATGACCCACACAAGGCTCCTAAAGTGGCACGTGCCCCTCCTTTGGTAGTTGAAGATCCTGCTCTAGCTAAAACTCTTACTTCCACACCCGAGTCATAAAAAAGGGATGTTGTTCCTCAAATGCACAAGTCAACGAGTCTTCTATTTAGCATTGTTGACCAGATGAAGAAGACAAATATAAATGTCACAATGTGGGATGCCTTGACTATTCCATCTCAGCGGGATCTATTACATGAAGCTCTGGCACAACTCCCGCGCGTTGATCAAGCCGTATAGAATCTGCGTGTTTCTATCAAAATTTACCAAGAAGAGGAGAAACAAGTAAGTAAGGTGGTTAAAACCCTACCCTTCTATATGTCATTAATCATATTCAAACATCTTGTCCATAATTATATGATACACTCAGGTGCTAGTACCTCTGTTATGCCCAAGAAGATAGCTGATGTCCAAGGTCTTAAGTATAGCCCCCTAACTAAAGGAGTCCTACAGCTCGACAACTCAACTGTCAATACTTTAGGACTCATTAAGAATCTTGAGTTGACCCTTTATGCATGTCCAAGTTTAATAATTACTCAAGATGTGTCAATCATTAACTTACTTCCTTTGTTTTCCCTATTCCTATCAAGAGATTTCACTACTCAAGTGGGTGGTTACTTGTCTTCTGATTGGTCTCATATGTTACTCAAGACAAGGTATGGTACCCAGTTTACCATACAAGCTGAACCAACATTTTCTTATCATATATATTCATATGTCGCATCCCCTCTCCAAGCCAACTGTTTAATCCAAGAACATGCTTTAGTTCCTGAAGAGAAACTTCTTCCACCCTTTGTTCCTCACTTAGTACTTGTTTAATGGGTGAAGAGGCACCATAAATTTTATCCATATAATGAAGAATTGGAAGATGATGAAACTAGGCTTGGTACTTACTTTATTGTTGAAGAAGAAGTTATGCTCCCATGTGTGCTCAAGAAAGACCAAGTTGAACCTAACCTATGGAAGTTATACTTTGATGGTTCCAGAAGTAGGAATGGCACGTGAGCAGGAGTTGTTCTCATTTCACCCAAGGATGAGAAATTCTTGTTCCAATAATGTGGTAGAATATGAGGTGCCAGTGCATGGTCTACTGATTTCTAAAAGAATAAAATTACGGTGCTACAAATATTTGGGGATACAGAGTTGGTCATCCATCATGTTACCAACAAGTGCTTAACAAATTGCAAGCTTCTCAAAGATTATAAACACAAATTTTGGGACCTCCTTAAGATATTTGATGCTCTAAACCTGTAGGTGGTTCCACACAAAATGAGTAGGAAGGCTGATCAAATGGTCGTGTTTGGTTCACAATTCTCTCCTGCCGAGGAATTTCTCGAAGGAAACAGTTGGCACATTAAGATGGTGATCAAGCCATCCATTTCACAGAACAATACCAGCTGGAAAGTCTTTCACAGTGATGCACAGATCATCCATTTCATCCAAAATGAAGTTGAGTTCTCATCAAGCATGCAAGTTGACTTACATGACAGCTATGGTGACCAAGTAATACATCTGAAGACAAACAATTTGTCTAAAGGTCTGGTCACCTTTGAGCAAATGTTTGGTCCTGATGATGCGTTCAAGGATAAAGAAAAGTATATGCGAGTTGTGCAATAAGACTACTCTAGAGTCACTATAGTGCATGGAAAGGATTTATTGCTCAGCAAGGCATGCATGCATGATGAAAAACAGAAATTTATATCTCTTTGTCAAAAATACAGTGATATCTTCTCATGTGAGTATGAAGACCTCAAATGTTTTGATCCAAGTATTGATTAACACTCCATTGACCTTGATCCTGGTGTCAAGCCCATCATACAAAAGTAGTGGCCAGTCAATCTAAGGATAGAGCCCTCATGAGAAAGGATTTATCTAAACTCATTAAGGTGAAGATTATTTATCCCATCAAATAATCTCTTTGGGTGGTCACAAATTTAGTTCTAGTGCACAAAAAGAACAATGAAATAAGACTCTGTGTTGATTTTAGAGATTTCAATAAGGCATCTCTAAAGGATCATTATCCTTTGTCTTCAATGGAGTAGATTCTATAGACTATGGCTGGCACGTAGAGGTTTTCAATGTTATATGGATATTCATATTTCAATCAAATCCTGGTCAAGGAAGAGGATCAATTCAAAACAACGTTTACAACAAATGGGGAACATATGCATATCAGAAAATGCCCTCTGGTCTGTCAAACACAGGCACGAAATTTCAGAGAACCATGGATATTTCCTTCAAAGGTTACATCAATGAGTTCATCTTGGTTTACCTTGATGACATAAAATTATTCTCAAAGCAGGGCACAGATCATATGGCACACCTAGAGAAAGTCTTTGAGATATGTAGAAAGTATGGGGTGTCTCTTAACCCCAAGAAGTGTAATTTTGTGGTGTCGCAAGGCAAGCTCTTAGGCCATTTGGTTTCAAAGGATGGTATCACAATTGATCCTGAGCACATTTTAGCCATCCTAGCTCTTTCCCTGCTAGTGCACAAAAACACCTTGCACTTCTTCCTTGGTAAGATCAAAAAAATTAGGAATTTTATCCCTAACTTTGCAGAAATTATTTGACCCATCACCTTGATTCTCAAGAAGGACATAGCCTTCATATGGAAAGCAGAAAGAATAGAAAGCTTCAACAAAATCAAGCAAGAAATTTTTGGTGTGCCAACACTCATCAACCTAGATTATGAAAGGATTTCATCTTTATGCGATGGCATGATAATAGTGTGTTATGTTGTGCAGCCTAACACAAGAAAATGAACCCGATTCTGGAAACAACCAGCGGATTTTCTTAACTCAAGATACTGACGGATTAAAAATTAAGAGATAGTAACATGGAGAATCAATCAAGTCTTCTCCATCATGTGACACGCTCCGAAATTCAAAAGTATGCCACCAAAAATTCATATCAAGGTTGTTAGTCTCCAATTTTCTATCATAGAATTCATCAGAGAGCAGAGAGAGAGGAGGAGGAGAACCATGGAAAAGAGCGAGAACAATGGTGACCAAAATCATGGAGTATGACGTGACTATCAAAGCCAAAAGATTGGTAAGAGGTAGTGTTCTTTATAGGTAGATTGTTGAGGATGTGTAGAATGAATATGAGACTTCATTATTTATGGATGAAGATCTTCCATGTGTAGAGATTGAGAAGAAACAGATCCTAGCGTGCGTGACTGGATGAAGGACACGATCACATTCATTTCTGAGGGTGCATACCCTCCTGTTTTGAATAATGAAAAGAGAAGACATCTAATGTTACAATCTATCCCTTATGTTTTGGTTGATGGACTTATTTTCAAGAAAAATCTTCATGGTGTATTGTTAAGATGTATCAACGACGCGTGGACTAAAAACTTGTTAGCCGAATTTCATGATGGATTATTTGGTGGCCACTTCTTTCGCCAAACTACACAATGAAGATCATAATGGCTACATAGAATATTCTGCCTACCCTATGTGTAGATGCACCCACAAGTGGGGTTCACGACATGTTAGAGCGCGTGCCTCTTTACAAAGGAAAAGAAAGAGCAAATTAAGTAGTAGCGCTTCCCCTATGAAAATCCAAGTGGATCAACATTTGTGCAATGGGGTTTGACTCATAGGCATGGATCCATTATCCCCAAGATGAGACCACAAGTGGTGCGTGTTGATATAGCTACGACTATTTCCCAGCATGGACAACAATTTTCGTGCTCAAGGAATCAAACAAAGTCATTCATCCTTGACTTTCTCGAAAGGTATAGCGACACAGTTTGAGAATCCCTCAAACCCTTACTCTAATTAATGCAAAATGGTTCCTGGCGAACTAAAATCACTAAAGCGAGTTGCTAAATGCTGAGAATCTACCTGAAAGACTTCTTCCAACTATTACCGTAGGGTAAGTTTGGCAGAGATAGATTAAACAAACAAGAACCTGATCAGAATCATAATCACACAATGAACATCAGCCAATCTATAGGGGCATACAAAGGTCTCGTGTGCACTTTGGGTTCGATAGACTAATGTCTCAAAAAAGGCAAATAGGAACTTCGCCTTACAAGGCTTTGTCTATGGTAAAGAAGCTACCTTCCCTGTAACGCTAGTAGAAGTAGAATTGAATTCAATTAACCTTTCCAAACAACTAGAATTGATATTTGAAGGCACAGACCAGAGAGAAATCAAAAATGGAATAAGAGCTCGTTACTTTGAAGAGAACTAAGGAACTCTGTCCCCCGACTTGATCAAACTTAGAACACTCCAACAAAAAATAAAGAAATGGTTTTTTGGACAGCAAGGTAGGCCACCCAAAGCTTCACAAAGTTCGGGGACTTAGTTCTAAAATGGGATATTTGATAGAGCTAAACCAAGTGTGTATCATTAAAGTTGAGGCACTTTTAGCGTGGCCCATCCGTCATGAGTTGGTGCAAAGAGGCTAAATCTTTTGAGTTAGTTTAAATCACCTTGATGGAAGCCCGTCTTACAGATCCCAGTTTAAATGGGATCATCTAAACTTTCCAATCAATTTTCTGATCTTCTATATATATTAGAGTAGTTTCAATTCCTCCAATTTGTCATGACATTTTTTATCTATAAATAGTTCTTTCCTTTCACGTGAGCGTCTTCCACGTGCTCTTTTTTCTGGCCACAATACTGATCTTCTTTTAGTGGTTTTGGTTGCAGATTTTAGAAGAAATCGGGGTCAGAATGATCCTTCAAGTGACCTTCAGGGGGTAGTTCTTCAAATGATACATAGTAGACTCCATGCCCATGGATCTTGCGTCAGGCTACTGATCGTCTTATGGAACAGGTAGATGGCCCAAAAGTTGCCAAAATGCCTATCCAAATAACCTCTACTAGTGATTTGGATAACTTCTTTAACATCTTTGGCTATGAAGTTCTTCAATTATAAGGTTACATGTGCTCAAGTAGTTACCTTTTGGAAACATTACGTTTTTTTCCCATGAACCCTTGTTTGCTTCCCATTCTGCTCCCTTCCTTGCTTATTTGTGCTACCCTTCCCTTGTGCACATCTTCTGCACATTTTGCATTCTTTTCCTGGCATCAATCACCCTGTGAACAGCACCTGCACGTTGCTTCAATTAGCTAAGGTCACTGGCCCCCTAGTGTGCACTTGTTTGTAAATAATTATTGTAATGTTTTCTCCTAGACCATGAATTTTTCTACTCAAAGTTGCCTCATTTCCCCACAAGTGTACGCGAATGCACGTTCATTATTTTCTTTGGCACCCTTCCCTTGGCCCTCCGTTGTGCCCTTTGTGCTAGGTCATCCTCTGACATTATTGAGGGTGTTCCACACGCAACCAAAAAAAAAGTGTGCCCAGTAGGGCAACCCAAATCATAACAACAATCAGTGAGTGAAAACGTTAGACAGAAGAAATGACAAAAAATTTTAATAAATTGGCCATTCTTTCAGATAATTCATGTTGCACCCCCATGTCTTCTTGATGCGCAGAGGCTCTTGACAGCCTCTGAAAATGATCTTGTGCTACAAATCTCTGATCGCGTGCATTGCCCAAACTTTTTAGCGGATTCAACATCATCCACAGTGATAGACATTCAAATTCAAATTTTGGTTAGATCTGGTAGGTGAGGTGAGAAGAAATGGGGAAAACATCTTTCTGATCAGTTAATGAAGCAGATCTGCTTGACTTTCAACAACCAAATTTGATTATGATCCTCCCTTCCTTCCTCATATACAATTGCCAAATGACCTAGGGACGTGCATTAAAACCAATTATTAGGTAGATTTGCATGCATATATTTTATTAAATGTTTCTTGTTGGTAATTATATTTCAAATTCAGGTTTTTCACCTCCTTTCTTACTCCTTCTACAAATTCATCTATAAATGTAAGGTTGGGATCATTGCTCATTAAAAGGCTGGATCCTCTAGATCCTTAGGTGTTGTTCATAAGGACTTCTATTTTTCTATAATATGAGTTAGTGGACCTTTAGATCTGGCTAATTGCATTGTGGTATTGGCCTCTTTTCCATTGTTGTCTTTGTAAACTACATCTGTTAATTTTGAAGTACTAGACAGCATTGTTTTGTGACTATTCTTTGTTCCTAGTGTGTTTTAATTTCTTCTTCTTTCCTTTCTTTTACATTGCGTGTTCAATTGTTTGCCACTTTCTCCTCCATGTTGAAGTTCCTTATTTTAGTTGTGCTCCTGGAAGAATGATTTAGTAAAGGTGTTTCAAGATTATAATACTTGTGCCTATCTTCCTTCACTTTTCCCCTTTCATTCAACAATCAGAACATATAGTATTAATCCCTCTTTTTTGTGATTGGTAAATTTTTAGTGTGGTTCATTTTCATTTTTCATTATATCACTGGTACCATTGGAATTTATTAGCTTAGTTTCCCCTTTTTATTTAGCATAGGAGAGTAGCGGTTTTTGGTTTTTATAGAGCGGGTTTATAGTAGAAATACTAGAGGGACTGGCCTCTTTGGAGATTGTCTCAAGCACGCAACGGTCCCAAAAACTTGGAGGATGGTTCCATTGTGATCTCAAACAACTGACTCTTCTAGATCCTGATAGGTGGGTGTGTGATTTTGAATACCAACAGTTATTGGCATGCCCATTGCAACTAGCAGTGAAAGCTTAATTTTTATATTGCTAACTTGTGGTGTGTTGACTTAGTATTTCAGCCATAAGATGTTCACTTCAACACATCTGGTGACTCCCAAACATTTCTAGATCTCCATTTTAGAAGTCTTGAGAGCCTTTCATGAGAAAAGTGTATAGAAGAATAAGTGCAGCAGCCAAATATTATTTTGAGTACCTCTAGCTATCCCCAAGAAGATTTTATTTCAGAAAGTCTGCACATGCATCCCTATCTCTAGATCATTGTGCCCATTTAATTCCTCCTCAAAGAAGACAACCTACGTGCCTATGATGGCACATAAGCCCGCTCCTCCACTGAGAAACTTTTGATAACCTTCACAGGAGGGAAGTCCCTTGGTTTGGGTGTGTAAAATGACATGCCAAATTGGTGCGCTCGAAAGTATTCGATACTTCACTAGTGAGAATCAAGTCACCCCTCCAAAGCATATCCAGGATGTATCAAACGTGTGTTCCTCTATTTGATCACACATGATTATGTAACAGTAAGGTTACTTATATCTTCTTTCAAAGGTAAAGCACTTCAATGGCACCGAGCCTTAAGACTTAGATATATTACCACCTGGGATGAGTTGGGAACAACTCTTTGCAATTATTTTGAAGATAAGTCATATCACCTATCTTTGTTGGAGCAACTAACAACAAGAAGAAGGGCACCAAACAAGTAGATTAATTATTTAAACATCAAATTTTATAAGAATTGGGACATAATACATCTTGTGGTAAGATCTACATCCCAACACGCTTTTCTATATTATCTAAAGGTGTTGAACATCGATATCTCACTCATAATTCAATCTATAGGAGGTATGACCTTACCAGTTGCTTATAGTATTGTAGTAAGGGAAAAAATAGTCTAATTCAGGTGGGAAAGATAGCTCCTATACTTCCTATGCCCTTGTTCCTAGAAATGTCACAAGCACCCCAGCCTTTTGTGGCCCCTATTCCTATTCCTAAGCAAAGTGCACAACTTGTTGCATCAACATCCTACTCTCCAACACAAAAAAAGGAGGAATAATAATAAAGGCTCTGATCAAAAATCTATCAAACAAATTCATATCATTAGAAAGCAACAGGTACAAGCCTATAGAGGTAATTCCAATCAGGTGCATATCAAGAAAAATCATCCTTGGTGGAATCAATATAGAAACCAAAGATACGTGCCCAACCAGCAAAATGATAGATGGCATACTAACACACATTTTCCCTTCCAAGTTTTTCCTCTTGTGCCCTCTCTTCTGTACCTAGTACAAGTCAGGTGCTCATTCCAATTCATAACCATTTGGCGCAAGATTCGGAATGGTGCTTCCCTTCCAATATGCCTCACAGTCAATATCATTTTGCAAATTTGACATGCCAAAGCCTACATAATCTAGAATGCTTCATCTTACAAGCCTTCAACATGTGCCTCTGAAGCAGAAAACCAAGGAAGAACAGAATCTCCTTCAGAGGAAAATTTTATGTTCTTCAGAACTGAGGACTTCTGTGTAATCAACCAAGTAACAGATGATACAAGAATACCGTTCGCCCAAGTTATGGACAACACACCATATAAGATAGAATGTTAGAGTCAGACGCGTAGGTCACACTCCCAACAATGTAAAACAACTCTCAAAAATAGAATGAAGTAGCCAAGGAATCTAGTAGTAAGATTGCTCAAGTCCCTACACAAAATGACCCACACAAGGCTCCTAAAGTGGCACGTGCCCCTCCTTTGGTAGTTGAAGATCCTGCTCTAGCTAAAACTCTTACTTCCACACCTTAGTCATCAAAAAGGGATATTGTTCCTCAAATGCACAAGTCAACAAGTCTTCTATTTAGCATTGTTGACCAGATGAAGAAGACAAATATAAATGTCACAATGTGGGATGCCCTGACTATTCCATCTCAGCGAGATCTATTACATGAAGCTCTGGCACAACTCCCACGCGTTGATCAAGTCGTATAGAATCTGCGTGTTTCTATCAAAATTTACCAAGAAGAGGAGAAAAAAGTAAGTAAGGTGGTTAAAACCCTACCCTTCTATATGTCCTTAATCATATTCAAACATCTTGTCCATAATTACATGATACACTCGGGTGCTAGTACCTCTGTTATGCCCAAGAAGATAATTGATGTCCTAGGTCTCAAGTATATCCCCCTGTCTAAAGGATTCTTGGAACTCGAAAACTCAACTGTCAATACTTTAGGAGTCATTAAGGATCTTGATTTTACCCTTCATGCATGTCCAAGTTTAATAATTACTCATGATGTGTTAGTCATTGACTTACCTCCTTTGTTTTCCCTATGTCCTATCAAGAGATTTCACTTCTCAAGTAAGTGGTTACTTGTCTTCAAATTGGTCTCATATGTTACTCAAGATAAGGTATGGTACCTGGTTTAACAAACAAGTCTGAACCAATATTTTCTTGATCATGCATATAGTCATATGTCCCATCCCCTCTCCAACCCAACTATTTAATCTAAGAAAAAGATTCAATTCCTCAAGAGCATCCTCTTCCACCCTCTATTCCTTACCTAGTACTTGATGAATGGGTAGAAGAGGCACCATAAATTTGATCTATATGATAAATAACTAGAAGCTTATGAAACTGGGCTTAGTATTTACTAAATTCTTGAATAATAAGTTGTGCTCCCATAGCACGCGCTAAAGAAATATCAAGTTGAACCTAGCCTATGGAAGTTATACTTTGATGGTTCTAGAAGCAAGAATGACATGGGAGAAGGATTTGTTCTCATTTCTCCTAAGGATGAGAAATTATTCTTCATGCATAGGCTATAGTTTACATGCTACAACAATGTGGAAGAATATGATGGGTGCACTAGTGCATGGTCTACTGATTGTACTAAAAAGGAATAAAATTAAGGCACTACAAATATTTGGGGATACAGAGTTGGTCATCCACCAGGTTACCAAAAATTTCTTAAAAAATAGCAAGATTCTCAAAGCTCATAAATATAGAGATTTTGGGACCTTCTTGAGAGATATTTGATGCTCTAAACCTGTAGGTGGTGTCCACACAAAATGAACAAGGAAGGCTAATCAAATGGCCGCGTCTTGGTTCACATTTATCTCCTACTGAGGAATTTGTCAAATGAAACACCCAGCACATTAAGATGGTGATCAAGACCATCCATTGCAAACAACAATACCGGCTAGAAATTTTTTGATAGTGACGCACAGATTGTCTAGTTTCATCCAAAATGAAGCTAATTTCTAATCAAGCGTGTAAGCTAACTTGCATGACAGATTTGGTGACCAAGTAATAGAGCTAAAGGTAAGACAAGTTGTCTAAAGTTCTGGTTACCTTAGAGAAAATTTTTAGCCCCGATGATGATTTCAAGTGATGAATAAAAGTATATGTGCGTTGTGTAAGAAGACTACTCCCAAAGTCACTGTTAGTGCACGGAAAGGAGTTATTGCTCAGGAATTCTTGCATGCACATGATGAAAAGACAGGCCTTTATATTTCTTGTGTCAAAAATATAGTGATATATTCTCATGCGAGTATGAAGACCTTAAAGGTTTTGATCTAACTATTTATGAACACTCCATTGACCTTGATCCTAGTATCAATTCCATCATAGAGAAGCAACAATCATTCAATCCAAAGATAGAGACTCTCATGATAAAGAATTTATCTAAAATCATTGAGGAGAAGATTATTTTTCCCATAAAATACTCTCTCTTGGGTGGTCATGAATTTAGTTCCAGTGTGCAAAAATAATGGGGAAATCAAGAATTTGTGTTGATTTCAGTGATTTGAACAAGGCATCTCTAAAGGATCATTATCATTTGTCCTTCAATGGAGAAGATTTTGTAGACTGTAGAATGTGTATGGCGCAAAGAGTTTCTCATTGTTAGATGGATATTCGTGGGTTTCAATCAGATCCTCATCAAGGAAGATGATCAATTCAAAATAGCATTAACAACCAAAGTGGGAAACATATGCGTATCAGGAAAACGCCCTTTGGTCTCTCAAACATTAGGTGTGAACATTTCAGACATTCTATGGATATTTCCTTCAAAGGTTACATCAATGAGTTCATCTTAGATTACCTTGATGACATAACATTCTTGTCAAAGAAGAGCACAGATCATATGGTGCACCTGGAGAAAGTATTTGAGAGATGCAGAAAGTATGGGGTGTCTCTTAACCCCAAGAAGTGTAATTTTGCAGTGTTGCAAGGCAAGCTCTTGGGCCATGTTGGTTTCAAAGGATGGTATCACAATCCATCCTGAGTGCATTTCATCCATCCTAGCTCTTTCCCTACCAGCGCAAACAAAAAGGTCTCGCAGTCCTTCCTTGGTAAGATCAACTAAATTTACGTGCATTTTATCCCTAACTTTTCAGGACTGGTTCGGCCCATCACCATGATGCTTAAGAAGGACATATCCTTAAGATGGACAAGCAGAAAGGAAGAGAAAGCTTCAACAAAATCAAGCAAGAAATTTTTTTTTCATGCCAACACTCATCAAACCTAGATTATTCCAAGGATTTCATCCTTTATGCTTGTGACACTAATACTAGTGTTGTTGTTCTCTTAACACAAGAAAATGAACAAGATCTTGGAACAAAAAGTGGACTTCCTTCAACTGAGACCCTAAAGGATTATGAATGAAGATACAGTCACATGGAGAATCAGGTCTTTTCCATCATGCGTACACGCTCAAGAAATTCAAAATTATTCTCACCACAAATCATATCAAGGTATTAGTCTAACACTCTTGTGTCATAGAGAGTACATCATGGGAGTAGATATTGGTGAGAAAGAGAGAACATGATGGGTGACCGAAATCATGGAGTATGATGTGACTATCAAAGCCAGAAAAATGGTTAGAGGTAGTGCGCTCTATAGGAAGATTGTTGAGGATGTAGATAATGAATATGAGACTTCATTATTTCTAGATGAAGGTCTTACATGTGTAGAGATTGAGCAGAATACAAATCCTGGAACATGTGACTGGATGATGGACATGATCACATTCCTTTCCGAGGGCGCATACCCTTTTAGATTTGAGTAAGGAAAAGAGAAGACATCTGAGGTTAGAATCTATCCCTTATGTTTTGGTTTATGGACTTCTCTTCAAGAAGAATCTTGATTGTGTGTTGTTAAGATGTATCAACAATGCATAGACTGAAAAAGTTGTTAGCATAATTTAATGATGGATTCTATGGTGGCACACTTATTCTGTAAAAATTAAAACAATGAAGATCATAATGAAAGGAATTTTATGGCCTACCCTGTTTACAAATGTAGACACGTGGGTCACAAAATGCAGAGAGTGTGCACATTTTTTGCAGGAAAGAAAAAATTAGTAGCGCTTCCCCTCTGACAAATCCAAGTGGATCAACATTTTGTGCAATGGGGTATTGACTTCATAGGCATGATCAATATACCTTCAAGCATTGGACACAAGTGGGTGTTGATAGCTACGGACTATTTCACCAGATGGACAAAAATTTTCGTGCTCAAGGAATCAACCAAGTCATTCATCCTTGACTTTCTCGAAGGTATAGTCACAAGGTTTGGAATCCCTCAAACCATTATCTCTAATAATGCAAAATGGTTCCTTGGAACTAAAATCACTAATCGAGTGCTAAATCTGAGCATCTACCTGAAGACTTCTTCCAACTATTACCCTTAGGGTAACAGTTTGGCAGATTCAACAAACAAGAACCTGATCAGAATCATAAATCACACAATGAACATCAGCCAAATATAGTGGCATACAAAGGTCTCGTGTGCACTTTGGGTAGATAGACTCATAGTCAAAAAAGCAATAGGAACTTCGCCTTACAAGCTTGTCTATGGTAAAGAAGCTACCCTTCCTTTAACGCTAGAATTGAATTCATTAACACTTTCCCAACAACTAGAATTTGAAGGCACATACCAGAGAGAAATCAAAATGGAAGAGCTAGTTAATCTTGAAGAACTAAGGAACTCTGTCATGATCAAACTAGAACAACATCAACAAAAAATAAAGAAATGGTTTGACAGAAAGGATAGGCCCCAAGCTTTCAAAGTTAGGGACTTAGTTCTAAAATGGGATATTGATAGAGCTAAACCAGTGTGTCATTCAAAGTTTGATGCACTTTAGAGTGGCCCATACGTCATGAGTTTGTGCAAAGAGGCTAACTCTTTTGAGTTAAATCACCTTGATGGAAGCCCGCTACAGATCCCAGTAAATGGGATCTATCTCAAACTCTTCCATCAATTTTTCTGCATCATTCTATATATATTAGAGTAGTTTCAATTCCTCCAATTTTGTTACATGAACATTTTTTATTTATACATAGTTCTTTCCTTTCACGTGCTTCTTCCACGTGCTCTTCTTTTTCTTGCAAAATACTGATCTTCTTTTAGTGGTTGCAAGATTTAGAATCGGGTCAAGAATGATCCTTCAAGTGACTTCAGGGGTAGTTCTTCAAATGATTACATAGTAGACTCCATGCCCAATGGATGCTTCAGGCTACTGATCTTCTTCATCTAACAGGTAGATGGCCCCAAAAGTTGCCAAAACTGCTATCCAAATAACTCTCCTAGTGATTTGGATAACTTCTATACATCTTTTGGCTATGAGCTCTTCATTATAAGGTTACATGTGCTCAAGTTCCCTTGGAACATTACGTTTTTTTCCTCATGCACCCTTGTTTGCTTCCCCTTCTTTCCTTCCCTTCCTTTTCTTCTTTGTTCTACCTTCCCCTTGTGCACATCTTCTGCACATTTGCATTCTTCCTGGCATCCATTCACCCTGTGCACACACCTTGCACGTGCTTCAATTAGCTAAGTCACTGGCCCTCGTGTGCACTTGTACATCATATTGTAATTTTTTCTCCTCGACCATGAATTTTCTACTCACAAGTTTGCCTCATTTCCCCACACGTGTCGCATGCACGTTCCTCTATTTTCTTTTGTGCACCCTTCCCTTGTGCCCTCCGTTGTGCCCTTTTGTGCTAGGTCATCCTCTGACATTATTGAGTGTTCCACACGCAACCAAAAAAAGTGTGCCAGTAGGGCACCAAATCATAACAACAAATCAGTGAGTGACACATCGTAGAAATGACAAAAATTTTATACAATTGGCCATTCTTTCAGCTAATTCATGTGCACCACATGTCTTGCATGCGCAGATGGCTCTGACATCCTCTGAAAACTGTATCTTGTGCTACAAATCTCTGATCGGTGCATGCCCAAACTTTTTAGAGAGATTCTAACATCATCCACAGTGATAGACATTCAAATTCAAATTTTGGTAGATCTGGTAGGTGAGAAATGGGAAAACATCTTTCTGATCATTAATGAAGCAGATCTGATTGCTTCAACCACCAAATTTGATATGATCCTCCCTCCTTCCTCATCTAACATGCCAAATGGACCTAGGGACGTGCATTCAACCAATTATTAGGTAGATTTGCATGCATTAAATGTTTCTTGTTGGTAATTATATTTCAAATTCAGGTTTTCCCTCCTTCTCTTCTCCTTCTACAAATTCATCTATAAATGTAAGAGTTGGGCTCATTATTAATGTTGGATACTCTAGATCCTTATGTGTTTTTCATAAGGACTTCATATTTTCTATAATCTGAGTTGTGGACCTCTAGATCTGGCTCATGCATGTGGATATTGGCCTCTTTTTCCATTGTAACTACTCTGTTCAATTTTTGAAGTAATAGAAGCATTGTTTTGTGACTATTCTTTGTCCTAATGTGTTTTCATTTCTTCTTCTTTCCTTTCTTTTACATTGCGTGTTCACTGTGCCACTTCTCCTCCCTTGCAGTTCCTTATTTAGTTGTGCTCCATGAGAATGATTTAGTAAATGTGTTTCAAGCTATACTACTTGTGCCTATCTTCCTTTCACGTGTTCCCCTTTCATTCCCACTCAGAACATATAGTATTCATCCCTCTTTTTATGGTGATGTCACATTTTTAGTGTGGTTCATTTTCATTTTATCCTTCTATCCCTGGTCCCTTGGAATTTATTAGCTTAGTTTCCCCTTTTAGCACTAGGAAGTAGCGGTTATAGTAGAAATACATAGAGGAACTGGCCTTCTTTGGAGATTTGTCTCAAGCACGCAAGGTCCCAAAACTTGGAGATAGTTCCATTGTGATCTCAAACATCTTGGCTCTTTTAGATCCAATATGGTGGTGCAAGTTTTAAGACCAACATATTCCTTGGAATATCCTTTACTTGGACCACAAGTCTTCATAGCTTATCCACATTTGTATCTGGTCATTTTTCCATTCACTCCGTATGCGCGTATTTTTCTATTTCATCCAAAACTTTACTAAGTCCTAACTCCAATCTATCCTGGCATGACCCTTCGCACCTCTCTAAGGACTAATTTTATGTGTGCCTTCACTCCCTAGGTACATATTTACTTTTTACGGGTCCAACAATCAGGAGGAATAGGAGCTAGTGGATCTTGTTGATCTTGTGTTGGAAGCAACACAGGAGGGAATCAAGGTTCTGTATCTGGCAGATAAGGACCTCAACCACCTCAATAGGTGTTCTATGAGATGTCTCTACATTTACCTAATTACACGGGTGTTGAAGATGTGGAAGACCATGTACACAAATGTGAATTGATATGGCACACTAAGGGTATCATTACCCCGGAGTAAAAAGTAAGCTAGTTTATAACTATGTTGCATAGGCACGTGCATAGTTGGTACCGAAATTATGACCCACATTAGATAGTAGTGGATTATACTACACTGTGTGATGAATTCTTGGTGGAATTTCAAATTCTTGAATTTGAGAAAAAGAGAATTAGCCCGTTGAAGAATATTTAACAAGGTATGGCAAAAAATGTGCGGGAGTATGATGCACACTTTAAGACTTTGTTGTCAAAATATCTTAGAATATCCATCCATCTCAGCATGTTTGATGGTTTTTTGGAGTTTTTATAACATCTTTCCGATGATTTATTTCACATAAGACTTTCACAGACCCGCGCAAGGCCTTAGAGGTTACTCTGCGTGTTGAAGTTGTCGGAAGAGTTGACACTGGAGTAAGCCCATTTTTAGAAGTACACATCATTTTCATGGCAAAACAACTAGAAAAATTGTCTACAAACTTAGCTCATGAGACTCACATTGGACTATGGTGCATGGATTGTGAGGTAGAAGGACACACAAAGGACATTTTCCCACAAAATTTAGTGTGTGTAGTGTCATTAGATTGTGAAATTTTTCACAGAGATCATGATCCAAGTAGATGCTCGTTGTTAAAGCACGTGCTCCACAAGAATGTGTCTTCTTATTATAATATTTTCTCATATCTAACTCATAATATAAAGGAATGCTCATTGGTAGACCAAATCCATGATGCCATTGATATTGGTGTGCATCATATAAGCATTGGAAGAAGTTCTAAGGATGAAGGTCAGTAGTATGA
The DNA here is from genome assembly GCA_019776745.2 of Taxus chinensis. Classification (NCBI taxonomy): domain Eukaryota; kingdom Viridiplantae; phylum Streptophyta; class Pinopsida; order Cupressales; family Taxaceae; genus Taxus; species Taxus chinensis. Next base: position 6,856,026 of record CM034146.1, on the reverse strand, counting down.
AGGGTGTGGAGATGGAGGTGTTCAAGAAAGAGGTTTTCGTAGAGGATTCAGAGGCTATGGTGGTCAAGGAGGTAGGAGTGAATTTCCTTGAGGAACTATTACAATTGTGGATCTATGGAACACAACAAATGTGAATGTCCAAATTTTCTACAGTGCTCATGGTGCAAAAAGAAACATTAGTATGATGAGTGTCATGAGTTGTCTGAGCACATGAGCTAGAACTAGAGGAAGGAAAAGGGCATGGGGATGGTGAGTGTGAAGTGATCTGATCCGAAGTAGATGCATAGGGTAGCACATAACCTTGAATTATGACTTGTCTTAGTGAGTACGTGAGCTGAGGTTGCACGCACTAGGGATGTACTAAAGCAAAGGCCTCTCATTATAAGAGAAGATGTATTACATGGGAAATATCCTTATCCAAATCATTAGAAATAGGTCTACCAAGAGACCATGGAGGTGATTAGAAATGTGCAAGGGGAGATTTAGTGTTTGAAAGAATATTCATGAAAGTTGGAACAGGAAAAGAACATTGATCTCCCTCAGAAGGACATGGATGAGGTCAGAGAAGTGTGTAGGATGTTGCACCAGGAGAATATTATTCCTCTGTTAGGAGAGTGGTTAAGAGAAAAATTACCATGAGCCAAAGGCGAGCACAAGAGAAAAATCTTGTATGCTAATATTCCCCCTCACAGTATTGATTATGAAAAGGAAATCACATTGAATGTAGTTGTGGATGGATGGATCTTTTACAACATTCTTATGGAAACATGTGTAGAGGTCAATGTTATCACTTTAGATGCATGGAATTAGATGGGGAGGTCCCCATTATAGCCATTTTCAAATGTGTTGTATATGGAGAATAGGACAGAGGTTATTCCCATCGGAGTGTTCAAGGGTGCATCCATAACCATTCAAGGAAAAAAATTTATTGGAGATTTTGAATTCTTAGCGCTTGCTGAGGTAGATAGATTTCTAACATTACTTGGATGCCCCTGGTGCTATAGGAATAATGTTGGCTTGAAATTTAATAAAGGGTACATAAGCTTTGAGAAGAAAAAGGATCACATCATTATTCCACTAATGGATTGGAAGTATGTGCCCTATGTAGAGCCTTTGGGAGAAGAGGACTTGGATCGAATCTATGTGCACACCATTAGAGACCCATAGGTTGTCCATCCATCAGGAGGATCCATTCAATGGGAAGATGCTCAATCCATGAGTGATACAACTAGTATTACATGTGACAATTAGGAGCACTGGACCTATGAGTTAGTTGTAAGAAAATTGAAGGGTATTGTGACTCACATCACCAGGTCACACCCAGTTAGGCTCTTGGGAGGAAGACAATTACCCAGTTACACTAGAGATGGTAACCATGACATGTTTCTGTGTTTGATGAAGGTACAGTGGACTTGTCAGATAGAAAGGAGGAATATGGTTACTTATACCTTGCATGAAACAACAACATGTTGGTGGGTGACCCATTAAGACAATCTTCTAGAGTGGCGCAAAGTGATAATCATGTTCTCTATTAGGTTTCTCCAGAGAAATGAACCTTTTGCAATACATGACTATCATTAGAAGGAGTCTGCCCCATTCCATGTTCAAGAATGTGATAGAGCCTCAATGGTAGGCACGGAAGCCTTACCTCCCTCACTATGGGTGCATAAGTTATATTCCACCTTGCAGGGCTATGTGTGCACATGGTATATCCATTCAGAGTTATGCCATCAGATGGGTAATTGGAAAGAGTTGATGGAAAATATTATTAAAATTTTTGAGTATCAATCTCCTAAGCCATCGGTGAATGAGGTGCTACAGGTAGTCAAGCACCTTACCTTGGGAACTAGTGCCATGGCTGAGGACCAAATCCTGGATTTTTTAGGGAAACCTGAGATGGGGGTGTGCTTCATAGAATAAGATCCAAAAGAAGTACAGCTTGAGCACGCCTACCTGGAGAAAGAAAAGGGTAAGTTTGTATACTTGATAGATGACAAGGAAGTCAAAAATTTGGATGTTGATCATACAAAAGGTACATGCAAAGTATTGGATAAATCGGATGAGAAATCACACGCTTATCATGAACCATTGAAAACAAAGAAAGTTAACATTGGTACAAATGCAGAGCCAAAAGAATATGTCATTAAAGATTACTGGTTAGACCAGGAGGTTTCAAAAATAGTTGATTTGTTGTGTGACTTCCAAGATTTTTTCCTGAACGGGTACCATGAATTGAAGGGATTTTATCACTTATTCGGGGAAATGCAAATTAATTTAAAATATGGTGCGTGCCCCGTCGAGAAGAGGCCATACAGGATGAACCCAAATTTATGCGTAAAGGTTAAGGAGGAAATTGATAAGATGATAGAATATTCATTGAGGAAATTGAGGAATCTAAATGGGTGAGCCCAATGGTGATTAGTATCAAGAAGGATGGGAAGATAAGAATTTTTGTTGAATATAGAGATTTAAATGCTTCATGTGTGATAGATCCTTTTCCAACCCCGTTTAATAAGGACATTTTGGAAGGTGTCATAAGGAAAGAAATCTATTCTTTCATAGATGGATTCTCGAAATATCATCAAGTAAGAATTATGAAGAAATACCAAGAGAATACTACTTTCACGACTGAGTGGGGAAGGTTTTCTTACACAGTTATGCCCTTTGGGATTAAGAATGCATCTATTATATTTTCACGCATCATGGTGTAGGCCTTTAAAGACTTCATACACAAATTTATGTAAGTCTACCTATATGATTGGATGTTGTATGGGTTAGTAAGAGATCATTTTGATAATTTAAGATTGATTTTTGAGAGGTGTAGGCAATTAAATATCTCTCTAAACATTAAGAAATATGTCTTTACTACTCCATTTGGCACATTACTAGGTCACATTATATGTAAGGAAGGTTTATTGGTATACCCTGCCAAGGTTGTCGTTATTTTAGGATTGGAGGATCCTACCAATCAAAGTGTGGTGCATGGATTCTTAGGGCATACACAATATTACAAAAATTTTATCAAAGGTTATGCCAAGATTTCCTCACCGGTTGAAGAGTTGTTGAAACATAAGAGTAAATTTCATTGGGGAGAGGCACAGCAGATAGCCTTCAATGCGCTAAAGGATCGACTCACTACTGTGCCTATTTTGTGCTTTCCCTCTTGGGATAAGCCCTTTCATGTGCATTTGGATGCATCAGGTATGGAAATAGGAGCAGTGTTGGCATAACCTGGAGAGAGGATTGTTGATCACCCTTTGTGCTTTCCCAGTAGAAAATTAAGTCCAGCTAAGAATAATTACATAACGACAGAGCGCAAAGCGTTATCTACGATTTATGCGCTACAAAGTTTAGGAAATACTTATTGGCTACTTCATTTATATTTTACATGGATCATATGGAGCTCAAGTACTTGGTAAACAAGCCTGATTTACAAGGATGCATATGCTGGTGGATCTTACTATTTTAGGAGTTCAACTTTTTGGTCATTGTAAAATAAGGAAAGAGCAACTTAGGGCCTGACCATCTATCACAGATTAACTCAGGTGAGGATATGTAAAACATCGATGACACAATTACAGATGCATAATTTTTCAAATTGCAACGCACGCCCTCTGATGTGGAGGATATTTTTTTTCTTACGAACAGGTGTGGTGCCTAAGGAAATTAAGGCCTCAGAGAAGAAGCAATTGGCTATACACATCATGCCCTATAATTTGATTAGCATATACCTATAAAATCTAGGTCGGGATGATGTTTTTTGTCGGTGTGTTTGAACATGAGTGTAATGTAATCATGGAAGAATCTCATGGTGGCATTGCAGGAGGTCACTATGCAGGGAATGCGACCGCGTGTAAGATCCTATTGGAAATTTTTTGGTGGGAGATAATGTATAAGGATTGTATAGAGTATTACAAGGCTTGTGACCATTTCCAGTGCCTTAGTAAGCCAAAGCAAAGAGATGAAATGTTGTTATGACATATTGCTAGTGCAGAGCTGTTTGAAAAATGGGCAAATTACTTTATGGGCCCTATTTCACCAGCCGATTCTAGGAAAAGTTTGTGTTATATTATCACTTGCACATATTATCTTACACAGTGGGTAGAAGCAGTGCCTACAAATGATTGCATGGTGGCTACAACAACTAGGTTCTTTTGGGAGAATATAATCAGTAGGTATGGATGCCCATTGAGTTTAACAAGTGATAGAGGTACTCACTTTTTGAATGAAACTTTTAGAATCTTATTGGCAGAGTTTATGGTGGCCCATAACAAAACTAATCCCTATCACCCTCATACTAGTGGAACTGTTGACGCATTTAACAAGATACTAAGCCACACAGTAACTAAGATTTGTGATGTCGGAAGGAGGGGCTAGGATTACAAAGTATCTGTAGTGTTGTGGGCATATCGTATGACTTATAAACGATTGAACAAGGCCTCACCTTTTCAGTCAGTGTTTAGCACGGAAGCTATTTTTCCCATTGATTTTATGTTACCATCCCTGTATATTTCACACGCGGGAGGATTAGTTAATGAGCAAGCACTTGAAGAGCGCATAGAAAAACTAATGTAGTTGGATAAGAGGTGTACTATAGCCCGATGGATCCAGTGGATGAAGAAATTTAGGAAAAAGGCATGACATTATCAGCATATTAAAAATAAGAAGTTTGAGGTTGGGTAGATGGTTCTTCTATATGATTCTAATTTTTTGCACCACCCAGGGAAATTCAAGGTGCATTTTTTGGGACCGTATGTTGTATCTTATATACATGATTTGGGTGCTTTCCAATTATAAGGGCTAGATGGAACATGGTTTATTGATTATTTTAACGGGAGTAGGTTGAATCCCTACTATAAATAAGTCTTCTATGTGTTTATAAATAAGGCAATATTGTCATTTAGCTTAGGATTTCCCTTAACGCATTTGCCTTTATATGTGTTTCCTTTCATCGTTATTATGCTTTGTCTTTTATTTTCATTTTTTGTGGGCGTGTTTACGCGCCAGTAGCTAGTTACTATCTAAAGGGTTTTTATGCATAGAGGATTGTGCGTTTATTTAGTGATGGGTGGAGAGTGTAAATAAGAGTTTCAGTGAATGTGTGGTAAGAAGCAAGTGTTGGGAGAGATGTTGATTGGCAGCCCGAATAAGGAAATCAAATGCACATTGGTTCAGAGGAGCGCTCGTAGAAGAAGTGATTATGGGTGGAGATTAGTGTTAAAAGCTTTATAAAAACCACATATAGGGATAAAAGCATAGAGCAAACTGAGGTAGGATACAACAAGAACTTGGTATAAGATGCATGGGAAGACGTACATCCGTGCTAGAAGTGTGTGTCAAAAGGAAGTCTGTAGTTGATGAATTTTCACATGCCATAAGTTTAAGGAGGTTACACGTACGTTGGTGCACAGAGGAAAAGTGTTAGACAAAACACTCGGGAGGATAGCGTTGGAAAATGCCAACTTTAATGTGATAGTATGGTGGTAGGTGGCATGGGAGTTAATGCGGGAAAAATAAAAAACTATAAATAGAAGGCTAAGGTAAGTTAATCTTTTGACCTTGCGTTTTTTTGTTGAAGAGTTGTTATAAACTAGGGCTTCCTTGCGAGAGAATTTGCGAAGAGTTGCGTACAAAGTAGAGAATTTGGCGGATTTGTGAACTAGAGTGGAACAGAGTACACAGGTGTGCATGGAGGATATTGTTTGGTGGATTCCTGTGAGTATTTACATTATCTTGTGGAAGGAGAGGTTTCCAAGTTAGGGTTTTCAGAGCTAGGGCACGGGTTTTAAAGAACTTTCACAGGAGTGGAGTCAACGGATTGAGTAGTTTTAAAGCAAGAAACAAGGAAGATTTTACAAGGGCTTGACAAGAAAGATGACACCAAGGAAAGGATCGAACATTTCACCAGACAAGAAGGGCAAGGGCAAAGGAAATCTAGTCACATCAACAAGTTTTAACGAAGAGTGGTATGCATAGACGCAGTACCCAAATGGTGTTTTAATGGCAATGGAACGGGTTTCTCACATGTGCAAGATGGTTATAATTGATTATAACCATTGGACAGATACCACTAAGAAGGAGATGGCATTATAGCTCATTCATCCTATAGGAGAGAGAACACATGATGAAAAAATAGTGTATAATGATTATGTGAAGATAAAACTAGAGAAGGCTGGGCTTTTGCAACTTTTTGAGTTGCCATTTTTTAGAAAACCATAGAGATTATACCAATGGCTCATATCACACATGTATAAAAATCACTTCTACTTTGTATGGAGGATAATGCACATGTTGAGTAGATAAATTATGATACTTATCAGAAGGCACACATAAGGTTCATCCATAAGAACAGGGTGCATTCAAAGGTGCAGAAGGATAGGGAAAGGACACGCGCGTGAAGGACAAGGACCAGTTCGGGACTTAACCATTTTCAGGAGTACGGGCTATTTTTTGAGATAGTGTGCAGAGCACACAAACTAGATAAAGACTTACGTGACATGCATAGGCTATTTTGGGAAGAGCGTATACGAAGCGCTTTGCATGGGTTTTGGCTAATAATAGAATTACTAGTGCCAGTTAACCAGAAGAGATCTATTGTTAATGAACTTACATGTGTGTCTATTATTGTAAAGGGACATGGCTATTTTCAGCATGTGACCTATTTTGGGAATCATGTAAGTGGTGAACGGAAAGTCCCCACCCTTATAAATATGTAGTGATTTGCGTAGTATAGGATGAGATATAAATTATTGTGAAGTTATGTTGCACACATAAGCTTATGGTATTACTTATTGTAAGAAGCTTCTATGTATTTGTTGTGTTTAATATAATGGAGTGTATTGACTAATTCAAGGTGTTAAACATGATTACAATTAGATCTTGAATGGTTGAATTCATTATGGATATTACTTAAATATATTATTCTTTAGATCTAGATCTAGAATATGATTTGTAGAATGTTATACCAATTATGGATCTGAATGTGTTAACTCTTCATATTTCTCACATCCTAAATAAGTAACCCTAAAGAGTGGCCTGGTACCTTTGCACGCTTCAGGTGAGTGATCAGTCTAGGCTGAGTGATGTGCCAGTGTGCCTAGGTTATTACTGGTAAATTCTAGGTTGCATCATTACACATAACCCCACAGTTGATCTATAGATGCACTGGACTTATCTGCACAGGTGTTTCGTTGGACAATGACCTGGATGAAAAGGAGGCTATTGTGGAGATAGCCAAGGAGTATGAATATAAGAAGGGCAGGTGTTATTTTGATATTGTTGGGGCTGAAATGTATTTTTGTGTGGGGTAATGTTGAGTAGAAAAATTATGATACATATCAGAAGGCACATAGAAGGTTTGCACATAAGAACAGGGCACTGTACGCTGGAAAAGTGACAAGCGAGCGTGGGAATCTACAGGTAACTCTTCAACATACCCGACCTCCCAAGGTCATGCCGAGACAGCCGGTGGGGATGGAATATGCGTGGGATGCAGAAAAACTAGTTAGGCAGTCTAATGTCTTCGACACGCACTAATGGAATTTGCGAATCTAAGGCGAAGAAAGCCCTTCTAACTTGGACTGGTGTGATAGATTGATCAGCAAGGATGACTGCTCGAAGGCTCCAATCAATATCGAGCTCTGGCGTGATTCGATCTATGGGTTGTGGGATACGTGGAAAATGACCTGGGATAGTTTCGTGTACGTCCCCAAACAAGGTCATATGGTGGATAGTGGGAACAATTGACTTTACGGACAATTCTCTGGCCTAGTCAAAAATTCTCTAGCTTCGTTAGCCGCTATATCTAGTAAGGACAATTGTTCGATGATGATGGGTGGAAGTGGAGTGAATTGGAATACTAGTGTGCGTAGGCCAATGTTTATATCTGATTGACTTATGGATTTGTTAGGCTGTGGGACTTGTGGGTCACAACCGTAAACTCTTGGTTGTTGCGGTTCTGTTATGGTCATATACGAAATCAAGTCCTGATTCCTAGTATCCAATAATCATATGCTTTTTCAGCTTCTATGTTTAGGACCAACAACTGCGTGATTTTCTCATAATATCTCACAAGCGTTCGTGCAACCTGGATCCTTAAACTAGTATCTATGTCTATGAGAGTGTCTCCTGCACCTGGCTGTGGGACCAAAGGATCACAACCAAAGGTTTGTTCTTTTTCGAACCCTTCTACAGTCATGCGAATGTTTTCCTAGGGTAATCTGTAGTTTGGTTGATTTGACCAAAACATGTGTGCTTTGTCGTTTTCTATATTTAACCCTCTCAACTGAGAACTGATCAGTTGTAAATCTGTTGTTGTTTGGAAGACTTGTATTCTGAGATTTTGGTCTATGTCAACTATTGCTGTGATGAGGTTTGGTTGAGGCATGATTGGCTCAAATATGTATTCCCTGGGATCCTGAGGTCCCGTGATTGTCATACAAAATAAAATGTAAATCTAACTGTAATAAAGCAAATTCTAACTACATGGAGTAAAACTAAAACATATATAACTTCTATTTTTGTATTTTAACTTTATGAGAAGAAAAGCAGCTATTTTAGGTATATCTAGATATAACAACTGAATAACAATTTAAAAACAAAAAAAAAAACCGAGTGTAGTTATTTGCCTGTGCAATTTGTAGATTTATCCTAAACAAAAGAAATAGCTCATCTATCTGCAAGATTCTCGATCCTACCTCAGAAGTGAGGAATGAATCATAGTTTCTCAGAAACTATCAATCCTCACAGCTTCCCTGGTAATATCGAGAATAGAAATTACTGAAATGAAACAATTAACTACCTTATTTGATATGATTCTAACTAGAACTTTGAAAGCTAGAACCTGAATTCCGTAGAACAATGGCGAATCCGATGGTGTATGTGATCTTGTCCCCTCAGTATGATCTCCTCGTTCTTTCGTGTTCACATGGATCCAGAAAAGTGTGTAATGCCAGCATCGACAGAAATAGATATTGGGACAAGGATGGCTCAGAATGCAGACTGAAAATGCGAGTAGGAGAGGGATAGCGCAAGAGTACAGAGCTTGGCTTATGCAATTCCTAGCGGGATTTTACTGCGAGTCACACAACATAAAGCGACCAGAACCTTGAATCTACCCTGTTTGAAGAGCAAAACCTGCAACTTTAATGGCTTCCTGAGCTATTCTACTTCAATGGAATGGGTAAAACAACAACACTGTTTGCACAAGATGGATATGTGGCTTACCAACAGCTGGACAATACTAAATAAGCATGCAAAGGATTAAAGCTATGGCTCTAAAGAGAACAAAAGACTGAACTATGGAAAATGAGAGGATGAGATCAGAAGATTAGGCCCCTTTGTTTGTGCACAAACCATTTATTTATAGGATTCATACACACAAAGATCAAAACCAAACTGAACTCTAAAAACCATAAACAATGGCCAAACACTATTCCAGGGGACCAAAAACATAAATGCATGCCCAAGTCGGCAAGGAAAGCTGGTGAAACGTTGATCTTTTACGTGAGTCACGTCAAAATGCTTTCTGGAAAATGCGTGCAGGACCGCCGCTCTGAGCAAGGCGGTGGTTATAGGACCGCCACCCTGATTAGGGCGGCGGTCACGAGACCGCCGCCCTGCAGGGCGGCGGTTTCGTCACTGAAGATCAAAAGGCCAAGGAAAGAGGGAAAAGGGGGAAAACAAAGGGCTCGGGGGCTAAGCGAGGCATGCGGGATGTTAACGCATACTCCGAGGAATTTTTCCGGATCCCGAACACCTTGCGAAGATACCTGTATCATCATTGGGGAGCTTGTTACACTGTTCCGGCAGTATAGTACCTTACAATTTTGGGTACGTACATATTACCCCCTCAGAGAAGCGTTTTAGCCATGAAGAGGCATAAAATGATGGGTCTGAGTATGGCAGTCCCGAAATGGGAAGTTTGGAAGTTATACCTTACACGTCCGTGTGTTGAAATGACGCCATCCAAAATTCCCGCTACCTGCAAAATGAAAAGAGAACGCAAGTGCAGATAGATACAATAGTTTGGAAAATAAACGCTAAAATAATAGGGAATGAGAACATACCATTCGCGCGGGGATAGGGACTTACCTCCATCAGCGCTCCAAACCTGTGAAAAAGTCTTTTAAAACGAATCAGGGTGCTATATATATGAAAGTGGGCCCATTTTCCTATTTATTTGCGCGAGTTGATTTGATTGTTTTTGAGCTCTGGGACCCACGGTGACGGTTTCTTGCATGAGTAGAGTCAAAACATCCACAGGGAGATCGTGATCATGCCTCCACGTGCGGAACACCGCCCCGCTAGATCACAGGTTGGTTTTCTTTAATTTTGTGTTTTTCCCCCCTTAAATTTGAAATGCTAAATTTGTTGTAATGGGGGGGTCATTTTTGAAAATGTTAGTGTTAAAAGGTCCATCTAGGGGGGGCACCTACTGGGTAGGCTCCATTTTTAGGTTAAATGGTCTTTTTTTGCTTGTTTTTAGGCTTTTTAGATTAAAAACCCGCTTGGGTTTTCGGACCACGACCGCCGCCCTGGCCAGGGCGGCGGTTACATGACCGCCGCCTTGTTCAGGGCGGTGGTTACATGACCACTGCCTTTAAGGCGGCGGTTACAAAACCGCCTCCCTACTCAGGGCGGCAATTTTGTACAGAATGCAAAAGGAACTATTATGTGAGATTGCACTTGTATTTTTAGCCTTTCTACGTGTTTTTATGACTCTCTCGATGTTGTTCAGATATTAACTTGCTCCGTTTTGTGTGTTTTTGGTGTATGCAGGCGAGAGAGGAGTAAATTAGATGGAGCAGAGAGAGGGAGTGTGATTGGCTCTCAGGGGTACGGATGTTCTCTCCAGGACGAGGAGGACACACTTACAGAGAGCCAACATATTACGTATATCGCGTGTGCCCCATGTTGCACCATCTAGTCACATCCTTTGTGACCTATTTTCTTATTGGGATGTAAGATCGGAACACCTTCGACGCCAGGGGGTCCGTGGTGAGTGGACCATCACCTTAGAGGATGTCTACCGCATTCTGGGGGTCCCAATCATCGGGAGGCGACTTACACTAGAGACAACAGGCTCTCGGGCACAGATTGCACAGTCGGCAGCATATATGGGAGATGCGGTCATCTCCATGGGGTTGAAGAAGGGGGTGAGAATTCGATCCATTCCTTCTTACCTATCAAATGGTCATTTTTTTTTTTTTGTTTTAGGCTTTTTTAGGGATTAAAACCCGCGTGGGTTTTTTCGGACCACGACCGCCCGCCCCTGGCCAGGGCGGCGGTTACATGACCGCCGCCCCTGTTCAGGGCGGCAGTTACACGAACGCCGCCTTTAAGGCGGCGGTTACAAAAACCGCCTCCCTGCTCAGGGGGCGGCGGTTTTGCACAGAATGCAAAAGGAACTATATTTTGAGATTGCACTTGTATTTTTTTTAGCCTTTCTACGTGTTTTTTTTATGACTCTCTTGGTATTGTTCAGATATTAACTTGCTCTGTTTTTGTGTGTTTTTGGGTGTATGCAGGCGAGAGAGGAGTACATTAGATGGAGCAGAGAGAGAGAGTGTGTGATTGGCTCTCAGGGGTACTGGATGCCCTCTCACAGGACGAGGAGGACACACTACAGAGGCTGGCATATTTGCATATATCGCGTGCCCCATGTTGCACCATCTAGTCACAACATCCTTTGTGACTTATTTTCTTATTGGGATGCAGATCGGAACACCTTCCGACTGCCAGGGGTCCGTGGTGAGTGGACCATCACATTAGAGGATGTCTACCGCATTCTGGGGGTCCCGATCATCGGGAGGCGACTTACACTAGAGACAGCAGGCTCACGGGCACAGATTGCACAGTGGGCAGCTTATATGGGAGATGCAGCCATCTCCACGGGGTCGAAGAAGGGGGTGAGAGTTTCGATCCATTCCTTCTTTGCCTATCCCCGTATTTCGATAGGCCATCATGGGGATCCTTGCCTCGAGATTGATCGGGGGACAAGGGAGGGGACACATTGTTATATTGTTGGGCCCCCCCATCATTGCACAGATAGAGGGGCATGGCCGGATATACGCCTGGGGTGCAGATATTCTGGGGACCACCTACCATGATCTATATAGGGTGGTCCGTTTTACAGGGACAGTCATTGAGCCACCCAACTCTAGTCATGAGTTGGGTGTATGAGCATTTTATCCCTTATGGCAGGGGTGTGGAGGTGGCAGATCCTGGGGCTGTGAGGGCAGCCAGATGGACAGACATGTCGGTGCTCAGAGCACCTCATCAGCCAGTTGCCTCCCTTACTACTGCAGACATATGGAGGTGACACCGTACCGGCTTATGGCCGGCATATGGGGCGAGGAGACTCTTACCTGATCTCCTGCTCCACCACAGGGCAGCTATGATCGATCGAGTGGGAGTGGGACGAGTGGAGGGGTACATCCTTTTTTGGCGGTTCCTCAGCAGTTTGGCTTCCATATGGGGTATGCTTCCCCCAGTGGCACCAGTTTACAGATCAGTTCGCGAGGCCAGAGGGGGGCCTAGAGGCCGAGGTTGGGACAGTGATTACTCCTGGCATTCCTATTGCAGCCAGGAGGATAGTTCGTGCTAGAGGGAGAGCCGGTGCGCCTCGGGCACCTTTGCTTCAGATTGCTGCGGGTCCTGCTCATAGCAGCATGATGACCCCATAGATATTGACTCTCCGACTCTGAGGAGTTCACACAGAGGGAGGGTCAGAGGAGGAGACTGATGACAGCGATCCTGAGTGGCATGACACTCAGGATATTATGCAGGCAGAGAGGGCTGAGCTGAGCAGAGCGCAGAGAAGGACACTCTAGTTTCAGAGGAGCCACTCTCCTAGTTTCCCTTGTGTATACTACAATTTATTGTTTAAATGCGTTTTTAGAAGTAATGCAATGGCGACAGATGATGTAAATGTTTGCTTTCTTTTTGTGTTTCATGATGCTGATACATGATATTGTAGATATATTGTGATTTGAATCTTAGCTTCTGTGAGCAATTTGGATACCTCATGTTTGTTTTGCAAAGTGATGAATATAACCAGTACGATGAACATATTAAATTGCCCCATTCCTAACTCCACGCAACTAGCAAGATGCGAGGGCTCATCACCGAGAGTCAAGAAGGGCGCAAGTTATGAGGTGTAGCTGAAATGATAGTGATGAAAGATAGAAAAAGCTTTAGTGGAACCAAAATTGGAACTACAAGCTTACTCTAAACCCGAATGACTTCATGTTAGAATGCACTTGTTTTGCGGTTTATCCAGACTTAGACCCCGTAGATGGCCACATAGTAGAACAAGATCTGGGTTTTTAGGATTTTAATTCTTTTGAATTTGAACATCTGATTCATCCGTTTTGGACTCAAAGTTTGAATTGTTTGTTTGTGACCTTTAACACTTGCTTTGTCAAGAGGACCCACTGTACTTTGCCCCATGCTACTAGTAAGAAGTGTGGGTTTATCACCATGGGCAAGGCATAGGTGAGTAAGGGCATTTCCATCCTTTCCCAACCCTACGTCCCTAGTAAGAGACGCAAGCTCATCACCGAAGGTTGGTGGGGCAAGGAAATGTGTAAAATTAAAATTTTCTGTTTAATCAGTTGTTGACTTGCTTATTTGAGTAAAATGTCAGTATGTGCTTATTTCCAAAGAGACGTATATATGGGATAGATGTGACACCATGAAGCTTCTAGAACAGACCATAGGAAAGACACCTATCCTAAGAAGAAATCAAAGTGAGAATAAACTTGCAGATCTTGGTATGGTTACCGTTAAGACTTTGTCATGTTTGACTTTATTTAATAAAATATTCCGAGATGATTCGATGATATATGAAGATGGAGAGGCATGATTAAAGAGCTTTATGCCAACAACATCATGAGTTTGTAATGAATTGCTTTGAGAATAGATTCCTTGGTCACAATTTATGTAAGAAACAAGTGGACAAAATGACCTTAATCTATATGAAGATGTAATGTAGATAATTATACAAGTAGTGCTAGTTGCTTATGCGTAGAATCGCTTGAGGTGCAAGGGAATTGACTGTTTCACCAAATTCCTCACCTTCTAGCGTACATAAGAGGTAAGCACCATTTCCGTAGTCCTTCATGACTTGGTATGGGCCCAACCATTTGGGCTGGAATTTCCTTCCTTCGCTGGTCTTCTTGTTGATCCAGCTGTCTAGCCTTAGAACTAGATCACCTTCATATATGTTGCGTTCATAGACCTTCTTGTTATACTACCAGCACATTCGGTCAGCATAAGCTCTATGCCGTTGTTCAACATCTAACCTAGTTTCATCTAGGCTTTCTAGTTGGGAAAGACGTGCTTCTCTGTAAGCATCTTCATCCAGAATCCCTTGTAGTGAAATGCGGAGACTGGGTATTTCGACCTCAAGCGGGAGAACTGCTTCTGCCCCAAATACCAGCGAGAAAGGAGTTGCTCCCGTTGGTGTTCTTATTGAGGTTCGGTGGGCCCACAAGGCCGGATATAATTTCAAATGCCAATCTCACTTGTTTTCTTTTACCGTTTTAAGGAGAATGGCTTTCAGCGTCTTGTTTATCACTTCAGCCTGTCCGTTGGCTTGAGGGATAATACAAGGAAGCCGTGTGATGGCTTATCTTAAATTTATTGCATAGTTCGCGAACCTCTTCATTCTTAAAAGAAGTTCCATTATCAGAGATAATGATTTGCAAGATACCGTACCTACAAATGATTTGGTTCAAAATAAACTTGGCAATCACAGAACCAGGTACAGTAGTGAGAGGCATGGCCTCCACCCATTTGGTAAAATATTCAGTGGCCGTGATTATAAAATTATGGCCGTCTGTGGATGAGGGAGAGAATTTCTCTATTAAGTCTAGACCCCATGTAGAAAAGGGCCATGGAGTAGCGATTGGTTGTAGAGCTTGTGCTGGCATGTGGATCTCATGGGAGAATTCTTGGCACTTACGACACTTGCATACAAACTCTATTGTGTCATGTTCTAGAGTGGGCCAGAAATATCCCATTCGATGTATTTTTCGAGCAGTGGCGTGGCCACCGAAGTGGCCTCCACATATTCCGCTGTGAGATTCATGGATAATCTTCTTGGATTCCTCTGTGTTGACACATCTTAGGAGCATTCCATCGAATGCTTTTCGATAGAGCACTTGCTCTATAATGATGTATTTAGCTACGATTATGCGTAGCCGCCTTCTTTGTTGTGGTATAACTCCTTCTGGGTATGTATGGTCCATGATATAATTAATGATATCTATGTACCAAAGGCACTCAGAGATGGAGGGTCAGGTTTCGATGTAGTATACACACTCATTTGGAAAGTCTAAATCTACTAAATCACCTCCGTCTAATGGGTTGTCAGCTAACCAATCCGCGATGACTTGTCCCTTAACTGACTTCTGATTTACAAATGTTAATTCGAATTCTCCCATTAAGGTTATAAAATGTCCAGCCTTTTTAGACAATGACCCTTGTGTGAGGAAAGTCTGTAAATGGTCCGTTTTTACCATGATCTTCATTTCTTGATTCAGCATATAATGTCTTAGGCGTTTAGTAGCAAAGACTATGGCAAGGCATTCTCGTTCTACCTGTGTATAGTGTGTTTCATAGTCGAGCAGTGTTCGGCTGATGAAATAAATCGTGCGTTCTCTCTTGTTATCATCTTCTTGGGCCAACATACAGGCCAGCGAGACATTAGTAGCTCGTGAATATAGAATCAACGGGCGATCTAGCTTAGGTGGCATTAGCGTAGGTGGTGATAATAGGAAACACTTAACTGCTTCAAAGGCTTCATTACAGTCTTCGGTCCAATCAATGCTATAGTCTTTCTTGAGTAAATTGTTGATTGGATGAACGGCGAAGCTTAAGTCCGGGATGAATCTTCGGATTGCACCCAGTTTTCCGAGGAATGACCTGACTCCAGATTCATTTGAAGGTGGAACCATTTCGAGGACAGCCTGGATTTTGGTCGGGTCGACATCTATTCCTCGTGATGATATGATATAACCTAGGAGCTTCCCTCCCGTTACACCAAAGACGCATTTCTCTGGGTTTAATGTGACTCCGTATTCTATTAGACGTGAAAGAATGACGCGGAGTACTTTGGGATGGTCACAACGCTTCTTGGCTTTAGCCAATAAGTCATCTACATAAGATTCCATGATTTTATGAATTAGATCATGAAATATGTATGTCATGGCCCGCTGGTACGTAGCACTGGCGTTCTTGAGACCGAATGGCATAACAACGTAGCAATAGGTTCCCCAAGGAGTTATAAACGTGGTTTTAGCTTGATCCTGCTCAGATATTCTGATTTGATTGTATCCCGAGAATCCATCCATGAGAGACAAAAGTTCAAAACCAGCTGTTGCATCAACAATAACATCGATGGATGGTAATGGGAAGTCGTCCTTAGGACATGCTTTGTTGATATCTCGAAAATCTATGCAGATGCGTATCTTTCCATTCTTCTTGAGAACGGGAACGATGTTAGATACCCATTGGGAGTAGTCGACTGGCTTGATGAATCCTACCTGAAGGAGTTTTATTACCTCCTCTTTTACCATGAGAGCTACTTTGGGCTTCATGGGTCTTGATTTTTGTTTAATTGGCTTTGCATCTGATTTAGTGACGAGGTTGTGCACCGCAATGTGGGGTGCGACTCCTGTCATCTCCTTATAATTAAATGCAAATGCCTTCTGATGTTCTTTGAGGATCTGAGTATGTATTTCTACTTCTTCTGGGGTTAACGAAGAACCTAGTTTCAATATTCTCGGTTCATCTTCTGTCCTGATGTTGACATCGATTGTCTCTTCGATCAAAGAGGCGTTACCCTCTTCGAACTCAGGTGGTGCTGGAGGTAAATCCAAATCATCCCCATTTTCTACTGCGTATATGCTAGGTTCCATTTGTGAGGGGAGATCCATCATGGGATTCCCGAAATAGGAAGATGAATGTGGAATTAAGGACAAATCTAGCATATGATAGGAGAGATGTAATGCCGCATAGGCGTTTAAGTAATCCAAGGTAGCCACATCACTATCAATACGGTCTAAAACGGTAGATTTACTTTCACTTGAAAGGGGATTTGTCGTTATTTTTATCAATGGTTCATCACGAATGGACACCGTGAACTGGGTGTCTTCTAACTCATTACTTGGAGTAAAACGTGATGCTGAAGTTGCTATTGAATCGGCGAGAAGATTTTTCTCTCGCGGGATTGCTTCAATGGATATGAAGTTAAATGCCTTGCTTAAATTTAATACGGCTTCTTTGTAAAGCTGCAAGTGTTCGGCTTTAGTTTCATATACTTCAAAAACTTGATTTGCCACTAATTGCGAGTCTCCTAAGACTCTGATGTCATCAACACCAATTCTTTTGGCTAAGGTGAGGCCAAGGAGGAGGGCTTCGTACTCAGCGCCATTGTTTGTGCATTCAAAATTTAACTTAAAGGTGAATGGGAGGACCTTCTCCTCGGGCGAAGTAAGAATTATACCTGCCCCCGCTCCGTAACGGCATTTAGCTCCGTCGAAATGGAGAGTCCAATACCTAGTCGGGAGTATAGATGTTGGGGTATCTGCTGCGCTTGCACACTCTACTTCTACCATACAGAGGTCCTCTGCTGGAAGGGAACCAACACCTAGGGAATATCCTATACCTACTGAATCAAATGGTAAGAACATTGGTGAATCTTGTTCTATTAACTCAACGATTTTTGCAGTAGTCCCTAATGATACCGTTTTCTTTAGCTTTATCGTTAGGGGTTGGGGTTGTTTTGGCTATGCTGATAGCTTCAAGATCCGTTGTAGGTACCAACTTCTCCTCTGGTTTTGGGTCAGTAGGTTTATTAAGTTGGTTTGTTAGAAGTTCAAATTCTGAGTGTACACCTGGTCTTTTCTTTAAATCAGCTAGGTGCAAAATCGAAAGGTTTTGGATCGCCTTTGGCTACAAATACCTTTCCTAGATGCAAGAATCTTACTTCTTGAAATAAAGTAGAAGGGATTGCCTTCATTCAGTGTATCCATGGTCAGCCGAGTATCATATTATAATTAGTTTCCCGATCTATAATATAAAACTCAGTTAGGATTGTTTTGGGTCCTAAGGTGACTGGCAATATTATAGTTCCTATCGAAGTGGCTTTAAGGCTATCATAGCCTCTCAATGTATTTCGAGTGGTGGAACAGTTTGTTTCCCCATATCCTAGTTTTTGGAGGAAAGAGAAAGGGACTATGTTAACTGCGGCCCCATCGTCAACCATTGCCCGTTTTACATAGTTATTATAAACCCATACTTGTAAGTGTAAGGCTGGATCACCTCGGCATGCGATCTCAGCATCTGTGGGCATTTTACTTATTTCGAATATGAATTCGACATCCTTGTCCGGCTGCCCCAGAGGGTGGATATCAAAATCTACGTGATTTACTTGTGTTTCAGGAGGTGGAGTGATGTTAATTAGATGACCTAGACCTAATGCTTCTAAAAGAGCAGCTCTGTGAGGAGGAGAGTTCTTTAGTAAATCTAAAAATGAGATGTGCGAGAAGGTCTTTGTTAGGTCACTAATTAAATCATAGGCACCGATGGGTTTTTCTACTATCTGCTGACTCTTATCTGTTTCTGGCAGATGACTTGGGCTTGGTTGAGAGAAATACTCTCGTGTTCTTGTTATAGCTTCGATAGGTAGCTCAGCGTCTAGCTCTACCAAACTGACTATCTTGGGTCTTGGTTGACTTCCCAACTGTGGCGCAACTGATGGATTTAGTGAAGTCGAGGCTTCATGATCATTGTTTCCCGTCATTGCACTTTTGTTTGTTCCAGTTGGATTCAGCCTGTTACTATCATGATTTGGGAGTGGATCGTTAAAGATCTTGAGGGGAGCATTCTGAGGGGAAACTGCCCCTGCGAGCGTATTTGGTGGTGATGACACGGGATCTGCCAAAAATAAATCTGTGAAGAACTGTCTTTTTTGTTCTAGAAAACGTTGCATGAATTTATTGTAGTCACGGCACGTTCTAGTATCATGACCCCGAATTTTGTGGAAACCACAATAAGAATTGGGATTGTAATTCCTGTTTTGTTGGTTTGGTGTATATTGTGGCCTAAAATTCTGATCAAACTGTTACCTATTAGGATTAAAATTTTGCATTTGTTGTTTCTGGCTTTGGTTTTGATAACCAAATGAGTTTTGTCCTAGCCCTTGTATAGGATTTCACCATTGTTGTTGTTGTTGTTGTTGTGGATGGTTAAAATCCACTATATTGATTTGTCAGGGGTAAAGTTATTGTTTCGTTGGTTGTTTGTTTGTGACGGAGTATTAACAACATTTACCTTCTTGGGTTGGTCGGTTACTCCATCCATTGTTACACCCTGATTTTTGTTAAGGATTTTGGGTCCTTGATTAACGTTTGTGGTAGTGGGATAATTTGTAGCGTTCTGATTGGGGGTGATTAACCTCCCGTTTGCACCATATGTTTTACGGCCACTATCTATTGCTGCTTGGTCTATTTGAAGAGCACTCTCAAGTACTTCATCGTAAGTTCTTAGTGGGAACTTCTGGACTTCTTCCTTCACCTCTTTGCTGAGAGAATGAAGGAATAAATCACATAGTTCCATCTGATCCATGTTTGGAGCACTTGCCGAGGAATAAAGGACTGTACGCCACCTTTGGATGAAATGGGCGACTAATTTGTTGTGTTCTTGTTTGATGTGCAAGAATTCCCTGATTCCTGTTCTCAATAGTTTGTTCATGTCGAATGCCTTAATGAATTCTGATACGAGCTGTTTAAATGAATGGATGGAGGCCTCAGGTATTCTATAATACCAGTCGAGAGCAATGCCTTCCAAGGTTTTAGGGAATATTTTAGCAACAACCCCATCCCAAGGGAGTAATTCTCGTATGGCTGTAGCGTAAGCCTTGATATGCGCGTTTGGATCTCCCTCACCTTTGAACTTGGGTAAATCGGGAAGGGGTCTTGGAAGCATGACGCTTCGTATGGCGAAATCTAAGGGCTCTTTTAAATATTCTGAGTAAGTCCCTATCGCATATGTTTCAACCATTGATGGTGGTTGCTGAGGGAGTGGTGGTGGGATGGGTTGTTGATATGGCACAGCGTATGCGTTGGCAGGGGCATAGGGAAGTCCCTGCATTTGAGAAAAAGGGCCGGGAGAGGAGAACATATCTCCTTGTGGTGATTTGGAGTACATGTTTAAGTATGACGGGATATTGTCTAGTAATGGATTGTTTGATACTAGACCGGGAGGAATAGTGTTAGAGATGATGGGCCTTGTTGGCGTTTGTTGTGGATAGTGAGGCGGCATGCCTAACGTGCCTACTCCTGTGAGGAGATCTACTTGGCCAGGGTGGTATGGAGGGTTGGAACTTCTTGCTTGAATGAACGGAGAATTTTGACTTGCTTGAGCAAGTTCTAACCCTCTCACTTTTTCTACTAACGTTGAAATGACTTCATTTGGTGAAGTCATGGTGCTTTGCCTGAGCGGCGTTTGTTGTATACCCTGGTGTTGTATAGGCATGTGATATCCTGTCATGAACTGATCGCTATCTTGCCAAGTTTCTCTGAGAGCATTTCCTATATGCAGTGGCATAGAGGTATTTTCTTGAAAAGAGACCTCGGGTTGTATTTGTAAACCTCCTATAGGTGGGTACATACCCCGAGAATGTTGTTCACTCCTAGGATAACGTATTGACCGTTCATCATCTAAGACCAGATATGGGTCTGATTATCTACTAATTTGTGGTCTAAGTAGCATCTGAGGAGACGAACCAGATTCTCCGGTAAACGTCATATTGTTCGAGCCTGAAGGCTCTGTTTGTTGCGTTCGAGGGGGTTGATCTAACTCCCCCGTTTGAAAAGACGAGTTATATCTGTTTCTTGGGGGTTTGTGTTGACAACTGATTAGTTGAATAGTTATCACCCCATACTGAGAGTGAGGGTGATGATTGTCTATTCAGTTGGGCGTAGTATGCCTCAAGACCCAAGAGGGGTCTGCCATATTCATCGAATCCCGACATATTCGGGGGGTATATGAATACCCGCAGAATAATGGGAAGGAACGAAGGTGATTTGTGAAAGAACACGTGATACTATGACTCTGAACGAGAAAGTAGGAAGTTTACGTCAGCTTCACTAATTTTATTTGCTTCACGTCAGTTCACCAATTTTGTACGCCGGAAAAGCGACAAGCGAGCTGTGGGAATCTACAGGTAACTCTTCTCACGTACCTGACCTCCCGAGGTCGTGCCGAGACAGCCGGTGGGGATGGAATATGCATGGGATGCAGAAAAACTAGTTAGGTAGTCTAATGTCTTCGACACGCACTAATGGAATTTGTGAATCTAAGGCAAAGAAAGCCCTTCTAACTTGGACTGGTGTGATAGATCGATCAGCAAGGATGACTGCTCGAAGGCTCCAATCAATATCGAGCTCTGGCGTGATTCGATCTATGGGTTGTGGAATATGTGGAAAATGACCTGGGATAGTTTCGTGTATGTCTCCAGATAAGGTCATATGGTGGATGTGGAAACAATTGACTTCTACGGACGATTCTCTGGCCTAGTCCAGAATTCTCTAGCTTCGTTAGCCGCTATATCTAGTAAGGACAATTGTTCGATGATGATGGGTGGAAGTGGAGTGGATTGGAATACTAGTGTGCGTAGGCCAATGTTTATATCCGATTGACTTATGGATTCGTTAGGCTGTGGGACTTGTGGGTCACAACCGTAGACTCTTGGTTGTTGCGGTTCTGTTATGGTCATATACGAAATCAAGTCCTGATTCCTAGTATCCAGTAATCATATGTTTTCTCAGCTTCTATGTTTAGGACCAACAACTGCGTGATTTTCTTAGAATATCTCACAGGCGTTCGTGCAACCTGGATCCTTAAACTAGTATCTATGTCTGTGAGAGTGTCTCCTGCGCCTGGCTGTGGGACCAAAGGATCACAACCAAAGGTTTGTTCTCTTTCGAACCCTTCTACAGTCATGCGAATGTTTGCCTAGGGTAATCTGTAGTTTGGTTGATTTGACCAAAACGTGTGTGCTTGGTCGTCTTCTATATTTAACCCTCTCAACTGAGAACTGATCAGTTGTAAATCTGTTGTTGTTTGGAAGACTTGTATTCTGAGATTTTGGTCTATGTCAACTATTGCTGTGACGAGGTTTGGTTGAGGCATGATTGGCTCAAATATGTATTCCCTGGGCTCCTGAGGTCCCGTGATTGTCATACAAAATAAAATGTAAATCTAACTGTAATAAAGCAAATTCTAACTACATGGAGTAAAACTAAAACATATATAACTTCTATTTTTGTATTTTAACTTTATGAGAAGAAAAGCAGCTATTTTAGGTATATCTAGAAATAACAACTGAATAACAATTTAAAAACAAACAAAATAACCGAGTGTAGTTATTTGCCTGTGCAATTTGTAGATTTATCCTAAACAAAAGAAATAGCTCATCTATCTGCAAGATTCTCGATCCTACCTCAGAAGTGAGGAATGAATCATAGTTTCTCAGAAACTATCAATCCTCACAGCTTCCCTGGCAATATCGAGAATAGAAATTACTGAAATGAAACAATTAACTACCTTATTTGATATGATTCTAACTAGAACTTTGAAAGCTAGAACCTGGATTCCGCAGAACAGTGGCGAATCCGATGGTGTGTGTGATCTTGTCCCCTCAGTATGATCTCCTCATTCTTTCGTGTTCACATGGATCCAGAAAAGCGTGTAATGCCAGCATCGACAGAAATAGATATTGGGACAAGGACGGCTCAGAATGCAGACTGAAAATGTGAGTAGGAGAGGGATAGCGCAAGAGTACAGAGCTTGGCTTATGCAATTCCTAGCGGGATTTTACTGCGAGTCACGCAACATAAAGCGACCAGAACCTTGAATCTACCCTGTTTGAAGAGCAAAACCTACAACTTTAATGGCTTCCTAAGCTATTCTACTTCAATGGAATGGGTAAAACAACAACACTGTTTACACAAGCTGGATATGTGGCTTACCAACAGCTGGACAATACTAAATAAGAGCATAAATGAACTGAAGCTATGAACTCTAAAGCAACAATGAAGAATTAAATCTATGGACAAATGCAGAGGATGAGAGCAAAAGATCAGGCTCCGGATTGGATAAAACAACAGTACAATGCTTGCACAAGCTGGATATGTGGCTTACCAACAGCTGAATAATGCTAACTAAGCATGAAAATGAACTAAAGCTTATGGCTACTCTAAGCAGAATTATAGACTGAATCTAATGAAAGAGAAATTCAGAGCATGAAAGTGAATCAGGCCAGACCATTTGTTTGTGCACAAACCATTTATTTATAGCTTTCATTCACCCAAAGATCAAAACCAAACTGAACTCTAAAAACCATAAACAATGGCCAAACACTATTCCAGGGGACCAAAAACATAAATGCATGCCCAAGTCGGCAAGGAAAGCTGGTGAAACGTTGATCTTTTACGTGAGTCGCGTCAAAACGCTTTCTGGAAAAATGCGTGCAGGACCACCGCTCTGAGCAGGGCGGCGGTTTCATCATTGAAGATCAAAAGGCCAAGGAAAGAGGGAAAAAGGGGAAAACAAAGGGCGCGGGGGCTAAGCGGGGCATGTGGGATGTTAACGCATACTCCCGAGGGCTTTTCCGGATCCCGAACACCTTGCGAAGAGACCTGTATCATCATTGGGGAGCTTGTTACACTGTTCCGGTAGTACAGTACCTTATAATTTTGGGTACGTACAGGCACATTCAAAGGCATGGAAGGATAGGGAAAGGACACACGCACGAAGGACAAGGACTAGTTTGGGACTTAGCCATTTTCAGGAGTACGGGCTATTTTTTGAGATAGTGTGCAGAGCACTCAAACTGGACAAAGACTTGCGTGACATGCATAGGCTATTTTTGGAAGAGCGTATACTAAGCGCTTTGCATGGGTTTTGGCTAATAATAGAATTACTAGTGCCAGTTAACCAAGAAGAGATCTATTGTTAATAAACTTACATGTGTGTCTATTATTGTAAAGGCATATGGCTATTTTCAGCATGCGACCTATTTTGGGAATCATGTAAGTGGTGAACGGAAAGTCCCCACCCTTATAAATATGTAGTGATTTGCGTAGTATAGGATGAGATATAATTATTGTGAAGTTATGTTGCACACATAAGCTTATGGTATTACTTATTGTAAGAAGCTTCTATGTATTTGTTGTGTTTAATATAATGGAGTGTATTGACTGATTCAAGGTGTTAAACATGATTACAATTAGATCTTGAATGGTTGAATTCATTATGGCTATTACTTAAATATAGTATTCTTTAGATCTAGATCTAGAATATGCTTTGTAGAATGTTATACCAATTATGGATCTGAATGTGTTAACTCTTCATATTTCTCACATCCTAAATAAGTAACCCTAAAGAGTGGCCTGGTACCTTTGCACACTTCAGGTGAGTGATCAGTCTAGGCTGAGTGATGTGCCAGTGTGCCTAGGTTATTACTGGTAAATTCTAGGTTGCATCATCACACATAACCCCACAATTGATCTCTAGATACACTGGACTTATTTGCACAGACAAGTCACTGGAAAATGACTTGGATGAAAAGGAGGATATCGTGGATATAACCAAGGAGTATGAATACAAGAAGGGCAGGTGTTATTTCGATATTGTTGGGGCTGAAATGTATTTTTGTGTGGGGTAATTTTGAGTAGATAAATTATGATACTTACCAGAAGGAACATAGAAGGTTTGCGCATAGGAATAGGGCACATTCAAAGGCATGGAAGGATAGGGAAAGGATGCACGCACGAAGGAAAAGGACTGGTTTGGGACTTAGCCATTTTCAGGAGTACGGGCTATTTTTGGAGATAGTGTGCACAACACACAAACTAGATAAATACTTGTGTGACATGCATAGGCTATTTTTGGAAGAGCGTCTACTAAGTGTTTTGCATGGGTTTGGGCTAATAATAGAATTACTACTACCAATTAACCAAAAGAGATCTATTATTAGTGCACTTACATGTGTGTCTATTATTGTAAAGGCGCATGGCTATTTTCAGCATGCGGCCTATTTTGGGAATCATATAAGTGGTGAAGGGAAAGTCCCCACCCTTATAAATATATAGTGATTTACACAGTATAGGACGAGATATGAATTATTGTGAAGTTATGTTGCGTGCATGAGCTTATGGTATTACTTATTATAAGAAGCTTCTATTTATTTATTGTGTTTAATATAATGGAGTGTATTGACTAATTTAAGGTGTTAAACATGATTACAATTAGATCTTGAATGGTTGAATTCATTATGGCTATTACTTAAATATATTATTCTTTAGATCTAGATCTGGAATATGCTCTGTAGAATGTTATACCAATTATGGATCTGAATGCCTTAACTCTTCATCTTGCTAACATCTTGCACAAGCAACCCAAAAGAGGGGCCTAGTACCTTTGCATGCTTCAGGTAGTGCTCAGTCTCGGCTGAGTGATGTGCCAGCGTGCCTGGATTATTACTAGTAAATTATAGGCTACATCATTGCACATAACCCTGCAGTTGATCTATAGATACACTACACTTATCTACACAGGTGATTCGTTGAACAATAACTTGGATGAAAAGGAGGCTAACGTGGAGACAGCCAAGGAGTATGAATACAAGAAGGGCGGGTGCTATTTCGATATTGTTGGGGTGGTAATGTAGTTTTGTGTGGGGTTAATGTTGAGCAGAAAAATTATGATACTTATCAAAAGGAACACAGAAGGTTTGTGCATAATAACAGGGCACATTCAAAGGTGTGAAAGGATAGGGAAAGGACATGTGAGTGAAGGACAAGGACTGGTTCGGGACTTAGCCATTTTCAGGAGTACGGGCTATTTTTGGAGATAGCATGCAAAGCACACAAACCAGATAAAGACTTGCGTGACATGCATAGGCTATTTTGGGAAGAGTGTCTACTAAGCGCTTTGCATGGGTTTGGGCTAATGATAAAATTACTACTTCCAGTTAACCAGAAGAGATCTATTGTTAGTGCACTTACATGTTTGTCTATTATTGTAAAGGTGCATGGCTATTTTTAGCATGCGGCCTATTTTGGGAATCATATAAGTGGTGAAGGGAAAGTCCCCACCCTTATAAATATATAGCGATCTGCACAGTATAGGATGAGATATGAATTATTGTGAAGTTATGTTGCATGCGTGAGCTTATGGTGTTACTTATTATAAGAAGCTTCTATGTATTTATTGTGTTTAATATAATGGAGTGTATTGACTGATTTAAGGTGTTAAACATGATTACAATTAGATCTTAAATGGTTGAATTCATTATGGCTATTACTTAAATATATTATTATTTAGATCTAGATCTGGAATATGCTCTGTAGAATGTTATACCAATTATGGATCTGAATGTGTTAACTCTTCATCTTGCTAACATCCTGCACAAGCAACCCCAAAGAGGGGCCTAGTACCTTTGCATGCTTTAAGTGAGTGCTCAGTCTAGGCTAAGTGATATGTCATCGTGCCTAGATTATTACTGGTAAATTATAGGTTGCATCATTACACATAACCCAGCAGTTGATCTATAGATACATTGCACTTATCTGCACAGGTGATTCATTGGACAATGACTTGGATGACAAGGAGGCTATCATGGAGATAGCCAAGGAGTATGAATACAAGAAGGGTGGGTTCTATTTCGATATTGTTGGGGTGGCAATGCAGTTTTGTGTGGGGTAATGTTGAGTAGAAAAATTATGATACTTATCAAAAGGAACACAGAAGGTTCACGCATAATAACAGAGCACATTCAAAGGTGCGAAAGGATAGGGAAAGGGCGTGCGGGTGAAGGACAAGGACTGGTTCAGGACTTAGCCATTTTTAGTATTACGGGCTATTTTTGGAGATAGCGTGCAGAGCACACAAACCAGATAAAGACTTGTGTGACATGCATAGGCTATTTTGGGAAGAGTGTCTACTAAGCGCTTTGTATGGGTTTGGGCTAATAATAGAATTACTACTACCAATTAACCAGAAGAGATCTATTATTAGTGCACTTACATGTGTGTCTATTATTGTAAAGGTACATGTCTATTTTCATCATGCGGCCTATTTTGGGAATCATATAAGTGGTGAAGGGAAAGTCCCCACCCTTATAAATATATAGTGATTTGTACAATATAGGATAAGATATGAATTATTGTCAGGTTATGTTGCGTGCATGAGCTTATGGTATTACTTATTATAAGAAGCTTCTATGTATTTATTGTGTTTAATATAATCAAGTGTGTTGACTAATTTAAGGTGTTAAACATGATTACAATTAGATCTTGAATGGTTGAATTCATTATGGCTAGTACTTAAATAACTTATTCTTTATATCTAGATCTGGAATATGCTCTGTAGAATGTTATACCATTTATGGATCTGAATGCATTAACTCTTCATCTTGCTAACATCCTACACAAGCAACCCTAAAGAGGGGCCTACTACCTTTACATGCTTCAGGTGAGTGCTCAGTCTAGGCTGAGTGATGTGCCAACGTGCCTGGATTATTACTGGTAAATTATAGGTTGTATCATTGCACATAACCCTGCAGCTGATCTATAGATACACTACACTTATCTGCAAAGGTAATTCGTTGGACAATGACTTGGATGAAAAGGATACTATCATGGAGATAGCCAAGGAGTATGAATACAAGAAGGGCAGGTGCTATTTTGATATTGTTGGGGTGGCAATGTAGTTTTTTGTGGCGTAATGTTGAGTAGAAAAATTATGATACTTATCAAAAGGAACACAGAAGGTTCACACATAATAACAGGGCACATTCAAAGGTGCGAAAGGATAGGGAAAGGGCGTGCGCGTGAAGGACAAGGACTGGTTCAGGACTTAGCCATTTTTAGGAGTATGGGCTATTTTTGGAGATAGCGTGCAGAGCACACAAACCAGATAAAGACTTGCGTGACATGCATAGGCTATTTTTGGAAGAGTGTCTACTAAGCGCTTTGTATGGGTTTGGGCTAATAATAGAATTACTACTGCCAGTTAACCAAAAAAGATCTATTGTTAGTATACTTACATGTGTGTCTATTATTGTAAAGGTGCATGGCTATTTTTAGCATGCGGCCTATTTTGGGAATCATGTAAGTGGTGAAGGGAAAGTCCCCACCCTTATAAATATGTATTGATCTGCGTAGTATATGAAGAGATATAAATTATTGTGAAGTTATGTTGTGCACATGAGCTTATGGTATTACTTATTATAAGAATCTTATGTGTATTTACTGTGTTTAATATAATGGAGTGTATTGACTAATTCAAGGTGTTAAACATGATTACAATTAGATCTTAAATGGTTGAATTCATTATGGTTATTACTTAAATATATTATTCTTTAGATCTAGATCTAGAATATGCTCTGTAGAATGTTATACGAATTATGGGAACGTATTAACTCTTCATCTTGCTAACATCCTGCACAAGCAACCCTAAAGAGGGGCTTGGTACCTTTGCATGCTTTGGGTGAGTGATCATTCTAGGCTGAGTGATGTGCCAGCGTGCCTGTGTTATTACTGGTAAATTCTAGGCTACATCATTACACATAACCTCGTAGTTGATCTATAGATACACTAGACTTATCTGCACAAGTGATTCATTGGACGATGACTTGGATGACAAGGAGGCTATCGTGGAGACAACCAAGAAGTATGAATATAAGAAGGGTGGGTACTATTTTGATATTGCCAAGATCACTAACCCAATCATGAAGATGGACACGTGCTTGCTCACCAAGTTAAATGGGTAGGAATGGTGGAAACAAGTGAACAAGAGATGGTTGAAAGTTTGCAGAAATATTTCACAAGGGACATTCTACAACTTCTTGGCCTTCTTTACGGAGGATATCATTTATTTTGTGCATGATGGAGATAAAATTATGTATGGTAATATTCTCCTTACCATTGTTTTTTCTAATATTAGAGTGCATGATGGTCCGAAATAACAACATTTGGGAGTACCTTGATGAGAACCCCTCCCCAGCTAAGAGATTTGAATCATATACTTGTGAAACAATAACAGTTGTATATAAGGCGTGCTTTGATAAGTGGTACAAGCAAACGCACGATGCATTTTGGGCATAGTGGAGGATTCCAGAGCAACTACTAGCCTTGGTAAAGGATGAGGTTGAGTTTGTAGCATACCAAAACTTCGACATTGGCAGGTTCTCATTAACTAATGACACCAAAAGCCCATGATGTAAACTACCATTTACCTTCGCAGTGCAATATTTCAAAAGTGTAGTTAATAGGTAACACAGGATCATCACACGCTGCGTCAAACATTAGTATATCCTAATAAGCATGCATATGGGGAGAAGTATATCTCTCATGACATACATATGTTAAGGCCCATAACACTACCACTTTTAAGAAACACGGTGGCCAGGGCATACATACACCTAAGGTCTAAGTTTTAGAAGGGTGCATACGCTGAGGAAAATGTCTCCATCCCTAAAGACCCCATGGGGAGGAAGAAGGTAGTGATAAATAAGAGAGTAAGAGAGGAGATCGCAGTAAGTAGGGCGGTGAGTGCGTGGGTATTTTAGACCATAGTGTCACAATAGTCGAGCATGGTCACAAGCACTTAAACTTAGAAGAAGAGGTCACCAGTGAAAGATAAATTCCCCATGAAGGAGAAATCCATTATAGTGGAGTCTCCTATGAGGAAGAATCCAAGGGTGATGCATAGTTTAGACTTTAATAAGATGGAGAGCAAAGAAGGTGACGAGACTGAAGGAGAGGGTTAAGAGCATGAGCAAGAAAATGAGCTCTTAGTGTTCAATGTACGTGGATCTGATGAAGATCCTAATAATTTTTTGGAGGGTGCTCGGGAGAAAAAAGGAAGTTAAGAGGAACTGGGGACAAATGTGCCTAGGATCCCACACCTGTCTGATGAAAAATTGGATGACACAATGGAAAAGGAAGTAGCATGTATCATCAAGAATTTGGTAGAGCACGAGGTGGAGCACAATGCAGAAGAAGTGGAGAAAGAGTATAGAAGCATGGACGGAGATCCTAGTTTAGAAGTTAGCTTCCCAACAAGAGCACGCACGAAGGACCCAAAATGACTTACGTCAATGATCCAAACAAGGTCATGCGCATGTGTTTTTAAAGCATGGTACATGTAGACCAAATCTTCTTCTAGTCATCGTTTGAGAAATATAGTGCATACACATGCACAAAGAATATTTTTTCATGGACTTTTGAGTCCCATGTTGATGAACCAGAGTTCAAAGTCAATCCAGGAGCATTGGAAACCACACAAAACCCCAATGAGATAAATCTTATTGTGGATTCACAGCAGCTAACTGATGAGCAAACATGTAACACACTAAACAAGGTGTCCATGGAAGTGTAGGAAAGGTTATTCGGGAGGGATAACAGGATTATGGCCTTAGAAAGAGAATTGGATGAAAAGAACAGGAAGATTATAGAAAGATACAAGGAGAAAAAAGGGAAGGAGTCCATAATCACATAGTTGAAGGCTGAGTTGATAGAGGAAAAGGGGAGAGTGCGCAAAGCCTACAAGAAATTGAATACTATCTCAGACTCCATTATTTTTAACCGCCCATACTTAGCCCCCCCTAAATAGAAGTATGAGTCAGCTTTCCACTTCTTGGAGGACTTGATGTGCATAATCACAATGGAGAGGCAACCACTTGTACTAGAGTTCGAAGAGGGAGTTTTTGCGTGATAGAAAGAGGAGGAGAAATCAAAAATTGAAGATACCATAACTCAGTACTATGAGATCCTTGCCTCTTTTAAAACCTGGGTGCACATGTCTGAAGTTGTCTATGAAAACTATGGAGATATGGACATGGTGGTAAGTGTATTGGTTGGTACCCATGAGGTAGACCTAAAGGAGTTCCATGAAAAGAATAAGAATAATAGGATGGAATGGGACAAGATCATAACGGAAGTTGAGAAGAAGTCTAAGGCAGTCAAAGGATTAAGGGCCTCAATTAAAAATAAAGTGAAGGAATTATATCCCCAATTTACACGAAGGATGGATGCGTTGAACAACCTTAGCAAGTAGATGGAGAATATTGTGGATACATTGAAGGCTAAGAGTGAAGAGTTTATGTTTGATAAAGTCAACACACTAGTAGAGGATTTATTTCAACAAGTGCAGAGTGAGGTGGATGCCTAGAATAAGATTGAAGCATCCTTGAGCAAAGACTCCCCAATCCTTGTAAAACAGTACTAAATTTTTTTTGTTCTTTGACATAAGCTGGATAAAGTTTATTCTTTCCCTCCATTCTTTATTATTTGTTGGAGATCAAATTTTTTCCAAGGACGGATAATATTTTTAGTGTGGGGTAATGTTGGGCCTAGAAAATGACTAAGTCCTAAAACATAGGATGAGCATGCGCGAAAGGCACTATGGAGAAAATCGTGTGAGTTAACACGCTTGAGGAGAGATAGGTTTTCACGTGGGAGTAGGAAATGATTTAAGGGTTTAAGAACTTAGCTAAATTTTGGTTAAAGAAGGGTATCATCTGAAAAACACGTGAAGTTTCGGGTAGGCGTAATGATGAAAAGGTTGTTACATGGAGACTTGAAGCTAAAAAAATGAATATTCCAGGGAATCATTATGGTTATGGGATGTAAAGTGAATGTTGTTATGGCTAGTTGGCATCTGCATGGCTTGGAAACTCGAGTATAACATAATATTATGACATTTGGCATGCGGGATTGCTTCTAGAATGATGATTAGGAGAGCTCCTATCCTATTTAAGGAGGCATTTGGATCTAGGAAAGGAGGTGAAGTGTGAGTGCATATGTAATGGTGTATGCGTGGTGAAGAATATGTAATGGTCTTAGAGGGTAATATAGAGTTTTTGGATCAGATCCATGATTAGGGTAGGATGTGAATGGTAGAATGATGTAAATGATCTATTGTTGAACCTTTTTGATGTAATTTGGATATTGTAAACATTTTTCCATCAATATATAAAGGGTTGTTCTAAATATCTGTGTTTATGGGTTCAAACCCTAGTGCTCTTCATTTGGCTCATGGTTCAGATCTGATTCCTTTGTATTGTTAATAATGTTTATGTTCTTTTCATGGTGCATCTATGCTTAGATCTAGTATTTTTACTTATCTTCTAGAATTAATGCATCCATTACCATTTCTACAAATTTTCCTCAATTAATGGCCAACATTCTCACAAGGCTCACTTAAAAGAGGGGCTCGGCCCATGTGCATGCCTCTGGTGAATGCCTAGCTAATGTTGGGTGATAGACTAACACACTTGGGATTAAAGGGAGTAGGGAAACCAAACTACACTTACCCTTTCTAAATTTGAGAAGAATTTCATTGTTGTGTTTGAATGCCTTCACATATTTTGTCTTGTTTTAGGTTCTAACATTCAGATGGCTAAAACATTGGGCTATGGGAAATTTTGTTGGCATATGCCTAGTTGGCTGAAAGCTTACCTCTGGAAGTGGATTGGGTATGGAGAATAATTCAAATTCTTAGGCATACCTTTTAACTTTGATAGTGATTATGATACCTTTTATCAGTATGTGATTGACAAGGTTCAACATAAATTCTCTCGGTGATCTTCCAAACCCCTTTCATTGGCTGGTAAATTTCAGGTGTGTACCAAAATTCTTGTGGCCGCTCATTTCTACTATTTTTCTTGTTGGTGCCCATCCTGAGATTCCTTTTCCAAACTTTCCAAGCTCCTCTAGGATTACCTTTGGTGTAGGTTCAACTGGATTCCATCGGGTGGCTTGGGATGTTTGTTGTTTAGCCCTTGATCAAGGTGGCATGGGTATTATTGATGTTTACAGATAAAGTGTGGATTTATGTTCTAAATGGGTTGTGATATGTCTTTTGGTCAGTCAATCTTGGCAAATTCAATTATGTAATTTCATTGCTTTGAGTGCTCCCTATGGTAAAAAATGTTGGAATAATATATGGTTGCATACCTTACTGATCACCAAGGCTCCAGTAAGGATTACTAACACATTTATCACCAAAAGCATATGAAAGGCCTTTGAAACCATAAAACCTCTACTGCGTTGGATTTGTAATGGTTTTCACACCAGGATCTCTTTCAATTCCCATAATATCTAGTGGTCTCCCATTATCACAGAATCTATAATATTTTGCTTGCCTAAACTCTGAGAATCAAAACTCTCTATTTATCTTGCAAAGGGATTCACACCATTTAGGATTTATTTTCTTATAGAGATTGGATGTCATAGCCTAAGCTCAAGAATAAGTTTAATCTTACCAATTTATACCTCATGTCTATTTGTAGAATTCAAGAGTTTATTCGAAATGTCATGCTCCATAAACTGGGACTTAAGCCTCTAGATGCATGGTGGCGTGATTGGTGGTGGAATCATGATATTTCGTTTCTTCGCTACAATTTTGACACCATATACCAGCTATTGCACCCCATATCATTTTTCATTTCTAAGCTCAACACCCATTGGAATCTGCAATCTTCCCATTATACTTGGCTTCATTGGCTTTCCCGTGCTTGGAACCACTTGCTTGAGCCTAAAGTTAACCATTTTATTTGGTGTCTTATCTATCAAGGACTTCCTATTGGTGAATGTATTAGTCACATTGGCATTGCCAATTTGAAATTCCCTTTCTACTCTTGACCTGAGTCTTTTAAGCATTTTTTCTAGTCTTGTCTTCGCAAACAAGTCGTTTGGTCCTGGATTCATATGTTATTTCGACCCTGCCACCCTAAATTCTTTCATTGGTGTTTGGCTTTCTTTGGAGATTTCAGTCCTTCGCCTAATTATATTGAGACTCTAAAGAATGTGTTTAGATCATGTATTCTCTTTCATATTTGGAAATCTCATAATACTATGATATTCTAGACTGATCAAATAGTTGCTTTATTCTCCACTAATGATAAAGTGGCTATTTTGTCTACTTTGCACATTTAGATTTAAGCTCGAGCAGAAAAATTTTCCCTAGATTTTTCTCATTTGCAGGAATTTCTCACACACCAAGGGATTGTTCCTTGCATGATGAGTCAAGTCCCTCCCGACCCTTTTCTTCCACCATCTCAGCCTCGTCAGCCACATTTACAAGGTTTGTGCCATAGAAGTCGCTCTTGCAGTAACTATTATGCCTCTCCCCGTGGTTGCTCTTCAAATCCATCCTCCTCTAGGCCAGACTAGATTCCTCTTGCACATGGGAAGGCCATGGAAGAATCTCCCCACTGGGCCTCTCCTCCCCCGGGTGTTTAGAATTTTGTTGGCTCTCCTCCCCTTGGATGGGTAATTATGGTGCCTTTGTAGATGTAAATGCCAAATCAAGATGGCTGGCAAATTGATCCCCCTTCGACCGAGCCATCGAGTGGAGATTTCATCCCTTCTCAGGATGATCCTCCTCTTCCTCCTGGAGCGAGGGCATGTTCTTAATGATCTCTAGTTTTTTGTATTCTCTTGTTTACCTTCGTGGTGTTATCTATCTGCCCTTTGGGTTTTTTATGGTGTCCACTTGTATTTTTTTGGGACCGTGAGTTGTCTAGTCACCCCTGTTTTATAAATATCATATATTTTTACCTCATTTGTCTAAAGTTCTCAAATTCTTCTTCTTGTCTCACTATCAGTGGGCATCAGTGCTCCTCAATTGGCCTTTTTCATTCTATCAGACATGGGTACCCTCTTACACCTGCTCTTTTTATTTTAGCCAACAATGTGCTTGGATATCTTATTGCTCAATGTGCTAATCAGGGCTGTATTCATGGAATTTTTTGTTGGATCACTTGATTTAGCTCATAAATGGGCACTTCATTGATGATTCATTTCTTACCCTTTTTAAATATAAGCATAATTTGGTTGCTGTGTTTGAATTTCTTGACATACTTTGTCTTTCTTTAGGTTCCAACATTCAGATGGCTAAAAAATTTGGCTATCGACAATGTTGTTGGCATATGCCTAGTTGGCTGAAAGCTCACCTCTGGAAGTGGAGAATAATTAAAATTCTTAGGAATACCTTTCACCTTCGATAGTGATTCTGCTACCTTGTGGCAATATGTGATTGAAAGGGTTGAACATAAAGTATCTCGGTGGTCTTCCAAACCCCTTTCGTTGGTTGGTAAATTTCAGGTGTGTACCAAGATTTTTGTGGCCTCCCATTTCTACTAGTTTTCTTGTTGGTGCCCATCCCAAGATTCATTTTCCAAACTTCCCAAGGTGCCTTGGGATTACCTTTGGTGTAAAATTTCTTGTTCAATTGGCTTTCATCAGGTGGCTTAGTAAGTTTTTTATTTAGCCCATGATCAAGGTGGCAAGGGTATTATTAATTTTTACAAAGTGTGGCTTTATGTTCTAAATAAGTTGTGAGATGTATTTCGAGTGGTCAATCCTAGAAAATTTTGTTTTGGCATTGCATTGCTTTGAGTGCTCCCTACGGTAAAAAAATGTGGGAATAATATATGGTTGCATACCTTACTGATCACCAAGGCTCCAGTCAAGATTGTTGGCACGTTTGTCACCAAAAGCATATGAAAGGCCTTTGAAACCATGAAACCTCTATTAGTTTGATTGGCGATGGTTTTCACACCGGGTTCTCTTTCAATTCCTAGAATATCTTGTGGTATGCCATTATCACAGAATCTATAGTATTCCTCTTGTGGAAACTCTTGGCATCAAATCTCTCTGTTTATCTCGCAAAGGGATTTACATCATTTAGGATTTGGTTTCCCACAGAGACTGGATGTCATGGCCTGAGCTCAAGAATAATTTTAATCTTTCCAATTCAGACCTCCCATCTATTTGCAAAATTCAAGAGTTGATGTCAGATGTCATGCTCCAGAAACTCATACTTAATCCTCCAGATGCATGGTGGCGCAATTGGAAGTGGAATCATGATATTACCTTTCTTTGCTACAATTCCAACACCATATGCCAATTATTGAGCCCCATCTCACCTACCATTGCTAAGCTCAATGCCCACCGAGGTCTGCAATCTTCCCATTCTACTTGGCTTCATCATCTTTCTCATGCTTGGAACCCCTTGCTTGAGCCTAAAGTTAACCATTTTATTTGATGCCTTATCTATCAGAGCCTTCCTGTTGGTGAGCATCTTAGTCACATCAACATTTCCAATCTGAAATGCCCTATCTACTCTCAACCTGAGTATTTTAAGTATTTGTTTTAGTCTTGTTCTCACACGTAATTCATTTGGTCCTGGATTCATATGTTATTTCAACCCTACCCCCTTAAATTATTTCATTGGTGTTTTCCTTTGTTTGTAGATTTCTGTCCTTGGCCTAATTATATTGATACTTTGTGGAATTTGTTTAGAGTGTGTATTCTCTTTCATATTTGGAAATCTCGTAATACTATTATATTCCAAAATGATCAAACAATTGTTTTATCCTCCACTAATGATAAAGTGGCTATTTTGTCTACTTTACACATTCAGATTCAAGCTTAAGCCAAAAAGGTTTCCCTAGAATTTGCTCATTTGCAAAAAAATCTCACACATTGGGGGAGTGCTCCTTGCATGATGAGTCAAGTCCCTCCCAACCCTTTGTTTTCGCCACCTCGGCCATCTCCGTCTCACTGGTCACCTTTGCAAGATTCATTCCACAGAAGTCACTCTCACAGCCACCGCTTTGCCTCTCCCTGGGGCTGCCCTTTAGCTTAGTCCTCCTCTAGATTGGGTTAGAGTCCTCCTCCCGTATGGGAAGACCATGGTAGGATCTCTGCATTGGGCATCTCCTCTGCTGGGTGTTCAAATGTTTATTGGCTCCTCACCCCCTAGAAGGGGAATTATGGTACCTTTGTAGATGTAGATGCTAGGTGAAGATGGTTGGCAGATTGATCCCCCTTTGGCTGATTTGTTGAGTGTAGTTTTCATCCCTTCCTAGGATGATCCTCCTCCTCCTCCTCCCATAGCGGCAACATGTGCTTAATGATCTCTGGTTTTTATAATTCTCTTATTTTCCTTCATGGCATTCTTTGTCTACCCTTTGGGCGTTTTGTGGTGCCCGCATGGTTTTTTTCAGGACCGTGAGTTGTCCAGTCACCCATACTTTTGTAACTCTCATATATTTTTATTAATATGACGGGAAGTTCCAATAGTGAATTCACAAATCATGTTGCATTCACATAAGGGTAATAGTGGTTTGCCTCCAATAAGATAAATATAAACATCACTTATCAAATACATTAGGAATAAAATAAACTAAAACATCATAAATAAATATTGATGTCATGACATGACCTTATTATTTGTGACATGCAATGTTAAATAAATTATTTATATTAAACTCATATATTATATATGTTAAACTAATGGATTATATGTACTTTAAATATTAGAAATAACTCAAATCTCATTATACAATAGATACATACATGTTTTGTAGATTAAATATTATATTAATAAGGTAAATTCAATATATATTATATAATTCTATCTTCTAAATTTCATTTCCATTTTTAAAAGATTATAGTAAATTAAAATCTATTTTCTACTTAACTACATTCATATTTTAAAATATATAATGAAAGTTACTTTCCAAATTAATATGAACATTTCATACTCATGTAAACTAGATCGGAAATGAATAAAAATAAAAATTACAATTAAAAATATCTTCTATAATAAACACTTATGTCGTATATATATCTTATAGATTGGATGTATATTTATTTTTTCAATTCACTAAAAATAAAAATTATAATTACAATTAAAAAATGTCTTCTATAATAAACACTTATGTCATGTCTGCATCTACCTGACTTTAAATTTTCAACTATAAGTTCCATGTTTTATATAGATGATATTTTTTGTAGTGTTCAATGTCCTCATATTCATAATACATAAGTCAATATATTTTATACCTATTTAATCATACATTTAGCTTCTTCTCTTTTATGAAAAGGATCTTATATTACATTAATTCAATATGATACAAGATAACTTTCTAAAAAAAGTGCACAATATGAGAGCATGCCCCAAAACCAAAAATAAAGCTAGGTCGAGCCTAGAGCAACGAGATTAAAACTAGGAAGATCCTAGGAGAGTACAAAATATAGGCATCGCCTAAAAGTAGACAAAAAACACAATCAAACAGCAACAATAAACATGTCCGAAGCAGGCAAATCATGATCATCTGGCCACCCTGAACCTCGCAAGTCCTTTCCAGCATTTGGAAGTTCCCAACCAATAACAACTTCTTCCTCCATGTCCACTTCCATGTGAGTAGGAATGGTAAGGTTGAGGTGAGGGAATTTTTCTGATGGTGGTGATTGTGGTGGGGGGTTCCAAGCATCATGATGCGAAGCTGTGGCAAGAGGATATCCCTACCCTACTGGTGAGATGATGAAGGCGGCGTTGATCCCTATCCATGGCAGTGAGCTGGTGAGTAACTACGCTGATTGAATGGGCTCAGGGAGTGGTAAGCATGGCTGAAAGCACATCACTAAGACCGGTTGTGCTGACCACCACAGGCGGAAGTTGAGGAACACATGGTAGGAGATGGAGGCACTCAAGTAACATTACATGGGGCTTCCCCCTAGTGGCACACCAGGGTGTGCAGGTGGTCCACCTCCAGTGCAACCTTGTTGGCCTGAATTTGTATCTATAAAAGAACATTGGAGATCACCATAGATTTATTATAAACTAAGAAATATTGATCAACTGCAGAATTAGAAAAGAAAAAATAATGTATTTCTTTCCATATCCAAAACAGAATCTCTCCTCTGAAAATATGAAAAATTTGAGTGAACATAGGTAGAATCTTGGGATTGTCTCCCAAAAGGATATGTTGTCAAGTGAAGCAATGAGGCCGTAATGGAAAGAAAAATGAATGGATCCAATTCCATGCATTTTGAGATTTGGGACAAAACCATAAAACATGTGAGATTGTTTCCAGATGGCCACAAAAAATACATTTGGGAGTTGGGATCCCAATTTAAATAAGACAAACCCGAATAGGAAGGCCTTGGTGAAGAATACACCAAAGGAAATGACCAATCTTGGGCTCCACACATAGATTCCAAACAGTTTCAAATTGCCTACTCCATGTAGACAATGTGGAATGAATTCCCCAAAGTATATTTATTTTATCCACCATAGGAAAATGAGGCAAGAGCCAATGATAGCCTTTTTTGGATTTGTAATTACAAAATGGGGTATATGCATACCACTTCCATTCCATTCACAATGGGCGATAGGAATGCACAACAATCTTATGCAACATGTGGTTAGGAATAGAATAGATCATAGTAGTAAAAGTATCATGGTCCTAGTTAGAAAGCTGAAAGAGATTTTTAAAATCTAGCCAAGAATACCTGGATTGAGAAGTTTTGCATAAGAAGTCCTCAATAGTGCAAATTTCACGTTTGAATAATTAGAGCGCAGAGATTCCCTGTGACCTCTGCTAAACACTTATCTTGAGATTGAAAAATCGGAAACCACTAGAGAGATTGTTTGTTGACAGAAAGCCCATTTCAAAAGCCATCCCCCTTCCACAAAATTTAGGGCTTAATACATTCCCAAGCTTCCCAAATTCTCTTAAGCACATAGGTGCCAACAATTTTGACAAGCATTGGGATAATAAGAAGATTGAAAAACCCCAATCCTTTCCATGCAGGGTGGCCATAAGGGGAATCTTCAGCAATATCATGTCGTATAAGAAATTTCTAAGCTTCTTGGATAGTAATGGTTCTGATAACCCATTTAGTGCAAAGAGCTTGTTCTTGATGTTGAATGTGAATGAGGTCGAGACCCCCAAAATTTTGAGTCAAACAACAACTGTCCCAGGATACCCGATGAAAACCTTTTCCTGTAGAAGCTTTAACCCACAAGAAAGCTTTGATCAATTTGTCTAGCTTCTGGATGGAAGCTTTGGAAGGAACCCAACATGACAAGTACTAAACATGTGTGGCTACAAGAACTTTGAAACAGCTTTGGAACTTACTAGCCAAAGATACAGGCCTGGTGATCCAATATTCCAACTTTTTTGCCACCTGTTGGATGACATATTGCCATAGCTCGGCCAGGGAGGCTTGAAAAGAAAAAGGAATTTAAAAATCACACCATGTATCAATATTTTCCATTCAAAAGTGGAAATCCAATCTGGCATGGGAAGGAAAGATTACTGACAACACTGGGTTTTTTGCCATTAAATGGATGAGCCAGAAGCTAAACAGAAAATATCCAAACATTGCATAGCATTGCGAATGTTGGTTTCTTCTTCAATGAGTGTAAGAAAGGCATCATCCACAAAATCCCCATTAATAATTTGAGAAGTGGGCTCAACAAGAATTGAGATTCCTCAAACAATACCCCATGCTTTGGCATGAGCTACCAGGTAGCCAAAACCTTTGGCCTCAAGCACATACAGTGTAGGGGCAAGAGGGAAGCCTTTCCAAATAGAATGAAAAAACCCAAAAGTTTCCAAGTTGAATCCATTGATAGATATCTAAGTAGAAGCATCCACAAAAAGCATATTGAAGAATTAAATAAAAATGGGACCAAAACCAAGGGCTTAGAGCATGGCGAGTATGAATGTCCATTCAATCTGATCATAAGCCTTCTCAAAATCAATTTTGATAAACATGGTGGCTTGATTATACCCACAAGCCCATTCCATGCCTTCCACCACCGCAATGATGTTATCCATGATGTATCGACCATGTATAAATCATGTTTGTTCTAGCTGAATAACAACTTGTAGAAGATTGTGTAACCGTAGAGCTAATGCTTTGGAAATGATTTTATAGAAGACATTCAGTATCATAAATGGAGGCCAACAAGTAATTTTCTCTAGGTCTCCTTGTTTAGGGATGAATTTTATGTTTCCCTTATTAATGTGTGGCCCTAAGGATTGTTTCTGAAAACCTTTAAGATAAACTTGAAATAGGTCTTGACCAACCGAATCCTAAAGGGTTTTATAGAATTCTCAAGGGAACCCATTACAACCTAGTGCTTTATCATTGTCCATTTATATGGTGGCTTCATGGAGGTCTTCAATGGTGACCATTTTCTCACATATCACCTTTTGAGCCTTTGATAATTTGCACAACACAACACCCAAACATTGATCAAGAGCATCTTAGTGAGCTGCAGAGGGTTGTTGAGCTTGAAACATGAGCTTGTAGTGGTGCACAAAGGCTTGCAACATAAGTTTTGGGTCAATAATTTGATCTCCACCATACATGATAGCCCAGATTTTTCGGGAAGGTTTTCTGGCTTTGAGAGAAAGAAATAATTATTTCGAAACCCAATCTCCAATTTTAAACCAGTGCATCCGAGCTCGGATCTGTGCGCCCCTGGCATTGTAATTATCCACAATTTA
The DNA here is from genome assembly GCA_019776745.2 of Taxus chinensis. Lineage (NCBI taxonomy): Eukaryota > Viridiplantae > Streptophyta > Pinopsida > Cupressales > Taxaceae > Taxus > Taxus chinensis. The sequence goes on along the minus strand of CM034146.1, from coordinate 6,814,628 downwards.
GATTTTTTGTTGAAGCGTTGCAACTTTAAGTTGTCTAGTTTCATAGAAGGGATCACCTTGAAGCACCACCACCACCTAGCTAAGAGCCAAGGTGTTAGCAGTGTATGAATGATGTTGAATTATTACAAGTTGTCGGTCGTAGATTCTAAGAAATCTTGTTGTCTGAGTTAGCGCGTCTTCCCACCACTGAATCTAGATGACTTGCATAAGTGGATGATACTGTTGGAAATGACTGGGTTGTGGAATTAAATTCCAAACACGCTTAATATGATTCACGGTGGGGCCATGTTGCATCAAGGTAGTATTAAGAAAGAATTGACCTTAATGACAAAAGGGGTGTGCATCATGCCAATTGATACAAAATTGTATTGGAGAATGATCCGAAAGGATAAAGTCAAGAATGACCTCTACTAGCATAGAATAAATGCAATCAAAATCAAAATAATCTTGAACTGACAGCATGGCTCTATCAAGCCATTTGAGTACATGATCTTTCCCTCCACATAGATTGGTCCACATATACCAAGCTCCAGAGGTGGGAAAGAGAGATGGGTTAGGATAAAAAAATCCAAATTTATTACGCATGAAGTAACATGCTTCCCTTTCACCAGGTGTCCACCTCATAGGAAAGTGGCCACATTTATTATTAGGTGACTCAACCATATTAAAATCTCCACTTATTACCCACTAAGCATCAGGAATGGAGTTAGTGATCTACCGCCATAGATTGGCCCTTTCAGCCACATCGATCAAGGCGTAAATATTAATGAGCCCAAAATGGTGGTCATCCACATTAAAGAGGACCCATATGGCATGGTTGGTGAGTTCGTTGTCATGGTCAATAAGAAAAGGCCACCATTTGGGACCAAAAAAAAAAAATTAAACCCCCACACCCTTCTTCATGATTGCTACAGAAAGCCAAGCTGTTAGGCCAGATGGACTTGCAAACCATTTGTAACTAAAAACCTGTAATTTTTACTTCCTATAAAAACAAAATGCCAAATTTTCACATTGTTTACAAGTTTCACGCACAACATATTTACGACAAGAGTTTGTAAAACCCTGAACAGTACAAGATAGAAAATTCATGGGAAATGATGGTCAAGAGCCATATCCCCATCCACCAAGCCATCAATGGCATCATATTGATTTTTTAGGAAAAGAGCATTGTTGTGCTATAAAAATCCTGCAAATCAACTTTTTTCTGATTGGCGTACTCAATGTTGTACTTCACTTTGGTGGAATCAACCCTACGAGATGGGCTATGCTCCCGAGAGATGCGAGAAGGGATTCAAGGCCTTTTGGAAGGCCCTTGTGAATTACTTGGCAAGATTAACGGAACCGAGTGTAGGATGGGAACATTATAAATAGAGTTTGACTTGTCCATGAGAATTGATGTTACAAGGGGATTACTGGAGTACTTTGGCAACGGGGTAGATGAGTTGGCAGCAACAGTTGGTTCTTTAGCAGAATTCGTTGGCTCTTTAGCATGCACATTATGTGGTTGTTCCTTAACAGCTGACTCCCAGTGGCCATTAGAGCTAGAGGCCTTAGATTGTTGGGCTTTTCTCTTATTACACCAATAGCTGGAAACTTTCCAACCTTCCTCTTATAGAGGTTTGACTAGTTTAGGAGCTGCTTTGGCCACAGGGCAGTTTCAAGGCACATAGAAAGGACAGTCTTTGATCTTGTGATCAAAATCCTGGACATGGAAGCATGTGTTAGGTAGATTGATATGCGTGACCCACTTAGAGTAGGTTTTGTCTCCCATCTAGATATCCATAAATTCCTTAAGGTCTTGAGAGAGATCAATCTCAACATAGATTCGCTTCTGTAGGAAAGCATGGTAAAACCTTTCGGCTTTGAGGCAAACAACTTGGCCAAGAGAAGCAGTAATTTGTGACAAAAAGGTACACATAGCAAAGGAAGGCTAGGAAATTCAACCTAGAAATGCACTTTAAGGGTGGCATATTTAGATACCATGAAGTCCTTGTGTCATGGGATTAGTACAAGCAGCAATTTGTGAACATACCAAATGGCTTGTTTATCCAAAATATTGGGTGCATTAATAGGGTTGAAAAAGCGAAAGAGAAAGAAACCCTTGGTCATGTATTGAACACTTTCCAATCAGACTCTATAAGTGGTCCAAATGGTGTTCAACTAATATTTAAGCATGCTTTCACAGGGGATGTGGCCCACAAAATACCCAATGAGAAAAAATTGCTCTAACCATTGACATGCAACATTAAATTCAAGAATGGGAAAAACCACATCAAGAGGAGAAATATGACCTCGTGGAATAATTTCATAATGAACTTCCTGGGTCACTTCACCGGTGGTGCCATTGCTCAAATATCTTCTATATCCAGCCACGGTTGAAAAAACTAGGATGTAATATGGTGAGGACATTATATAGGGGATGTTGATCCATAGGGATCCAGAAAAACACACCATTTCATCAGTTCCATCAGAACCAAGAAGGAGAAACAAGAAAAGTGAGAAAAATGAGGTAAACGGAGGTTCTGGATAGAACCGTCACTCTATGTAGAGTGGCAGTTTCAGAACCATTTCCCTGCATGGTGGCAGTCTTGAAACTGCCACCCAGCTAGGGTGGCAGTCTTGAGACCGCCAGTCTACATAGGGTGGTGGTCTTGACACTTTGGAATAGAAAAGAAGAATAGAATGCAAGTGGATGCGTTCTTAAGCACCCAGCCATGTCTCTTCCCTTCCATGGCCTTTCACATCCTCCAGTGTGCGGGAGGACATGGGAAGGCCTATAAATGCATGAAAGGAATAAGAGAATAGGCATTCGAAGATCCAGAGAGATCGAGAAGCAGAGTTTAATGAGAGCAGTGAGTAAGATCTTTAGTGTTGGAATGGAATTATAGGAGCAAGGTGTAGAAACAAAGAAAACAAGTAATTAGAGAGAAGGTTTACACTATTGCTTCTTTTCATACTTATTGTAGTCTGTAATTGTCTATGTTAGACCAATAAAAGTGGGAAGAAAGAGCAGTTTCCCTTCTCGACTGGGTTTTCCTCCTTGGAGGTTTCCAGGATAAAATTGTCGGTGTTGAAGTTTGAATTATTTCCTTCTCTACAATTTCCTTTCTATAGCACTAGATAATTAGTCATGAAGCTCTAATTTTAGAAGTAATTTTGTCATTTTCCAAAGTTGAAAGTAGAACAACATAGTTGTGTGATTCGTAGAGTTCCAAAGTAGAATTTTTCGGATCATTTTGGTATCAGAGTAGGTTATATATCCATGAATGTGGTATTTGAATCTTTCTTGTGATTTTGTATGACAATGACAAGGTCCAAAGGTGAAGAAGTTTTACCTTGCGAGCCAGATATTTCTACGAAAAAGTGGAAACATAGAGTTCAAGCTCAAATGGAGGAAGAGCACTTGGTCCGTAGATTCGAGATGCTAGAGACCATGATTGATAGATTACATAGAAAACAAGAAGAGCTTTCAGATTTGCAAAAGATGGTTTCGATTAAGCAAGATTCCATGGACTTGGTGGTTCGAGCACTAGCTGAAAAATTCGGTATCGGAAAGAGCCACGAAGAGGAAGGATGGGAAGAGCATGAAGAGAAGTAAATTGTGTTAGCATAATTTAGCATAGGCATATTTATTGCATTTTATTGCATTGTCTTTTATTTAATAATGTGCAACATGTGCACTCTAGTCTAGTGACTTGCATTCAATATTGTTATGTTGGATAACATTCAATATTGGTATTAGTAGTAATTACATGTGCATGTGAGATGGGTCTTATCATATCGTAGTTGGTTCCTGATAGGGTGTCATGTCTATCCATATGAGGTTGTCTAATATCTATAAATATTACAACTCTTGCATTGTTATGTAATCTGATTTCATGATCAATAATATTTGTGAGGCTTCCGTCCCTCTTTGGTCATTGCAATCTTATTCTATTTTATCATTTGGTATCTAAGCTATACCATTATTATCATTTGGTATCAGAGCAAGTTCTATCCAAGCAAGGTTGAAGAGGAGCACTATTGAAGAGGATCCATTGGAGAAGAAGATCTGCATTAAAGGAGAGCCATTAAAGCATCCTGTAGCCTCCATTCCTTCCAATCATCCCTCAACTAAAATTTTACCTATCCATTTATTTGGAAGTTAATTTTTTTTTATTAGTCATTGGTATAGCAAATTGATCCAACATATTGGCGGAATATTTCAGATTTAGAGATCTTAAAAAAAAAAGAGAAAGATCTTGAAAAAAATTGCAGATCTAAAAAAAAAAGATTTGTGAAAAAAAAGAGATCTTAAAAAAAAGGAGAGAGATCTTTAAAAAAAAATTACAGATCTAAAAAAAAAAAGATCAAATCTAAAAAAAAAAAAAATCAGATCTGAAAGTGGAGGTGTGAAGAATTCGGGAGCAAAGGTTGAAGCAGTCCCGTCAGCAAAATTCCAGCAGATAACTCTTAGAAAAAAAGACATAACTTTTTCATACAATGTCGGATTGATGTGTTGTTTTTTTGGCTGGAAATATAAGAAGGAGGCACACAATTTTTAAGTTTACATTATCTTCAAATTCGGCCTCTACATGTGACGAAAATTATGTACAAGTCAGATCAGTTTTTCTGAAAAACAAATCAGATCTAGCTGGTAAATTGGTAAGATCTCAAAAAATAAGATTTCAATTCTTTTGAAATTTTTTGGATTTCAAGAAAAATATTTTATGATTCTACTGTAAAAAGTTTAGAAAAACCTAGATCACGATTTGTGAGAAAAGGTGAAAACAATATTCAGATTGTTTTTTTTTATCTTGGGAACAAACAGGTCAGAGGTTCAATTCCCACTCTCTCCATATTTATTATTAAATTATTTTTTTTGGAAAATTTGGAGAAATTACTAAATTTTGGAATATTTCCAAATTTAGAATCTCACTAAACATAGAGCCACCACTAAATTTAGCGGAAAAACACCTATTGGGTGGTAAAAAATATTTTTTGGCCTAAATTGTGTATTTTCTGATTCTAGACCCTTTTTTTCTAAAAAGGGGGGACACAAAAACTTTATTTTGATGTACTTTTAGAGCATGTTGTACTAATATTGGTGCATAAAGTGAAAAAGAAAAAGAAAAAAGAAAAGTGTAAATTTTTTATTTTATGTTTGGTTCTATCACATGAGATCTTTGATCTCATAGCAGCATTCGATATATACGGTGCCTCTAGGAAGCGCTTACGGGTGATGCCGTCGCAACTACTACTACACTTAAAGCATAACACAGCTGCCTAAACGTCATCTGGGCATTGACCCTATAAAATCGACGGGGAGTAATAAGGACACAATACACACACATTTGAGCCCTCCCATCCATTTGTGCTTGCACAAACCCCTCTCCATACTGTCTACGTACCACATACTAAATTATTTCACGTGTGTTAACACCTCTTTCTGTACTGACGGGTATATTGAAAGGGTGATCTTCTTCCACAGACCGATGGGTATATCGGAAGGGAGCGTATATAGAAAGGTTTGGTATATCGGCCTGACGGTATATTGAGAGGGAGACCATAAACCTGGAGTGATAAGAGCCTTACCCTTTGTCAGAAATTCAGAATTTCATAAATTCAGATTGTAGAAATGGGTGCACAAGCACCAAAGTGCTTCTTACCAAATTCACAACTGCTTAGAGGAGACAATTATGCTGAATGAAAACTGAAGATCAAGATGTTACTTGAGTTTGAAGACCTACGGACAGTTGTAGATGGACAAACAACAAGATCACTTGATGATGGAAGACAACAAGTTCAATTTGATAGGGCCAATCAAAAGGCCAAGTTGATCATCTTGTTTAGCGTAACAGACGATGTGCAACCCCACATTAGAGATGCCACATCAGCCAAGGATGCATGGGATAAGTTGAGCACAGTCTATGAGGCAAAGAACAAGAATGCCATCCTCAACCTACTATCACAACTGCATACTCTCAAGTTCAAGCACAATGAGAAGGTTGAAGTTTTTTTGAGATGAGTTGCTAATTTGAGGGCATCTCTATTGGCATTGGGAAAAGAGATAAGTGATGAAGACCTCGTACCAATTGTGTTGCGAGAACTTCCTCCTTCCTACAGAATCTTTGTGACAACTATCAATATGAGTGAACACACAGTCACCTTTGAGAAGTTGGTCAATCTACTCCAACAAGAAGAGGCAATGAACAACAAAGATCATGAAGATGAGAAAGCACTATCTTCCAATCATAAAGGAAAGGGGAAATTTTAGTCCAATAACAAGAAGTCCCAACAAAATCAAAGTAAACAAAGGTACCAAATTCAATGAGACAACACCAAGAAGTGTCCCATTTGCAATAGAGGGGGACATGACATCAAATATTGTTGGTACAATTCCTACAAAAAGGGTTCATCAAGCAATTCAAAACCCAATAATCAACAAGGTAACAATAATTCAAATAAAGGGAAGTCCAACAACAACAACAATCAAGGGCAGAAAAATGGTAATTGGCAAAGAAAACCCAAACAACAAGGGTACATTGCTGAACATGAGGATGATTCAGATGAAGGACACCACATGTATTCTGCTCAATATGATGAAGAAACCAAGTCCACACAAGATATCTTGTATGTTGACTCGGGTGCAACTCGACACATGACTGGATGTAAGGATTAGTTCTACACACTACATGACTCACCTAACAAGAACCATGTGTCATTAGGTGATGACTCATCATACAGTGTCAAGGGGATTGGAAACATTTCACTACCTCTTAGAAAGCATGACTGCAAAATCACAAATGTATTGTATGTACCTGGGTTGACCAAGAATTTGCTATCAGTTAGTCAACTCCTTGATCACAACTTGAAGTTGGATTTTGACAGTAATAATGGAGAAAAAGTGTGGTTTGATAAGAGATAAGTTAAGAGGTTCCAAGATTGTAGCAAGATCCTCCAATGTGGGATGCATGTTCCAACTTGATTTTGTCCACAAGGATGATCAAGCTCTAGTGGCCAAAGACACACAATCTGCAGAACTATGGCATCGCAGATATGGTCACATCAATTTTGGCTATCTCCAAACACTTCAAAAGGGAAACATGGTGAAAGGATTTCCTACACTCAAGCACAACACTGACAAGTGTCACAATTGCCTAGCTGGAAAGCAACACAGAGTACCCTTCTAGAAGAACACATATAGAGCTAAGGGAAAGCTTGATTTGGTGCACACCGATCTTTATTGGCCCATACAACCAAGTCATTTTGGATGTCAATAATTCATGCTTTATGTTGATGAAAACTCAAGAAATATGTGGATATATTGTCTAAGAAACAAGAGTCAAGCTTTGAGACATTTCAGAAGTTCAAAACACTTGTTGAGAATGAAGTTGGTTGCAAGATCAAAACTCTCCACTCAGATCGAGGGGGGGAATTCACAAGGAATGAGTTCAAGACTTACTTGGAAGCTCATGGGATTCATCGACAAATGCCTCCTACTCACACACCACAGCAGAATGGTATAGTTGAGAGAAGGAATCGTACTATCATGGAAATGGTGCGATGTATGATTGACGACTCAGGTTTAACAAAGACATTTTGGGCAGAAGTTGCAAGAATTGTAGTCTATTTTTTGAACAGAGTGCCCATAGTAGCTCTTTAAGGAGTGACACCTCAAGAAGCATGGTAAAATCGGAAACCATCAATTGCACACCTAAAAGTATTTGGGTGTAAAGCTAGCATGCACATACCAAAGAAGAACAAGAACAAGTTGGATATGAAAGCTGAGAAATTGATATTCATTGGATACAGTGAAGAAGCACTTGGGTACAGATTATGGGATCCAAAAGCAAAGAAAGTATACACAAGTAGGGATGTTGAGTTCTTTGAGAAGAAACAAGCATATGCTCCACTCAACGACTCAACAAACATGCAGAATACACCTCTTGTGAAGATAGAATTTGATGTTCCCACTGAAGATGACAGTGATGAATTGGATGATGGTGAAAACTTGGATCCACCACAAGCTAATGGAACAGCTAAGAAGTTACCTAAATGGTATACTCAATTAATAAGAGATGCAAATTTGGATGAAGCACCTAGCACATCATTCAATCCTGGGCCTAGAACTCGCAGTCAAGCTCATGAAGAGGTCAATTATGCCCTAATGAGAAGAGTTGTTGAAACAGTTGAGCCATCTACAGTTCAGGAAGCCCTACAATCAAAATCTTGGAAATATGCCATGGATTCAGAGTATCAGTCAGTGATGAAGAACAACACATGGCAACTTGTCGACCTTCCACCAGGGAAGAAACCCATTGGATGCAGATGGATATCCAAGACTAAGTACAAATCAGATGGGACTATTGACAAGTATAAAGAAAGGCTTATAGCAAAGGGATATGCACAACAAGAAGGCATTGATTATGAGGAGACATTTTCTCCCACAGCCAAGATCAAGACAATCAGGATGATCTTTGCTCTAGCTACACAATTTGGTTGGAAAGTCCACCAAATGGATGTGAAAAGTGCCCTTCTTAATGGAGATTTGCAAGAAGAAATCTATTATGACTCAGCCAGAGGGTTATGTAATACCAGGAAAAGAGATGATGGTATGCAGACTCATAAAATCTCTATATGGCCTAAAACAGGCACCCCGAGCATGGTACATCAAAATTGATGAGCATCTCATAAGTCATGGATTCGAAAGGAATCCTTATGACCCCAATCTCTACCTCAAAAATCAAGGGGGGAGATTTTCATTGTGGTTGTTTATGTCGACGATCTAGTCATTACAGGTAGTTCTGTGAAGATGATCGATGCAACAAAGAAGGATTTTAATCGATCGTTTGACATGACAGATCTCGGGCTCATGCACTATTGTCTTGGGTTGAAAGTATGGAAAAAAGAGAATCATATCTTTGTGTCATAGTTGAAATACACCAAGACAATGCTCGATAAATTCATGATGATGGACTGCACTCCTATTGCTACACCTATGGAAGCGAGACTTCAATTATCTCGTTCCAATCCATCACCACCGGTGAATGCAACTCTTTATCGGCAGTTGATCGGGAGGTCTCATTTACCTAACATATACTAGACCAGATATCAGCTTTGCAGTCAGATATTTATCACGCTTCATGCAAGAACTGAAAATATGTCATTGGAAAGTAGTAAAGAGAATACTAAGATATCTAAAGGGTACAGTTGACCTTGGTCTAGAGTACAAGAAGAATGACAACTTCTTCTTGATAGGATATTCAGATTCAGATCATGCAGGAAACATGGATGATAGGAAGTCAACATCAGGCTTCATCTTCTTTATGGGATCTGGACCGATATCATGGGGAAGCAAGAAACAAAACTTTGTTTCCCCGCTCTTCTACAGAAGCAGAGTATCGAGCTGCAGGTGAAGCTGTTTGTGAAGAAATATGGCTACGCCGAATACTGGAAGGAATTGATATACCACAATAGAAATCTACTCCAGTATATGTTGATAATGAAGGATTTCTGAAGCTTGTACAGGTTCATTTCAAACGCGAGCATGTCTTGAAGCACAACATACAACTCCAGTTCTATCCTACATCTGAACAGAAGGTAGATGTTTTCACTAAGTCACTTGCACGTGACAAATTCAAACTGTTCAAAGAGTTCCTCTCCACTTCATTGGAAACTATGCAAAATTAAGGGGGGGAATGTTAGCATAATTTAGCATAGGCATATTTATTGCATTGTCTTTTATTTAATAATGTGCAACATGTGCACTCTAGTCTAGTGACTTGCATTTAATATTTCTATGTTGGATAACATTCAATATTGGTATTAGTAGTAATTACAGGTGCATGTGAGATGGGTCTTATCATCTCGTAGTTGGTTCCTGATAGGGTGTCATGTCTATCCATATGAGGCTGTCTAATATCTATAAATATTACAGCTCTTGCATTGTTATGTAATCTGATTTCATGATCAATAATATTTGTGAGGCTTCCGTCCCTCTTTGGTCATTGCAATCTTATTCTATTTTATCATTTGGTATCTAAGCTATACCATTATTATCAAATTGTAAGCGAGAATGTAAAATCTACACATACACCTTTTAAAGTTGAAACAAAAGTGGAAATAAATAATTTTAAAGGACAAATAGATGCATAATTACTAGATAAATGGATAAATAAGTTGGAAGTCTACTTTAGTGTGCATAATGTCACTGAGGCACAAAGGGTCACCTTTGCACGTCTCAAAATGGAAGGTCATGCTCTAGTTTGGTGGGAAACCCATCTAGCCACTTGTGAGAAGAAGAAACATCCTATTGTCAGTACTTGGAAGGGTTTTAAAGAATTGATTAGAGCTAACTTCTATCCTATTGGCCATGAGAATGACATGATGATTAAGTGGTAGTACTTTAGATAGGGCAGCAGTCAAAGCATGCAAGACTACACTACAAAATTTCAGAGACAATCCATGTTGCTTAATATGGACTTTGAGGATGAGGACATTCTGACCAAGTATTTGGGAGGACTTCACACTCACCTTCAGAGGAAGATAATCTCCATGAATCCCAAGGATCTCAATGAAGATTGTGTACAATCATACTACATTGATGACGATAATAAGCAAGGAGAAATAGAGCCAAAGGGATACCAATCAACAGAAAATCATGACAAATAACAAGGGAAGGCAAGTAGCAGAGGTAAATGGAAAGGTAAACATGCCGCTACTGCTTTGCATACTTGTAAAGATCCTAAGAATTTCTGTAAGAATTGTGATGTCAATGGACATACTGATGCCACATATTGGTAGTTGCATCCGGAATTGCACCCAAAGCACTAAACCAAGGATTCCAAGAAATTGCCACTGTGAAGATAGAGAGAGAGGTGGATATTGAGGATGATTCGGATGTAGATGAGAGGTTGGGATGCATGGCCACTAACATGTATGGGGCAACAAAAGAAGAAGAGATGAGTAAGATATTTCAAATCAGAATCCAAATCAAGAAGACGAAGGTAAACGCTTTAGTAAATTATGTTTCTCATTCATATTTTTTTTCTGATGTGGTTGTAAAATAGCTTGGTCTAGAGACTTACAAGCATCCACATCCATACCCACTAGGACGGGTGAAGAAGGGTGTAGAAATATAAGTTACAAGGAAGTTTAAGCTTCAATTTGGGATAAATACCGAATACATAGATGTATTAGAGGTTGATATTATTCCACTTGATGCATTTGACGTTGTCTTCGGAAGTCCTTACTTGCATATCAGGGATGCTATGTTCACAAGGAGGGAGAACCGGTTGAGATGGGTCAAGGATGGAGTTAGTTTTAACATCTAAGAACACCAGAAAAAATCAAAGAAAGCTATGGTAAGTGCCAACGAAGCACCAAGACTTATTCAGGAAAATCATCACTTTTGTTGCTTTCATTGGAAGAAAAACAAAATGGATGTGAGAGCGGATATTTATGACAAAAGGATGGAGAATTTGGATAGCACTTGTCATTTTTTACAGAAGAAGCCACCACAGGAACTACTCATTCAAGGAGAAAAATAAACTTCCACTATGTAGTCACAGTATCTACATACGGATTCATTGGACCTGACCATGGGGCAGCAAGAAGAAGAGGAGAAACAAGGAATGGTGGTGACTATAGAAGCAGCGTACTTAGAGAGGATTCAACCAATCCATCTCAAGAGACAAAGACAAGAAAGGACTAAACCACTACAGTATGGGACCTTCACCATACTTGAGTAGGTTGGAGAAGAAACCTTTAGGCCATAATTCATGCAGATACACGTGATAGTAAGTTGCAAGAGCTCGCATCCACTAATGTCATCTATGCATGACAAAGGAAAGATACAAAAGTTACCTTCCAAATAGGATTGTACTCGAGGCATCTCAGAGGAGGATGTAGCACTGAAACAACAAACTAGAGATCCACATGAATCTTGGCAAGTTAGACGAGAGAAGACACCAAAGTAGACCCAATGGTACTTGAATGAGCACAAGAGGGAGTTGTTTCCTCTACCACTCCCCCACTAAGCTTTTGTGGGACTAAAATCATCCTAAGTAGGGGATTTATGATCCATAGGGATCCAGAAAAACACAACACTTCTTCAATTCCATCAGAACCAAGAAGGAGAAACAAGAAAAGTGAGAAAAATGAGGTAAACAGAGGTTCTAGATAGAACCACTGCTCTATGCAGAGCGGCAGTTTCAGAACCACCTCCTTGCAGGGCAACGGTCCTGAAACCACCGTCCATCCAAGGTGGTGGTCTTGAGACCACCGATCTTCACAGGGTGGTGGTCCTGACACTTTCGAACAGAAAAGAAGAATGGAATGTGAGTGGACACATTCTTGAAGTGCCCAGTCATGTATCTTCCCTTCCATGCCCTTTCACATCCTCTAATGCGCAGGAGGACAAGGGAAGGCCTATAAATGCATGAAAGGAACAAGATAATAGGCATTTGAAGATCTAGAGAGATCGAGAAACATATTTTAATGTGAGCAGTGAGCAAGATCTTCAGTGTTGGAATGGAATTATAGGAGCAAGGTGTAGAAATAGAGCAAGCAAGTAATTAGAGAGAAGGTTTACACTATTGCTTCTTTTCATACTTATTGTAATCGGTAATTGTCTATGTTAGACCAATAAAAGTGGGAAGAAAGAGCAGTTTCCCTTCCCAACTGGTTTTCCTCCTTAGAGGTTTCCAGGATAAAGTTGTCGGTGTTGAAGTTTGAATTATTTCATTCTCTACAATTTCCTTTCTATAGCACTAGATAATCAGTCACAAAACTCTAATTTTAGAAGCAATTCTGTCAGTTTCCAAAGTTGAAAGTAGAACAGCATAGTTGTGTGATTCATAGAGTTCCAAAGTAGAAGTTTACGGATCATACGACCAGCGGGTGAGAAATCCTTAAGAGAAACTATAGCAATAAATTCCCGTAGAGCCCGAAAAGGCCATGGTATGACGGTGTAGATTGTAAAACCCTAGAAATGCTGACTCCAATTTTTCACAAGAGTTATAGAGCACAACATACTGTATTCAATCCTAAAAAATCATGCATTTAGCTTTTGGTACATTATTATATATACATAATATCTAGACTCTCATTCAATATATACACATACATTAAGATTTTATTATATTACATTTAGCTTTTGGTATATTAGTATATATAGATAATATATGGACTCTCATTCAATATATACACATATATTAATATTTTATTATATATTAATAATGTATACATTTAAATTTATATATGGAGTATTTATTAATATTAAATACTTTATTATTTGTGATGTATATATAGGTATTTAATTATTTGAATGCAAATTCAATTTTTTCAAGAGTATTAAATATTTTACATAGAATCCCCCTTTCCAAATAATTTAGGAGTATAATAAATTAAAACATTAAAAAAATTGGGTGTTTCTATTTTGTGGATCGTGAATTGTTCGGTCGTTCCACTATTGTAACACTTTTGTATTTTAATATAAAGGACTATTCCAATAGTAAAACATAAAAAATTGTGTTGTCCATATTTTATTATCTGAAATAGTATTAAATAAATTATTTATATTAGACTAATACATTATATATAGTATTCTAATATATTATATATTTAATTACTAATTTTGATTAAAAGGTAAATGTTTTTTTATTAGAACTATGAATTGAACTGGACATAAATAGGAGTCTAATCCCTATAACAAAAAAAAGATAAAAAGATAAAAACTAAGCAACAAGACAAACATCATAGAAACCCATAATCACCTACATCCAACATAAAACAAACGATTAACAACAGATCAATAAAGGCTAATCCCCAAAATTCCCCTAAAAAGGTCATTATAGTCACAAAATCATGCACTTTAGACATTTATTTATCCCGATCTCATACTACTATTTAGAAGGTTCTCAAGGGAAGAAAGTACTAATTAACCCCCATTCTTTTGGTCGTTTTATTTATTTTATTTCATATTTTTGACCTATTGCACCCATTTACACATTCGTTTCCGAAGATTATGTATCGTCTTAGCCCTAACTGGTAGCTTTTTCACTTTCCCTGTTGTATATAGACTTCACATTTTTCATCTTGTTTTTCACCTTGCACGTTATCATACTTCCTCTCCACTTGCTCTTGGCCAGTCTTGGTTAGATTATATCAGAGGCACACTTGATCCTGACAATATAGATATAGCTTTTCCTATGCCATTTAGTACCGTCCATATTTGCAATAGCTCCTTTCTTTGTTACTCACCTAATTTTACTATTTGGTATGCTCGGGGATTTTCATTGCCTTCTTTTACTGATGAACAATATGCCTTGGAAATGTATAACTTACGTCTTTGTGGTTATTTAGATGACCAACCACACACCATTGCTTATCAAGTTTCCTACGTTGTTCCATATGGTTTTTACAATGATATTGATGAAATTTTAGAACAATTTACTTGTCCATTGCCTATGCTTATTGATCACAATACACAAATAGACGTAATAAGTCATGTAATCAAACATTTAACTCATAACTCTGACCCTTTTGATCGTCTATCTAGTATACCTCTGCTGGACTCAATCCACGCCTTATATAATTTAGCTCAGGATAACCTTCAGGCTATGGAATCCACTATTAACTCTATTAGATCCGAAGTTCAACATCTTAAGGATACCTCTCAGTCACATATTTGCACTCTTTCTACATCTCATATGTAATCCATGTCTACTACCTGCCATCCAGTCAAAACTCAAGGCATACCATTGCCTGAACCTCTTGTATTTGAATATAATGCTATGCCACATGATATTCTTATTCAACTCCTTAGTCATTGGTTGATCACCCTAGTGCCTACTCATTATTACCTTCCTTATCAGCTATCAAAATACCAAGGTCTTCCATACTACCATTATCATCAAATTAATGGACATCATGATAATGCTTTCCACACTTTGGCACGAACAATCAAACATCTTCACCATCTAGTCCTTCTTTCATTTGCTACACAACATTATAATACTAATGATAATTCCTAGGGGATTCTTATATCTCATGAGCATTAAGATAGTGTTACTCAAGCATCATCTATTTGACCACATCATTCCACTAGAATTACACATAAGTATAGACCTTTTTCTCTAGATAGTTACCGAACCTTGGCATAATTTCCCACTTAGTTTTATACCATGCGGTCCTTCTCCAACTTCGGATTCTACATCACATAGCTCTCCATCAACAACACATTTTACAACACCACAACCTTTTTCATATAGTCATCCTTCACATGTGCATAGAATTCATTCACCGATAAATCATATGCCTACTATACCATGCTCATACACTTTCCTCCCATACATCAGATGGAGTACCTACATCCTTCTCCATCATTGGATAACTCATTCATTTAAATTCGCATGGGGGGCATAACACTTCATATTCCCCCCACCTTGTTTTAAGCACCATTACCACATTTACACACAATCATTAGTCATAATCATCATACATTCTAGCAACATCATTACCTGATGATACACTCTTGTGCTTCGGTTCACACTTGAATATTGAGGGATTACTACTACGCTGAACCCCACACACTACAATATAGGCATTACACATGGAATTTTACCACACATTACATATTATACACCATAAATTCTACATTCAGTCCACAAAATTTCAACATTTGCGCATTTATACTTCATATCTCATCCTAGTCTTCATCACATAGGAGTCTAACATTACATTTCTAGTCTATATACATACACTCTACACATTACATTTTTACACATTCTAACTTCTCACATTACATTCTACACATCACGTCTTTACACATTCTACTCATCACATGGTCATCTTTTGTCCTTACATATACTACATTGTCTTCTATGTGCTACAATCACTACCTGATGACACACTTTAGTTCATCAGTCCATACTCGACTGAGTTGAGGGTTTAGAAATCAAATGGACCTTACACATTCACCATTCCACCTTTCTTCATGCAAAATTAATAGTTTAGTGACATACGCCTTAGGCTAAATCATCTCCCATTCCATCCGTTTGTAGTGGTATACACCTAAGGTTACATCACCACTCCATATTGTTCATCTCTTAGTGGTATACACTTTAGGCTAAATCATCACCTATTCCATCCATTTTTAGTGGTATACACCTTAGGTTACATCACCACTCCCCACTGCTCATCTCTTAGTGACATACAATTTAGGCTAAATTGCCACATATTCTATCCTTTTATAGTGGTATACACCTTAGGTTACATCACCACTCCCTACTATTCATCTCTTAGTGACATACACTTTAGCCTAAACCGTTACCTATTCTATCCTCTTCTAGTGGTCTACACCTTAGGTTACATCACCACACCCTCCTTATATTATATAGTGATATATGCTTAGGGATAAATCATAACTTCACATCTCATCTCATCGTGGTATACACTTAGGCAATAAGGTCCACACACACATATTCTATTTGTTGCATATCATCACCACTAAGCATATACACATTTCCTCACAGAGTGTTGGACACAATACACACTACTCGATCATTTCCAGATGATGCAATCTCATTTACGGTTCATTCTTGACTGCTAAGGCGGAAAAAAAATGAACCTCACTTCATACATTTCCATCCACTTGAGGGGCATGTGGCTCCTATCATTCCATATTGCATTCCATCACATCCATCTAGAACATACTACATACTATGTTTTCTTTTATTATTACTTACTTTTTCTTGTTTATGGTCACTTTGTTACACATGCTAGTTTGATTACTTGTATGTCATTTATCTATGTCATACACACATATGCATTCACGCCTTATAGTTGTGATTGTAGATACATGTCTCCTACAGGAAACACAAATTATCACCTTATATCGTTATTATACTAGTCTTTGGGGGCACCCACATTTGTCTCTTCTAGGTGCTATTGTTTCATTTCATACTTAACATTCTACATCACTTGATTACACATGTTTTTGACATACTAGTTATCTTTTTAACATGCTAACAGGTGCTTCATGTGCAAAATTTTTTATGTAGGGAAATTGGTTTCCATACTTGTTTCTTTACATTTTTTGTTATTATCTGCTCTTGTTTTCTATTGTATGCAAGCCTTTCCCTATGTTTTACGTGCACACTTGTTTGCTTGTTTGTGGCCATGATGGCCTTGGGTGTCTTGAAACATCATGTGTGATGTCCCATGTTTGCAACCTACTTTATGCAACATACTTGACTTCTTGCATGTTTACTACATTTATTGGTAGCTGTTACACTGTTTGCATAGATTACACACTGTTTTCTATATATATGCATGTTTACACTTGTGTTTGGATAGTCTTTTTGTTTGTGCGTGCCTTGGTTTTTACCAAGAAATTTCTAGCATACATGTAATTGGTCCTCTTTTGGGGCAGCAGATCTCTTATCACCGATGTCACATGCACCCCTAAAGAGGGGGGACATCATTTGGGGGTTTTACATAGTAACACAAAGATTATACACCAACACGGTTCATTTTTCTATAATGAGTGGGTTCAAATCAGTCTGCAAACACCATACACAATGGATTTTACATGACATGGTGTCCTTAGCATTTCTGGGAAGTAGTTATAGGCTTGGGGGTTACAGTGGGTATGCCTCTCTACACTACTTCTGCCAGTGGCATTGGATCGCCCAAAAAACTAAGACAGTACAAAGATCTCTTCACATACATTTCAACAGAAGTGGTTAGATCTTGGAGGACACAGAGCATTTCCTCCCTAGACTTCTTCAACCAGGGTGGCATGAGATCGCCCAAAAAACTCGCAGTAAAGGATATCCTTCTACACTCTTTTTCGAAATAAATCAGGTGCACATGTTCCATTTACATTTATGTTTCCATTTATAGTTTACATTTACACTTTATGTATTTTACACCTACATGCATATTTTATATAGTGTTTTTACATTTACATACATACATATATGAATAATTGATCATTTTCTCTTTGCATGTTAGTCTGTATGAGAAAAAAGTAGTCAAATGGGGTTGACAACACAACGACAACAACAACATTTCACGACAGCACAAATGCTTTACTAACCATGCAGTTACACTTCACACCGTGATAACTACACACACATGTTTTTCCCAAGGTTTACTCTCATCACTTTTTCCTTGCAAAATTTTCATCTATAGTATCCACGGTACTCCATATTTTTTTCATTCCACGCTTTTGTCTAGTCCTTCAACATGCCTTCTTCATGACTCTACATCAGCATCATGTACGCATCTTTATCTTCTTTATGTTACTGAGCTTTCCACTCACCAACATAAAGTGGGGAAAAAATGTAGTCTCAAAATCATGCACTTTAGACAGTTATTTATCGTAGTCTCATACTACTATTTATAAGGTTCTCAAGGGAAGAAAGTAATAATTAACCCCCATTCTTTTGGCCATTTTATTTATTTTATTTTGTATTCTATGACCTATTTCACCCATTTACCCAGTCATTTACAAAGATCCCGTGTCATTTTAGCCCTACCTGGGGTTCTCATATTTAATACTGGGGTGCCCATGGGCACCCTGGTCCCACTTGGGGGAACCTTGGTCTCTTTTCCACTTTGTTGCCATTTTTTGGGTCTTTTCTAGCTGTTTTTCATAAAAATATTTCTTGTGGTCGGCCTTTTTGGGGTTAATTGTGAAATTAGACCAAGAGAACCCTATAAATATAAATTTATGAGACCATGTGAGGGACCTAACATCATACATTACTATCACTCCATCTAGATTTGCATCCATCTATTGCATTAACATCCACATAACTCCATCATCAAGGCACAAGCTAGGACATTTGCATCACACTTCATGGGGGGAGGGATTCTATTGTATTCCATACACACATAATATTACATTTTATACATTTAGATATTGCTTGATATTTCACAAAGTGTGACAGACACAAGAGCACCTAGGGCACTACACGCACGGCACGCACATGCACAACACACACCAGAACACACACACACACACACACACACACACACACACACACACACACACACACTCACTCACCAGAACTACATCCGGGTCCGAAATGCAGTGCAATGCTACGTTTAGTAAGCCCATTTTTGTGGCAGATGAGGTCAGTCCAAACCATTCATTCTGAATCTTTATTTTTTAGGGTTTTGATACTTCCTTTTGGTCTCTTGTAGGTTATTTCTTCTCCTTGGAATATTTGGAACATTTGACGTAGTATAGAGAAATTGATGTGACATGAAGGTAGAGCTCCAGATCACCTTCTGACCCTATAAAGACAAGTTTTGGGTATTTTTCCTAAACCAGGGCACCCAAATCTCATGACAGAGCACCCATGGGTGGCCCAGTCCTACTCCAAGTGCCCCAGTCCAGCCACGTCATCCAAATCTATAATTTCCAGAATTGTAGCATAGTCATTCCTGCTTTCTAATTTTCTATGCACCACTACAACACAGTCTGACAGTCACCAGTTATCAGATGAGTTTTTCCTTTCCCTTCTTATATAATAGGGTTTAATATTTCTTTAGTTTCACTTAGTTATTTCATTTACATGTGATCTTAGGGAATTTATTTGATGTGTTTATATGTCCTTCTAGATTAGATTAACTATCTTGCATTAGTCTAAAATAGTCAATTTTAGTTAATCAGCCTCTACAATCTGTGAAGAGCTATCTACTTGAGGTCTTCCCAAAATGGGAAAGCACTTCCTCCATCGTCCTCGGTAATCCAACTCTCATCTTATTCTCAACTTCAAATATTCTCCTTTTTACCTCATAATTGTGGCCTTTACTTATGGTCGTGACACGTAGTTTCTTCATTGTTAGCTTACATCTTAACCAGGAAATACCTTCTCCCAAATTTCATGAACTTACAGAAACACCATCCTTACCTTCTGAATCCTCCCCTACAGAAATGGGGTACTTCGAAACAAACCCCTCAATTATATATGAAAGACATATTCTTTGAGAGTCTTCTTGTGTGACAAAGAATGGCTTGAAGAGGCTCCACTCTTAAGAAAACCTCTCAATGTTTTTCCAAATCAATTCAAGGTCCTGAGGTCCATCTCTTTTCCTATAGAAATTTTGAGAGGGAAGGGGTAGTCTACGGTAATAAGAGCACGACATAGCCTTGTGGCAAATCATATTGCATCAAAACATATGAAAGGAAACCCTTCATAATTAATTAATTGAATACAAAAACTATGGGATGCAAATAATTTGATCAAATGAAATAATGGTCTAGATAGGTCAATGAGCACACATACTCTAACAAACCTTCCATCAAAGGAGATGGAGTCAATTTTAGAAAGGGTCATTTCCTTTTAAACAACAACTTGATGTAGTTCTCATTACGTAGGATAAGAAAGACATTATAAATTCTCAACCATAATGGGGTTATAATTATTTACACATTTTTGTGATAAAAAGAAAACCATGGGAAAAAGAAGAATCTAAATTTACCATGAAACTAGGGACTAGTAAGGTTTGTAGTGCTACCAAGGTCATGTGGAAGAACTTTGCGCCAAACAGGGAGGAGGGAGGTAAGAGAAATATCTAAGCACTTGCAAACCATTTGGAGAGCTCATCCATAGTTAGGTATGTTCCCAAACCTTTTCCATGTAGATTCCTACCCCAACATCAAATTCCATGTGCAAGATAAGGGCCTATGGGATTTTTACCATATTGGCCTCTTTTGGAAAACTTGCAGTAACATGTTTGATTTTAGGGGCCTACAGGGCATCCCCCTAAACATCACCATATTTTCTAAAGAACTTAGATTGTCCCACCAGTTCATTAGCTGAAAAATTCAAGTCAGTATCAACAATAATGGATTGAATGATGAAGGATTTGCAAAAAAAACCCTGCATTCATGGTATTGATTTGTCGCATTTCTACAACCCTTAAATATCCTCCTCTCCGAATATTATAGGGTTGAAACAATGATCACTCAAGTGAACCTTCTTGATGTCAAATCCTTTATCTTTTAGCATGGTGAAATAACCACATATAAAGCATTGGCAAGGTAGAGCATCCCGCCAAATCCTATTTTCTCATTCACCTTAAGAATTAATCCTTTTGTAGATTGGTCATCACCTAAAATTGATCCATGCTCTTTACTTAAGACAACTATTGTTGCTTTCAAGTTAGGGGGAAGCACAACATTGGGTATAGTGGGAATCTAAAGCATAGTAGTTGATGCTCCATGTGTAAAAAATCCTATACAAATTTTAAACTTCCCTGATGGGGCTTGGAAACAAAAAATCCATTGGTCAGGTCGAAGTTGGGCCCCTAGAGAGAACCTCCATCATGACAACGAAGGCTACCTTCTAACTTCACCCTACTCAGATGATCCTACTTAACTCCTTGCCACAACCCCATAAAACTATCTACCTCTTCCATATGACCTTCCTCAACGAGGATAACCATCATTTAAGAGCTTGTACACTTAGAAAGGCCACTAGCCAAGCAAGCCATGATCTTAAGTTTTAATTTTGCCAACCCTCTCATTTTTCCTAGGTTTAAGGAGAAAAATGCCAATTTTTGCATATTTAGAAGGTGGATGATGGTGTATCAACTAAAATAAATGTAAGATGACATTTCCTTCATGTTTATTAACATGTTCAGATGGTGTAAATGTTTGTCCTAGGGAAGCATAAAGGCTTCTTTCTTGCAAAGAAGGAAAAATCAGGTTTTGAGCGGAATCTCAAGTTTTTGAGCTTATTTGAGACCTTTGGTTGATGTTTCTAACCAAGAGGTGATACTATGAAGTTGATAAATGTGAATATCATGCAGATATAAATAACCTTTTTCATTACTGTAAAAAGGGGGAGAAGTTTGTGTGGTTCTCCATCAATGACAAAGGGGGAGATTGTTGGCATGTTGTTGCATAGGTGTTGTCAAAGATGCAAAGCCTCATTAATGAAAAAGTGTATGAATGTGTAGGGTCATATGATTATTATAATGATAATGATATGAAGATACAATTATGTTCTTGGTTTCACAGGTTGATTCAATGAGGACGGCTTGCTCTAGTAAGCCTATTCAGGTGACCTAGCTAGCCTATGTGATGTTGTATGGTGGTTGGATCTTCCTGGTGACTTATGAAGCATGTTATAATGTTAAATAACATGTTTTTGGAGTTCTTGGGCACTCACATGAGTTACAGGGTGCATATACAGGTTGGTGACCATGTTTCAGGTGTTCATTTGGAGCAGGTATGGATACTAGGAGGTATGAGATTGAGTTGTGGATCTATATGAGCTCATGGACACATGTATTCAATTTTAGATTGATTTACCAGGTATGTTAGGACCATTTTAAGTGTTTTAATGATGATTTATAGTGTTATTTCAGTTGAACCTAGCTTCTTCAGTGTAAAACCCTAAGGGCTAGTTACGCAAGTCTCAATGGATGGAGATATTGAGAGGTGATTATGAAATTATTATGATTGGAGATGTTATTAGGATGTGTCCTTGTTTCATGGGAAAAAATTCAGGTTTCCATGATGTTAATTTTGTAAGATATGTCAATTTTGGTGAAACAGGGTTAAGAACAAGTGCATTTCCAGCTCGAATTAGAGCTTTTAATGCTCAACTTGAATTGTGTACTTTGCATGTGACCTTGTGGATTTTAGGGATGTTTCTAAATTGAGTTTATAATGTTTAAAAATAATAATTATGTCATTTCATCAGCAGTATTTTATGAACGAATGTTAAGAAGGTAAACAACTATTTATGAGTTTGAAACCCTAGCTTGAAAGTGGTTTGTGAGATTTTCTTCCTAAGTGGCCTAGTGCATGGATGATTATTGTAACATGTATATGACACCTTCATATTTCCACAAGTGTATGGTAGAGGTCATGGTGATGAGTGGACCCCACCCAAACATGTGTTATCGTGTAAATGTGTAATAGGGAAATTGGAAGTTTCCAAGCACGACAACTATATCCCATGCTGAAATTTTCATGTTTTATCATTCCTAGGCACCCCAGGTAAAATACATAAATTTTGCCACCCCATATTTGATGTATAATTAGTCCCCTAGGTGATTTAACAAAAATCACCAAAAATAGGATTCCAATACCTACATGATGGTGAAATCATATTTTTCACAAAACCTTGGAGCATAGGATTTGCAAGCAGTTTTTATCAGGCACAACTGGAGTCTCAAATCAAAACTCCACTTTTTTCAGGGATTATATGGTTGAATCAAAACATGAAACCCCAACCATTGGATTAAAAATTCCATTTCAACTCAGGATCATATAAAATTTCACCAAGAAATTCCAATGGGAGCTCAAGTTATCATCATCCCAAGTTGCCCTCTCAAAGGTAGTTCAGGAGTTTATCAATTTTTGGGAGGACACGTATCAGCTCCAAGATTCTGGTGGGAATTCAGGTCCTTGACATCCTTGATGTCAGGTACACCAACCTCAAAAAATGTTCCCAACCCTCATGTGACCTTTGGGACCCTCACATGACCTCCAGACTTGACAGTTCAACCCCCAGGTGCATTTTTAGAGCATCCATTCCCTGTTGTCGGATCAAGTGCCACATGTCAGCTCTAGGAACACCGTGAAAATTTATGTCTATCATGTCCCTGAGTTCAAGGACATCAAGCATGTAAAAATTCACCCAGGCCCTATGGGGAGTCTTTTGGTCACCCATGTGATCAACTTTCAGCCCTCAGTGCTTTAAAGCAGCTTTTCTCACATCCATTCCATGTCATCGGATCGCCGCCATGTGTCATCCTCTTGACCGCCATGTAATTTGATGTCCTCACCTCCCTAAGGTAAGGGAAATGAAGTCATGGAAATTGCGCCCAAGCTTCTCCTTCCATGATTTCAAAAATTCAAAAATCTAACTGTCGCTTCAGTGCTTCCAATTGTTTCCACTCCCGTGCACAAATTTTCTCCATTCTTCCTCTGCAACTTCTCACCACCATTCCTCCATCTCTAAAACTCAAACAAGACCTGCCAAAAAGCTACTTCCCTTCACTCCATGAAAGTGCACATGTCCTAAAGGAAAATTAGAGCAAACAAAGAAGGAGAAGCACATAATGAAGAAGAAGAAAACAAAGAAAACTCCATGGCCATGAAATGAGAAGTTGAATAAATATTTCAAACGGATGTGTGAAACAACAAGATTTATTTTTCTATTCATCCCTCTACCCAAGGCCATCAAGAAGACACCTTCAAAATCTCCTTCCGTGCAATAGAGCATCCACAATGAAGAAATCCCACTTCTGGCTCAACGAAGAAAAAATCTAATTTCCCATCAAACCATTGGGAGAAATGAGGTAGAATTGCATGAGAAGCATCAGAAGAAAAAAACCACATCAAAAATATATTTTTTTCTCAAATGGGGGAGAAAACTAGACCTGCAATTTTGAGGTCCATTAATGGTTGCCGCATCTAGAAGCACTGCCAGGTCTGAAAATTAAAACTTTAAAATCTCCTGGACTATTAAGCAGATGGGCCCAAAATTTCAGAGGGGGGATATTAGGAAAAAAATCATATCAAAAAACTTTGTTACACGTCAATCCAACTTCTAGAAGCCAAATTTCTAAAAACAACAAGTTTAATACATAGGGACTATTATTTCGGGAAAGTCATCAACAGAAGAACCTGTGAAGGAGACGAGGACATTGGAGGTGCACTACAGCTAAGAATTCACTAGAACAAACATTTTTGGCACTTACTAAAAATATTAAGTGGGCCCACAAGCACCTACTAAAAATATAAAGTTGATCTAGAAGGAACGAGGAACGCGGAGAGAAAGAGGAAAACAAAGCCGCAAGATCCAGTTAAAGATCAAAGACTTGATTTTTCACACTTACTAAAAATAGTAAGTTGTTCTTTCTGGGCTAAACATGAAGTCAAAGAGGATGGGTCAGAATCCAACATAGCCCTTTGCCTGCAAGTATGACGTGGAAGACAACAATGTCTTGCACATGGACTTGAACAACCTTAAGACTCACATGGCCTCCAAGGACTGAAAGAGGAATGTAAGACCAGATATTCACAAGTGGCTTGTTCACCGCCACATGACACCCAGTGTCTGTGTAGAGTCTTGAGTTAGTCCTAGCCTACTCTTTCCACTATGATTCTGAGACATGAACCATATGAGCTCACAAGGGTATAATGATTGCGGTCATCAGCGGAATAATTCACTCAACTTGGGGAGCATTCGTGAGCTAATTTGAAGGAATTTCACAGTGTGCAAGGAGTTTGAAGATTAAGAGTTTCATTGCATTTGGAGCTTTCCATCAACAAGGATCAACGGACTTCATCGGAAATGACATATCCTCTTCCCCCCAACTTTCTATCACTTTCCAATATTCTAACTTCGCATTGGGGTTTGCACTTTTTGATATGCCTTATGTCACTTAAAAGTGACTTTAGAAATATAATGTAAATTAAGTCGCCTTGATTTTATAAAAGGGACTTAAATATTTTGTAGGAATACGAATAGTCTAAAGTTATAAATAAGGTATATGGAGGGTCATGAGGAAGATGATAATTCACCTCTTGTTCTATAAATTATAACACCATTCCCATTTCAAAGGGTTAGCGATTGATCTTGTAAACTCAAGAGTGCATTGTACTTAGAGAAAGCAAAGGAGATAGCCATTTTCTTCTACTTTCCTCCACTCTCAAATTTCTTCCATTCCCACACTATGTACAACTTCTATTTAAGCATCAATAAAGGAAGAAGGATTTTGTAACCTTTTTGATGAGGAGATTTTAGAAATATGAGTTTGCAATATTATCTCGTCTTATTTCCATTTGCAATGTTGTTTCTTCTCATAAATGCATGTGTTGAAGTTTCTAACTAGTGTGTGTAGGAATCTGATTTCATACTTGTAACATTAGTTCCCCTATCTCATTTCTCACTCCTCTTTCCCTCTCTACAGACAAAGTCCTCTCTTTCATGTATCTACAAGTTTTGCCGTAGGGTCAATGGAGTGTCCCTGTTGGATCCCCAGTCAAAAGGCCACCACAAAAATCCACCTTTTCATGCGCATGCATATATGGTAGCTGCACTGGTTAAGTAGAGGCACTTATATTCCCAAATCATTGGTAAGAAATCCATAAGTTTTTCTTATATTCCTAGAGCATTGGCAAGAAATCCATAAGTTTTTCCACCCGACAAATTTTCTCACCAACAACATGTCAGTTTTTAAAGAAGTTTGTTTCGGGACAAGGTTGTCCAAAGGATTTGGAAAATAAATTGACATTGTTTTGATTATGTGATTTTTTCATGGTGTCAAAAGAGGTTTCAGGTCACGAGGATGCATGAAAATGAAAAAGTGTGCCCTATTTAGGTTGATTGGTTAAAGGGAAGTCAGAAGCAGTCTTCAGTAAAATGGACATAACATGAGCTACAAGTCGATTTAAGAGGTGATTAAAGTTATGTTGGACATATAATTCAGATATATTTCCATTTATATAATTTTTTATTCATGATGATGAGTTTTGATATTTTTTCTAGATTAATTTGTGGACAAGAAATTTTTTGGCTATCCAGGACAGAACTATTTTTGTTGAAAGATTGAGTTAGTTAGAGCATGAGATGGATTGGATGATTCTTAATATCACTTGGAATGTTAAGAGGGATGATTTTTGCATCCAATTAATCCATTTAGAGGTCTTAAAAGTGTCAATAATTGTGTTAACTAATTACATTTTGGAAACTACTTTTTGGGCAGCATGATTTGGTAAAGGAAAAAGTTGGTGTAGTTTGAACAAGTGGTTGTTTTAAGACTTATAACTTGATTATAAGTATTATACATGCTTTTACATTTACATTTAGTGGTAGCATTCCATAGTTGAGATGATTTGGTTTGATATTGAGGTCTAAAGGTGAAGACATGGTCCTAAAGGGGGCTACAAACAGTTGTTTTGAGAAGGAAATGAAGCAATGGTCCCATTTAATAAAAAAAATTGATTGGTTTATGAAAATTACAAAAATTTATGATTTTTAAATGTTATTTTAAACATGTGTGATTAATTTTAAAGCATGACTTAAAATATTTTTGGTGTTAGGATATTTTTGGCATTTTAATGCATGGGTTTGAGGAGTTTTGGTGCATGGAAGAAGGGGTTTTTATAGGCTGACCCATATGGGTCACTTGTAGATGTTATGAAAAATATATGGGATATTTTTATGATTTATTGGTCGTGAAAAAGGAGGGAATTTTTTTTATTTTGAATTTGAATTAAGAAGGAGCTTATAAAAGCATAGTTTTTGGTGCTTTTTTGAACTACTTAAGTAAGTAGTGTGTGTGGAAAAAGTGTGACCTAAGTTTGAGAGTTTTGTAGGTGTATGGGAATGAATTTATGTCAGATAAGGTGTGTGACAAGTTGAAGAAGATCAAAAATCATGTGTGTAAGAGTTTGGATATTAAGAAGTTAATAAAGAGATAGATTGTGCAAGTTTGAATACTTATTGTTTGAATGAGGGTTTGAAGAAGTGTGGGCTGAATCATTAGTCTCTATCCATTGTGGCAGAAATAATTCAAAGATGAGAACATAATAAGGTGGTTGAGTGGGTGCTTGATCATCTTGGGGGATTTTATCCTCCTTGTGGAGTTAGTGCTTCACAAAATTAGGGGTTGGTGCCTCACTAAATTTAAAACATATCAATAAAAATATTGTGTTTCAGTGGGTTTTCTTCCCCTTGAGGGTTTCCCACTTATATCTTGTGTATTTTGTTGATTATATTACTTATGGTTATTTTCATATGTGATATTTGATTTTGTGCACACATTAATGGATGGTTAAATGGTTTTGAGTTTTGAATAAGCATACTGAATTTTGATTTGAAATTTTTTAAAGACTGATTCACCCCCCTCTCAGTCCATTGTGATTGTAACAATTGGTATCATAGCATGTCCTACTGAAGAGGTTTAACATCTTGAAGGATATCTTCTAAAGCACAAATGGGAGGTAAGAATAAAAATTATCATAAAGGAAAGAGCTCCAAAGATGACTGTAGTTCCACTTCAGATGAAGGTAAGAATTGCTCAGAAAATTTTCTTAAAGTTCACTCTCCCTTAGGGGCTATAACTTGTAAATTTAGATAAGGATTCACTGATTTAGATTTAGATTTAGATGGTGAAGATTCACCTTATGAAGCAGTAAAAAGGGAAATTTCCTATGCTAGAGATGATAATCAAAAGCTAAAACAACAAATTGATGAAATAATGAGAAACCATGAAAAACAAATTAATCTCCTTAAAGGAAAATTGAAGAATGAAACTAAATAACATGATGAGATCACAAAGAATTTAGAGGATTAGTTTGAGAGAGTAACATTGATCTGAAAATAATCAATTTTTTATCTACTTGGTCTCGGACCCTTATAGGCTTTAATTATTTGCCAATAATTTGCTCCTTTTTTAGTAATCAATTTAAAAATTAATGCAAGACAATAAAGACAATTGCACAATGATTGATTATGGAGTTCAAAAATTTCCTACGTCTCCGAGTTCTTATCGAACCATTCCACTATTCAAAACTTGTAAGTTACAATAGTACTTTCACAAGAAAACCTAATGGAAACTATTAAGAAGTTGCTTAGAAGAATAACCAGACCTTCAGAAGACAAGGGTGAAAAATAGCACCCGACTTCCCCTTTCTTGGTGTATTCAGCAAGCTTGATGGCACTAGCTCCACTATTCGTAATCCTCCAGTTCTTGATCGGCCTTCTAGATGCTTCGTAACGCCCTATGGCACTCCGCTCAATATTCTAGGATTCACAATAATTTGGTGTGGCGCTATGGGTCGACTAGGTAGTATTAATAACTCCTAGCCACAATAATTTTAATTTATTATTTCCTGAAAATAATAGGTCAATAATAATTAAAATAACAACGCCTATATAAATTAGGTCTTCACACAACTATGCCCATGACAACTAACTCTCCTCTTGGCTCGCTCTCTACCTTTCCAAGCCCTAAGAATGAGCTTTTTCGTTGCATTGTGTGTGTCCATTACATAGAATGGGTTCCTTATTTATAAAAAATTAGGGCCCTTAAAATAATGCAAAATTATTTATCCTTAGGATAATATTAGCCTCATCCTATAGCATGTGTAATTTTGATTAAATCCCTAGTTGGTGGATTGCATGATTAATGGGATAAAAATCCCAATTTGGGTGGCATTGTAACTGTTTTAGGATTTAATAAGCCTTTCCACGCAGGTTTAAAGTGGTCAAAGGACCACTTGGGGCATAACCACCCCCACCTCCTTCTCACGTGGATCTCCACGCATGGCATTTACGTGCCCCCTACCACCGCTTCATCTCCTTCACCACGTGGACTTGGCAAATAGATAGGGGGTTGGGGTTTTATGTGGGTGGCTGTATTTATGTTTGGCCAAGTCATGTGGTGTGCATTGTGATCGTCGAGATATGTGGGAATGTGGTCTCACCAAGATTCGACCCTAAACATTATAAATTGAAATTGTATAGTAATATGGTGAATAATATAAAATTCGACCATATAAGACTATGATATTAAAAATGAAATATTGCTAAGTGGTGGCAAGCCACATGGTGGCTTGTGGACCCACCACGTCAGTGATAATACCATAGTCCATACGGTGGCCGGGCTCCCCTCTATAACAAAATTTGAGCCTCTTGTTCCGATGAGCTATCTTTTTACGACCGTCAAAGACTAGAGATCGAAAACCCACAAACAACACCCTTTGACTTTTCTCCATGTGTCACAATGCCCTTGGTCCAATATTGACTAGTTGACCATAGTTGACTTTCTTGTTTACTAAACTTTGATTGGACATAACTAGAGCTCCCGATGTTTGTTTGTCGTGTTCTCATAGTCGATGGAAAACTCTCGAAACGATCTTCTACACTGAAATAATTTAGGGATGTTTAGGGAACTTCAAAAATGATCCCCTGATCTAACATCCAACATAGAATCCAAGGAGGATGCTCGTGAGCATAGTCATGTTATTCAAGTTTTGGAGACACAAATAGAAGAGTTGTCTAAAACCCTAAAGGTCAAAGATGAAGAATGTACTCATCTGAAAACATGGGTTGCTCTTCGCAATGATAGACTCAAGATTAAGGAGGATGATTGCATCAAGTTTGAAATAGACATGAAATATTTACATTCAAAATTTGATCTTGTTTCTAGCAAACTGAAAATGTTTGAGGAAAGTACAAATGATATAGATAATATTCTTAGTAGATAGAGATCAGCAGGTGATAGGGATGATTTGGGATTCAATGAGGAAGTCAAGAACAAATAATTTAAGCAAGAGGACCTAGTTTTATGCAAGGAATTTGGTGAACCAAGCACTAAGGAAGAAAAGAAGAATATATTCATCAAGGACAATGTGAAAGCAAGGAAAATTAGACAACCTAATGTATTAAGGTATGAAATATATTTCAATGGTTATTGTTTTTCTTGTAATGGATATGGTCAAAGGGAAAAGGAGTTTCGAAGGTATTTTAGATAGGCTCATCCATGGAGAGATAGTAGGAGTGAGCAAGCTAAGATTTTGGTATGCTTTAATTGCCATGAAAGAGGTCATGTTGCTAGATATTACTTGTATGATCAACCAAATCAAAATTGGACTAATGAAGGATACAAAGGTAGGGCATCAACTGCATGTTTCAGATGTAGTGATGTTGGACACATTGCCAAATATTGCACTCAAGGGAAATCAAGACAAGTTTAGATGGATATAACTCCTAAATGTATGAATACTATAACTTGTTTTAAATGTAACAAGTTTGGTCACATTACAAGATATTGTAGAACCAAGATGAATATATATAAGAAGAAGGATGAGATAAAGAATGATAAGGTTTGGAAAGAAGAATAGAATATTGTTTCTATTACACTTAAGAAGGCCAAGGATGATCACAAAGTTGTTAACACTATTCATGATGATTATACTGCTCATAAATGTATGTTTTCTCTTGTTGAATCTTAGAAATTGCCATCATCTACCCATGAAGATTCCAATAAGAGTAAAAGAGAAGAGAAGTTGGAGCAGATGAGAAGGTTGATGGAAGAACTTGGTGTCAGGCCCTATGAGAGCCTGGATTTTTCACCTTGCTAGGTGATCATAGTGTCATATCCCTCTACTATGCTTTTTAGAGGTGTATTGGTTTATATGAATCATTAGAGTGAGGGGGAGTTGTTTAAGTATGCGTGTAACTCCTCCATGTTCATAAGGTATGTTCTTTAGTGCATCTAAGCATGTTCTTATGGTTCAATATGATTTTTATTATGTGTGAAAGTCTAGATATCAATATTGTGGTCATTAGATGTATATACCTGAGTTCTTAAGGTTTGTGTTTGCATTATCATGGTGAATTGTCAATCTAATATGACTCGGTATGTGCAAGAGTCATGTTGAGGTCATATAATTTGTTGGGAGTGTCATGTCAATCATGTAAAAATCTTCTTTCCATTTTAGTTAGATGTTAGTGTTGGTGAGAAAAGTTTTTGGGTGGACAAACTTGTGGATTTCTATCCAATGCTCTGGGAATCTAAGTCCCTCTACTTAACTGGTGTAGCTGACATATATGCATGCACAATAAAATGTGGATTTCTGCGGTGGCCTTTCGACAAAGGATCAAACAGGGGCACTCCAATGACCCCGCGGCACAGCTAGCAATCTCTTGCTAGGGAAGACTTTGTCTAAAGAGTGGGAAAGGGGAGTGAAAAAAGAGGTAGGAGACCTAATGCTACAAGTAGGAAATCAGATTCCTACACACACTATTCAGAAGTATCATCAAATGCATTTATGAGAAGAAATAAATTCGTAAGCATCATTAAGACCAAATGAAATTTGATGAACACAAAGTATCAAGAAATCTCTTAGTCAAAGAAAGCTAGAAACTCCTTGTATTAAATTCTCAAACAAAAGTTGTACATAGTGTGGGAATGGAAGAAGTTGAGAAGGGGGGAAGGAAGAATTTGGCTATCTCCTTTGTTCTCTCAAGGCAGAATGCAGTCTTGAGCTTACAAAATTATTGACCAACCCTTTGAAATGGGAATGGCGTTACAATTTATAGAATTAGAGGTGACTTATCATCTTCCTCATGACCCTCCATATGCCTTATTTCTAACTTTAGACTATTTATATTCCTACAAAATATTTAAGTCTCTTTTATAAAATCAAGGTTACTTAATTTACATTATGTTTCTAAATTCTCTTTTAAGTAACTTAAAGGCATATCAAAAAGTGCAAATCCCAACGAAGAATTAGAACATTTGAAGAGAGAGAAAGTTGGGGGAGAGGGACGGAAGAGAGGAGGAGAAGATGTTGCCCACGATGAAGTTTGATGGTCCTCGTTCATGGAAAGCTCTGATGTGACAAAGTTCTGAATGTCCCATTGTGCCAAAACTACTCTTTCAGTGTGATTTTCTATTTTTAGCAGGTGTATGTGGGACCACTTTCTATTTTTAGTAAGCATCAAAATGTCAGTTTTGGTGAATTCTCAGTTGTAGTGCACCTCCAATGTCTTCAGCTCCTTTACAGGTTCTTCTGTTGTTGACTTTCCTGAAATAGTAGTCCCTATGTAGAAGACCTGTTAAGAAAAGTGGGATTTTAGAGGTCCGATTAACATGGAATGAAGTCTTTTGATATGGTTTTTTTTTCCCAATAGTCCAAGAGATTTTAAACTTTCAAATTTCAGACCAAGCAGTGCTTCTAGATGCGGTAACCATTAATGGGCCTCAAAATTGCAGGTCTGGTTTTCTCCTCCATTTTCTATGAAATAAATTTCATTGTGATAGGTTTCTTCTTATGATGCTTCACGTGCAATTCTACTTCGTTTCGCCCAATGGTTTGACGGGAAATCAAATTTTTTCTTCGTTGAGCCAGAAGTGGGATTTCTTCCTTGTGGATGCTTTGTTACACAAGGGGAGAGTTTGAAGGTGTATTATTGATGGCCTTGGGTATAGGAATCAACATCAAAATATAACTTTTTTTTTCATGCATCCGTTTTTGAGATTTCTTCAACTTCTCATTTCATGGCCATGAGGTTTTCTCCATTTTCTCCTTTTGTGTTATGTGCTTCTCCTTCTGTATTTTCTCTAATTTTCCTTTAGGAACCACATGCATTCATGGAGTAGAAGGGGAGTACATTTTTGGAAGGTATGGTTTGAGGTTTAGAAATGGAGGAATGGTGGTGAGAAGTTACAAAGGAAGAATGGAGAAAATATGTGCACGGGAGTGGAAGCAGTTGGAAACACTAGAAGCAGGTGAAGCGACAGTGAGATTTTTGAATTTCTGAAATTATAGAAGGAGAAGCTTGGGCACATTTTTCCATGCTTGATTTCCCTAACCTCAAGAATGTGAGGTGACATCAAATTCCATAGTGGTCAAGAGGATGACACGTGGTGGCGATCCGACGGTAGGGAATGAAGGTGAAAAAAGCTTCTTTAAAGCACTGGGGACTAAAGTCGATCATGTGGGTGACCAAAATAATACCCATAGGGGATGGGCACATTTTTGCATGTCTGATGTCCCTTGACCTTGGGGACATGAGAGACATCAGTTTCCATGGTGGTCCTAGAGCTGACACGTGGTGCTTGATCTGACAACACAGAATGGATGCTCCAAAAATGCACCTAGGGGCTGAAAGTCAGTCACTTGGGTGACCAAAAGACTCCCCATAGGGTTTGGGCACATTTTTCCATGTCTGATGTCCCTGACCTTAGGGACATAAGGGACATCAAGTTCCACGATGTTCCTGGGCTGACATGTAGCGCTTGATCCAACGACAGGGAATGGATGATCCAAAAATGGACCTGGGGGCTGAAAGTCGGTCATGTGGGTGACCAAAAGACTCTCCATAGGGGCTGGGTGCATTTTTCCTTGTCTGATGTCCTAGACCTCAAGGAGATGAGGGACATCAATTTCCATGGTGGTCCTGGAGCTGACACATGGCGCTTGATCCGACGGTAGGGAATGGATGCTTCAGAAATACACCTGGGGGCTGAACTGTCAAGTCTGGAGGTCACATGAGGGTCCCAGAGGTCACATGGGGGTTGGGCACATTTTACAAGGTTTTTTTACCTAACCGTAGGGAATTTGGGAACTTGAAATCTCGCCAAGCTCCTGGTGCTGACATGTGTCCTCCCGAAAAATGACTAAGTCCTGAACTGCCTTTGAGAGGATAACTTGGAACGATGATAGCTTGAGCTCCCGGTGGAATTTATTGGTGAAATTATATATGATCCTAACTATAAATGGAATTTTGAATCCAATGGTTGGGGTCTCATGTCTTTATTCATCCATATGATCCCTGAAAAATCATATTTTTGATTTAAGACTCCACTTGTGCCTGATAAAAACTGCCTATAACTCCTATGCTCCAAGGTGTTGTGAAAAATATGATTTCACCATCATGTAGGTATTTGAATTATATTTTAAGTGATGTTTTTTTACTTCTAACTCCATTTGGAGCACCCATAATCTTCTTCAGAAGCCCAACAATTGTTTTAGGCTTGTGTACTGCCTAGTTACCCAAACCTTCCAAAATCATTTCCATGATGTTCTTAGGTCTTCAATTCACCTCCATGTTGAATTTGGCCCTTCTGTTCTACTCCAGGGGGTTGATCCAGTCCTGGGAAGGCTAGTGATAGCCCCTTCCCAATACTGCCAGAAGATAGGATTTTTTTAGAACTTCCTAAAATCACCTAGGGGGAAAGAATGGACTTTCCTAAATCACTTAGGTGGATGATATAACATTATTTAGGAGGTCATTTGGACTAACTAGATAGAGCCAGGGTATCTTAGAATGATAAAACTTGAAAAAAATGACACTGGGTTATCATTGTCGTGCTTGGAAATTGTCAATTTCCCTGTTGCACATTTAGAAGACAACAGTTAGCAATGATGGTGAAGTCTATTGTCAGAGAAGTTTCATGGTGACAATTATGAATTTAATGAGGTTTCATTAGGTCATAATATGATAATGAGGTGTAAATTCATGTGTTAAGTGTTCCAAGAGTCCATGATGTATGTTTTTATGCTCTTGTCTGATAAGATTATTTGTTAAAATCATGAGTCATAAAAGATACATTTCCTCTGTGAAGTTTGTGTTGGTCTTCATGAATGGTTTTTGATATGCTCCTTGTCTTATGATTTTTATAGTATTGTGTCAAGTATGTCAAGTGGTGTAAGTTCTCCTCAAAGGAAGGTTGAAGATTCCCTTGTAACATCAAATATAATGACTTGATCATTTAGTATGAAAATGGAGATATGTGCAAAGTTCTTAAGGGTTTATGAGGCAAAATCAAGGTGAATCCTGGTAAGTAGGTGGTATTTTTGTCTTCTAATCATGAAAAAATGGTGCTTAGGGAGATAAAAGGTGTGGATATAGTGTTGTTGGTCTGATTTGAGAACATGAAATAAAATTTATGCTTTATAGAGTCTCCTCTACCCTGACTGGGTTTTCTCGGTGTACTCTGAGCAGTATGAATGAAATGATCAATTTGGATGATCAAATGGTGGACTCCATGGCTAAAATTTTGTGAAAATATTCTAGAGAGCATGGACATCATGTTGTAAGTGGTATTGGACCCTAAATGTGCTTAGTTTCTAGGGAATCTTTGTCAATAGTTTAGGTTGACAATGTTAGTGTCAAGAAGGCCTAATTAAGAAGATGTAATTTGTAAACTAGGAATGTTCCTTTTGGGGTGAGTCTTCAAGGCCCGAGGAAGAGAGTATGTGCTCAAATGGGTATTCAAATCAGGCTTGATATCCTCATAAAGGCATGTGCATCAAAAAATTTATATGATTCTCATTGTTTCATGGGCTAGTAGATTGTGTGTAAGTTTTTGATGATGAAGATAAGATATTGTGAGATCTCAATGATTTTCTGAGCTTCCTGAGTTTGTGGAATAACATGAAACCCTGATTAAGTGCAAGTTGATGCTATAAGGTGAAATAGTGTGATAGTTTGACTGTATGGGACCTTCAAGGCATCAAGA
The DNA here is from genome assembly GCA_019776745.2 of Taxus chinensis. NCBI lineage: Eukaryota > Viridiplantae > Streptophyta > Pinopsida > Cupressales > Taxaceae > Taxus > Taxus chinensis. The sequence continues at coordinate 6,778,625 of CM034146.1, read as the reverse complement.
CAATGTTTAAGATTGAATGATTGGTCACATGCCTGTATGTGACTACTTTTTGTACTATGTGATAACCTAATGTCGTATATCAATCCAGTGGATTCATGAAGGTATCCTTATTATGTGTAAAGATATGTCCTAAGGTTGAAAGGGGAAAATTCTTGCATCTATGAACTCTTGGAGCTTTTAAATTGTATATGAGTATATACTGCCTGCAACAAATCTTGATCAATCATGAGCTCCTATAGGTAAGAGAGGTTTTTCTCATCATTTTTAGATGGGTCTAAAGCTCAAGGATGGTGTGTGTGATCTTGAGATATGATATATAAGTCTTGAAGTATCCTAAGATGATCACAGGAGTGTCTAAGCATGATTATTGCTCCTAGTTAGATCTTGTGCAAATTGTCTATCTATAGGATTACAGTGTTTGTGAAGGGCAGAGTATGAGGATTTTCAAATTTATGTTGTGTGTATGAGTCCATTCTAAGTTAACAAGGTGCTCCCTAAATTATTCTTGTAATATTTGTAAGAAGGAGTCATTGTGGTAAATATTTGTTTGGCCTTTGAGAAGGTTGTTTGATATTTGTGCCTCTGAATCAATAAATGCAGTGCTACAATGGTTACAAAGCTATCTTCTTAGGTGAAAAGGGTATGTCAAGCTTGTCTGTGGGTTGATTAGATGGATTCAAATAGGGCTATAAGGTTTATACAATATTTATCTCTTCAATGTGCAAGTATGTGTTTTGTGATCTATGCTCAGTCTTGTATATTCTTGTTTCAAATGTGAACCCTATAGGCCTGTAGGTGCTGAATGAGGTATGATGGTAGTGTAATTGAATGGAATTCAGTGTTTAGATTGCTCTTAAGGTTATGTAAAGAGATGTATTTATGAATAAGTGAATGAGTTGGCATACAAGTCATGAATGAGTCTAAATGATGGTTCTAGATCTCATGAGGAGTCTCATAATGCTATAGTGGTTTGTAAGATTACATCAATAGGTGGATGAAATATTTGTACCTATCAAGACAGGGGGAGCGTATATGATTTCTCCTTTATGGTACTATAGGTGATATATTTTGTTAGAAATTCATTTTCTTGACTAGTTGAAGCTTGGCTTGGTGGTGTGTTGATAACTTGAGGTTATTCAGTGCCTCTGTGACGATAAAAGTTTCTCCTACAGGTGTCTCTAATGCTTAGGTATGCTAAATGCTTAGTCAAGTTAGCGGAGAAAGTGAGATTGCTTCTAGATGATGATATGGAGGTATTAAGGCATATGAGGTATGTATTGTGTGATCTCAATGAACTAGAAAGTTTTGACTATTGAATTCTTTTTTCATCCAAATATGATTGTCTAAGTCTGAGAAGATGGTTTAGGGCCGTGTCAAAGTGTCCAAGTTGTTTTCTTGGCAAGATAGCAAGGTAAGTTGCTTAAATTTAATATTTTCTACTTGAAATAGTGGTCTTGAGTCCAAGGGGAGTGATGAAATGTCAATCCAAAGACTGAAGGGCATGTTGGTTCTAATTGCATTGAGATGCCTGTTTAGGGACATGAGTACTTGGGTCAGTTTGATGACAAGAAATTACAGTGACAAGCTAGATCTATGCCTAGACAAGATGGTATAATAAAAAGGTTGTATCAGCTCTTGTGCATAATTTTTGGCATTTTCATGGTGAGTTTTCATTAGGTATAGATCTGTTACAGTGTTTTAGGAAGGCTAAAACATGGTTAAGGAGAAAAATGCTAATTTTTGCATGTTTAGAAGGTGGATGATGATGTCTCAATTAAAAGAAAGGTAAGATGATGTTTCCTTCATGTTTATTAACATGTTCATATGGTGTAAATTCTTGGCCCAGGGGAGCATAGTGGCTTTTTTCTTGCAAAGAAGGCAAAATCAGGTTTTGAGTGGAATCTCAAATTTTTGAGCTTATTTGAGACCTTTGGTTTATATTTCTAACCAAGAGGTGATACTATGAAGTTTAGAAATGTGAAGATCATGCAGGTAAAAATAGCCTTTTTCATTAAAGTAAAAATGGGGAGAAGTTCAGGTGGTTTTCCATCAATGACAAGGGGGGAGATTGTTGGCATGTTGTTGCATAAGTGTTGTAATTGATGAAAAACCTTAATAATTACAAAGTGGATGATGATGCAGGGTTAGATAATGATTAGAATGATGATGATATGAATATATATGTATTTTATTGGTTTTGTAGGTTGATTTAATGAGGATGGCTTGCTTTAGTAAGCCTATTTAGGTGACCTAGCTACCCTAGGTGATGTTGTATGGTGATTGGAGATTTTTGGTGACTTGAGAAGCATGTTGGCATCTTAGATAGCATGTTTTTGGATTTATTGGGCACTCACATGAGTTTCAGGGTGCAGATACATATTGGTGACCATGTTTCATGTGCTCGTTTGGAGTAGGTATGGATACTAAGAGGCATGAGATTGAGTTATGGAGCTATATGAGCTCATGGGTGCATGTATTCAATTGTAACATGATGTACCAGGTATGTTAGGACCATTTAAAGTGTTTTCATCATGATTTATAGTGTTATTTTCAATTGAACCTAGCTTCTTCAGTGTAAAACCCTAAGGGCTAACTATGCAAGTCTCAGTGGAAATACATCATATATGACAAATACTTAAGTGAAAAAGAATGGAAAATAACCATGCATTCATTCTGAGAAACTAGGATGAGTTATCATATTAATGCATCCATTCAGATAGCAAAAGAGGAGTATTAAATAACATATAGAAATGATTCATAACAAAAAGGAAATGGATTAGAATTATGATCATTAATACATATATGCTTTATAATAGAACCTTCTATTCATATTAATGAGTTTAGTAACCACATTACATTCATTAAGGCCATAATAGACCCATATAATAATGCAGAGCAAGGTCATGCATCAAAAACTAAACTACGTCCTTCATATTACAAGGATAAACATAGACCCATCCCTCTAAATATGCCATCACTCCTATATTTCCTCTAATCCCAACCCATATAATCCTCCATAATATTTCTGCAGAGCTTTGCCTCTCTTCCACCACACTTACCACACTGTGACACATATATCTTCTACTACCTGCGCATCCTATATATATAGATTTTTTCCTTCACCACCATGCCTTCTGAGGTAACAGATTGGGTTGCCAAGTGTCCAAGTGGTCCTCCAATGGAGCATGCCTCCTTTGATATGAGCTCTCCACTCTTTGCAATGATGTCCTTCTGGATCCTTCCATCACATGCATGGAATATTCTATTCTTGATCCTACAGCTACCAGGCTGGCACCTTATCCACTCCGCATGCTAGACAGGTCATGCTTTCCTCATGTGTTGTTTGGAACTCCAAATATGGCTAAGTCCCAAAAACCATCTTGTCTTATGCACACACATCGTGTGTTATGCTAAATCTTGCTAGAACCCTACCTAGTGCACCTTCAACCCCCGTACCCTTCTTCATATAGGTCCTACGTGCCCATGTGCCTTCTTGTACTTAGCCAATATTCTGGGGCCCAACATCACCCCACACTATGCATGTTCTCCATCCTTAGAAACACTTCTCTTCAATGAATAAAGAATGGCGGGCTTTGAATAGGGGAAAAATAATGAAGGAATGAAGAATTGGGAAAAAGAATGAAAGAATGGGGAGAGTGAAGGAGAAAAAATGCTTATTTTTGAAGGAGGAGAGGAAATCCTTCCCTATTTCTACCTCTAGATTTTCCTAGGCATCAACCTCGTTATGTGCTTGCTGATAGAGGTCTTTGACTAAGGCACTCACCTCTTCAAAACTTAATTCCTCCCACTTGGCACTCATTATCTCAACAATACTTTCCAATTATTTTCCCAATTCGTCAAGCGCATCCATCCTACGGGTGATCTGGGGGTATAATTATTTTAGCCAGCTTTTGATCAAGCCTCGCAAGGTCTCGATAGCTTCTAACTTCTTTTCTACCTCATATAGGATTTTATCTCTTTCTTCCCTGTTCCCCTTATTATTTTCTTGAAACTCCTTGAGTTCCATTTCATGAGTGGTGACCAGGATGCTTGCCACTCTATCTCTATCAGCGCAATTGTCATATATAGGTTCTGCGACTTACGCGGTGACCTTTACCTTTGCAAGGAGTTTAGTATATCGAGCAATAATCTCAACAACCTTCATCTTTTCTTCTTTCTCTTGGCACATTAGCACTTCTTCTGTAGACTCTAAGGAAAGTGACTACCTTTCCATCATGAGGATGCATGTCAAATCCTCCAGACACTACAAGGTTGATTCATATTTTTGTTCAGGTGGCACTAGGTCAGGATGCTTTAAAACAATAACACCCGTAATCATTTCAATCTTCTTATGTAGCTCACACACCCTTGCTTTCTCCTCTTTCAGTTCACGCCTTAACTGCGTGTTGATAAGTTCTTCCTTCTTCAAGTCCTTTCTCTTCTCAGTGAGCTCCTTCTTCTCCTTCTCCAATTCCTCCTCCAGGAATCTCACTCTATCATTCCTTTTGAACAGTCTGGCCTCAATCTCAACTAAAACTTTGTTGAGCACATTGCAGACCTGCTCATTTGATAATTTTTGAGCATTCACCAAGGGATTTACTCCTTTTGTTTATGGCACCTTCATCAATGATCTTTGACTTACTTTGAACTCAGGTTCATCCACGTGGGACTCGAATGCCCAAGATAACATCTTCTTGTTTGGGGATATGTGCCTTCTTCATCAAACGAAGACATAGCCAGGAGTTGCTCCATTGGTACAATGCTTTGGAAGCACACATGTAGCACCTTGCTTAGATCATTAATGTATCCCATTCCTTGCCCTTGTGCTACCACTATGCCCTTTCCCACCTGTTCACGCAACCTTTGGGAAGCTTACCACCAAATTGGGATTCCCACCCATGCTGCCATATTCTTTCCCAATGCTTTCTTCTTCCATCTCCTTCAAAATTTCATCCACACTTCACTCCAACTCATGTTCCACCAAATCCTTAATGATGCCCACCACTTCTCTCTCCACGAATTTCTCCACTTGTTCCTTGGTGAGGCTTGGGGTTCCTTGGGTTTTGGTGCTTACCTCTTTGCTTACCCCCTTGCCTTGATCCTCTGTTTCCTCCTTGTCATTTTCCTCTTCATCTTCCTTGTCATATTTATCTTCACCTTCCTCCTCCTCAGAGTCATGTATATCATATACCAGGTGGTCTTCACCTCCTTCAGGATCATCATCATCCTTTTCACCAATGTAGGCATCTAAGCTTTCTATCTCCTCTGAGTCTGCCTCTTCTGCCACCTTCTACTTCTTCCTAACTGGTGATTCTAGTATAGGAGATTCTTCCTTCTCCTTCTCCTTAACAAACGACATCTTCTTTGGTGATTCTTCATGTGTGAGGGGCTCTTCATGCTCTGGCACCTCTTCTTCTAGGGTCTTTTCCTTGACTGGGGACTTATTTCTGTGCATGTAAGTGTTAGGCTTCACGAATGCTTCAGGCGTGCCCATTGATTGTGTAGTTTGCACACTTGGTGCCTTTTTCTCTTGCACCTCTTCTCTTTCCCTCTTCTTTGGTGTGACCTTTTTCTGACCTGTGGGGTCTTCTGGAATGGAGACATCACTCTCTAGATAGGCATATTTCTCAAACTTAGGCCTTATGCACAAATATACCCTTGTTGTAGCCCTTCTAGTGATCGACAATGTTATTGGCTTCATCATTTTTACTTCGTGGGAGACATACTTCTCCACGTACGTGCTTCTTAGGGTACACAAGCTTTCAGTGTAGCTCGCAGTGGTCTTGGTCCACCTCACTAAGGTCAAACCTTAGCCTTTTTTCCTCCTTGAACCGGTTGACCCCTACTTAGAAGTATTACACGGTGAAGGAGAAGGGTAGCTTGCACCATGGGCTCTTAGTCCCATTTGTCAAAGTAAACCTGCCAATGCAGAAATGTTGATAAACTACAAACTCTACTTCTCCATCCAAAAGCATGGGAAACTACTCTGGGATCCTCCACTCTTCCCCGAATGTGTCACGCATTCATTTGTACCACTTCTCTAGGTGCGCCTTGTGAGTGACCATCATGGTTTCACAAGTATACTTCTCGAACCTTTTCACGGGCAAGGAGTTCTCTTCTGGATACTCCCAAATTTTTTTTTTTGGCCCATCTGGTACTCCAATCTCTAAGAAGATGATGGTGAGGAGGATGTTTCCAAATAATATCTTCTCTCCTTCCTGTGCACTACTTATGATTTCATCCGCAATAAAGGTGGATAAGTTATAGATGGTCCCTTCTGATATTTTTTGGCATACATTCAACCATGCCTTGTTCACTTGCGTCCATCTTTCTTGATCATTAAGCTTGGTGACCAAGTGTGCAACCATCCTCATAATAGTGTCTAGAATTTCTGTGATGTCAAAGTACCGTGAATCCTTTTTGTAGTCATAAGTTGCTATTATTTCCTTGATGGCTTCCTTATCACTTAAATTGTCATTCTATGGATTCTCCTTCACAATTTAGGCCAGTGAATTTAGATATCAACTGCAGGTGTTATGCACATCTTTTGATCTACAAAGTAGAAATGAATTCATGTATGAGTGACATCAACCATTGATATAGTCACTCGAGCTTGCCAAATTAAGGCAACTCATACATTTCCAATAGCCCTACCTTTTCCATCTTTACTTTCACCTCATCATTGTAAACTGGCATTCCATCTGGTGTCCTATTGTTATTTGGACACACCAGCTCCAGCACCATTTCTTTCTCTCTAGTACTCGTGTGATGGTTGTAATTACTCATGGTCATCTATCTCAAGTGTGACACCCACTCATTTCCTAGAAACACTTCATCTGGGTACTACATTTATGCATACCATTTCTCATTGGAGCTCATGACCACATAGTGGTTTTTTTTCCTTTTCCCTTTCCCTTATGTTTCTTTGGTGAAATAGGTCATATTCTTTGGTGCCATTCTTTCTGTCAGTTTAAAATTTAAAATATCCTTGCTTTGCTCTATCTACTAACTCTCAATCTCAAAACTCAACTCCTAGAAGAAATCCTTCTATCTTCGTGCCCTAGTTGTCAAACCCTAACTAGGAAAACCTTCCACAAGATGATGCACTAAAAACTAACTTGTCTAATGCCACAAATTCCTGCCATGTAATCCTTCTAGGATGTTCTATCAGTCTCATTCTTGTTTAAGAGAATTTGTAAGTCACTGATTCGTAGAAGCAAGGTCCCCTAAGGAATAGATTTACCCGACCTCATTTATTTGGTAGTTTATATTTCTTCCTTCGTATAAATAGATCTGTACTTAACATTTGATGTGGCTTTACCTAGATTCTGCCTTAAATGTAATGTAAGAACCTTCTAAACCTTCGTAGATAGAAAGGCTGAAAATGACTATTTTCCTTGAATCTACAATTAAAGGAACATTCTTCTGTCCTATCTAGAAATAAATTATTTCCCTACCTACCTACCAATCATACTTTCATTAAATGTAATTTTTTTACAACTTTTAGACTTTAAGTGCCCTTATCCAGATAGTTTATCCTATTAAAGAAAACCTTCTACAAGAAGTTTAGACATAAAAATCCAATCTGAAAAGACTCTTAACGTGTTACAGTCATTATAGAAGCATGAGGCATTCTTTTGTCCTTTGTATGAGATTTAAAGGACACACCTAATAAGTGTTTGATCCTTATGGTTGTATCAACATTCTATACAGATTAACTTTTCGGTTACAAGGATTGTTATTTTGTACACCATAATTCATTATCCATATGATTGATCCATGCACTTGTGACCAATTAGCGCTCAATCTTATCATAACAAGGTCTAGTATTCTAATTGATGTCTATCATGAACTAGTCATAATTATTGTCTCTTTACTACTATTGCTTATACTTTACTTTACATTAATCCACCCCACACTAAAAAGATTGGCAGTCCTTTCATAGACAACCTTAAACTAATGTGATATAAACAAGGTGAAAACTGATAGGCAAAAGGAAGGATGGCAATCTCAAAGTAAAGATAATGAGATGATGGTCCCATATCACATGCAGAATCAGGTGTATAAATGACTCACTTGGCTTGCCAAAGGGAAATTCTAAGTAACTGAGCCCTCCACTTCCTTATTTACTTAAACACCGAGAATATATTATTTATAGTAGGGATTCAACCTTAGTTGGATGAACCAGCTCTTTAAAATGACCATTGGTAATCTCTCCCTTGCGTAGCTCTTGTAATTGGGTAGCATTTCTCGAATCAAGGATGTAAAGATGATGACACCCAATCGTCCCCAACAACACTACCAATCTGGAATTTAGTATCTTCTCTGATGGCGTTACTTACATTGGATACAGGTGATATGGTTTGACACCCTTTCCCTTGACTTCTTGTTTACACTTGATATGAAACGATCACCTTCTGGTGACCGATTATTCTTGTCGAGTCAAAATTTATAAGACTCCTTTGCTCTTGCTCTACTATTCATTCTAACTGGTTGAATTCAAGGTAAGTATTCCTTCTATCATCCATTCCCTAGCTTCCAAACCCTAAATGGGCAAGACATCATAAAAAAAAATTCCTACACCTTGTTAATCCTTCCTCCTAGTTTTTAGATCCACTGTGGTATACGCAACAATGGTAGTCATGAATTTCTTACTAACAAAATCTCTGAAGGACGTATTCCAGTTTGCCAAAATACCAATTGAAATGGTAAAATAATTGGCCAAAGTTCTCAACCTCTTGTAGTTGTCCTATATGCCCTAGACAATAAATGGTTGATACCTTGAACATACTCCCAACATTAAATGTTCAGAATTTTTCCACTAGAGCCATCTTAAGTGCCCGTTACCCACGCCCCAGTATTTGTGTTAAATGTTTCCCTTCTACTAACTCTTTTGCTTGATGGGTGATAAGGGGTAGATCCGAGTCATGGGCCACCGAATAGATCGGATTATGCTAGCAGAATCCTGAATACCATGGTTATTGATAAATGTGTACCCTACAGTTAAGATAAGGAACTTGCAATATCCTTTACCTAATTGACTTGTTCCCTTGCCTAAAAAATCATGTTGTTCACTGCATCTTCATCCTTTGTACGTGGTCTTTGTTACAACCTTCTTGACACCCTAATTCATTATCCACTATTTCCCCACACGCTTTCTCAATCTTACGAGCTTCCTTCTAGTGTGGGCCACTCAAATTTTTCTACTGGCTTATACTTTGCTTTACATTACTATCCACCCCACACTAAAATAGATGCGTAGTCCTCTGTGCATACATCAACTTTATAAAATAATGTGGTTACCATATTCACAAGGCGTAAAACGAAACAATATTGCTCAAATAAGCAACGAGAAAGGGAAACACAAGAAAAGAAAAATCAATAAAGGGAAATTCTAAGCTAACTAGCAATATTTCCTTATTTACAAACACCAAGAAGACTTATTTATAGTAGGGATTTAGCTTACTCCCATTGAAATGAATTGGTAATCTCGTCCCATCTAGCACTTGTAACTGGAAAGTGCCTGAATCAAGGATGTACGAGATGATGTAAGGGCGCAACCAATGGACTTTCAACTTCCCAGGATGGCACCTAAATAACTTGGAATCATACAACAATACCATTATGTCAAACTACTTTGTTCTTGATATGCTGATCATGCCATGCCTTTTATCTTGATTTTTTTGTTTTCTGACTCCATCTAACAAGTGATCACCTCTCGTCTAACTGCATCAACTTATTAATCCTCTCTTCCAGTGCTTGTTCATCAGCTAATCCTCCTCCGGGTGCTATACGTAGCGATGGTAGCATGAATTCAACTAGAAAAACAACCTTCACGCCAAACACCAATTGAAATAGTGTGACCTTGTTTAACCTCTTGTAGGTTGTCTTATATGCCCATAGAATGACTGATATCTTGTCATCCCAATCTTGTCTTCCGACGTCATAGATCTTAGTCGACGCGTGACTTAGTATTTTTTTAAATGTCTCAGTAGTTCCATTTACTTGAGGGTGATAAGGGGTAGTCTTGTGATGGGTCACCATAAATTATACTAACAGAATCCTGCAACTGTTTCATTGAGAAATGTGTACCCCTATCACTAGTTAAGCTTAAAGGACAACCATACCTACTGATTATGTTCTCCCATAAAAATCTAGCAGTTGTCACTGCAGTGCAATCCTTCGTAGGTGCTGCCTCTACCCATCGTGTCAAGTAATCAGTGCAAGTAATGATATACCATGAACTAGTCCTTCGCGTGGCTGGTGAAATTGGCCCTACAAAGTTGATTTCCCATTTTTCAAATGGTTCAGCACTGGCTATTGGTCGCAAGGGCATTTCATCCCTCTTTCTAGGTTTTCCAAGGTGCTGGAAATGGTCACAGGCCTTGAAAAACTCAATATAATCCTGGTAGATGGTTTCCCACCAAAGACCCACTAGTAGAATCTTCCGTGCGGTAACATTTCCTACATAGTGTCCTCCTACAATCCCACCATGCACTTCCTCCATAATTTCCATGTGCTCATGTTCTAATATGCATCGGCACAAAACCTCATCACGTCCTAACTTATACAGATCTCCACTAATCAACATGTAGGGTGTGACACGTATTGCTATCTTCTTTCTCTCCAAAGCCTTCATCCCTTCCGATGCACCACACCCATTTTCAAGAATACTGTGATATCTTCCAAGTCTGAGGGTGCATGCCACAACCTAAATAGTTGTGCGTCTGACATGGTATCCTCAATGCTTTGTGTGTCCTCCCCTGAGTTAATCCTTGATAAGTGGTCAGGTCCTAAATTGCTTTTTCCTGGTTTTACAACCACCATGAACTCAAATTCTTGGAATAATAGGACCCAACGACATATGCACCCTTGAAAAATGGGCTTGTTCACCAAGTACTTCAATGCCATGTGGTCTGTAGAATATAAATGGTGTTGCCAATAGGTACTATCTGAACTTATGCAGTGCATAGATCATTGATAGTGCCTCACACTCAGTAGTTGTGTAATTTTGTTCTACTGGTGTTAACTTCCTACTTGTAAAACACAAGGGGTGATCAATAATCCCCTCACCAGGTTGTGCTAGTACTTCTCCCATAGTTGTCCCTGAGGCATCAACATGCACATGGAAAGGCTTATCCAAAGAAGGAAAACGTAGTATGGGCGCAGTGACAAGCCTATCCTTCAAAGTGTCAAATGCCTTCTATTGCGCCTCTCCCCAATGAAAGGAACTCTTGTGTTTTAGAAATTCCTCCAAGGGCACGATGATCTTGGCATACCCCTTGATGAATTTCCTATAGTACCCTATATGCCCAAGGAATCCATGCACTGCACTTTGACTAGTAGGCTCCCCTAATCCCACAATAACTACAACTTTGGCAGGATCCACTAGTAAGCCTTCTTTACATATAATATGTCCTAACAGGGTTCCAAATGGAGTAGTAAAGAAACATTTCTTAATGTTGAGGGATATCCTCAATTGCTGACATCTCTCAAACATCAGCCTCAAATTGTCACAATGGTCTTTTACCAACCCATATACAGTCCAGTCATCTAGGTAAACTTGAAGAAATTTATGGATGAAGTCCTGAAATGCTTGTACCACGATGCACGAGAACACAACAGGTGCATTCTTCAATCCAAAAGGCATAACCATGTAGGAAAAACTTCCCCATTCAATGGTGAAAGTTGTCTTTCTTTGGTCTTCCTTTGCAATCCTGACTTGGTGATACCCTGAGAACCCATCCGTGAAAGAGTAGACCTTTGCGCCCAGCCACTCCCTCCAAAATTTCTTCAATAAAGGGGGTTGGGAAAGGATCGATGAAACATACTGCATTCAGGTCCCTATAGTCCACATAGATCCTTATTCTTCCATCCTTCTTGATACTGATGACCATTGGGCTTATCCATTCTGATTCCTCCACAACCTCAATGATACTAGATGTTATCATCTTGTCTATTTCCTCCTTGACCCGTACGTGAAAATTTGGATTCATCTGATAAGGCCTCTTCTAGATCAGGTGCACCTTCCTTCAACTTGATCTTCATCTCCCCCAAGGAATGGTGGATGCCTTTGAGTTCATGGTACCCATGAGGGAACAAATCCTGGAACTCACGTAATAGATCAATGACCTTTGAAACTTCCTTTTCTGACCAATAGTCCCCAATGATAGCTTCCTTAGGTTCTGTCTCTATCCCAATGTTAACCTTATTTGTTTTCAATGGCTCATGGTAGGTGCGTGCTCACTCATCAATGCTATCTATGACTTTGTGTGTACCTTCAGAATGGTTAACATCCAAACTTTCCATCTCTTCACCATCTACTACATAGACCATTTTTCCTTTTTCTTTTTCCATGCATGCGTGCTCAAGCTGTACTTCCTCTGATTCTTCTTCATTGAGGAACGTCTCCAAATAAGGCTCACCTAACAACTCCAGTAGCCTATCTTCTACCATAACACTATCTCCCATTGTAAGGTGCTTGATTACTTACAATGCCTTATCCACTAATGGCTTTGTACTCCTATACTTGAAAGCTTGAATGAGATCAGCCACCAACTCCTGCCAATTACCTGTTTGACGGAGCATCTCCAAATGAATATACCATGCATGCACATGCACAACCTTGTAAGGTGGAATACAACTTATGCACCCATAACAAAGGTGGTAACGCTTTCTGCGCTTCCCATCTAGGCCTTCTCACATGCTTGGACATGAGATGAGGCTGGTCTCTTTACCATGGTAGTCTTGGATCACAGTGGGCAATTTCTCCTAGAGAACCTTACAGAGAATGCGAATCTTACCTTGTGCCATTCTAGGAGGCTCTCTCGATGTGTAGCCCACCAGCGCACTGCAGTTTTGAGTAGGTTATAACTGAGCATTCCCCTTCTCTCATCCTCATTCTTCCATTGGGCCTCCATTTCTCACAAGAAAATTTAGGGTATGCTCCTCCAGAGTAACTTGGAAACTTCTTCCCTCCCAGGCACTTGACTGAGCACCTTCACTACCCTTGTTACAAGATCCTCTCAACTATCTCCCAATCAACTCATAAGTCCCATGCACCCAATTGTCACATGCCATGCTAGTGGTATCACTCAAGGATTGAGCATCTTCAAACTGGATAACTCCCTCCGTGGGATGAATTATCTCAGGATCTCTGATGGAGTGCACATAGATTCTGTCAAGGAATTCCTCTCCTAAGGGCTCAGTATAGGGCACTGACTTCCCATCTTGTTAAAGGGATAATCACCCTTTCTTCCTTGTTCTTGAAGCTCATATACCCCTTGTTAAACCACATAGGTTGACATTGTTCTTATAACACCAAGGGCACCCAAGTAATGCTGGGAAATTATCTACCTCAGTGAGCGCCAAGACTTCAAAGTCCCCAGTGAACTTAGCCCCTTGAATAGTGATAACTACATCCTTCAAGACTCCAATGGGCATTGCCTTTGTCTTGTTTTCCATATACAACACATTCGAAGATGGTTGTAATGTAGGTCTTCCCATTTGATGCTAGGAATCCAGGGTAAGAACATTGACCTCCACTCCTGTGTTGATGAGGATATTACTTAGAAGCCAACCATCAATAATTGTATTCAAAGTAATCTTCTTATCATAGTCAAGGTTGTGAGGAGGAAGGTTCACATGAAAAACCTACCTTTTACACTCTGCTCTCCGACGCATGGTACCTTCTCCCTCAGCCATTCTCCTAGTAAGGGAATAATATTATCTTGCCTTAACATCCTACATACTTCCTTGACTTCATCCAGGTCCTCCTTTGGAGCCTCGACATTCTTCCTTTGCTCCAACTGCTTTGATTTCTCCTTTAGACATTGGATCTCCCCTTGCAAACTCTGAATCACATTCCATAGTCTCTTGATACACCTCCTTCTGATGAGTAGGGTCTAGATACTTTCCATGTACCACTTCCTCTCTTGAAACCAGTGTCCTTTGTCTTGGCATCTCCTTGGCACGTGCGGCCTCTGCTCACGTCATCACCAATACAGGTTCTAGTCCTGACTCACGCGCCACTCTTGGCATCCACTGTGAATTTTCCTTCTTGATGCTTACCATCCCAACGCCTTTGTCCTTCTAATGTTGCTAGTTCATATGCTCATAAAGCTCTGGACACTCTTTGTACTTATGTTTCTTTTTGCACCACGAGCATTGCAACAGATCAGGACACTCACACTTGTAATGCTCTGTAGATCCACAATTATAATAGGTTCCTCATGGGAATTCACTTCGTCCTCCGCCATGGTTACTGCGACCACAAAATCCTCCGCGAAAACCTCTTCCACGTGCACTCCTCCATCTGCGTTCCCTTCATAGTGACGATCATCATCCTTGGAACTACTTGTAAGACTAGTCTGGCACACACCAAGATCAATAACATCATGAATCTGATCAATTAGTCTGTAATCCTTGGTATCATGGGTCGTAGAGGTACAGATCTTGCAATAGCAAGAAACAATTCTTGTGGATTGCACGTTGTAGTAGAGGACACCTATTTTACATCATGATCCCCATGGAAAATCTCATAGTCTACCGTCATGGCGTGTACCAACTTCCGAGGGAAACTATCCTTTGCATGCCCTTCCACTTCACAGTCTATACACCAAATCCCACTACGAACCTCATGCACTGAGTTTGCAGACAACTTCTCCAACTGCTTGGCCATTGCAACAATTTGAGCCTCCAGAAAGGGGCTAACACCAGTATCAACGCTCCCAACAGCCTCAGCGCACAAGGTAGCTTCCAATGCCTCGCGCGGGTCTGTGAAAGTCTTGTGTGACAGTGCCCTTCTAAATGGTGTTATCAATCCTCCAACAAACCATTGAGCATGTTGAGAAGGGTGAATGTCATAGGATAGTTTTGACAAGAGAGTTTTGAACTGCGCGTCATACTCCCACGCACTCTCTGCCATTCCTTACTGGATCTCCTTCAGAGTGTTGATGCTCTTCTGTTCAAATTCTGGGATATGGAACTTTGCTAGGAAGGCATTCTTCAATGCAGTGTAGTCTACCACCGTTTGATGGGGGTCATATTTCTGGTACCAACTATGCACGTGCCCTTGCAACGTCATTGCAAACTGACTTGCCTTCTACTCTGGGTAGTGATCCCTTTCATGTGCCATAGTAATTCACACTTGTGCACATGCTCTGCAGCATCCTTAATACCCATGTAGTCTGGTAAGTGCAAAGACATCTCAAAAAATACTTGTGGAGGTGGCTGCGGCCCTTGTCCTCCTGATCCAGAGCCTTGGTTCCCTCCGGTGTTTCCTCCTCCACCAGATCCACTGGATCCACCAGGTCCTGTTCCTCCTGACCCACCAGATCCTCCATAGATCCACTAGGTCCACCAGGTCCTCCAGCTCCTACACCACCAGATCCACCTCATGTAGCTGGAAAATGGCCTAAAGTGGTCACACCTAGTGTTCCCAATGTCCCACTGAACTGTGTGCCGATGGTTTGTGATATTGTCCCACTACCAGTTGTGTGTCCTGTGCCACTCCCAGATGTGATACCCAAACCTTGCGTACTTGTACCTTGTCTAAAAATTCCTCCAAATACCAGAATGGTTTGCGCAACCATGGATGTTCTGAACAAGAAATTATATCTCCTGGGCGTAGATCGGTTACTTCCCACCGATACCAACTGGGTTAACAATACTTCTCCCTTGATTTGGAAAACCAAACGCTAGGGGTTGGTCACCAGGTGGGTTTAGATGCATGCCGATGAATCTTCTTTCTCCATGCGAGGAAATCTCATCAAAATTGAAGGGGCTTCTCTCCTGTGTTTACCAAGATTAGGGTAGCACAGACTGCTTAGGTTCTACGTCCTCTGCGTGAACCTCAACTCCTTCCCGCAACGTCTGCCTCTATAGATCCATCAAACTTGTAACCTCATGTTGTCTATCCATCTCCTTTTCATGAGATTCACTATATTTAAGTCATCTCTCCTCCCTTTCCTTTTCAACCATAATGTCCGCCATCTTCCTCCACCCTAGCTTCCTCACCCAATGCTCAGAGATGCTTAATCAGCCATGGGAAATGCCTCTAAACTTAAGGTAATGATCAAGATCTTCATAGCCAAAGGGATAACATGTAAAAATGATCCTCTGGGCTCCCTCAAAAACTCAAACTCAATAACTTCTGGGAAAGAATACATAGAAATGGCATATTCTAAGCTATAACTGGTCAGGACTCATTTCCACCAGTGATCAACAACATGCGTCTAAGTCAGATTTGCATCCTGCAGCCTTTGGTAATCATCTTGGGTCCATACACGTGATCTATAGTACCAGATCAATCTGGATGCATATGCTGAAAGCCATTCATATAGTTCTATTGGAAAACAATAGAAGAATGTCTCGTACAACTCATGGTACATGTTCTCTTCTACCCATCTACGTGCATCAAACTCAGGTCCAGTGCTGAATCTTTGAGAAAACTCATCCTCCTTGCTCTTGAACCATGTTTCAACACTTTCCAAGGTCAGACATTCTGTCATCACGCATCACAGGGACCAAGATGTATGCCATTTCTCACAACAACTTTGAAAAGAGGTCCCAGTGACAATGGAACCAAGATGTAGTCATTTTTATACCCTTAGAACAATAGTCTAATCCCATGCGCATCTACCTATCACCCAGCGGGTGCTGGGCGCTCACCTAAGGCAGGTGCAGGCGCCGAGTCCCTCCTTTATGTGAGTTGTGTAAGAATACATCATCTATTACAGATACTTAAGTGTAAAAGAATGGAAAAGAACCATGCATTCATTCTGAGAACTTAGGATGAGTTATCATATTAATGCATCCATTCAGATAGATAAAGAGGAGTATCAAACATCATATAGAAATGATTCATAACACAAAGGAAATGCATTAGAATTATGCTCATGAACACATATATGCTTTAGAACAGAACCTTCTATTCATATTAATGAGTTTAGTAACCACATTACATTCATTGAGGCCATAAAAGACCCATATAATAATGCAGAGCAAGGTCATGCATCAGAAACTATACTACATCCTTCATATTACAAGGATAAACACAGACCCATCCCTCTAAATATTCCATCACTCCTATATTTCCTCTAATCCTAACCCATAGAATCCTCCATAATATTTCTGTAGAGCTTCACCTCTCTTCCACCACCTACTACCACTCTGCCACACCTCCCTTTCTACTACCTGCGCATCTCTATATATAGATTTTTTCCTTCACCGCCATGCCTTCTGAGGTAATAGATCAGTTTCCAAGTGTCCAAGTGGTCCTCCAATGGAGCATGCCTCCTTTGATCCAAGCTCTCCACTCTTTGCAATGATGTCCTTTCTGGATCCTTCCATCACATGCATGGAATATTCCATTCTTGATCCTACAGCTGCCAGGCTGGCACCTTATCCACTCCGCATGCTAGATGGGTCACGCTTTCCTCGTGTGTTGTCTGGAACTCCAAATATGGGTAAGTCCCAAAAAACCTGTCTTGTCTTACGTGTGCACATCGTGTGTTCTGCTAAACCCTACTAGAACCCTGCCCTGCATGCCTTCAACCCGCGCGCCCTTCTTCAAATAGGTCCCAGACACCCATGTGCCTTCTTGTACTTAGCCAATATTCTGGGGCCTAACATCACCCCACACTATGCACTTGTTCTCCGTCCTGGGAAACACTTCTCTTCAAAAGAATAAAGAATGGTGGTCTCAAAATAGGGGAAAAAGAATGAAGGAATGAATAATTGGGAGAAAGAATGAAAGAATGGGGAGAATGAAGGAGAAAAAATGCTTATTTTTTAAGGAGGAGAGGGAAATCCTTCCCTATTTCTGCCTTTAGATTTTTTCCCAAGCATTAACTTCATTTTACGCTTACTGACAAAGGTCTGCTGACTAAGGCACTCACCTCCTCAAAACTTAATTCCTCCCCTTTAGCACTCATTGTTTCAACAATACTTTCCAATTATTTTCCCAAGTCCTCAAGCACATCCATCCTATGGGTGATCTGGGGGTATAATTCCTTTAGCCAGATTTTGATCAAGCCTCGCAAGGTCTCGATAGCTTCTGACTTATTTTCTACCTCGGCTAGGATTTTATCTCTTTCTGCTTTGTTCCCCTTATTATTTTCTTGAAACTCCTTGAGTTCCATTTCATGAGTGGTGGCCAGGATGCTTGCCACTCTATCTCTATCTACCGCAGTTGTCATATGTAGCTTATGCAACTTATGCAAAGGCCTTTACCTCTACAAGAGTTTAGTATATTGAGAAACAGTCTCGACAAGTTTTAGCTTCTCCTCCTTTTCTTGGCGTGCTAGTGCTTCTTCTATAGATTCTAAGGTAAGTGGCCACATTTCCATCATGAGGATGTGAGTCAAATCCTCCAGACATTACAAGGTTGATTCATATTTTTGTTTGGGTGGTGCTAAGTTAGGATGCTTTAAAAAAATAACACCCATAATCATTTCAATCTTCTTGTGTAGCTTGTGCACCCTTTCTTTCTCCTCTTTCAGTTCACGCCTTAACTGCATGTTGATAAGCTCTTCATACTTCAAGTCCTTTCTCTTCTCAGCGAGCTCCTTATTTTCCTTCTCCAATTCCTCCTCTAGGAATCTCACTTCTATCATTCCTTCTCGAACAGTCTGGCCCTCAATCTCAACTGAGACATTTGTTGAGCGTGTTATAGACCTGATCATTTGATAATTGCTACAGCATTCACCAAGGGATTGGATTCCTTTTATTTTTGGTAGCTTCATCAGTGCTCCCTGATTTACTTTAAACTTAGGTTCATCCATGTGGGACTCAAATTCCTAAGATAACATCTTCCTGGTTTGGGGATATACATGCCTTCTTCATTAAACCAAGACATAGCCATGAGTTACTTCTGTTGGTACGGTGCTTTGGAAGTGCGCGTGTAGCACCTTACTTGGATCATTAATGTATCCCATTCCTTACCCTATCGTGCTACCACTATGCCCTTCCCAACTGTTCGCGTAGCCTTTGGGAAGCTTACCACCAAATTGGGATTTCCATCCATGCTTCCATATTCTTTCCCAATGCTTTATTCTTCCATCTCCTTCAAAATTTCATCCACGCTTCACTCCAACTCCTACTCCACTAAATCCTTAATGATGCCTGCCACTTCTCTATCTACGGTTGTTTCCACTTGTTTCTTAGTGAGGCTTGGGGTTCTTCGATTCTTAGTGCTTACTGTAGATCAAGAATTTCTGCGCTTGTTACCTGTCTAAGTTAATGTACCAAACTAAACACAAAAACCCTAAAAAAGTCAAATGAAATCAATACCTGATAGATAAGACAAGATCCAAAGATGTAGATGGAAAAGAAAGCCGATGTAGACAAGATGGGCGCACACGAGCAATCCTGCAAAGTAGATCCGAGAAACTTGTGAGACACAAATACTTGATAGAAAAAGACAACGTTAAAATATATTTGGGTGGACTGCCAAAAAAGTGGATCCAGGAAGCGATAAGCTCCCTCGGTGGATGTCAGTCCACATTTTCAATTAAAGAAAGAAGCATACATGATAAAAGATGTAATGAAATGTCTAGATTTTCTGATTAAAAATGACAGACATAATGTAAACAGTAGACAGAAAGCAACAGAAAATAGGAAATTATGAAAATGATGTTGGATTTGTGTTACCGGAGTTATTTTACCTGTCTGTAGGCCTGATCGGCGTTGATTGGGTGAATCGGCGTCAATTAGTGATCAATCGGCGTCGACTAGGTATAGGTCGGTGTCGACTCATGGGAATATTGTAGAAAGATTGAGAAATTGACAACAAAGGCTGGATCATCAATGTCTGCTAGAGTCTGAAGGAGCTGTAGGGATACTGAAAAAGCTACTCCACCTTAGCTAGATGCAGGAATAGAGTCACCAAGAGATCAATGAAGTCTCACGATGTTGATGTTGTGGGAATAGAGTAATGATACTCCTCTCAGGGATTGATCGGGACAGAATTCTGTTCTCGCTTGATGGACAATGCTCAGGCTTGATGCTCAAAAATCTTGGTCATTCTCTTTGTCATCTCTTTTTATCTAACCAGAACTAAATTCTCAGCCCTGTATTTATAATCGGAACCGACCAAGGTATAATCGGTGCCGTTCCGAAAAATTGGCGTCGACCGAGTACCAGTCAGTGCCGATCAGGGAACAGACTCCCGAAATGGCCAAAAAGGATGATTTGGAAAGCCGAAAGTGTATCCTTCTGACCCAAATACAGGAAATATCCTGCTACATAATTTGAGGGGAGGACAAATAGGGGGGATAGATGGATAGAATTGATATGGGAGGTTATGGAATTGATATGGGGTAGATAAGCAGTTAAGATACATGTAAAAAACGTATAATTAAATAGTTAATATTTAATTGTCCATGGGTAAAACACAATGGGGTATAATAAACTTAGGATAGATGTTTAATTCAAATATTTAAATACTACCCTAAGGGAGAAGTGATGATATAAAGGTGCCCCTAGGTTACCCAAGAAGGATAAATGAACCCAGGGGACACTAAATTGAGTAACCAATTTTAGGTGTCTACATTCTGCCCCTTTTTGTTGAGTAACTTGCGATAAGTAAAGTTACAAGACAAAAACAAGGAGTTGGAAGAAAGGAAGAAAAAGTGATGATGTGATCACCCTCAAACTAGGGATGGAATGAATCCCAAAAGACCAACCGATCCCGAGTTTGAAAAAGTTAGATGAGAATGCAGGATGCCCCAACTAGATATCTAGAGTAGATCTGATCATTGATGACGCATGAAAACAAAACAATAAAAAAGGTAGCAACCTAAGGACCTCACATTGGTAGGGTAGGCTAGACGGTCTTCATATGAGACGACTGTTAGTACCTACAGACCCGTGAGTGGAAGGAGGGCTGCAAAATAGTAGCACCTAAAGAGTGACACATTGGTAGGGACAACCAGATGGTCAGTGAAGCAGATGACGTTAGTGCCTACAGACCCGCTATCTTTAAGCTGCCACAAATGCGAGTGACCCATGTATAGGGAACAAACTCGAAATGGGTGATAATACCATAAAGTATGTGCCAAAAGGCAACACTCAGGTCATAATAATGATCAGATAAATAAGCCAAGCATCAAAACTATGGCAAAAAGATGAGGAGATGGAAGAAAGTGATGTGGAAAGGCAATATTGTAACCAATCGACAATGATTGGCCTCAATCGGCGTCGATCAACCCAAAATCAACGTTGACTAAACCAATTAGCGTCGACCATAAAAATCGGCACTGACCATACCGAACCCATATAAATATGAGAAAGGAAAACATGAACGATTTATTTAGACCACGATGATTGATTTAGAGAGAGTTAAAAATTGATTTTGAGCAACATGGAAGCCTCTGGGAGCAGTCAGAAGCGGAAGAGGACACGACCTGGGGTAAGTGGATCCACCTTAGTCTCATGTACATGTTTACTGTTAAATAGCACACTAGGATGCTAGTTTTTAGGAAAAAGGGAATAAGTGGGAGGCCAGAGTGTTTTGGACACTCTACCTCCCAATCGGTGCTGATTGGAATTTTAATTGACGTCGAATAAATTAGATCAATGATGATTAGAATTTCAATCAACGTCGACTAAATTAGATTGACGTCGATTGAACTCAATCGACACCGATTAGAGTGAATAGACTAATAAAATGGTAGAATGTGTTTTTTTGATGTTTCGATTTGAATAAATGAGAAGCTAACACCTCTCTTGATGTCATGGATGCAGGCACGAGAGGCGTTACATATGCAGGATGCTATTCTTGAGATTTTGGAGACCATTCTCCCTGATGTGATAGATGTTGATTGGCGTCACCTGGAGCTAGTCGGGCTCAGGGGCTTCCGTTACTACCGACGGGTGCCTCGAGACATAGAGTTGATGCGAGCACTGATACAGAAATGGGAAAGCATGACATGCACATTTTTGGTTTAGGATGGGTGAGATGACCATCACCCAGGAGGAAATATATAGGATCCTGAGGTTGCCAATCACCGGGGACCCGATAGAGACCACTCCATGGGAGCAGCAGCAGAGGGCCCTGGGACGATTATACAGAGATAAGGAAAACAATTCAGAGATAGTGTCTCGGGGTGGTGAGGATAGCCTCACATTATAGACAGGATGACGCCAGGAGTAGACGGATAGCACTGATTCATATGGTGATTTCTTATTTTTCTCTACAAGATTCAGGAGGTGGGAGATTTCCATTATTATTACTAGACTGTGTTTGTGACATACTAGAGTTTAGATAGGTGTTTGTGTTTATTGATTCCCTAGTAACAAAGATATATCATGAGCTATGGATGTACACCACAGGTAGGCAGACAGGTATCGATGTTAGCTTTGTGCTCCATTGTAGGGCATATGAGCATATAGCAGTGATCAGGCCATCAGGGCTTCCATGGATGCCAGTAGTAGAGGGGGCCCTTGATTATGGATTCCGGTGATGGCGGGAAGACATGGCCCCGGGAGATACAGGGAGATCTGCAGAGTGGTATACTGAGTGATTCAGGATGCTGACACTAGAATAGGTCATTTGGAGACCATATCAAGTCTACCTGACATGGGCCAGTCAGAATGCTCACCTGGTGGAGCTAAGATAGAGCAGGGTGGTTACGGGCCGTAGGCCAAATATGTGGGAGCGCATCTCATTTATATGGGTGTTTAGGTAGTTTGGTTTAGTACAGATGGTCCCGGCCACATATATGCCATACATGTGGGACAATAGAGAGACCGATCTTCCAATTTTGATCCCGGTAGATCCATTGAGGGAGGCCCCACCTTCCACAGATAGTGATGAAGACGCAGGAGTAGATGATGGCTACGTGGCATGGTACTCCACAGAGCTACCATGACACCTCCCAACATCCATAGACGCAGATGAGGAGGACATAGCTACAATGCTGGAGAGACTAGAGGGAGAGCATGCTACCCTGACGCATGCACACCAGGCTGCCCTCCAAGGAGATTAGAGCTCTGACGGAGGAGAGGGATGCACTGATATTAGAGAGAGATACAACACGTCAGGAGTGGGATATAGTGATTCAGCAGAGGGATCACTACCATCGGCATAGAGAGGCCCTCAGGGCCAAATACGGTGATACAGGCACCACTTCAGAGTCTGGGTCACAGGGTGCGGCATCAGGAGGGCCACCAGCAGCAGCAGCAACAACATCTTTACAAGCACCTGGTATGGTGAGTCTGAGCACCTATCAGGCTCTCCTTGCCGAGGTGAGATACTATGAGGATGCCCTGGCACAGCATGCCCCTGACGTGCCTTGGTATGGTACGAGGAGGAGATCAGCAATAGCTGCAGCTAGTGGTGCATCAAAGGGTGGGAGCATTGAGAGAGATCAAGGTGGCGGTAGGCCCCCAGCAGCAGGTGCTTCTAGCTCGATAGGAGGTGGCCAGGAGAGACAGCCTGGGCCAGAGGAGGGTGGAGGAGATAGTGTCTTCCACCCATCTGATTTTACGATATAGATATGTTATTTTTTGTATCGATATACTGATGTAGCCTCGATTTGAAGGCATTTTTTGATGTATGATATAGATGGCTTGATTGAAATCCATCCATTCTTTTTTGTACAGACACTCATGTATATATATTCATCATTTTGTGTTATGTGATTGTACTCATGCATTTAATTTTGATAAATATAGATAGATGTAGTCTAATTTTGATGGACATAGATAAATGTTTTTAGAGGATAGATGGATAGATGTGATGTGATTTGATGTGATTGATAGATTGATAAAATAAACATGTTTGAGATGTTAATTTAATTTTAAATGAAATAGATAGATAGATTCACATGTGTTTGTAATACATGCTTTGATATGTTTTTAGACAAAGTAGATAAGATGAGTATAGATAGATGATAGATTTGACTAAATTAACATGTTAAATGTCAATTTAATTGGATGAATAACAAATAATAATGGGAAATGTTCCTTGTGACAACAAAGGATGTAATGATATTATCTTAGTTTAGAAGATAAAAAGCAATACACCTAGATAGGAAAAAGAATGATAAGTTAGGCTCCTAACCGACCATAAATAGAGAATTTGGTGGGAAACTGAAAGACGATGCACATAAGGCCATAGACACAGATAAAATGAACCTGAAACTAGTCAATCACAAACCAGATCTAAGAGATAGATGGGACGAGAAGTATGTATCTCGTCGAAATATACGAAGGATAGAATACATGCTTCATATTGGGAAAATAGGGTCTCCATATGATCGAAAAAGGTCTTATATCTCAGCTTCATGATTTTTGTTTTGATAGAAGAGCAAACTGATCAATGCGGGAAGTTTTCTAGACATAGAAAGACTGATCGATACGGGAAGTCTTTCAATGATGCTAAAAAGTGAACAAACTGGCCGAAGAGGAAGTCTGTTACTGCAAAGGCTGATTAATGCGAGAAGCCTTGAAAATTCCATGAAATAAACAACCGTCCTTCAAGGGAGTGGTCTGTATTTTGAATTTGATGATAGCCATCCTTCAAGGGAATGGTCTATACTTTTTGATTTATTTGATAAGGCATGGATAGTTGTCCTTCGAGGGATCAGTTTATCTTTTGGAATTTTTAGGATAGCATCTTTCTTCTCTTTTTTTTTTGAGCTTTGAAAGAAGTTGAGTTTAGACTAGATAGATCAGATAGAGGGGAAGAAAACTAATACAAACACGTACTCATGCCCCGAGTAGATTCGATTAAGATAAACACTTAGGACAGATGAAGTAGTGATTAGGTTGTTCCTACCATGAGGAGGAACATATCCATAAGAAAAATGCCATGAGTAGAGCCGCGGTACTCATATTTAAGGTAGAAAAGACATAACATGGAGAACCACATAATTTCGAATCACTACAAAATATATGACCGGTTTTAGATGGATGAAAGATCTGTTTTGCGACCAAGATCATGTAAGATAGATATTAACAATAGAAGGGCCTTAGATGCAAAGCATTAAGAGGTTCCATTTCAGGTACACCATCCATGGAAGATAGACGATAAGTCCTGGACCCATATTTATGAGTGACTACGTACGGACCCATCCAGTTAGGAGAAAACTTACCACGCTGACTCCATTCTAGTGTAGTGACATTTTGGTTTTCTTTAAGAACAAGATCACCAATTTTGAATTCACAGTGCTGCAAGTGCTTGTTATAAGCACATTTGACATGCTCAAGATAGACTTGATGATGCTCAAGAGCATTGAGATGCCACTCATCAAGAAACTCAAGCTGTGCTAGACAATTTTGATGATAGTCCTCATCAGAGACAAATTCTCTGAGAGAGACACGAAGAGATGGGATCTGGACTTCCAAAGGAAGGACAACCTCAGACCCATAGATGAGAGAGAAGGGAGTAGCACCAGTAGGAGTACGAATGCTAGTCCGATAAGCCTAGAGAGCAAAAGGGATATGTAAATGCCAATCCCTACCAGCTCGACTAGTTACCTTTGCGAGGATATTACGCAAAGTTTTATTGGAAGCCTCAGCCTGGCCGTTAGCTTGGGGATAGTATGGAGAAGAAAAGCTGAGTTTGATATTGAAAGCGTCACAAAGGTTCTGTAAATCAATGTTTTTGAAAGATTTACCATTGTCTGTGATGAGTTTGTGTGGGACACCAAAGTGACAAATGATGTGTTGATAGACAAAATCAACAATGGGTTTAGCTTTGATCGATGAAAGAGGAATAGCTTCCACCCACTTAGTGAAGTATTCTGTGGCAGTAATGATAGAATGATGATGCTGTGAAGAGCGGGGATTGATGAGACCGATGAGATCAAGACCCCATTGTGAAAAAGGCCACAAATCTGCTGCAGGTTACAAAGCCTGACTAGGGACATGTGTAAGATTGGAATGTTGTTGACACTTGACACATTTCTTAGTGTATTCGCAACAGTCTCGATTAAGAGAAGGCCAATAATAACCTAAACGTAAGATGTGTTTAGCTACGGCCAAACCACTAAAATGTCCACCACAGATACCGTCATGGACTTCCTGGATAGCTTTAGATGATTCAGGGGTTTTGAGGCACTGAAGCAAAATACCATCAAAACCACATTTGTAGAGGATTCTACCCATAATATTATAGTGATTAGCACATAGGATAAAAGATCTTCTGCCATTGGAAGTCAGATCTGGAGGGAGCACATAACGGGATAGATAATCAAAAATGTGCTGATACCACTCATCTTGAGTGTTGGTTGTGACGGCATTGATTGAAGTCAACAGCCCGAGATGAGAGGGTTAGTCTAAATGTTGAATAGCCACATAAAGTCGCGAGTCTTTGGTAAAAGGTGGAATAAGTGAGGCTAAAGAAGCCATTGTATTTGTGAATTGGTTCATAGTGCGAGGAATAGCTTGGATAGTAAATTTATCAAAAGATTGAAGTTGAAAGAGAACGATATCACGATATTTTTGAAGGATATCATTTTTGCATTGATAGACACCAGTGACTTGATTAATGATGAATTCAGAATCACCAAAGATGTCGATATGGTGAGCGCCAAGATTAATGGCATTTTGAAGTCCTAAAACAAGAGCTTCATATTCAGCCATATTATTGGTACACTCAAAGTTAATCTTGTGTGCGACCAAAATAGGTGCACCCGAAGGAGGAATCATGATGAAACCTGCACCTCCCCCTTGCTGACATTTGGACCCATCAAAGAAGAGTTTTACTTTAAATGGAGACAAACTGAAATCAATTTTTTGGATGTACTCATCTGGGAATTGAGCAAGGGGGACTTGAGTGTCCAGAAGAGGAGTATCAGCTAATTGATCCGCAATGACCTGACCCTTGATAGATTTTTGTGAGATGAACTCGAGATCAAACTATGTCATGAACATGAGCCAACGAGTGATACGATCATTGTGATAGGGCTTTACATGCATTGTCTTGAGTGGATTGACACTTGTAACAATATAAGTTTTGTGATTAAGGAGATAGTGACGAAGTTTAGAAGTCACGAAGAAGAGAGCACAACATAGTTTTTCAGCTTTGGAATAGCGTGTTTCATACTCATGAAGAGTGCGACTGATGTAATAGATGGCTTGTTCTTTACCGCTAGCATCCCGATGTGAGATCATGGCTCCAAAAGCATGATCAGTCATAGAAATATAAAGATAGAATGGCTCCCCCTCGCGTGGAGGTGTAAGCACAAGTGGAGAAAGAAGATAATCTTTGAGATCATCAAAGGCCTTTTGGAAACGCTCATCCCACTCAAAATGATTATTCTTACGGAGGATATGATGAAAAGGTTGACAACGGTCTAATAGTTACGAGATAAAACGACACACTAATTGAAGGTGTCCTTGAAGACCGTGGAGCTGTTTTAATTTAGAAGGGGGAGGCATCTCAAGGATAGCCTTTATTTTTGTGGGATCAACCTCAATGCCCCTAATAGAAATGATAAAGCCTAAGAGTTTACCAGTGATAACGCCAAACACACATTTAGATGGATTTAATCGAAGACAAAAAAAAATGAGCCTCTCAAAGAGAGGTGCAAGAATGAAAATATGATCTTGACGGTGTTTGGATTTACCGAGGAGATCATCGACATAATCTTCCATAGTTTTGTGTAAGAGATCATGGAAGATGTAGGTCATTGCTCATTGATAGGTTGCTCCTGCGTTCTTAAGACTGAAAGGCATGACATGATAACAAAAAGTCCCCCAAAGAGTTATGAAGGAAGTCTTATGATGGTCCTCTAGTATAATGAGAATTTGATTATATCCCGAGAAACCATCCATAAGAGAAAGCATCTCATGACCTGCAGTTAAATCCACGAGTTGGTTGATATTAGGTAGAGGAAAATCATCTTTCGGACAAGTGAGATTAAGATCCCGGAAGTCTGTGAAAATTTGAATTTTCCCAGTAGCTTTGGTTACTGGTACTACATTTGAAACTCATTGTGGATAGTCAATGGGTTGGATGAAGTTAGCAGAAAGCAAGCACTGCAACTCTTCTTTAACAAGAAGGGCTACATGAGGGTGCATTTTACACAATTTTTGTTTAACCAGTTTGATGTCTAGAAGAGTAACGATATTGTGGACCACAATATCAGGATCGAGTCCTGGCATATCTTTGTATGACCAAGCAAAAGCTTGGCGATGGTTGGAAAGAAAGGTGGTGAAGTCTCCTAACTCCTGTGGATTAAGAGATTGGCCGACCTTAATGATGCAAGGGTCTTTAGAAGTCCCTATATTAAGGTCGACAGTGGCTTCGTTGAGAAGCGTAGATGTATCAGAAGGAATGGTTTTAGGAAGATAGGAATCCTCTACCCCTAGATAGGTGAGGACAGAATCATCATCCACACAGTGGATAGTGTTGATAGTGGGAGAGTCGTCTCTAATTATTTCATGGAAGACTAATGGTATGGAAGTGGATTTGCCATTAGTTTTATAGGTCAATGGACCTATGGAAATGGTATTGACTAAAAAAATTGTTAGGCGGGATGGAAATGGCATCATCCACATCAAATGATGCTTCTGACCTGGTGGGAGAAGATGGTTCCTCAATGGAAGGAGGCTCATCGAGAATGGTGATGGTGGCTTTTGAGAGAGGTTTAAATCCTAAACCAAATTTTTGATGTGGTTTGAGAGTTGGAATGGATGCGAGGTCATGCACACCCTGTTCATACTTTCCCAGGCCAAAGCCCTTCCACGCACATCGATATAAATAAGTTTTTGCGAATGCGGGATTCTGTAAACAATCAAACCCTACTGAATAGGGTTTGGCCCTAGGGGGAGAATCCGGGTGATAGTGAGGTGTATCAAGACCACCGTAAATGAAGTTAGTCTGTTGATTGGGCAGACCAATGGTGACGATGTGACCAAGACCTGGCTGATATTCAGGTTGTTTGTCTGGTCTACCATACTCATTAGGTTTGAGATGGGCGTCAAAAGAGAGAAGAGGAAGCTCTCCTAGTGAAAAAATGTTGCAACATCTCTTCCAGATTTTGTAAATCTGGTAGTTTTGTTGTAGGTATGGAAGAGGATGAAGCCTCATCAGGAGAACAAGCATTCTCCTTTAGAGGGGAAGACCCCGTGGTCATGTCGCATTGTGCGGAAGGAAAAGGATCTCCTAGATGAGTATAGATTTTTCCCTCATACTGATATTTTAAGCATCGATGGAGGGTTGATGGGATGTAATGCATTGTATGAATCCAGGAGCATCCGAGGATCATATTGTAGTGGAATTTCCCTTCAACAATGTAAAAAAGCTCGTGAAGCAGTTTCTTACCTACCCAAATGGGCAGGACCACAGTCCCTAAAGTAACCGCCAGCTGATCGTTAAATGATCGAAGGGCGAAAGGTGGTGGTGACACTACATTCTTTGGTAACTTAAGTTGCTCGAATGTGTGAGAGGAAATGACGTTGAGTGCAGCACCACTGTCGATCATAGTGCACTTTAATGTAGTATTGTTGATTTGAACTGTGATAAAGAGGGGAGCCTCTAAATCCTCAGAAGAAAGGGGAGGAATTTCAGAATCCTCAAAGGAAATGGCGGTTAACAGTCTATTCAACCCAGCAACCATCTCAAAAGGTTGGGGCTCATCTAAATTCACCACGATACGGTGCATATTATCAATCAGATCCTGGTGATGCTGTGGAGATGATTGAATGAGGTCAAAAAGAGACATTTTGACCGGAGCATGGGTAAGTTGTTTCATAACACTTTCCTCAACTGATACGGGAATCTGAGCCCGAGGTGAAGCATGAATAGAGACCCGAGGTCTCGAGGCTGATGAGGAAGGAGGAACTCCTTCAGGGGCTGCAGAAATGACAACCCGTGGCCGAGATGTAGATGATGATAGATTATCATACTGTTGTGCTCTAGTGGCGATATGAATTGTGTCGATTTGAGAAGGTGGAAGATCATCTGGAGTGGAATTAATAGAATTAGAGGTCTGGGTAGACCGTTCAGGCTCAGATGTAGTTGAGATGATAGGAGATACTTGTTCTTCCTCCTCTTCCAGCAGAAGATCACTTTCTTCCAAAAGACTACTCACGACAGATTGGAGGGCTTTACATCCCTCGGTGTCATGTCCTAGAGTGTGGTGGTAAGCACAAATCAAATCAGAGTTGAACCAGGAAGGTTTTACTCCTTTAGGATTATAGGGTTTGATCGGAGGAAGAGATATGGATGAAGATTGGATAAGTTGGTGAAGAATTTCAGTATAGAATCTAGTAGACAAAGATGAGGACAAAGATGATGAAGGTGCCTCTTTCACCTTAACAGAATGTCGAGGTAAAAGAATCTGCATATTTGGTTTGACAGTCTTTTTAGGGATCATTTGTCTTTTCTGGACATCGGGAGAAGCAGCCTTGGGTGCCTGAGATGGAAGTAAGTGAGGCAAGATTGATTTTGGTGGAGGAGGGGCTCCTAAGATAGATTTTGAAGAAGACGAAGATGTGACAAGTGTTGTGGTCTTCAGAGATGAAGAAGGCTGCTTGGTCGAAACAAATGATGATTTAGATAAGACTGACTTAGATGAGGGAGGAGCTCCCAAAATAGGTCTGATAGGAGGAACAAAGGGTGCCTTGGCTTTTGGTGACGAAGATGATGGTCCTGATAAAAGAGGTGACACCTTTCTAATGGGTAAATCCACTTTACAAGACACTGGTGAAGAAGGTGTTGTAGAAGAAGATGATGGTTTTGATGGTGTTGTAGAAGAAGATGCCTTCTCAGTGGATAAATCCAATCTTTTATGAGGCATGGAGAGAGATTTTTGAGGGAAAGCACCAAGAGTCTTAATAGTTTGAAATATTGGTTTTCCTTTTTCAGGGATGGTGACAACTTCAACCGCATAAGGTGATTATAATCATTTCGGGGGAAGCAGATGGTGAGGCACTAATGATGCAACGTTAGACTTCAATTGTCTTGGTTTAAGTTCATGAACTGAAAGTGTAGGTGCCGGTGCTATTTCTTTAGATTTTTCCTTAATAGGCAAGGCAGCGTTGGTGATGGAAGAAGTGGATGACGAAGAAGTGGTTCCCTATGAGGAAGATACTTCTGGTATAGTAGTTGTGGGTGTAACTACTATAGGAAAGGAAATGGGAAGAGTCAAAATTGAATACGCTTTCGTTGGTAGAGAAGTTGGTACGACTATAGGTATATTTACCAATGGCATAGTCACGGAAAAAATGGGAGAAACAGAAGTAGATGTATTCGTAGTGGAAACTTGAAGGGATGTAAATGCCTCAAGCATCGAAAGAATGTCTGATGATGAGACAGATGAGGATGACACTATCTCTGGCATGGATGGAAGATCAGATAAAGAGTCAGAGAGAGATGAATCCATCTCTAACAATGGAGGAAATTTTAAAGACAGATTGTCTGAAGATGGTAGAATCTCATAAATTAGTGGAGCGGGGGGAAGTTCTGGTTCATTCGACGTGCTTGTAGATGGCTTAGATTTAGAAGAAGATTCTTCAGTAGAAATGAAGCTGGTTTTTGAGTGTTTGGTTTTTGAGACCCTGAAGCGTCATTGTTCAGGGAATGATTGGGAAAAGGTTGTTTAAAGACATCAAGCGCCTGATTTGGAGGAGTGTTTGGGTTATCCAAAATGAGCTCACCTTTATCAATGAATTTTTGGACAAGATTTTTGAAGGTCTAACATCGTTCAATGTCATGGCCTTTGGTTCTATGATAATGACAGAAGTCATTTTCCCTATACCAGAATGGTCATTCTTGGCTCTCATCAAAATTTCTAATAGGGGGAAGTTCGATCATGTGAACTTCCAACATTTTTTCTAAGATAGACGCATATGATTCCCCCAATGAAGTAAAAGATCGAGATGACGAGGGTCCTTTTCGAGAAGATGAAGAGTCTCTCCGTGGTGTTTGATTAGAAGTGTTATCGGCTCGTGATGTTTTTAATACAATAGCATTGGTGGACCCCTGATTCTTGTCTTTGTTAGAAGTGGAAGGGTTTGATTTTGTAAACCGAGAAAAATCTAGTTTAGATTTAGAGTGAAGTTTTAACTTCCCTTGTTCAACATCACATGACTCAAGTTTGCGCGCCATCGTAAAGGCTTCTTCAAATGTGTGAAAGGTTTGGATCCTTAAAGTGGAAGAAATATGATTAGCACAAGATCGAGTAAACAACTCGATCTGTTGAGATTGAGGGAGGGAGAAAGACAATTGATTTATTATACCTCTCCAACGAGTGACAAAGTCTACAATAGACTCGTCATCGAATTGACGAATGTTATAAAGATCTGTAATCGAGATCTTATGTGTGATATTTATTGAAAAAAATTCAACAAACATCTGAGCTAATTGAGAGAAAGAAAATAGGGAGTGTTGGGGAATGTTATTGTACCAGTCTAAAGTAGGCCCTGCTAGAGACATAGGGAAAGTACGGAGCATAAGCTCCTGATCCTGGACTATAAGGTAGCAAGCGTGCTTGAATGCTCGCAGGTGCTGTTGAGGATCCTCCCGACTATGAAATTTTGAGAACTTAGGAAGTTCCCATTGGGGAGGATAAGGCTTAAAAGCCACTGATGGATGAATCGGTTCATTACACACTTCTTCAAAAGAGTATGAAGGGTGAGCCCCTTTGGTGGAGGCTTCTAGGTCTGTGATTTTCTTGAAAAGAATTTGGACGACGTCAGATTGAGGAGGAGGCATGTTGGTATGTCCTGCATAAGAAGCGAATGGTAGATTTTGTTAAGGCGTTAACGGGGGATTCATCTGCTGATTAACAGGATGATAAGAGGAATAACCAGGCATTCTGGGTGACACCTGGTGAGGTATTTATTGTGAAGGAGCCTGCGTATAAACATGCTGTGAGATGACAAGTGGTTGAGAGAAAGGTGGTTGAGTGGGCTCCTACACTTGTCGATTGAATCAGAATGGATTGAGGAATATGGGTGTTGATTTGATTGGACATGGTGGGGAACAAAGTTTGAATGAGGCTTTTGATTGCTGGATTGGTTATTAAGGGCACCGCCGCCAGAGGGTGGGTAAAGGTCACTGTCGCTGGAGCATTGGAAGAAAGACCAACTGGAGGACGAGAAGAAGGAACAGACTGACTCACAAAAGGGGGTTGATTCATATAGAGGTACTAACCCTGAGATGCAATATATGACATAGAAGAATTAAAAACAATCTGTGAGCACACGGATGCACCCATCATAGCTAAAGAAGAGGGCCTCCCAAAAGTAGGTTGTGGAGTAGCCAAGGTAGCTACGGAACTCGAAATAGGCAAGATCATTTGGGAACCAGTCGACATGGTTGGTGGAAGAGAAAAAGGAGGCATAGATACGCCACCCTCTTCCATGGTTCGAGGCAAGAAAAAAGTATGCTAACTATTCTATAAAATCTTGGGATGGATCATGAGAATAATCGTAAACTTGTTGGATTGGTGGTCCCTAATCAAATATTCGAACAAACTTATGCATTAGGTAGTCCATAAGGGCTACCGGATTGCTGATCAAGGAGCCCCTAAAATTCAGGATCTCCGCGAGGAACATACACTATATCAGAAGCAGATGATACCTCTGAAGGACTGGGGGAAGCTGAATGTGATGGGATCGCTTTAGGATGATAGAAAGGATTATATGACCAAGATGGGGAACCAACTAACAACGGTCCCAAGGAAGACCCGAGGGGTGCCGAAACATCCACATCAGTGGTGATCTCGGATGAAGAAGGGGCCAATTGAGCCATTTTTCTAGATTGTAACCGGGTGATGACCATCATAAACAAGCAGAAATATAGAAAAAAGGAGATTGTCCTAACCAATGTGCAGACAATTCAAGCAGTGTGGGTGATTACCTCTTTTAAGTTTTCATGCTTTTAAGAAAGAAAATATTAGGGAAGGCTTTTTAGAACAGGAACCACTCAGATAGCCAAACTAAGGATGGTTTGGGGAATGTTTTGGTGAGGAGTCCTGAAGGCACTTCAATAAAAGACCAGTACGTGGCTTGATATAGGGGCCTACCCCCGCACTTCACACACCGCTGCGATAAAGGAGTCAGGTGCTTTGCCAATATATATCAGAACTTCTGTGAATTTATAGCGCGGCCTGAGTACCGCGTAGGCTCTTCCTCTTGGATGTCACTTCTAAGCAGGCAAGCCCAGGGAAGGAATTTTTGTTTAAATGCTTAATACCTAGTGATTTTGGCTTTGTGTGCAAGGGTGAAAAATAAAAATAAAATAGTATCACTACCAATTTCGATCAATTTTCTAACCTATTTAGAAAACTAGGTGAAGAACATACAACAGAAATGATAAAGAAGAAGTTATTTTTAAGCACTAAAAAAAATGAAGTGTTGGATTTCGATGAAGACAAGTCAAACAAGTTCTTTCCCAAATGCGATTAAATTCTTTTTAAGCACCAAAATCGAAATGTTTGAATGTGATAGAAAACAAACAAACAAGTTCTTTTTAAGTTCTTAAAAAGGAGAAAACACTGTAAAAGAGGAATACCTGTAGATTTAGCTGTCTAAGGTGTGTGGACTTCAAAAAGCGCGTTGTTGAGCTCTTCCCCTCGAACAATCCCGCGAACAAGCAAAGTGCTCCGCAAGAAAAGGTTAAGCAAACACACAAACAAATCCAGAAATATATATCCAGATAACAGTAGAATGAAAACTTATATTTTAAGGAACTAGAAAACTTTCAAGGAAATAACAATTTTGCATAAAGAGATGGATCAAAAATACAATCTTGAAATCAAGTGAAATATTTGCTAATCTTTGAAATAAAAACTAGGATTTAGATTTGCAAGAAAGAAGAAACTTTGGCTTTGTAAATTATAAATGAAAGAAGCAAGACCAAAATGAAGGAAGGAAATGCCTAAGGAAAACTGATGAAAAGTAGTGAAGAAATAGAACAAAAGCTCAAAACTGGAAAATAAATGAACTTACCAATAGGGGAATTTGGTTGTGTCCCACCGGGCGTGCCAGAATGTAGATCAAGAATTTTTGCGCTTGTTACCTGTCTAAGTTAATGTACCAAACTAAACACAAAAACCCTAAAAAAGTCAAATGAAATCAATACCTGATAGATAAGACAAGATCCGAAGATGTAGATGGAAAAGAAAGTCGATGTAGACAAGACGGGCACACACGAGCAATCCTGCAAAGTAGATTCGAGAAACCTGCGAGACACATATACTTGACAGAAAAAGACAATGTTAAAAGATATTTGGGTGGCCTGCCCGAAAATCGGATCCAAGAAACGATAAGCTCCCTCGGCGGATGTCAGTCCACGTTTTCAATTAAAGAAAGAAGCATACATGATAAAAGATGTAAGTAAATGTCTAGATTTTTTGATTAAAAATGATAGACAGAATGTAAGCAGCAGACATAAAGCAACAGAAAATAGGAAACTATGAAAACAATGTTGGATTTGTGTTACCTGAGTTCTTTTATCTTTTTGTAGGCCTATCGGTGTCGATTGGGTGAATCGGCGTCGATTAGGATTAATCGGCATCGACTAGGATCGGTCGGCATCGACTAGGGAAAAATTACAGGAAGATTGAGAAATGGACAATAGAGGCTAGATCGTCAATGTCCACTAGATCTGCAGGAGGCGTCGGGATACTGACAAAGCTCCACCTTCACTAGATGCAGGGGCAGAGTCGCCAAGAGATCGATGGAGGCTCACAATGTCGATGTTGTAGGAGCAGAGTAACGGTACTCCTCTCAGGGATTGATCTAGATAGAATTCTCTTTCACTTGATAGATGATGCTCGAGATTGATGCTCAAAAACTCTCTGTCATTCTTTATGTCTAACCAGAACTAAATTCTGGCCCCGTATTTGTAATCGGCACCAACCGAGGTATAATCGGTGCCGTTTCGAAAAATCGGCGTCGACCGAGTACAAGTTGGCGCCGATCAGGGAACCGACTCCCGAAATGGCCAAAAAGGACGTTTTGGAAAGATGAAAGTGATCCTTCCGACTTAAATACGGGAAATATCCCGCTGCTGTTAGGATAAAATATTATTATCCTAAATATTAATTATGCATAGTTCAGCTATTTAATTAATTTTATTAATTAAGTAATAATAGTTATTTTGTTAAATGGTTAATCAACCATATTTGTCTTTTATACATACTGTTATATTGTTTTAAACAATATATTTGTTTGTATCTAATTGTTGCTTCCCGGATGTTATTGGAAGCCTGCATATTTAGGAATTTGGTTCACCTGTGCAACTTAATAGTTTGTTTGTATTTGGCTGTGCAATATCTATAAATATTGCAGCCCATTCTCTGTAATGGTTGATTGATTGAGATTAATAAAGTGATCAGGCTTCCGTCCTTGTTTTTCAATCATCATTTGGTACCAGAGCGAGAATCTAGACCTGTAGAGGTGTGGAAGAGAGAGCAGCAGAGAGAGAAGAGATTGGAGAAGTGTTTGCAGCATTTGAGAGCCTGTGCAGCCTTGTGCAAACTCCCAGCCCCATCCCTGTCTCCCCCACACCCTCCTGTTCCTTCCAAGTGCTTGGAAGGCAAAATTTTTTTGCATTGGTGCTGGTTGCACCAGGAAAAATTTGCTGCAGGTATTGAAAATAATAATTTTATTTTTTTTCCCAATAAGGGTTTTGTCTCTAAATTAGAGAATCATTTAGTCTCTACTATATTTGGAAGTTGCTTTGCTTGTTTTAGAGGTCTGTGTGTATGTGCACCTATAGTGAGCAAACAGCCTCCTCAGACCATTAGATTTGGAACTCTGATCAAATCTGGTAGTGTTAAATGCTTGGCCATGGGTTCAAGTATGTTAGCCTAAATGCTTGGTCCACGCGGCCTTCTCCACTCTCTACGCGGACTTGCACACAACAAAAGAAAGGGTGGAAGTTTATTTAAAACAAGCAGCCAAAGCAACAGCCTGCTCCACACCAAAGCCATATCCTCCACGAGCCTGCAACGCACCTGTACACAAAACAAAGGAAAAAGTGGCCTTTTCCAAGTCCACGCGCCGGACCTCCAACACAAACAGCGACCTGCACAAGAAAACAAACGAAGAATTAAAAAAAACAGCAAAAGCAGTGGTTTGAAACAGTCCTCCTCACGGCCTTTTTTGACTCCACGCGACCTGCACAAAGAAACAGTGCATGGAAAAGAGTCAGACAATAGTGGCTTGACCTGCCAAATCCACGCACCATACTTGCGACCTGCACAGCATAGAAAGAAATCTACAAACAAAAGAAACAGCGGCCAAAGCAAAACAGCGGCTGAGAAAAACTAAGGAGGTGGCAAGGAAAAGTAAACAAAAACAATAACACGGAAGGCGTTTCAGATCCATTTTCTATGCATAAGGAAAACATAACGTGCCATCCACTCATTCACCGACACGTGGAATCTCTGCCAGTTCGCCATGTAAACAAGGTAAGTCGATTTTACCTGTAATTAAATGCAAATTAGTTCATTTCCATACTAAGCGCCCCTAAGAGGCCAAGTTGGTTATTGCATGCGCCTTGGGAGTGAGAGGTCTGGGGGTCAAATCCTACCCCAACACTCAAAAACTCACCTTTTGAAATTTGGCGGAATTTTTGGTGAAACTGCTAAATTTAGCAGTTTTTTTTGAATTTAGTTATAACTAACTCGGAGAAACCCCTAAGTTAGGGTAAAAAAAAAAATTCTCCCATCTGGTCTTTTTTTTCATTTCAGACATTTTTTGCAAAGGGAGACCTATCTAAAAATTGCATCTTCAGCTTCTTTTTTGCAATTTTTAGCATTTTGGGTCGTATTGGGCTCAGGAGGCCACCAGGACCCGCGAAACATAAATTTTTGCTCTGTCATTCAAATTGTACAAGTTTTTTGAATGTAAATTGTATACTGCTGCATATTGTACTAATTTGCAGGTTGTCATAGTCAACTGCAAAACTTTGTAACTGCTCAAAAACTGGCAGAATTGTAATAAAAAACAATAAAATTGGTTCTGTAACACTCACGAGATCCTAGATCTCATTCGCAGCGTTCGGTATATACAGTGCCTCTGGGAAGCGCTTACGGGTAAAGCCGTCACGACTACTACTGCACTTAACGCCTAATATAGCTGCAACAACATCGTCTGGGCATCGTCCCTATAAATCGACGGGGAGTAATAAGGTCACAGTGCACACACTATGAACCATCCCATCCGTCTGTGAACGATTGCAAGACATAAATCCGGACTGAGAAATTATCCGAGTATATAGCGAAGTTACGCGTGTGTATGAGGATATTTCTTTGAGCCGGTGTCAATAATCGCACAGACCCCATCAGTACTGTCTTGGTACCACGTATTGAATTCTTTCACGTATGTTAACGCCTCTTTCACGTACCACTGGGTATATAGAAAGGGCGAGCTTCTTCCACGTACCGACGGGTATATCGGAAGGGCGCGTATATAGAAAGGTTCGGTATATCAGACTGACGGTATATAGATTGGGAGACCTAATACCTGGAGTGATAAGAGCCAAACCCTGTCAGTGATCTCTGCAAAATGGGCACCAATGCCCCCAAATTTTTTCTTCCGGATTCACAATTGCTCAGAGGAAGCAACTATGCTGCATGGAAGACAAAAATAAAGACACAACTTGAGTTTGAAGAAATCTGGCCTGTTGTGACTGGTACTCTAACCAGATCACCAACTGATGCAACACAACAACGACAATTTGATAGAGCAGATCAGAAAGCAAAACTCATCATCTTGTTTGGAGTGTCCGACGATGTGCAAGCCCACATTCGAGATGCCACATCAGCAAAAGAAGCATGGGATAAGCTGAGCACAATATATGAGGCCAAGAACAAGAATGTCATACTAAATTTGCAGAGTCAGTTACATACATTGAAGTTCAAGCAAAATGAGAAAATTGAAGCTTTCCTAAGAAGAGTTGCAGAGTTGAGGGCTTCACTTCTAGCCCTAGGAGAAGAGGTCAAAGATGAATCTCTCATTCCCATTGTTCTGAGAGCTCTCCCTTCTTCTTACCGCATTTTTGTCACAACTCTAAACTTGTCAGATACGACAATTAGTTTTGACAAGCTAGTAAACCTACTGCAACAAGAGGAAGCAATGCACAACAAGGATGATGAAGAGGAGCAGGCACTGTCTTCACATCAAAAATGGAAAGGAAAAGGTAAAGGAAAACCTAAATCCTATCAGAAGTCCCCACATCAGAATCAGTATCATGGGGACAATCAACAGAAGAAGCGATGTCCAATTTGCAAAAGAGGACATGACTTACAAGATTGTTGGTATAACACTTATAAGAAAGGTTCATCAAGCAATTCTGGACCACAACAACAACAATCTTACAAGGGACATTCAAACAACTATCACGGGCAGAAAAAGGGGAACTGGAAAAGAAGACCCCACCAGCAAGGTAATATTGCTGAGCAACAAGAACAGTCAGACAATGAAGACTTCTTGTTCACTGCTCGATCAAGTGAACCATCCACGTCATCTAGTGATGTCTGGTATGTTGATTCGGGAGCCACTCGACACATGACCGGCCACAGAGACTGGTTTATTTCAATGAGGGACACGCCATCGAAAAATCATGTTTCGTTGGGAGATGATTCTTCATATACAGTTCAGGGGATTGGAAACATTTCTCTACCCCTTGGTTCACGCAAATGCAGACTATCAGATGTTCTATATGTCCCTGGGTTGACAAAGAATCTTCTTTCGGTCAGTCAACTCCTAGATCACAACCTGAAAATTGACTTTGATAGTCAATCCGGCAAGAAAATGTGTTTGATTCGAGATAAATCCAGAGGCTCGAAAATAATTGCAAAAGCCTCAAATGTGGGACGTATGTTTCAACTTGATTTCATTCACAAAAATGATCAAGCACTTGTGGCTAAAAACTCCACCTCAGCCTAGTTGTGGCATCGGAGATTTGGTCATGTAAGTTTCAAATATCTCGAAACACTTCGCCGGTGTAATATGGTACATGGGCTACCATCTCTTCAGAAGGATACAGACAAGTGTCCTCACTGCTTAGCAGGAAAACAACACAGAGTTTCATTCCAAAAGAGTACTTTTCGAGCTCATGGTAAACTTGACCTGGTTCATACCGATCTTTGCGGTCCGATGCAGCCAAGTCATTCTGGGTTCCAGTACTTCATGCTTTGTGTTGACGACTATTCACGAAAAATGTGGATTTTTTGTCTTCGCAAGAAAAGTGAAGCCTTTGAAACATTCAAAAAGTTCAAAGTTGCAGTTGAGAAAGAAACTGGTCATCACATCAGAACTCTCCGCTCAGATCGAGGGGGGGAATTCACCAGTGATGAGTTCAGAGACTACCTACAAACTCACGGGATTCGTCGACAAATGCCTCCTCCACACACACCGCAGCAAAATGGTGTTGTTGAGAGAAGAAATCGTACTATCATGGAAATGGTGCGATGCATGATCGATGATTCCGGACTTGCAAAGACATTTTGGGCAGAAGCAGCAAAAACAGCAGTGTATTTGTTAAACAGAGCGCCCACAACTGCTCTTGATGGAATTACACCACAAGAAGCATGGTCAAAAAGGAAACCATCCATTGCACACCTCAGAGTATTCGGGTGCAAAGCAAGCATGCACATACCCAAACAGAACAGAAAGAAATTGGACATGAAGTCACAAAATCTCATCTTCATTGGATACAGTGAAGAGACTCTTGGGTATAGATTGATGGATCCTAAGACCAGAAAAGTCTACACAAGCAGAGATGTTGAGTTTTTCGAGAAGAAGGAAGCAGAGACTCCTCCTCCGGACTCGCAAGATGTAGATTTTTCACCTACTGTAAAAATTGAAGCTAATGTTCCCTCAGAATATGAAAGTGATGATGGGGATGATGGTGTTGATCAGATAGAACCACAACCCATGGGAACAGTTCAACGTATGCCTAAATGGTGTACAAGTACATTACGAGATGCAAGATTGGATGCTCCACCGGATACATCCACCCCTGGACCATGGACTCGCAGTAAAGCAAGAGAAGAAGTTAAATTTGCTTTGATGAGTAGAGTTATTGAATCAGACGAGCCCTCTACAGTCCAGGAAGCCCTACAGTCAAAAGCTTGGAAAGATGCCATGGATTCTGAATATCAATCAGTGATGAAGAATAACACTTGGCAGCTTGTTGATCTTCCACCAGGGAAGAAACCCATTGGATGCAGATGGATATTCAAAACTAAGTACAAAGCAGATGGGACAGTGGAAAAGTGCAAAGCAAGACTTGTAGCAAAGGGGTACGCACAAAAAGAAGGCATTGACTATGAGGAGACATTTGCTCCCACAGCTAAGATCAAAACGATCAGGATGATCTTTGCTCTAGCTGCACAGTTTGGATGGAAAGTTCAGCAAGATGGACGTAAAAAGTGCCTTCCTGAATGGAGATTTACAAGAAGAAGTCTACATGACTCAACCTGAGGGATATGTTGTACCTGGTCAAGAAGAAAAGGTATGCAGACTCAGGAAATCTCTGTATGGCCTCAAACAGGCACCCCGGGCATGGTACATCAAGATTGATGAGCATCTCGTACAACATGGATTCGTCAGAAATCCATACGATCCCAATCTCTACCTCAAAAAGCAAGGGGGGG
This sequence comes from Taxus chinensis, assembly GCA_019776745.2. Lineage (NCBI taxonomy): Eukaryota > Viridiplantae > Streptophyta > Pinopsida > Cupressales > Taxaceae > Taxus > Taxus chinensis. The sequence goes on along the minus strand of CM034146.1, from coordinate 6,737,052 downwards.
AGATGGTGATTGTTGTAGTTTATGTCGATGATCTAGTCATCACTGGCAGTTCAGTGAAGATGATTGATGAAACGAAGAAAGATCTTAAGCGATCATTCGACATGACAGATCTCGGGCTTATGCACTACTGTCTTGGACTAGAAGTATGGCAGAAAGAGAATCACATCTTTGTTTCTCAGATGAAATATACCAAGACAACGCTCGAGAAGTTTAGGATGATGGATTGCACACCAATTGCTACACCTATGGAGAACAGATTACAGTTATCTCGTTCAGATCCATCTCCTGAGGTAAGTGCCACTCTCTATCGGCAGCTGATTGGGAGTCTCATTTACCTGACCTACACTAGACCAGATATCAGCTTTGCAGTGAGCTATCTATCCAGGTTCATGCAGGAACCCAAAGTTTGTCATTGGAAAGCAGCAAAGCGCATTTTGAGATATCTCAAAGGATCAGTGGATCTTGGTCTAGAATACAAGAAGAATGAAAACTTCTTCTTGACTGGATATTCGGATTCAGATCATGCAGGTAACATTGATGATAGAAAATCCACTTCTGGATTTGTATTCTTTATGGGATCTGGACCAATATCATGGGGAAGTAAGAAACAACACTTTGTTTCTCGCTCTTCCACAGAAGCCGAGTATCGTTCTGCAGGAGAAGCTGTCTGTGAAGCGATTTGGCTACGTCGCATACTGGAAGGACTTGGAATACCACAGGACAAACCGACTACCATGTATGTAGACAATGAAGGTGTTCTCAAACTTGTTCGCAATCCAGTTTTTCACGAGAGAACAAAGCACATTGAGGTTCAGGTTCATTTCATACGCGAACATGTGTTGAAGCACAACATCCAGCTTCAATTTTGTCCAACGGCTGAACAACGAGCAGATATTTTCACAAAGTCACTTGCACGTGACAAGTTCGAGTTGTTCAGAGCATTTCTCTCCTCATCTCTTCAGACAATGCACAATTAAGGGGGGGAATGTTAGGATAAAATATTATTATCCTAAATATTAATTATGCATAGTTCAGTTATTTAATTAATTTTATTAATTAAATAATAATGGTTATTTTGTTATATGGTTAATCAACCATATTTGTCTTTTATACATACTGTTATATTGTTTTAAACAATATATTTGTTTTTATCTAATTGTTGCTTCCCGGATGTTATTGGAAGCCTGTATATTTAGGAATTTGGTTGCACCTGTGCAACTTATTCTCTTTGTTTGTATTTGGCTGTGCAATATCTATAAATATTGCAGCCCATTCTCTGTAATGGTTGATTGATTGAGATTAATAAAGTGATCAGGCTTCCGTCCCTGTTTTTCAATCATACAATATGCGTCCTTCCATTGAGAGGATTCTGAATTAGGTGGGATTTCTTGATCATAATAGTCTTCTTCAGGTTGGAAATCTGATATCTTCTCCATGTTTGAAGTAGAAGCTTGATCTCTTAGTTCTTCTAATTCCATCAATTCTGCATAACAGACCTGCAATGGTTCATGTCTCAAGTAATTCCATTTGATGCAGCAACATCCAATGTAGGTGGAGACTCAACTTCGAAATTGGCATCCTTAAATTAAATACTTAAGTAATACCCTAAGGGGGAAGTGGTGATATAAAGGTGCCTCGGGTCACCCGAGAAGGTAGACGAACGCGGGGGACACTAAATTGGGTAACCAATTTTAGGTGTCTACACTTACCTCTTCACTCACCCCCTTGCCTTGATCATCTGCTTCCTCCTTGTCATTCTTCTCCTTTTCATCTTCCTTGTTAGACTTCTCTTCATCTTCCTCCTCCTCGAAGTCATGTATATCATACACCAGATGGTCTTCACCTCCTTCAGGATCATCGTCATCCTTGTCTCCAATGTAGGCATCTAAGCTTTTTGTCTCCTCCGAGCCTACCTCTTATGCCACCTTCTGCTTCTTCCTAACTAGTGATTCTAGTATAGGAGATTCTTCCTTCTCATTCTCCTTAATAGACGACATCTTCTTTGGTGACTTTTCATGTGTGAGGGGCTCTTCATGCTCTAGCGCCTCTTCTTCTAGGGTATTTTTCTTGACTGGGGACTTATTTATACACACGTAAGTGCTAGGTTTCATGACTGCTTCTTGTGCGCCCACCTATTGTGCGGTCTGCACACTTGGTGCCTTCTTATCCTACACCTCTTCTCTTTCCCTCTTCTTTGGCGCGACCTTTTTACGACCTGTGGGGTCTTCTGGAATGGAAACATCACTCTCCAGATAGGCATCTTTCTTGAAATCAGGCATTATGCACAGATATACCCTAGTTGCAGCCCTTCCGGTGATCGACAACGTTATTAGCTTCATTGTTTGTACTTCGTGGGAGACATACTTCTCCACGTACATGCGCTTCTTAGGGTAGATGAGCTTTCAGTGTAGCTCCCAGTGGTCTTGGTCCACCTCACTAAGGTCAAACCTTAGCCTTTTGGCCTCCTTGAACTAGTTGACCCCTGCTTGGAAGTATTGTGCGGTGAAGGAGAAGGGTAGCTTTCACCATGGGCTCTTAGTCCCATTTGTCAAAGTAAACTTGCCAATGTAGAAATGTTGATAAACTGCAAACTCTAATTCTCCATCCACGAGTGCGGGCAGCTGCTCTAGGATTCTCCACTCAACCCTAAATGCATCAAACATTCGTTTGTATCATTTCTCTAGTCACACCTTGTGAGTGACTGTCATGGTTTATGAAGAGTATGGTAGAGGTCATGGTGATGAGTGGAGCCCACTCAAACATGTCAGTTTCTGAAGAAGTTTGTTTTGGGACAAGGTTGTCCAAAGGAGTTTCCAAATGTATTGAAATTTTTTTAATTATGAAATTTTTTATTGGTTTCCAAATAGGTTTAATGTCACGAAGATGCATAAAAATGGAAAAGTGTGCCCTATTTAGGTTGACTGGTCAAAGGGCAGTTTTGGGGCACTTAGAAGCAGTTTTCAATAAAATGGACATAACATGAGCCACAAGTGGAGTAAGGAGGTGATTAAAGTTGTGTTGGAAAGATAATTTAAAGATATTTCCATTGATATAAGGTTTGCTTCATGATATTGATTTTTGATATGGTTTACAGATCAATTTGTGGACAAGAATATTTTTGGCTATCAAGGAAAGAACTATTTTTACTGAAAGATTGAGTTCATTAGAGCATGAGATGGATTGGGTTATGTTTGATATCACCTAGAATGTGAAGACGGGTAAATTTGGAATGCAATGAATCCATTTGGAGGTCTTGAAAGTGTTAGGAAGGGTGTTAACCAGTTGCTTTTTGGAAACTACTTTTTGGGCAGCATGATTTGGTGAAGGAAAAAGGTAATGTAGTTTGAACCAGTGGTTGTTTAAATACTTATAACTTGCTTAGAATTTTTATATAGGTTCTTTAATTTCCATTGAGTGGTAAAATTTTGTAGTTGAAATGATTTGGTGTGATCTTGAGGTCTAAAGGTGAAGACAAGGTCCTGAAGGGTGATGGAAACATGTGTTTTGAGAAGGATAGGAAGCAATGGTCCCATTTAATGAAATGTTTCGATTAGTTGATGAAAATTGTGACCATGTATGATGTTTAAATGATATTTTAAAAATGAGTGATGAATTTTAAAGCACGACTAAAAATATTTCTGGTGTTAGGATATTTTTGGCATTCCAATGTATGGGTTTGAGGATTTTTAGTGCATGGAAGAAGGGTTTTTTCTAGGCCGACCCATATGGGTAACTTGTAGCTGTTATGAAAAATATATGGGATGTTTTTATGATGTATTGGTCATGCAAATAGAGGGAATTTTTTTTGGTTTGAATTTGAATTAAGAAGGCACTTATAAAAGCATAATTTTGGGTGCTTTTGTGAACTAGTTGAGTGAGTAGTGTGTGTGCAAGAAGTACGACCTAGGTGTGAGGGTTTTGCAAGTGTATGAGCATGAATTGAGATCAGATCAAGTGTGTGATAGGTTGAATAAGATTAGAAATCATGTGTGCAAGAGTTTAAAGACTTGATAAGTGAAGAAAGAGCTAGATTGTGCAAGTTTGAAGACATAGGGTTTGAAGAAGTGCGAGTTGAATCATTCGTCTCTATTAGATGTGGCAGAAATAATTCTGAGATTAGAACACAATAAGGTGGTTGAGTGGTGTTTTATCATCTTGGGGGGTTGTATCCTCCTTACGTAGTTAGTGCTTCAAAAAATTAGGGGTTGGTGCTCCTTGTAGGGTTGTAGCTATACTAAACTAGGAGTTGGTGCTCCTTATGGGGTTGGTGCCTCACTAAATTTGAAACATATCAATATAAAGATTGTGTTTCAATGTGGTTTCTTCCCCTTGAGGGTTTCCCACTTATATCTTATGTCTTGTGTTGATTATCTTGCTTATGGTTTCTTGCATATGTGATATTTTATTGTGTGCACACATTAATGGGTGGCTAAATGGTTTTGAGTTTTGAATAAGTAATTTGACTTGAAATTTTATAAGGACTAATTCACCCCTCCTCTTAGTCCATTATGCTTCCAAAAGGATATGTGGGGAGCTGGCGAGTTGGTGAAGTGGCAAGTCAGCGGATGAGCTGGTGGTCAACCTAGGGTATTAGGATCTTGAATCGACATGCCAAGCTAATTATGCATAGTAACTCGGTCCTAGTAAATATACATAGCATGATTTACAATACATGAACTTAGTCCCACATGCATATTGTGGTGAAATACATAAGCACTTAAATACAAAATTTTGAATATAGTGATATGAAGAAACAAAGACAAAGACACCCCTCTAAAAAAAGAGTGTGTCGACCTTGGCTGAGGGCCCCCAACCAACAAATAGTAGGTCCCACTCATCTGATAATGACTGTCGAAGACCAGAGGTGAAAAATATTTTTTTTCTAAATATCGCATTGTCACTTTTCACTATTTGATTGGTCCACATGACGAGTGTACACACATCCAAGTTATCTCGAACCTGCGTGCAATCCCATATTTTTTCCAGATTGCAAAAATTTTAGCGTACACTAAATTCTGCACATAACCTCCATTTTCAGTGTTCAATATACTATCGGAAAGCTCTCAACCCACTCTTCTATAAGGAACAGGTCCAGGGAAATTTCAGAAACATCTAAAGTGTGAAAAATCCTTTGCATCATGCTAAATATATTTTTTCAAATGCTCAAAGAAAATCATTCCTTGTAAAAAATCAATGGTATCTATGAAAATGGTTTGCGCTTCACTAAAAATAAGGATATGCTCTAGGCATTTATGAGGCACTACAAGCAAGTGTTCAAATCCCAAGATTCCTCTGTGGTGTGTCAATTTGCACTAGAGTAATGTCTAACAGCTATCCCATGTAATGTTACCCCTACATAGAGAATTTCTTGTGACAAATTACTATCCATTTGAGACCCGCATGAATCGATGTTGCAAATGACCAATTTATAAAGCCCCAGGGTGTGACAAATTTCCCAACAAATTCTACAAAGCATTATGGGATTCGGTTGGTCTTGACCTCTACTGGGTCTATTTGGAGGTTTTTCGCATGCAAAATTTAGGGATAACTATCAATAGAGGGAATATCAAATTCATCTCTAAGTAAGGATACCTTGAGTAAATTTGTAACTGACACCCAATTACTCTGCTTAATGTCTCCTATAAGATTATTGCCAACGCTTTGGCTCTTCGTCTTCAACACTTTTTCCCTATTATTATCAAACTACATAAAACATGATTCATTAAGGTTTAATACATTCTGGACAACATCATTGTTGTCTGGGAAGGTATGGAATGGGCTTGGCACTCCAAACAACAAATTGTTCATCAAAATAGATTTTGGGAAAGCTTATGATCAGATTGAATGGCCCTTCATTCTAGCCATGTTAAAAGCCTTGGGATTTGGTCCCAACTTCCTTTAGTCGATTAAAATGCTTTTTTTCTAATGCCTCTACTCACATTACTATCAATGGCCAGAGCTTGGAGCAATTTAATTTGTTCATATCTATATGTCAGTGATGCCCCCTTGCCCCTACCTTATATGTTTTAATAGCTGAAGTTTTGGATATTTACTAGCTACTATGCAATCTCAAGGTCTTGTTCGGGGCATCTTTCTTCATGTTGTTGACTCTATGCAACTTCTTAACGACCATTTTGTTGATGACTCCTTTATCACATTAAATCGAGGATGAACAAAATATTTCTAATGCATTATGAGTTGTCTAGATGTTTTTAGTTCGTCGATTCGATGGCATAAAACGAAATGCTATCGTCAATACTTCCTCCGCCTCCTTGGTTGTGGAATTATGATTAGAAATGGATTCATCATGCAGAAATCTTTAAATTTTTGGGCATCCCCTTTTCTTTCCAGGAAACCCCTTTAGAACTTTGGCAATATGTGGTGCTTTGTGTTGCCAAAAAACTGGAATACTTGATTAATATGCCACTCGGAAAATTTAAAATTTACTCCAAAATACTGGAAGCCACCCATGTTTATTACTCTTCATGTTGGGTGCCCTCCAAGAATTTGGTGTAAAAGCTAGAAAAACTTCTCTGAGATTTCTCACGGGCTAATCCTACTACTGGTAAATGCTTTCATAGAGTTACATGGGAGTATTGTTGACTCCTCAAGGAAGCTGGAGGAATGGGGCTTATAGACATCCATCAATAGGGGTATTCCCTTTGTGTTAAGTGGATTGTCCGCGCCATTGAAGAGAATGAAGCGTGGAAAGTTCTTATTCGTCATTGCATTGTTGAAGGTTCGCCCCACGGGCATGCTACTTGGAAAGGGCTGTGCCAACATTCTCACTCTCGGTTCCAACTATATATATTTTTTCTCATTTGTTATCAAAAGCATATGGAAAGCACGGGAAAAAGTTTTGGCTCTTGTGGAATGGACACGACTTCCGTGATAAAATTTCCTTAAATAATCATTTTCTATGGTGATCCCCCATCATTTGTTGTCAGGACCGTTGTCTTGTTGAGGTCCTGCGGATTCCTGCACTCAAGCTTTCTTGGCGGGGGATATGCATTAGTAAGGACTTTTTTTGCAAACACTCACACTCTTGGTTGCCATGAAATATCATTAAAACCAAATTCAGACTAGCCCAATGGGATGAAGAAGCCATTGATTAAATCATTATTGCAGTTTCATGCACATGGTACATAAAGTTGCTCTTACCTTGACCTGACCTTGGTGGAAAGATTGGAAATTGTATGTTGATACTCCATTCCAAAATTACACGGCCAACAAAAGTTATGGGTGGCTCTCTCCCCAACTCCCTATGGCGGCTAAGCTTAATTCTCGATGGGGAATTTGATCTGTCACCTCTACATGGAATTAGAGATTCCACGTTCTTTGGGAGGCTTGTTTGGAACCTAAAATTGCTCATTTGTGTGGAGCATTTTACACCAGGGCTTTCCTATTGGGAAATACTTAGTCTTAGTGTTGATCTCGCAACCATGCTCGTCGAAAGCCTATTAGATGTGGCGCCACACCACCTTAGTCGCCACAGGGTCAGGCTTGGGGTTTCTCGTCGCCACGGGCTTGGGGTTGGGGTTCACCGCCGCCACTTGGGCCATCCCTTGGCTTCTCTCATGATCGGTGGAGCTTGCCGCCACCTCAGGACAAATTCCCTCGACTCACCTTAGCCATTTCTCCATCTTGTGTGCAGGTAGAGGATACTACCGAAGAAGAAGTGCACGATGGTTCAGGCTCTAGTTGGAACCCAACCAACTTCGGAAAAGATCTTCCAAGCCCCGGTTGACATGTCGTCGGCAAGACAACAATTTGCGATGACGACATAATCTTTTGTTTCCTTTTTCGATATAATAGATCTTTTTACCTAGGATCAACCTAATTTGGCTTGTGGCTTTGAGGCATGTTCCCATACTACCTTTTTTTGTGAATTATTTTGTATCATAATAATTTCATTAAAAAATAATGAATATTATGATACAATATAATTCACAAAAAAAAAGGTGGTATGAGAGCATGCCTTCAAGCCACAAGCCAAGCTAGGCCTCAAAAGGACCTAGGGAGAGAAACACCCAAATTAAAAAGTAAAACATAAATTAAAATATAAATAATCTATCTTCTCCAATAATATATAGTTTATATGTTTAATAGATTAAATATATAATTTGTTCACCCTTTTATTTTTATATATATATATTCTCTTGAATGCCTTCATATACATGATACATACATAATATATATCAACATATTTAATTGATCCATATATGTTATACTGTGTTGAGTGCCCTTATATACATGATGCATAGGTTGATATAATTTATAAATATATAAATATTTAATCGTACATTTAGCTTTGTAGGATATATACGCAATGTCTGAACTCTCTGTTCTATATATATTTATATATTTACTTGGTGGGTGTTGCTCTATTGCGAGGAAAATGAAATAGCTTCCTAATAGAAGACAACCGACGTACAAATTTCAATGCAGTATTGAATTGAGTTGGTCAGACTGTGCAATCGTATTGAAAACTACAACAGAAGCTTCTTAAAAACATCTAATTAATAGTTTTTTTTTTTTTTTGGTATTTGTTGCGAGCATCTGGGGATGGTAGTAGTTGATTGATCACAATTTATGAAGTCATTCATTGATGATTGATTGACCTGAATACCAATTGAATTGAATTCATTGACAAGGCAGGCAGCTTGGTTTTTAATTCAATGGGGGTTGGGCAGAGGAATGGATTATGGATGCATACCTCATACCTATTAGGGCATGCCTGATGGAATTTTGAATGAATGAAGGGTTGGCAATGGCCATGAATGAGCGAACAAATTAAGGATGGCCATGAATGAATGCAGAGAGCCAGTATTCATTTAATAAAAATTTAAGTTGACAGATAAATACCCATTTCCTAGAATTTATGTTGAAGAGATGGAATAAATACCCATTTCCTATTCCCATCTACCATCTAACAGAAAAATCCTAACAGAAGAATGAAGTGTAGACAATCCTTAAGGCAGATGTAAATAGATGACACGAATAGCACTGTGCATTGAAGAGCAGATTGAATTGCTTGGCAATGAGAAATAAGGGGGATTTCAAGAATTTATGAAGAATTAGCCCATGCATTGAATAAGCCTTCTTAATGAAAGGTCAGCACGTTGCGTTCGGTGCCAAAGATTTGTTGAAGTGCAGTGAATGCCCTTTGTAGGCCTTGTGTTGTTCTGCTGCCACGTTGTACCTTTCTCTTTAAGGCCTCCAACAATCTTCTTGGGAGCTTACTTGGTAAGCAAAAACAATGCAATTAATGGCTTCCGCCATCCTCTCCAACTAATTCAAAATATATCCATAAATCTCCCTAGTACTACGTACCCTCTATACTTATGTTTTGAGAACTCCTCTTCTGGGTTTTTGCTTCGGCAATTAAAGAGGCCATCAATGAACTTTCAGAGGGCTGATATATAGATATCTTTAGGTCATCGCAGGTCTCCAAAGAATGTTGAGCTGGTATGGGTGTTGGATTAGATTAGATTCTCTCTGGAAGTGTTTTGTGGGCATGAGCTGAGGAGAGTTTATTGAAAATATATTGGTAATTAAGTCTGGGATTCAATAGGATTGATCTTATTGAAGGCTCTGCAATTACTTATTTCTGCAAGGATTGATTGATAGTTAATGTTAATCTGATGTCAATAATAAGTGGGTTATTGCAGCAGAAGCAATCTAAGATAGGCTGGATGGTGGATGCACAACTGTCCCTCGCACCACCCTCTTCATTAACATCTTCTCCACTGTCTGGAATTTTTATAAAGAAGAGGAGGGGATCAAGCACAGGGGATCAAATGCTAAAGGCTTCTGCAGAAGAAAGCTACTGTAAAAAGAGAAAAATGGATTCTGATTGGGATCAGGATGTGCAGAAACCCAACTCTTTTAATTCTAGTATCGGCGTGGAGCTACAAATGAAAACCCCTCTGCCTTTGGAGTGGGAGCAGTGTTTAGACCTTCAGGTGAATACTATTTTGTTATCTGTATTTTTATTCCACGTTTATGTTTACATAAAATGACTTTGTTTTCGGGCTAGTAGTTTGTTATCTAGTGTTGTGTTATATTTAGACATTACTTATATGATTTAGTTACAGTTACAATATTGTTATTTCATATTTACAACTTGTTTAGACATGGTCAAAGATTTTGTACTTTTCATAGTACTTGGCCAGGCTGTTTTACACAATATTTATGATTTATAGTTCATTAGTATGTTTACAGAGGACATAGATTTTGTCTTTCAGTTCTTTTTGTTCATTGTTAGTTAGGTAGTGATATGTTATATTTCTAATCTGCAGGCATTGACAGTATCATGTTTAGGTGTTTCTTTGTTTCATGAATCTATGAAGGGAAGACAGGAACTCTGTACTCCACCCTGTACTTTGTTATCCAATGTTTTCTGAATGAAAACATTAATCATGTACTCTATATTCATGACAATTCAAGGAAAATTCTGAAACTGAATGCTGAATCCATGAATACATATTTAAGAATAAGTGTTGTATTCGCTTCATATATATATTTTTAAAACCTTGCCATGCCATTGTATGAGCTATTAATAATATGGTATACAAATTTTAAAACAGAATAATTCATTTGCTTGGTCTCTCAATATCCTTACCATCATATTCTAGTATGTCCACAATTCTATTGCTATTTCATGTTCAAGATACGCATTTCAATCAAAGTAGGATAAGCTGATTCTTTTGTTAATTGATTTTTGATTGTGTATACGAAGTCACTATTTTGTTTATTTATTTATGTATCACATGTTAAATTCAATTATTATTTTTCTGTAATTACTTCAAAATTTAAATTCTATGTAAAACTATGCAATCCTATGCTGTCTATAATATTTTAAAATATAATTACAATTTAAAAAGTGTTTATAGTAACAATTTACAATCTATGTTAAACTTTGCAAGCCTATTGTTTTTTTAAATGTGCAAATTCCTATGCTTTCCATAGTATTTTTAAAATGCAAGTACAATTTAGAAGTGTCTGGACTATGAAAATATCACTAACTATGTTTTACAGTTTTCCAGTATAATATTTCATAGTAGTAACTTTGTATTCTTGTTACTTCTCTGTATATTCTGTTTACTTTAGTCTCCTGTATGTTTATTTATGGTCTCCTTATGCTGCTTTTGTCTGGTTTTGGGTGTTTCTAGTAGGTTTTTTTTATATTGGGTATTGAATGTAAATGATGTTCATAGTTTCAGATTTTAACGAGAACATTTTTTTGCTGGTTTTGAGCAGTCAGGAAGGATCTACTATGTCAATAGAAGCACTCAACTGAAGACCTGCCAAGATCCAAGGGTTGATGGACATGGTAATCTTAATCAATTGTCCTCCAAGGACTTAAGGTTGGATCTGGAGCTTAACCTTCCTCTTAAAACACACGAGAATGAAGGAAAGAGCTTTGAACCTCCTAATTCTGATGTAAACAGCGTTGCTTTTCTAGAGAAGGAAAATACCATGAATGACAGAGCTGAGATGGTTGCCACAGTCTGTGCTCAGTGTCATATGTTTGTCATGTTTTCTAAGGCTTCCAGGAAGTGCCCTAATTGCAAATATGTGCACCCGTTAATGGAGCAGGATAACAAGGATAGTAATGACATTGCTCCTGCAAGGCAGACACTCTCTCTCATTAATTGTGGGCCAGAGTCCGTCATTAAATCCAAACAAGATGATGGAGGTGATGAATAGATTAATAACTTTTGGGGAAATGGTGTATATGTAGTTAAAAAAGCATGGCATAAACCAATACAACAATACTTGCTTAAATCAAGTGAAATTGTTTAAGCAATTTTCAGCGTACTCCTTAGCAAGCTTCCATGTGAGCTTGTAGTATTTTGTTTTAACTCCATAGCAGCATAGTGTGGATTCTTGGCAGGGCATGCTACCATATATACAGTTTATGTACAAATCATGATGTTTTTTGAGCATATATATCCCACGCTCTTATCTCTGTGTTCATATTTTAATATGAAGAATGATTTCGTTTAAGCCAATGGTCAAACTGTTTTGTGTTACAATGACTTTCATTTGCTACAAATTTTGTAAGCAGGTACATCCTCCTAACGTTGTTTTTTCCAATTCTGTTCTTGGCACAACGAAGTTTACCTTCTCATTTTCAATGTCAGAAATGGATTTCCTTACGCAAAAAAGACAACCTATTCGATGTTACCATGTGTTCATGTCAGAAGTGGAAGATCTTTCGAGTACCTCTTTCTATTAAGCACTCTAGATTCACTCCTAAATTTTCAATAATATATATATACATGTCCCTACGCGTATGCGTATGCTGAGAATAATGTCCGAATGTGCATGTGTATACTGAGAATAATTTTAGAGGGATTGATAAATATCTAGTGGTTTGGAGTTTTTTTGAGAAAAAATTCTAATATAAGATGAGTGTGGTCACATGAATTTTATTTGGAGTAACATACACTCAATTCAAGAGGGATTGATAAATATATAGTGGTATGGAGTTTAAAGAGAAAAATTCTAATATAAGATGAGTGTTTTCTGATGAATTTTATTTGTAATAACACACTAAATTCAAGAGCTTCTTCGTGTCAAAAGTTAAATTTAAGCAGTTGAAAAATTATTTTAGCTTCTAGTAGTTACAAGAATTGAAAGATAAGTGTTAAGATATTTGTATAAATTATAGTGATTATTGACTTGTATCAAATGCTGATTGGGATTTTATGAAGACATGAGATATTTAATAATAATGAATGGACAACTTAATACCTCATCAACATCTCTTGTTTTCATAGGTTTGTCAAAATTGAGATTAGATTAAAGTTTGAACTAAGAAAAACATAATTCAATGTTTTGTTATAAAATTAATAAAAGAGAGGTTTTCTTAATTATATTTATAAACTAATTTTAAAATGTATTGTAGAAGGTCAAACGCATAACCATAATAATTATAGTTATAACCGATGTCATAAGCATTTCAACTTTTTTCAAACAATAATCTATTTAAACATTTTATCTTCTTTCGTAATTTCTAATAATTCAATATTACAAAAATAAAACTCACATCCTAATTTATATTTAATTAAATCTTAATTATATCCCAATAATATTTTTTTATATTAAATTGTAATAATGAAAATACTGCAATATACGTGAAGATAAAAATTCTGGAACTAAATATTTAAGTCAGAACATTTGGATCATTTAATTGATTTGGTGGACATTGTACATGTCATTATTGTACATTAATTTTTTTGAATAAGGTACATAGTTCATTTAGGAGAGGCCCCATATCCTTCCAACCTCAACTAATATTGCGAGGCTTCTCAAATAAGCAATTAGAGACCACCATGTGACCCGTGAGCATTTTTAGATGGTACAAGTTCAACCCCTAACTCACTTTTAGTTATTACTGCTCTACTCCGATCATTGTCTAAATTAAGTCGACATAAGAACCGTGCACCAACCTATCGAGATCATTCTTCATATGTGTACATATCATCTTCAAGTTAGTGGAACTTATTAAAAGCTCTTACACATCACAATAATTTTAATCCCTCTCTTTTGGCTCCGTAAGTTGACACTTCAACTAATACCCCTCTTTAGTCTTCTAAGCTGTCAGCTTACGTTGACTCTATCTTCACAAATGTAATTTCAAATCTCTTTTTTTCAGTAAGAGAATAAAGGGAGTCCTTTCTTCTTTCCTTTTCATGCCATTTCAATCAATCTTTTTCTATTATTCCAACCTTCATTGCCAATATTTTTATTTTGGTAATGATAATTAGGGATAGATTTTACACTCCACAAAGAAATATATTTTAAAATTAGTCTGGAGGAATATGCACGACAAATAGAAAATGAAGGGTACATAGAAATGTCAAAGAAGAAAAAACTTTTGACAAGAAACAAATACTAAAAATATCTTTTGTCAACCTTGAGCCACCAAATCCACATTTAAAAATGGCCCAATCAAATTTCGGACCGAAGATTGCATACCAACATCGATAAAAAGCTTGAGGTGTGTGCAATAGTGTCACACTCAATTATGTGTTTGCATAGTGAGAAAACAAAACTGAAATTTCACACCTCATATACTTGGGAAACCCACACACACATGCACACACACCCACACACCTATATGCACACACACACGCGCGCGCAAATCGAGTCACTTTCGACGAAGATTGCATACCAATATCGATAAGAAGTTTGAGTTGTGTGTGACAGTGTCACACCCAATTAAGTGGTTGCACAATGAGAGAACTAAACTAAAATTTCACACCTCATCCACTCGAGTAACCAACACACACACGCATGCACACATGTGTGCATGCATGCACACCCACTCGCACGAACACACACAAAATCAAGTTACCTTCGAAGCAGACTATAAAGTTTTTCTTAACCATCAACATCTAACAAAAACAAGAAAGGGGTAAGAAAATTATGCAAGCCTCCCTTAGCCCAAAAATGAAACTACATACAATGAGGACCTTAAAACAATTCAATTTTAGTTAAACACAAATAAATCCTATAGAATCCATAACAAACTCAAATGTATTCAGTTGGTCGGCCGCCTCCCCAGAGCTTTGGGGACCTTCAACCAAACTGTAATGTTCCTCATCATTTGAGGAACAGTGAAGAGGGTTGAAAATGCAACCATCTGGAAGCTCACTGCCAAATTGCCTAGCAATGAATTGCATACCCTTGCTTAGAGACCACATCCTAACAATAATGAAATGTTTGCCCATGCCCCTCCAAACTCATGGTATGCAACAAGGATTCCAAATCCACGTGGTCTTCATGGAGAGAAACACCCAACTACATTAGACAACATATTGGTCATGCTCAAGGATTGGGCATCATCAAAGACATTTTGGGGACCAATTGTCTGCTTTGGGTCCAACATTACCACCTTCATGAGTTTGGAAATATTCCTATTTTCCACATTATCTACCTTATACGCAGTCGAAATCATTATTTGCACCCACACTTGAGTGAAGGGATTCTTCACCTACTGGGCTATTTCATCCACAACACAATCCTCCAAACCAACACTAGAGAATTGAACCGCTCTCACCTTGCCATTAGCCCACTACGCTTGCATAGCTAAAGGAGAACTAGTATCCATCTTAATTCATTGCATGATAACAATGAGACCAAATTTTAGAAAACTCAAATATGTTGGGAAAACAACCAACACATGGTACTTTCCACCTTTGCATTGCACAAGTAGGCAATGACAACCCACCAACTTAATGTGTACCCACATGTGCTAATTGAATCATAATCAAAGCATAACCCCTAGATCATAAAGGTTAGAGCCCCATCCCATCAAATAAATGGGAGTGAAAAAAATCAAATAGATAACAAATACCCTCGGGGGTGATAAGAGATGCTAAGATCTAATACGAGCAGTATCACCCAACAAAGTACCTTAAAGAGTTGGTGGAAATGGAGGGTTCGAAATGTGTAACAACCCATACTGCATAAAACACATGTCGAGTCCATTCTTTGTAGCCTATCTTCAACCTAATTACTCTCTCTCTCCCCCTCTTGATATAGCATATACTTGGAAAAAGTCAAATTTATATCTCATCCATCTAATCTCCTTAATAATCAGCTTGATATTCCCTACTTCAATGTTATTTGAACTTCAATCTCTCTTTTTTCAATAAAAAATAAAAAACCCTTTCTTCTTTCTTTTTCACAGGATTCTTCTTAATCTTTTCTTTTGAAGAAGGTTGATTATTTGTACATCCAATACCAACATTTTTTTGATGACGATAACTATGGATAAGCCCTATATTAAAATATATATATTTAAAAAATAGGCCTGGGGAATATCCACAACAAGAAGAAAGTGAAGGGCATAGAACTGTCAAAGAAGAAAGGAGATTTGACAAGAAACAAATACAAAAATATATTTTGTCAACCTTGAGCCACGAAATCCACCTGTAAGAAAAATTGGCTTAATCAAATTTGAGACCAAAGATTGCATACCAAAATCGATAAGAAGCTTGAGGTGTGTGCAACAGTGGCACACCCAATTGAGTGTTTACACAATGAGAAAAAAAACTGAAATTTCACACCTCATCCTCCTGAGAAACCATCACCCTTATATATATATATATATATATCCATTCAACCAAGTAACCTTCAAACCAGACTAGAAATCTTCACTTAACCATCAATATCTAGCAGAAACAACAAATGGGTAAGCAAACTACGTAGGCCTACCTTATCTAAAAACAAAACTACATACAATGAGCAACTTAAAACAATTCAATTTTAGTCCATACAAATAAACCCATTAGAATCCATAAAATTTTTGGAAGTATTTACTGGGTTGGATGCCTCCATAGAGTTCCGGGGACCTCTAACCTAACCATCATATTCCTCCTCATTTGAGTAACAATAACAAGGGTTGAAAATACAACCATCTAGAAGCTCATTGCCTAACTACCTAACAATGAATTTCATACCCTTGCTTAGAGACCACATCCCAACAATAATGAAATGTTTATGCTCACCCCCCTTCAGATTCATGGCATGGAACAAGGATTCCAAAACCATGTGGTCTTCATAGAGAGAAAAAGATCCCACCCCATTGGACACCATATTGGCCATGCTTAGGGATTGGGAAACATCAAAGTCTGACATTTTGGCAACCAATTGTCTTCTTTGGGTCCAACAACATCACCTTCACGAGTCTAGAAATATACCTACTTTCCACCTCATCTACCTTATATGCAACCAAAATTATTTTGTGCACCCACACCTTCATGAAGGAATTCTTCACTTGCTTGTCTATTTCATCCACAAAATGATCCTCCAAACCAACATCAAAGAACTGAACAACTCCCAACTTGTCCTTAGCTCACTCCATATGTGTAGATAAAGGAGAAATAGTATCGATCTTAATACCCTGAATGATAGTAGCGAGACTAAATTTTAGAAAACTCAAACACGTTGGGAAAGAAACCAAAACATAGAAAATTTCACCTTTGCACTGCACGAGTGGCCAATAAAAACCCACTAGCTTAATGTGTGACCACATGTGCCAATCAAATCATAATCAAAGTATAGCCCTTGGATAATAAAGGTTAAAGCCCTATCCCATCAAATAAATGGGAGCGAGCACCAATCCCATCCAAATAAATAAATCAAACACATAAAAAATACCATCAGGGGTTATAAGAGATGCCAAGATCTAACACGAGAAGTATCACCCATATAAGTACCTTGAAGAGTTGTGGAAAGGGAGGGTTCGAAAAGTGAAACAACCTTTATTGCATCAAACAAAATCTGACTTCATTCTTCACAACCTATTTGTAACTCATTTAACAAAAATAAGCTAGATGGATATTGTTACTTCTATTAAATACTAAGATGTATTACAACAAGTAGATATGGCAGTAAAGTACACTAGATGACTCAAGCAACAAACAATGAAAGTAAAACCCTAAGTGCAAGAGAATTAAATCACTTAGCTGATTTCACAATAATCTTGGCGATGTGTGAAGGTGGAAGATTGAGAAAACATGAACATAAGAGGTCACGACCGAGCCCATAAAAATGCAAAAATGCAAGAGGAGCAGGGACGAGGGTGCCTGGGCACTAGGATCCCTTCTAAGGTGCCAGGGTTTGTGCAAGAGGTCCAGAAGTCAATTTCATAGGGTTGTTGGTTGATCTAAAACCCTCGCTTCATGTTGCTAGTATGTCGTTGAACTTCTATGCGTGTCACCAATAAGATGCAATGAAGAAATCACTTGTAAAACCCTCAAAAGAACATCAAATCCTAAAAAAGAAATATGCAAAATGAGGGGTTAGATTGTCCTCAACTGTCATAATGGTGATATTACGACTGAACGTTGCACTACATCTTAGACCCAATGTAGTTCTATGTGTGTGTGTGTGGAATTGTGCCCTATGTGGCTCTTGTGCATGTCACACTTGATAGCGAGAAAAATAGCTAGATGTAAAAAAGTGTAATAGATGTGTGCATGGAATAAAATGAACTTCCCTCCTATGCATGTGATGTAGAAAACTAGCCGTTGTCCCTTGTAATGGTGCTAGATGGATGCAATGATTCTCTTATATTCTTGTGAGATATAACCTTAGGTGATAGAATAGATGCTTAGAGCTTGGTCCTTTAATTTGGTCACATAAATGCATATTTATATGTTTCTCTTGTTCACATTTCATAATTAATCACTAAAAGGACGACCCCTAAGAGATAAGGATGGCCAACGAATATAAAGAACCCAAAAGTAGCAAGCTAAATAGAAAGATGTCTAGGGCGTCCAGAGCTAGAAAAGGTGAAATCTGAAGGGTCAAACTAGGAAGTGAGGTCCATAAGGTCAAAAAGGAGACTAGGAGGGAACCTAAGAGGCCAAGTATAGAGATCAATTGTCAATTTTCTCCCGTAAGAAGCATATGGATAGTAGTATGTGATTAGGACCTAGTAATGTACCCAAGTGTGTGATTTTGTGTCTACATTTTCCCCCACTTCATGTTGGTGAGCGAAAAGTTTGGTAACATAAAGTAGATAGAGATGTGTACCTGATAACCATGTAGATCGATGTAGAAGAGCGTGCCGAGACAAAGACAACGTGGAACGATAAAAAGTTTGAAGCATGGATGCTAAAGAAGAATAAGTACAAAGAAAAGTGATGATAATGACCCTAGGGTGGTAATGCATGTGTAGATTATTGATGTTGTACCTACTGGTGATGACAATGCTTGTTGTATGTTGATGTTGACTACCCCTTCCCATAAGGATGGACCTGCAAAAGAGAAGAACAAACAAGTAGTCGAACATGGTGTATAGATGTATAAAATGGATGTAAAAAGTGTGTAAAATGCTGAAAATGTGAAAAAGGAACATGTACACCTGATCAGTGATGAGTAAAAGAGTGTAGAAAGGATTCTAAAAATGTCAATGAAAAGTGAGTTTTCAGGCAATCTCATGCCATGGAATAAGTAGTGTAGGGAGAAAGGTCTAGTGTCATTCTCCAACCTTTGACTGCTTCCCAAATTTGTTGAGCACATTGAATGCCATTTTTTTGGGTGATCTTACGCCACGAAAGAATAAATGTAGGGAGAAAGGTCTAGTGTCATTCTCCAAACTTTGACTGCTTCCTGAAGTAAAAACACCACTGTAGATGGCATGTAAAAATGTGAACAAGAGCGATCAAACATGATTTCCAAGTGCTGAAGGACTTCTTGCCCTATGAAAAGCCTCTGTGACAATGCTGAAAAATGTGTCGAATTGAAAAACTCTATGTATCTGCCTCATAGTCTCAGGCACCCAAGAAGGGACAGAAGCACCTAGGTGCCCGAATATGATTATGGGCTCTAATGTTTGTGCTGAAGTAAGGAAATAAGTATGATTCTGAGCTCTATCTGAGTCTGCAGACTGTGTTGATTCTGTGATATATTGTACTAAACTATGACTATAGACTGCTGAACTGTGACTATAACTGTTGAATGGGGTAACTGATTCACCCAATAGATGCCCCCCTCTTTTGGGGTGCATGTGATGTCACTAGGACGATGTGGCCTAAAAAAGGACCCCATGCTGAAGTGATACTGGTATGTAGGAGGGGATGTGTTTGGTAGAAACCAAGGCACATGCAAACAATGGTTAGAAGACAAGTGTTAGTGCAAACAACAATGTATATAAAAAAATGTAAGCTACTAAGCAAGAAGACAAAGTAGACCGCAAAAAGTGGGTTTCCAACATGGGACATCACTCATGATGTCATAGACAATCGAGGCCACAATGGCCGAAAGCATACAATGTGCACACAAGAAAAATCATAGCGCAAAGCTTGTAAACAATGGAAAACAATGGCAACAAAAGAAAGCAAACATAAGATAACCATAATGGAAAATAGGTACTGTAAGGAAAGTGCTGCACATGAAACACCCATTAGCATGTTAGAAAGATATAAAGTATGTCAAAGCATGTATAATTCGATATAGTAATGTGCTATGTATAATAATACAACAATAACACCTGAAATGTGTACAAATGTGGATGCCCCTAGGAGCCACTGTGGGATTAGTATGAGGTATTATGCCAAACATCCATTCTCTGTGTAATGATTTGTGTAAAGTATGGGATCACAACTAGAAAACAAGTGAATGTGCATGTGTGTATGATAAAGATAATGACATACAAGATATATATCTAGCATGTGTAGATAATGTACATGTAAGCATAAGAAAACAAGAGTAAATGCGACCAAGATATGTAACATGTTGTGGATGAGATGGAATGGAATGCCGTATGAATGTGACAAGGAAAGTTTGCCCCTCGAGTATGGATGTATGCATGAATGAAATTTGGTTCATTGATATAAGGCCCCTCAACAGTCAAGAATGAACCGTATAACAAGAGTGCGCAATTGGGAAATGGTTCGAATGATGTTGTATGTAGAAAGATGCAATCAAGAGAGCGCATAGTGTAAATTGTAGAATAATGTTGTGTAGATAATAGAAGGATTGAATAAGATGCTAAAAAGAGTGTTGAGTGTGAAGCATGAAGCATAGATTGTAAAGTGATGTCATGTGATGTGTAAGTTTAGATGCGAGATTAGAAGGATTGATCAAGAATCTTAGGATGAGATGCTCAAATGATTGATTATGTAACATAAAGCGTAGATCATGGAATGTGTGACTAAGATTGTAGAAGGCATTGATTGTGAAGCACAAAGAATAAATTGTAGAATAACGTCACATGATGTGATAGCTAGAAAGAGTGATTGATTGTGAAGACCAAACATAGAATGATGTAAATGTGATGAGGTGAGGTTCAATTCAGATTTAGACCCTCAGCAACCAAGTATGAACCATGAGACTAGAGTGCGTCGCCGGGTAGTGTGCGCTGCAAAGGTTCGATCATGATGCATAGAGTGTAGAATAGAATATCATGATGGTAAGTAGAATATTTTGTAGAATGATGTAGATTGAAAGTGTATAGTGTGTTGTAGGAGTAGGTGACACTAGGAATATGTGTGCTGAATGGGTATAAGTGAAGATGTGTAGTGTGTATCGTGGAAAATGTATAGAATGTGTAAGTGTGGAAAGCGCAAAGTGCATATGATGTGTAGTAGTAATTATGAAGATAATGTAGAAACCACACAATATGTATGATAGTGGAAAATGTGTAGAATGATGTAGTATTAAAGTGTGTAGAAAGAAATCGCACAAAGTGTATATGATGTAAGAAGAATGCATGTTGAAGATGTAAGTAGGATGTGCAATGTGTAGGAAGAAGGTGTCGTAAATGTGAAATGTGCAGTGTGCGAGGTTCATGTATAGTATGACCTTAACAGTCAAGTGTGAACCTTAGCACAAGAGTGCATCATAGGGTAATGATGATACAAGTAGTGTATCAAAGTGTATGTGATGAATGCCTATAGATGTGCAGGATGATGTATAGAAAGTGATTATAGAAATGATAGATTGCATAGTGAATGCAAGAGTAGGATGGGGGACGATGAATGGTGTGATGTCCCCAAAGTGTGTGATGATAAGAGAGCATCAAGTCATAATATGTCATCTAGGAGATCGTCATCATTGTCACGGTCAAAGCCAAATGGAGAAGCATTAGAAACTTGGTAAGACAATAGTGTCAGGTTGATTGTAGTAAAGAGCCATTGCAGGCGTATAGGTAGACATGCCCATAGCATATTCCTCATCGGTGAAGGGAGGTAATGGCAAACACCTATGTGCATACCAATGAGTGAGATTTTGTGAATATTTGCGAGATGAATCATTACCGATAAAAACATGGCCAAATGGCATAGGAAAAGTAAAAGAAGTGTGACTAGAGTCTAAAGTACCCCTAATATAATTACGCCAAGATTTTCCAAGCGTTAGTGGAGAAACATGAGGGGCATGTCCAACACAAATTGCTAAATGGAACAATCGAAGATCATAAGTGGTCGTAATGTAAACATATCCATGATAGATATGGGGTGAGCGATACGGTGGTAAGATATCATTAAGTGTCAAGCCGAGCCTAGTCAAGTCATCGTGTGTACAAATAGTATCAGAGTGAGTACGATCCAACATAATATGATGCCAATAGAAGTTATTAATGAGAAGAGTACATGTGAAGGGAGAGTGTGCAGTTGTAGATTGCTCGTGGGAAATATGTATAGGTGGAACAATGTCCAATGTATGGACAAACCCCAAATAGAGTACCATAACATAAGTAACATGGGTGGTTTCTTGAATTGATATTCACCAAGGCCATCCGTAAAAAAAGTATCATCGAAGTATGAGTCATCATTGTCAATAGGAGTGAAGTTAAGGCTACGTAATTTGTCATCGATAAGTTTAACAATATTAAACTCGTCATCAGATTCATCACTACTAGCATTATCCTAAATGGTAACATAATCAATAGTAGAGCTAGGACTGGAGTCAGATGTAGAAATGACAACCTCTAGGGGAGGTGTAACATCAGTAGTGGTAGAAGCATATGCAGTGGGCTATATAATATCGGTAGTATGAGTAGGAATAAATGGTACACTCACAAATGTGAATGAAGGTAGTGAAACACTAGGCTAACCAACATCAGATGCATTAATACCGTGAAATGGAATAGGCTGCAATGGAGGGATAGGCATAGTGGTAACAAGATCTATGCGACAATATTTGAATGGTTTAGGGGTTAGAAACAATTGTATGCATATAACCATCATGTAAGAACTTGACACACTGATGTAATGTAGATGGTACTATATACATAACATGAATCCAAGGCCTACCTAATAAGAGGCTGAAATGGAAGGAGGCTTTGATGACAAAGAAAAATGTTGGAATAATCTTAGGGCCAACCTAGATAGGTAAAGTAATAGTACCCAGGCAAGTGCGGCTAGTGAAATCATAACAACGGATGAGATTAGAGTTATCAGTGATTAGATTATCTTGAATACCAATTTTTTTAAGAAGATAATGAGCACATAGATTTATAGCGTACCCACTATCAATCAATACTTGCTTGAGACAAATTTTACCAATAATAACAGTGATAAGAAGTGGAGCACATGGGATGTTAGTAGCATATGGTGGTATGTCCTCATCGTTAAATGATATCGCATGTGGTATATTTTTAAGAGATTGAATAAGATGTGTAAAATCAACTGGGGAGTTAACACTCTCAGTATGTATAGAATTAAGAGTGGATTACAATGTATTATGACAGTTAGGTGCATTGCGTAGTAGATCATTAGGATATATTTTAATGGGTCTATTCTTAAGTTGTTCAACAATTTTATACCCTTTGTTGGTGGCTATAGGTTTTGTAGGAATAATAGGTGGTGGAATAGAAACTAGTGGAGCCATATGAGGATGAGTGCAGTGAGTAGTAAGCACAATGATAGTTGGGTCCACCATATGAGTAATGAACTGAGGAGGGTGCTGAGTATGAATGTGCATGAAATCAACAACAAAAGTAACAATACCAAAAATTTTGGTTGGAGAAAAATAAGGATAAGAAAAGTGATCCATGGATTCAGAAGCAACAACAATATTTTGATACATTCTCAGAAAGGTAGTGTAGGAATGATCGGGTTCACCACATGATTTAGCAAAAATAAACTAGATGGATAGTGTCACTTATGTTAAATACTAAGATGTGTTATATCAAGCAGATATTGAAGTAAATTATACTAGATGACTCAAGTAACATGCAATGAAATTAAAACCCTAAGTTCAAGAGAGAATTAGATCACTTAGCTGATTTCACAATAATTCTAGCGATGTGCGAAGGTGGAAGACTGACATAACAGGAACACAAGAGGTCGCGGCCAAGCCTAAGAAAACATAGAAATGAAAGAGGAGCAGAGACCAGGGCACCTAGACTGGTACTGGGGCACCTACGCACTAGGATCCCTTATGAGGTGCTAGTGTTTGCGCAAGAGGTCCATAAGTCAATTTCACAAGGTCGTTGGTTGATCTAAAACCCTCACTTCTTGTCACTAATATGTTATTGAACTTCTATAGATATCACTGATAACCTGCAATGAAGAGATCACCTACAAAACCCTCAAAAGAACATCAAATTCTAGAAAATAAAGATACGAAATGAGGGGTCAGACTGTCCTCAGCTATCATGGTGATCTTACGACTGAGTGATGTACTACATCTCAGACCCAATCTAGTTCTCTGTGTGTGTGGAATCATACCCTAGGTGGCTCTTATGTGTGTCACACTTAATAGCGATCAAAGTAGCTAGATGTAAAAAAATGTAATAGATGTGTACATGGAATAAAATGAACTTCCCTCCTATGTGTGTGATGCAAAAAACCAACATTTTTACCTTGTAATGGTGCTAGATGGATGCAATGATGCTCTTAGATGCTTGTGAGATGCAACCTTAGGTGATAGTATAGATGCTTAGAGCTTAGTCCTTTAATTTGGTCATGTAACTATATATTTATATGTTTCTCTTGTTGAAATTTCATAATTGATCACTAAAAGGCCGACCCCTAAGAGATAAGGATGTCCAATGGCTAGAAAGGACCCAAAAAGGAGCGAGCTAAATATAAAGAGGTCTAGGGAGCCCAGAGGGGATGAGGGCACCTAGGTGTTGGCGTTTAGAGCCAAAAAAGGTGAAATATGAAGGGTCAGATTGGGCGGTGAGGTCTGTAAGGTCAAAAGGGAGACTAGAAGGGAACTTAAGAGGCCAAGTATAGTGATAAATTACTAATTTTATCCCGTAAGAAGCATATGAATAGTAATATGTCATTAGGACTTATTAATGCACCCAAGCGTGTGATTTTGTGTCTATAGTAACCTTATTACTCTCTCTCCTAATATGATATTTAAGGAAACAATCAAATTTATCTCTCATCTATATAAATGCTTCAACAACAGACTTGATATTCCTGACTTCAATATTAACTGACTCAATTGCATTAGTGATTATATGTGAGCTGCCTTCAACCTCTAGTTGTAATCGTGCTTTTGAGAAACCAATTTGTAATCCTTTCAAGAGAACTTTTACTTTTGTGAAATTAGTAGTATTTGAATTGATAATATAAGAGAGTATATTAGGAGAGGTTGACTTAAGTGGTCTTTGAAGATCCCACCATATCTATCTAGCCTTGGATTATCTTTTGAAGCTCCATCATAATTTATTTTCAATGCCCCAAATTTAGTAGGATTCCATAAAAATGAGGGATGGTAGGGTCTAGAAAACCAAATACTGAGCCCCTTATCAGGAATCCACAAGCTAAATTCAAGCCAAATTTGGATTATTTCGTTATGCTTCTCATTATTGACCTAATCTCCCACTCCTTAAGCAATCATAATCTTAGTGAGGTATTTTTCTATTACTGTTCATTTCTAACCAAAGGTCGTTACAGATCATAGAAGGATTCAAATGCTAGATAAAAGTAAGGTAATGATATTTGAATCCCATATACCATCCTTGGATGAATTCAATGAGCATAATAGGGAAGACCATTAACAGAACCATTAAGTTCAGAAAATTTCTCCAAACCGCCCAAACATATTAGTAATGAAGAAGGATGTGATCACAATTTTATTTCTCAATTCGACACATAAAATAAATGAAGGGTCCCTAATGATCCATTTAATTAATTGATCATACATTTGGATTCACTTATGAGTTGCAATTTGAAATGTGATTTTTTCCCAGATTAATAATTTGGATCTGACCAAATGAAATGTAACTTTTAACTCAAAAAATTGATAATCCTTGACAACAAATCTTATTGCTGAAGACTGATACATTTTACAGCTTAATACTATTAAAATTGAGAAGCTATTTTGATTTACAACTATATATGATTAATACACTAAGATAAATTTTGTAATTACATAGGTTATGGCTAAACAAGATTAATTAAAGCTTTAAACTGGTGACACATGTTGATATTCCATGGGTTTCTCCAATAATTATACCTCACGGACACTAAATTGCAGAATTAACCCAAACACAAATAGTTTCGGGTTTGGGTGGTCAGCGGGGTCAAAGAATAAGACACATGGTAGTGACATGACAAGACATGTGTCGAGATCTCAATGACTGCGAAAGGCTACATGTTAACATTCTGAGAGTTGAAGACACTTTGGGGGGCTGGCAGATGTAAAACTACATAATCAACCATATTCCAAGAAACTCTCAGGTTCACAGCAAGACATAAGACACATCAATAGAAAGAAAGAGACAAGAGGAAAAATTATATTGGCTCACAAACTGACAAACTCAGACAAAGTATTAATATAGTAGTGAAAACAATGGATTAATCTTATTGGTTAACAACTGAAAAGGTTTAACCAAAGACTAAAAATGTGAAATGCAAAGAGACTTGGAGTTATTCTATTGGTTCGAGTTTTGCATTGGTCAGAAAACTACTTAACATAAGTCTGAATCTGCGAAGAGTGTGGAATGATCTTATTGGTTCACGCTTTACAACAATTAGAAGGATCTAGTATAGTCTTGACATTACGAAGTAACATGGAGCATTTTATTGGCTTGAACTTCACATTAACAAACTTCACAATATTATATATTGATTTGGTGTCAGGGTGGACTCAAAAACTCAAAATTAACAGTATCTAAAGAGAAATTTCGAGTCCATAACATAAACAAATAGAAAACACAACAGACACAACCATGAAATACAGAAAACAAATAATTCAGCCCAAAGATGCCATTAAATTGCAATATTATATTTTAAATATGATCAATTACATATATTCAGTCCTTTTCTGTTAGGATAAAATATTATTATCCTAAATATTAATTATGCATAGTTCATTTATTTAATTATTAATTAAATAATAATAGTTATTTTGTTATATGGTTAATCAACCATATTTGTTTTTTTTACATACTGTTATATTGTTTTAAACAATATATTTGTTTTTTCTAATTCCTGCTTCCCGGATGTTATTGGAAGCTTGTTCATTTTGGCATTTGGTTGCACCTGTGCAACTTATTCTCTTGTGTGTATTTGGCTGTGCAATATCTATAAATATTGCAGCCCATTCTCTGTAATTTTTTGGTTGATTGAGATTAATAAAATTATACAGGCTTCCGTCCCTGTTTCTCAATCTACATTTGGTTTCAGAGCAGGTTGAAGGAGATTTGAGGATTGCAGAAGAGGTTGAGGAGCATTGGAGAAGCTTTTGCAAGCAGAGGAGAGCCAGAGTTGCCTCCTGCAACTTCCCAGCCCCATCCCTTGCAATACCACAATCAAATTCTTCAAAACCGCCATTAAATCTATGTAAAACCGTGTATAGTCTTTGCAATTCAAGCACGAGGAGGATAGAATCCACCAAGGAAGAGATTGCAAGCTCAAAGGAGGGGAGAAAATTGATAGAAGTGCTATACACAGTCAAAACCACCTTCTTTCACGCAAAACCGCCTTCAAAAACCGCTGGTCGCTTTTCTCTTTGCTGGAAAATTCACTCAAAACCAGATTTCCAAAACCGTGGTTTTATGAAAAGGTATGGTTTTACAGTTTGGAAGTGTTTAATTATAAATTTCTCTTTATATATACTTGTTTAGCTTAGCCGCCCAAGTGGCTAGCATAACTTTTGTAAGACACTTCCCATCAAGAGAGGTCAAGGGGTCAAATCCCCCTCCCTCACCCACTACCAAATTTGGTGAAATTTTTGGCGGAACTGCTAAATTTAGCAGATTTTTTGAATTTAGTTATAACTAACTAAATTTAGCGGAGAAATCCCTAATTTAGGGTAAAAAAAAAAATTTCTCCCATTCGGCCTGGTTTTTCATTTTGGACATTTTTTGAAAAAGGAGACCCATCTAAAAATTGCATTTTCAGCTATTTTTTTGCAATTTTTAGCATTTTGGGTCGTATTGGGCTCAGGAGGCCACCAGGACCCGCGAAACAGAAATTTTTGCCTGCCATTCAAATTGTCTAGTTTTTTGAATGTAAATTGTATACTGCTGCATATTGTACTAATTTGCAGGTTGTCATAGTCAACTGCAAACTTTGTAACTGCTCAAAAAGTGGCAGAATTGTAATCAAAAATAATAAAAAATTGGTTCTGTAACACTCACGAGATCCTAGATCTCATTCGCAGCGTTCGGTATATACGGTGCCTCTGGGAAGCGCTTACGGGTAAAGCCGTCGCGACTACTACTACACTTAACACCTAATATAGCTGCAACAACGTCGTCTGGGCATCGTCCCTTTAAATCGACGGGGAGTAATAAGGTCACAGTGCACACACTATGAACCATCCCATCCGTCTGTGAACGATTGCAAGACATAAATCCGGACTGAGAAATTATCCGAGTATATAGCGAAGTTACGCATGCGTATGAGGATATTTCTTTGAGCCGGTGTCAATAATCACACAGACCCCATCAGTACTGTCTTGGTACCACGTATTGAATTCTTTCACGTACGTTAACGCCTCTTTCACGTACCGCCGGGTATATAGAAAGGGCGAGCTTCTTCCACGTACCGACGGGTATATCGGAAGGGCGCGTATATAGAAAGGTTCGGTATATCAGACTGACGGTATATAGATTGGGAGACCTAATACCTGGAGTGATAAGAGCCAAACCCTGTCAGTGATCTCTGCAAAATGGGCACCAATGCCCCCAAATTTTTTCTTCCGGATTCACAATTGCTCAGAGGAAGCAACTATGCTGCATGGAAGACAAAAATAAAGACACAACTTGAGTTTGAAGAAATCTGGCCTGTTGTGACTGGTACTCTAACCAGATCAACAACTGATACAACACAACAACGACAGTTTGATAGAGCAGATCAGAAAGCAAAACTCATCATCTTGTTTGGAGTGTCCGACGATGTGCAAGCCCACATTCGAGATGCCACAACAGCAAAAGAAGCATGGGATAAGCTGAGCACAATATATGAGGCCAAGAACAAGAATGTCATACTTGAATTTGCAGAGTCAGTTACATACATTGAAGTTCAAGCAGAATGAGAAAATTGAAGCTTTCCTAAGAAGAGTTGCAGAGTTGAGGGCTTCACTTCTAGCCCTAGGAGAAGAGGTCAAAGATGAATCTCTCGTTCCCATTGTTCTGAGAGCTCTCCCTTCTTCTTACCACATTTTTGTCACAACTCTAAACTTGTCAGATACGACAATTAGTTTTGACAAGCTAGTAAACCTACTGCAACAAGAGGAAGCAATGCACAACAAGGATGATGAAGAGGAGCAGGCACTGTCTTCACATCAAAAATGGAAAGGAAAAGGTAAAGGAAAACCTAAATCCTATCAGAAGTCCCCACATCAGAATCAGTATCATGGGGACAATCAACAGAAGAAGCGATGTCCAATTTGCAAAAGAGGACATGACTTGCAAGATTGTTGGTATAACACTTATAAGAAAGGTTCATCAAGCAACTCTGGACCACAACAACAACAATCTTACAAGGGACATTCTAACAACTATCACGGGCAGAAAAAGGGGAACTGGAAAAGAAGACCCCACCAGCAAGGTAATATTGCTGAGCAACAAGAACAGTCAGACAATGAAGACTTCTTGTTCACTGCTCGATCAAGTGAACCATCCACGTCATCTAGTGATGTCTGGTATGTTGATTCGGGAGCCACTCGACACATGACCGACCACAGAGACTGGTTTATTTCAATGAGGGACACGCCATCGAAAAATCATGTTTCGTTGGGAGATGATTCTTCATATACAGTTCAGGGGATTGGAAACATTTCTCTACCCCTTGGTTCACGCAAATGCAGACTATCAGATGTTCTATATGTCCCTGGGTTGACAAAGAATCTTCTTTCGGTCAGTCAACTCCTAGATCACAACCTGAAAATTGACTTTGATAGTCAATCCGGCAAGAAAATGTGTTTGATTCGAGATAAATCCAGAGGCTCGAAAATAATTGCAAAAGCCTCAAATGTGGGACGAATGTTTCAACTTGATTTCATTCACAAAAATGATCAAGCACTTGTGGCTAAAAACTCCACCTCAGCCCAGTTGTGGCATCGGAGATTTGGTCATGTAAGTTTCAAATATCTCGAAACACTTCGCCGGTGTAATATGGTACATGGGCTACCATCTCTTCAGAAGGATACAGACAAGTGTCCTCACTGCTTAGCAGGAAAACAACACAGAGTTTCATTCCAAAAGAGTACTTTTCGAGCTCATGGTAAACTTGACCTGGTTCATACCGATCTTTGCGGTCCGATGCAGCCAAGTCATTCTAGGGTTCCAGTACTTCATGCTTTGTGTTGACGACTATTCACGGAAAATGTGGATTTTTTGTCTTCGCAAGAAAAGTGAAGCCTTTGAAACATTCAAAAAGTTCAAAGTAGCAGTTGAGAAAGAAACTGGTCGTCACATCAGAACTCTCTGCTCAGATCGAGGGGGGGAATTCACCAGTGATGAGTTCAGAGACTACCTACAAACTCACGGGATTCGTCGACAAATGCCTCCTCCACACACACCGCAGCAAAATGGTGTTGTTGAGAGAAGAAATCGTACTATCATGGAAATGGTGCGATGCATGATCGATGATTCCAGACTTGCAAAGACATTTTGGGCAGAAGCAGCAAAAACAACAGTGTATTTGTTAAACAGAGCACCCACAACTGCTCTTGATGGAATTACACCACAAGAAGCATGGTCAAAAAGGAAACCATCCATTGCACACCTCAGAGTATTCGGGTGCAAAGCCAGCATGCACATACCCAAACAGAACAGAAAGAAATTGGACATGAAGTCACAAAATCTCATCTTCATTGGATACAGTGAAGAGACTCTTGGGTATAGATTGATGGATCCTAAGACCAGAAAAGTCTACACAAGCAGAGATGTTGAGTTTTTCGAGAAGAAGGAAGCAGAGACTCCTCCTCCGGACTCGCAAGATGTAGATTTTTCACCAGTTGTAAAAATTGAAGCTAATGTTCCCTCAGAAGATGAAAGTGATGATGGGGATGATGGTGTTGATCAGATAGAACCACAACCCATGGGAACAGTTCAACGTATGCCTAAATGGTGTACAAGTACATTACGAGATGCAAGATTGGATGCTCCACCGGATACATCCACCCCTGGACCACGGACTCGCAGTAAAGCAAGAGAAGAAGTTAACTTTTCTTTGATGAGTAGAGTTATTGAATCAGATGAGCCCTCTACAGTCCAGGAAGCCCTACAGTCAAAAGCTTGGAAAGATGCCATGGATTCTGAATATCAATCAGTGATGAAGAATAACACTTGGCAGCTTGTTGATCTTCCACCAGGGAAGAAACCCATTGGATGCAGATGGATATTCAAAACTAAGTACAAAGCAGATGGGACAGTGGACAAGTGCAAAGCAAGACTTGTAGCAAAGGGGTATGCACAAAAAGAAGGCATTGACTATGAGGAGACATTTTCTCCCACAGCTAAGATCAAAACGATCAGGATGATCTTTGCTCTAGCTGCTCAGTTTGGATGGAAAGTTCACCAAATGGACGTAAAAAGTGCCTTCCTGAATGGAGATTTACAAGAAGAAGTCTACATGACTCAACCTGAGGGATATGTTGTACCTGGTCAAGAAGAAAAGGTATGCAGACTCAGGAAATCTCTGTATGGCCTCAAACAGGCACCCCGGGCATGGTACATCAAGATTGATGAGCATCTCGTACAACATGGATTTGTTAGAAATCCATACGATCCCAATCTCTACCTCAAAAAGCAAGGGGGGGAGATGGTGATTGTTGTAGTTTATGTCGATGATCTAGTCATCACTGGCAGTTCAGTGAAGATGATTGATGAAACGAAGAAAGATCTTAAGCGATCATTCGACATGACAGATCTCGGGCTTATGCACTACTGTCTTGGACTAGAAGTATGGCAGAAAGAGAATCATATCTTTGTTTCTCAGATGAAATATACCAAGACAATGCTCGAGAAGTTTAGGATGATGGATTGCACACCAATTGCTACACCTATGGAGAACAGATTACAGTTATCTCGTTCAGATCCATCTCCTGAGGTAAGTGCCACTCTCTATCGGCAGCTGATTGGGAGTCTCATTTACCTGACCTACACTAGACCAGATATCAGCTTTGCAGTGAGCTATCTATCCAGGTTCATGCAGGAACCCAAAATTTGTCATTGGAAAGCAGCAAAGCGCATTTTGAGATATCTCAAAGGATCAGTGGATCTTGGTCTAGAATACAAGAAGAATGAAAACTTCTTCTTGACTGGATATTCGGATTCAGATCATGCAGGTAACATTGATGATAGAAAATCCACTTCTGGATTTGTATTCTTTATGGGATCTGGACCAATATCATGGGGAAGTAAGAAACAACACTTTGTTTCTCACTCTTCCACAGAAGCCGAGTATCGTTCTGCAGGAGAAGCTGTCTGTGAAGTGATTTGGCTACGTCGCATACTGGAAGGACTTGGAATACCACAGGACAAACCGACCACCATGTATGTTGACAATGAAGGTGTTCTCAAACTTGTTCACAATCCAGTTTTTCACGAGAGAACAAAGCACATTGAGGTTCAGGTTCATTTCATACGCGAACATGTGTTGAAGCACAACATCCAGCTTCAATTTTGTCCAACGGCTGAACAACGAGCAGATATTTTCACAAAGTCACTTGCACGTGACAAGTTCGAGTTGTTCAGAGAGTTCCTCTCCTCATCTCTTCAGACAATGCACAATTAAGGGGGGGAATGTTAGGATAAAATATTATTATCCTAATATTAATTATGCATAGTTCATAAATTATTTAATTAATTATTAATTAAATAATGTTGTTATTTTGTTATATTGTTAATAACCATATTTGTCTTTTATTCTGCATACGGGTGTTATATTGTTTTAAACAATATATTTGTAATTATTCATTTGTGCTTCCCAGATGTTATTGGAAGCTTGTGTTTTATTTGGAATTTGGTTGCACCTGTGCAACTTATTCTCCCGTGTGTATTTGGCTGTGCAATATCTATAAATATTGCAGCCCATTCTCTGTAATTTTTTGGTTGATTGAGATTAATAAATTATACAGGCTTCCGTCCCTGTTTCTCAATCTACATATACATAATGCTAACTAAAGTGGGTAGTGCATTAGTTGTAGGGACATGTGAAGCTTGAGGAACAATAGGTAAAGAGGCCCTAGGTGGAATACCTTAGATAGTGATGACCTAATTCTCATGTATGAACTTGATGCATTGGTAAACAATAGATTTGAGCCAAGGAATACCTAATACCATGTCATAATGCTTGATTTCTAATGCAACAATAAAGACTAAATAACTAGTGAGAGGCCCAATCATGATGGGAAGAGTGATACTCCCATAGGAGGTAGGTGACTTGCATTTGATATAGAATAATGGAAATCTAATAGAACATAAAAGAGGAAGTGAACATGTGTTATGCTTAAAATTGGGATTGATCATTACATTGTTTAGAGCATTATTGACAATAGAAGCATTAATGTGAAGATTGGAAGATTTGAAAAAATCATGAAATTTTGCATCATTAAAGATAATGATGGGTGGTGATGTAGTAGTAACACCAACAAGAAAATATAAACTAGCATTGGTAGATTGAGGAGGTGACAACGCATATTAAGTATGGTTAGTAGCTGCCTTAGGTGCAACTTGTTCATATTTAGGAGGTGGTTCATTGAATATTTTAAGCTTAGAATTATCATTGGAAGGTTTAGACACAACGGGCTCATCCCATTCAATTACATCAAAATCAATTAAGTCTTCAATTATATGTTTAATCTTGAAACATCTATCTATAGAGATATCTATTGCATTGGTGGTAGTCACGATATGATTTTTTAATTAAAGTTCCTTCCTTGAGGATGACTAGAGTCCAACTCAAACGGTGTAGAATCTAAGAGAGATAAGATTAGTAGTGAGGATTTATTGCAACACCACCCGAGTTGGTATAGGTAATTTATTAAATCAAGGAGCTCAAATTTGGAGCTTCGTTGGTTGGGAAATTACATTAACAGTGGTGCCCTTAACCTCAACTCGGGGCTCAATAGCTTTACTGTTGAAAGTAGATTTTTTTTAGAATTTAGCATGAAATTGATTAGAGGATTGATCACTATATTCGAGTGTACCCATGGAAAGTAGATTTCCTTCATGGTCATTAAGGATATGGCACAAGTGATATAAGGAATGAAAGGTATCAAAGATAACTGACTCTTGGATAGGAAGCAAAAGGCTTTGCTAAAATAGGTCTTATAACTCAAAATCAGCTAGGACATTGTTCATTATAGCAAGATTGGTCTTGTAACACAGACTATAGTCACGAAGGTGCTCATTATGTCCTTATTTCATTTTATCCATTGTGCATAAGATATTTTTTACCAATGCTAATAAAAATGATAAAAATGGGTTTGCTGATGGAGTAAAATATCATACAAAATGAATAGGTAAATCGTAGAACTGTTGCAATGCATAATCGTGTGAACTTATAGGAAACAAATTTGCTAACAATGTATCATCGAAAGCGTAATCTAAGTAAACAACATGAAATGATCTAGGATGTTCTTGTTGATCTTCCTCGTTATTGAAAATAGAAATATTAGGTGAGACAAAACTAGGAGGAAGGGGATATGATGCGACTTCAAGTGTAAGATGACTATGTAGAAGAAGTCAAGAATACATAGAAGAATTATTAGCATCCCATTGCAATTTAAGAAATTGGGCTTGTAGATCACACACCAAGGATTCTTAGGCATTGGTACTTGAAGTATAATTTGGTTAAATGTGAGAGATAAGAGAAGAAGAAAAATGGGTGGTACTCACAGGAATGGAGATATTAATACTTGATTCCCCCATGGAGGTAGGGGAGAAGAAGCTAGAACAGAATGTGTAGACTATGGTGGTGGTATCAGGAGAACCCACCGTGTTGTTGTGAAATTTTCTAGACAAGCAGCATCCTGAAGAAAAGATATAAATTATGAGGGTTGGCAACAATGTATGTATTTAGATCATTTTAATGAATCAAAATACGTGAAATGCTTCATTGGGAGGAACATCATTCGTGATGAAGACATTGTTAGAAACCCTTTTGATTTTAAGATTTTTTTTGAATCTTATTTCACAATATAAAATTTAGAGTATGTTCACTAAATGATTTAACCTAAATTGGATGAATATATTAGGGGGTGGGTAGTCAATGGTAGATTATACTGAACTCAATTAGTTTTCAATGATTAATTGTAGCAATATCAAAATAATTCATTATAAAAAGATAAACAATGTATAGATCAATGAAACAAATCACTATATTTGAGAAGGTAGACAGATGAACTTAGCTTATATCTTAACGGATCTATGTGAGTCTAAGTGATTTAAGTGTAGGATCTAATGATTGGAAATGAGACTGAACATAAGCCTCGCTACTGAAACTGTGACCTGAGAAAATGATCTACCCAGATAGCATACTGTACAATATAGCCCTTTAAAAGTTCTTACTCTGGTCCTTATGTACTTTTGTATGGTCTTGGACAATGTTCCTGGAATCCTATTCTTTGCTCCATATCCTGGGTGCTTCGACTGTCTAGAAATATATCTCGGTCTTCTTTTCTCACATTCATGTGATGTTTGATTGTGTAAACTCTGTTCAAACCATATAACCTTTGTAGATGGTAAGAAGGAGTTCATGCCAAACAAATTTAGGTGGGTTGTGGGCACCCCTGTGTAACACCGACATTTCCACTACTCTAAAGAGGGATCAAACTGCATGTCATTCTCCTAGCATGTGATATTTAATGTAGTGTAATCAGAACTTGACAACCATGACAATACTTTTCTTGAGTTTTACACTTGATAAAATACTTATGAAGGGTCACTTTTCTTTCTTGTATAAATAATACGGCAAATACTAGACCTAGAAGGAGACTCCAAACATGTAGAGGGTGCAGTTCTAATGGATGTGCATGAGTTATTTCACAATTTAGGGAGCTTAAAATGCCTCTTGTGATTTCTTTTACATGAGGAGTTCTTAAAGCGCTAGGTTCTCAGATGAGGTGTGATTTACTTTCTTATATATGCTTCTAAAGGTTATGATTCTATAAATTTTGTATTTTATTATGAATCTAAATAGTAGAGCAATGCAGTAATATAAATGCTAAGTAATTTATTTTGTAATTAAAATTAAACAGGATGAAAGAAGAAAGGTGCTTACCTAATTTAGACTTACCTTGCAGTGATCTTGGATTGAAAAAAGTGGTGAAATGGTATAGAAGAGTGTCACAAAAAACCTCAGAAAGTAGCAACAAAGGAAGATTTGGCTAGACTAGGGCACCTGGAAAGGGAAAGGGGCACCTATGGGCACCTTGGTTTGAGATCTTGGCACCCTGGTCCGCAGAACAACTCAAAATATGATCCTCATATGGTTGCTAGATATTGACAATACTTTTCCTTTGGTTGGGTGAGTGTCACACTTAGTTCGCTGGTGTTGTTATTAATCTCCAATGAATAAACACCTACAAAACCCCACACAAAGCATCAAACCCTAAAAAAGAAAGATTCAAATGAATGGGTCAGATAGTCCTTAGCTATCAAATGGATTGAATTATGACTGAGCACTGCACTACATCTCAGGCCCGATGTATTTCTATGTGCTTATGTGTGCAATAATGTTCCTAGGGTGCCCTAGTGCCAATGACGCCGAAGTAGCGGGAACTAGCTAGATAAAATGCAGAATGGTGGATGAAATAGAATATAATCCCCTTCTTATGCAGTGTGTGATCCAGAATAGTCCCCACATGCAGTCCCTTGCTCTATATAGATAGCTAGCCCCTAGTAGAAAATAGTCTGCCCTTAAGGTAGTGTGTATGTTATGATTTTATAAGGATCTCTTGTTCAAATTTTGACACTAATGACCCGATATGTTGACTAGTACTTAGAGAGATGAAAGGAAAAACTATAAATATCAACCTCAAACATCTAAAACAAAACCATGTGTGACTGGGACCAAGGCACCCCAGGTGCCCTAACCCCTTGCTAGGTGCCCCAGTCAAAGACTAGAGATGACCACTGGGTGAAAAATTACATATAGGAGCCCCTAAAACCTGACCAAAAATGTGTGATTAAGTGAGGAATGTGTAAGAAAAACAACAATAAATACCAACAAGACTGATGACTAGAAAGCAGGATGGGTAATTAGTGAATACTTTTCTTACACAAGACCCATACATAAAACAACATACTTAGTGGTATAATAATAGTAGTAAGTGTGTGATTTTGTGACTACATTTCCCCCACTTTATGTTGGTGAGTGAAATCTTGTTAACATAAAGTAGGTAGATATGTATACCTGAGAGAAATTTGGATAAGCCCATGATGTATAAGAACACACATATGTGGTAGAAGAGTGTGCTGAATGTGAACATATAACATGCTGACCCATGGATCAGCGTGTCGATCCATGCAGTGTAGCGAGATATTAAAAACCATAGTGAAGTGCACTAGATGAAAGTGATGATTGTAATATTAAATGATTGATGATTTCAAATGTTGTATGGTGATGATTATGATGGGGTAGGGAGTGATCAGTTCTGAAGCCAATTGCATGTGTAAAAAACTAGAGGATTTGGGTGTCCTATCGCCGAAGGAAGAGTGTATGGAGAAAGGTGTGTTATTATCCAAGATTTAACTACATCCTCAAGATCTAGCCACTTTAGACAAACTCAGATGAAATTTTCAGTGGTTTTGGATCCAAATATTTAGACATTGAGGAAATAATCAAGAAATTCATAGGACTCTACCAGAGTATAGATCATGCAAACAGGGAGCTGCAGGTAGTAGCAGGATCCCTCTCTGAGGGGTTGGACAGTGCCAGATTACAACATGAAACATTTCAGGCAATGGTCAACTGCTCAGCTGACGACCTATTAAAGGTTGGCGTCATTGATCACCCGCGGATGCACCACAAAGCTCTCGTTGCACTGGATTACTTGGTTGATCAAATGGAGTATATCCTAGAAAGGATAGAAAAAATCAAGGAGGAATCACTGGATGAAAAACAAAGAATGGAGCAGATGGTTACAAAGATGGCTCCAGAGATGCTTAGTGCATCATTCACCTTGAGGGAGGAAAACGATACAATCCAGATTTTCAAGGCTATCGCAACCCAATGTTTATCGTCAGAGGTCACTTTTGACCGAGAGTCTATCAATAACTTTCTGGCTTGCCACAATTTTATTGGATACTTGATTGAGGCAAACGAAGAGTACGCCGGGCTACCTGATAAGCTCAAGACTGAAAAAGAAACTTACGAAGTTATTGGAGACCATTTCAAGGGTCCAGACCATAATCAACTCTAGACAATGATTAGCAAGTTTATGGAGTACCGAGCTCAGTGTCACATCGCCTCTCCTGATCGGAAGCAAGACACTCCTTTCAAGCAAAGAGATGATGATGAATAGTTTCTCTTCTTGTGTACACTTCGATCTTTTTGTAAAAATATTTAAAAAATATGCTGGCATTTATGATGACATCATCCATGTTGCACCATGGGA
This sequence comes from Taxus chinensis, assembly GCA_019776745.2. Lineage (NCBI taxonomy): Eukaryota > Viridiplantae > Streptophyta > Pinopsida > Cupressales > Taxaceae > Taxus > Taxus chinensis. Next base: position 6,698,547 of record CM034146.1, on the reverse strand, counting down.
TGTTGCCATCCACAAACTTGCCCAAAGTCAACTTTTGGCTTTTTAGATATTTTGTAATTATCTTGTAAGATATTTTGTAAATAGTGGTTGGCTTCTTTTTGTCTTCTTTCTCCTTCTCCTTCTATAAATATAGGAATACTTGTTGTATTATGGGTGGACATTTTTGTATGAAAAAAGAGATGAAGAGAGAAAGACTTTGTGCCTTCTTGTAACAGAAGAGATATTAATATATATGTTAAGAATTTGTGCTCAATATATGTGTGTTATTTGCATAAGATCTTTCTTAGGTTAGATCTGTGTTTCTATTCTGTTGGATTCATTCTTATTATCATCATATGTTCATCAATATTGCTTTGTTTGTTTATGCAAGTAAGTTTGGCTCTGTTTACTACCAGCCCAAAGCATAAACCCTCTGACCTTTCTGTCTTGGAATTCATTTCTTTTCTCCCTTCAGATCTACCTTCCTCCATTCCTTCCCTCTTACATTTATGTTCGCAGTTGGAACAACCTTTACTGGGATGAGATCCCAAACCTCTGAAGTTAGAACAGTGTAGATTTGCACAGATTCCTACTTGATAGAATAACACTAAACCAATTTCACTTTGCTATCTCAAAGAGGGGCTATGCCCTGCACAATGTTGGCTTGTTTTCCCATGACCCATCTAACTGACAAATTGTCAAACCAATAAGTGTGCAACCATAAACTCATCCAATAGGATCCTAACTATCTCATGCAAAAAGTGTGTGCCCCTATCACTTGTCAAGCTTTATGGACATCCATATCTTGTAAGAACATTCTCCCAGAAAAACCTAGTTATTGTAGATATTGTAGAGTCCTTCGTAGGTGCTACTTCTGCCCACCGTGTGAGATAATATATGCAAGTAATGATATAACACGACCCCGTCCTACGCATGGCTGGTGAAATAGGTCCTACAAAATCAATGGCCCATTTCTCAAATGGTTCGGCACTAGTAATTGGTCTCAAAGGCATCTCATCTCTTTTCCCTAGTCTTCCTAGGTCCTGAAAATGATTACACACCTTACAATATTATTTACAGTCTTTATACAATGTCTCCCACCATAATCCAACAAGTAGGATCTTTCAGGCAGTCACATCACCTGCATAATGGCTTCCTGTAATACCACCATGGGCTTCCTCCATAATATCCTTTCACTTAAGCCCTAATACACAACGACGTAATACTTCATCTCTGCCTAACTTGTAGAGGTCATCACTGATTAACATAAATGGTGCTGCACATATAGCAAGTTGTTTCTTTTGTAATGACTTTATTCCTTCAGGTGCCACACCAGTCCGTAAAAAGACAAAAATGTCTTCTAATTATGATGACACATGTTGTAACCTATATAAATGCGCATCTGGCATTGTTTCTTCAATTGTCTGTGCTTCTTCTCCTGAGTGAATTCTAGACAAGTGGTTTGGTCCAAAATTACTTTTCGTTGGCTTCACCACAACTGTGAAGTCAAAGTATTGAAATAGGAGTACCCATCTGCATATGTGCCCTTGTAAGAATGGTTTGTTTACCAAATACTTCAATACCATGTGATCTATATACAACACAAATGGTGTTGCTAGCAAGTACTTTCAAAACTTGTGCAATGCATAGATCATTGAAAAAGCTTCGCACTCTGTAGTTGTATAATTCCTATCAGCAGAAGTCAGCGTCTTAATAGCTAAAAAAATTGGATGATCTATAATACCATCACTAGGTTGAGCTAACACAGCACCAATGGCCATGCCAGAAGCGTCCACATGCACATGAAATGGTTTATCCAATGAGGGAAAACGTAGAATGGGCGTGGTAGTAAGTTTCTCTTTTAATATATCAAATGTGCGCTGCTGCGGTTCTCCCAAATAAAATGTACCTCTCCATTTTAGTAATTCTTTCAAGGTTGCATCAATTTTGGCATACCCTTTGATGAATTTTCTATAATATCCAGTATGACCTAAAAATTTGCACACCTCACTTTGATTGGTAGGCACTTCTAGGCCTAGAATGACTGCAACCTTAGCTGGATCAACCAACAAACCTTCCTTATAGATTATATGTCCTAATAGTATTGCAAATGGTGTAGCAAATATACACTTCTTGATGTTCAAAGAGACACTCAATTGTCTACACCATTCAAACATTAAGCACAAATTGTCACAATGATCTTTCACAAGCCCCTTTACTGTCCAATCATCTAGGTTGACCTGTAAGAAGTTGTGAATAAATTCTTTGAATGCTTGAACAAATATATGCGAGAATATAGTAGACACATTTTTAAATCCAAAAGGCATCACAATATAGGCAAAGATGCCACATTCAGTAGTAAATGTTGTCTTTTCTTGATCCTCATGAGCAATCCTAACCTGATGATACCCGGAAAACCCATTTGTGAAAGAATATATTTCACACCCTGTAACTCCCTCTAATATTTCCTCAGTGAATGGCGTAGGGAATGAGTTTGTTACACATGCAACATTTAGCTCCCTATAGTCCACACATATTCTAATTTGTCCATCCTTCTTGATAATGATCACCATTGGACTAACCCATTCTGACTCATCAAGGGGCTTGATAATTCCAAATTTCAACATTTTATCAATTTCATATTTTACCTTTTCATGCAAATTAGGATTCATTTTATAAGGTCTCTTTCTCATGGGACATGCACCTTCCTTAAGCTTTATCTTCATTTCCCCAAGTGATTTATGCACACCTTTAAGTTCATGATACTCTCGAGGGAATAAGTCTTGATAATCCCTGAGTAATTCAATGATCTTCGTTACCTCCAAGTCTGACCAGTAGTCTCCAATGATGGCCTCCTTAGGATTATCCCCTAAACATATATTCACCTTCTTTGTCTTCATGGGTTCGTGATAGGCACGTGTATCCTTGTCCGCACTATCCAAGACTTCACGTACCCCCTGTGAATGTTCAATATCCAGGTTCTCAACTTCCTCATCATCCCTGATGTAAACCATATTTCCTTTCTCTTTCTCAAGGAAAGCACGTTCAAGTAGTATGGAGTCCATTTCTTCTTCCCTTTCAAAATGATCTCCGGACTCTGCCTCACCAATTAATTCCTGAATATGCTCTTCGGCTTTTGCACTATCTCCCATAGTCCAGCACTTGACAAATTTTAATGCCTCTTCTATTGGAGGTTGGGAAGAAAAGTAGTCAAAGGTCTAGATCATTCCTGCAGTCAAATTTTCCAGTTCCCAGTCTCTCAATGTAGTTCTATGTATACACACCAGGCGCGTGCATATCCTTGTAGCATAGATTACAATCTATGCACCTAGAGTGAAGGTGGTAATATTTCCTATCCTGCTATCTAGAGTCTCTCACACTGTTGAATGTGATGCTGAATAGGTTGATCACCATGATAAGTGCAGATTTGTGTAGGTGCATTGTTCCTTACAAACCTAATAAATAATGTGAGTCCAATCTCTTCCCATTTTAAAATATTATCTCTGTGGACTACCCACTAGTGCGCTGTTGTCCCAAGTAAGGTATATACTAACATATCTCTTCTCTTAATTTGATCTGTCCACCGTATTTCCATGGATTTCAAGAATACAAGAAGTTCTTCTATCCATGTATACCAAGGTATTGTGCTACCTATCCATTGAACTGAATGAAGTCCATTCTTGTGTGTAACTACGCTTTTCACCTCGTGCCCTACTAGTTCATATGTTCCATGAGCCCAATTGTCACAAGAAATACTCATAGTATCACTAATAGAATGAGAATCCTCCCACTTTAGGATGCCTTCTTTTGATGGCTCATTGACCTCTGGGTCCTGAATAATGTGTACATAAATTCTATTTAAGTCCTCCTCACTTATAGGCTCAACATATGGTGTAGACTTCCCATCTGTTAGAGGTATCAAAACTCTTTCCTCGTTCTCAAAGCTGATATATCCCTTATTGAATCTCAAGTTAGCATTATTCGCATAACACCAAGGGCATCCAAGAAAGGTTCGAAAATTGTCTGCTTCTGCAAGTGCTAATACCTCAAAATCCCCAGTGAACTTGGCCCCTTGTATGCTTATAGATGTATCCTTCAAAACTCTTATGGGAGTGGCCTTAGTCCAGTTTGTCATAAATAACACATTAGATGATGGCTGAAATTGAGGCCTCCCCATTTGAACCCATGCATATAATGTAAGCACATTTACTTCCGCACCTATATCAATCAATATGTTTCTCAACAACCACCCATCCACAACAACATTCAGAGTTTTTTCCTTGTCATAGTAAATGCTATCAGGGGAATATTTGCATGCAGAATCTACCGTCTGGTCTCAATACTTATGCGTGGAGTGTTCCCTTTTAACAAACTTCCTAATAGTGGAATGATGTTCTCCTAATACAACATTTTACACACTTCTCTCAAATCATCGATATCAGTTTGGACTGTCTCTAATGATTTCTTTTGCTCCTTCAGGTATTGTATCTCACCTTGAAGATTCCTTAGCACTTCCATGGTATCCTAGTAAACTTCCTTCTGATGAACAAGATCTAGGTACCTTGCATGCAAAACCTCCTCCTTGGTTATCGTAGGCTTTTGGTGTAATGTCTCACTTGCGCGTGCCGCTTCAGCTGGTGTGGTAATATTTATAGTTAAGGCCTCAGGTTTTTGTGCTATCTTGGGCATCCACTAATCTTCTACCGTGCACTAGATTCTAACCATCCCGACACCTTTGTTTTCTTACTTATGCTACTTAATCAGATGCTCATATACGTCTGGGCACTCTTCATAGCTATGGTTCTTTCCACAGAAAGAATATGTAATATTATGAGGACATTCGCACCTATAATGGTCAGGAGATCCGCACATATAACATGTTCCACAAGGGAATTCACCTCTTCCTCCACTACGACCTTGTCCTCCATATCCACCATGATATCCACGTCCCCTTCCACGACCTCCTTAGAAATGGCCCTCATTCCTGTCATAGTGCATTTGATTATGATCCCAATCCTAGTGCTCAATCTTACCCTTAGAATAATTTTTTATACTTTTTTTTCATACCCCAATGTCTATGACATCCGAGATCTAACCAATCAATCGATAGTTATTAGTATCATGGCTCATGGACCTATAAATTTTACAAATGTTGGATACATTATTCCTTATCGCATACTGTAACAAAGGACAATGACTAGCATCATGATTCAAATGACTGATCTCACAGTCTAATAGTAATGAGCATACTGTTCTGCGAGGAAAACTATCCTTGGTGTGACAGATCTCACAGTCCAACAGGAATGAGCATACACCAAATTCCTGAGGGCGTTTCATGGGCTGAATTCACTGATAGCTTGTCTAATTGTTTAGCCATAGCTACAATTTTTGCCTCTAAGAATGGACTAATGCCAATGTCAATGCTCCCAATTGCCTCAACATGAAAAACTGCTTCTAGTGCTTCACATGGATCAGTGTATGTCTTATGTGACAGTTCTCTTCTGAATGGTGTAATCAATCCTCCAATGAAGCATTGTGCATGCTAGCTGGCATGAATATCATAAGATAGCTTAGATAGAAGTGTTTTAAAATGAGAATCATACTCATATACACTCTCAGTAGTGCCTTGCTTGATATCCTTGAGCGCACTAATACTCTTCTGCTCAAAATCAGGGATATGGAACTCTTTTAGGAAAGCATCCTTCAATGATGCATAATCCACACAAGTTTGATCAGGTTCAAACTTCCTATACCAGTTGTGTGCTCGTCCCTGTAAGGTAGTAGTGAATTAACTTGTCTTGCGCTCAACAGCTGTGATCCCCTTCGTACACCATAAGATTTCACACATGTGCATATGCTTAGCAACATCCTTTATGCCTCTATACTATGGAAGATGAAGAGACATCTCCATATAAATATTTTCTGACTGCTGCGGGCCTTGATCACCTAATCCAGAACCTCCTGTGTTTCCTCTATCTCTAGAACCACCAGATCCACCGGAACTAGAACAACCTATATCTCCTAATCCTCCACTTGTAGCTGGAATAGGACTTGTAGATGTACTCCCATGTGCTCCAACAATAGTACTATACTAAACCCCTACAGTCTGTGAGGTAGTTCCACTTCCATAAGTGAACCCAACATTCAGTCAGGGTTCATTTTAAGAGACCTCTTGGAAATCGGAGGTGGAGAATACTTGGCGAATATCCCCGGAACCGGTTTCACGGGAAGGCAATTTTTTTGGGGGTTGTATGAAAAAATTTCGCCTGATTATCAATAACTGTGACAGAAGGCTGTAGACGCGCGACGGGAGATTTTGCTGTTGCGCGTCAAAAAATGCAGTGACGCACATCAATAGACCTTAGTGTCACTGAGGGTGCTGTCTGAGTCACTAAGGTCTATTGACGCGCGTCACTGCATTTTTTGACGCGCGACAGCAAAATCTTCCGTTGCGCGTCTGCAGCCTCCGACCTCTGCTTTCTCATCAAAAAATCTCCGTGTCGTGCATCAACAAACTCTTTGTCGTGCGTCTGTTATGCATCAATATCCGTTGTACCTCCTTGTCACGCGTCAAAAAAATGCAGTGACGCGCGTCAACAGGCCTTAGTGACGCATGTCACTAAGGCTTGTTGACGCACGTCACTAAGGCCTATTGACGCGTGTCACAGGCCTTAGTGACGTGCGTCAACAGGCCCTAGTGACGCGCGTCACTAAGGCCTATTGACACGCGTCACTAAGGCCCGTGACACGCGTCAATAGGCCTTAGTGACGTGCGTCAACAAGCCTTAGTGACACGCGTCACTAAGGTCTATTGACGCGCGACAACAAATATCCTGTCGCGTGTCTGCAACCTCTGCCCTCTTCTTGCTCATCGAAAAAAACTCCATGTCGCTCGTCAACAAAATCTTTGTCATGCGTCTACTATGTGTCAATATCTATAGTATCTCCTTGTCTGCAAACCCTCCTTGTCGCGCATCAATAACTTACCCCCTTGTCGCGCGTCTATAATACGGGATATATCATATTGTTGAAAAATGTGAAGTAGAAGTGTTCTACCTGGCGAATAATCTAGGTTTATATAGGGGATATTTTTCAAGGGTAGGCGAAGCTGACCCCTAAAAAAAATTAAAGTGTAATTTTTAGGCGAACAGGTTACTGGCCTGTGCCAAAAAATTCACCTTTTCAAAATTTTCAAAAATGGAATATTCGCCATATTACGAATATTCGCCACTAAAATTTTCCTTGCATTTGGTGCACTTACATTCTGTACGGAAGATGCACCTAAGAATGTTCCTCCAAATATCATTGAAGCCATCTATCCTACCATTGATGTACTTGCTCCTTGACTTACTCCTGCTCTCCTACTTCCCAAGTTAGCTTGCTGGTTACTTGTCATACTAGATACTTAAAAACCAAGCGCAAGGGCTAGGTTAGGTGGATTAAGATACACGCCCGTAGCCTAGGTAGTCTTTGCTGGTGCACTTCTGTATGAGGCCAAGGGGGGATCTCTATCATGTTTTCCAAGATGGGGGAGTTCCTAATGCTATGGCTCCACATCTTCTACGTGAGCTTTAAATCCTTCACGAGCCATCTCTCTCTTGAACGCCATAATTTCTGTAATGGAACGCTGCTTCTCTATCTCCCTCTCATGCGCCTCATTATACTTAAGCTACCTCTCTTCTTTCTAGCTCTCTACCACTAGGTCTTCCATCTTTCACCAAACCTATTCCCACCCTCGCGCTTGGTGAAGTTTAGTTAGCCATCGATTTACTCTCTAGGTTCAAAGTTACCATCAAGATCTTGATCACCAGTGGAATGCCTTGCAGATATGTTCCTCTTGGATACCGAAAAAAATTGGAATTCAGCTGCATCCAGGAAAGAATACGTTGAAATTGAATATTCCAAAATATAACTGTTTAGAACACCATGAAACCACGTATCCACAGTGTGAGTCCAGATCAAATCAACATCATAAAGGGCTTGAAATTATTCCTGTGTCTAGAGAAGTGCGCGATACCTCCAATTCCCCTGAGATGCATAAGCAGTAAGCCATTTGTATAGTTCTACTGGAAAGATGGCAAAAAAGCTCTCATATAAGCTGTCATATAGATTCTGTTCTACCCAAGTGCGTGCATTAAACTCAAATCCACTGTCGAACCACCGTGCATATTATTCCTCCAAATTGTGTATCCACTCCTCAATACTTTCTAGAGTTAATTGATACGTCTTCATCACAAACCATCCTGAAAACAACTGAAAAAGAGGTCCCGAAAATGGAACCAATGATGCAGCCTAGAATTTACCAGATAACACCGTAGTCATGCTGGCACATCACTCACCCTAGACTGAGTGCTCACCCAAAGCGCGCAAAGGTACCAGGTCCCTCTTTAGGGTTGTTGTAGCATGATGTTAGTATGATGAATGAATAAACATAAAGATTCATAACTAATCCATCATTCTACAATGCATACCATATTCAGACCTATGAAAGAACAAGCTTTAAACAGCAATCATGATTGAATTAATATCATGTACTACTCAATTACACACAAGAATGAAACTTAGATTCAACCAATATCTTCCATTTAATAATAAACACAAAAACTCCTTACAATAATGTAAATCTATACCAATGCGTGCATGGATCTGGGACAGTAATCCAAGAATATGTGCATATCTCTATATCTCTCACCTCCTCTGTGTATATCTATATATGTGTATCTATATCTATCTCTGTGTATCTTCTACTATGTGCTTCACATCATATATATAGGGCAGGGACTTTCCCTTCACCGCTTATCTATTCCATAAATAGGTCGTATGCTATTAATAGCTACGTGCCATTTACAAGCATAACCACACATGCAAGTGTGATATCTATAGACCTCTTACAGTTAATTGAAGTGAAAATCCTATTCTTAGCTCTTCTCCATACCAAATGTTTCAATCCGATCCTCTAAAGATAGACAATGTGTGGCGCGCACGTCTTTGCATCGTGATGTGTTCCGCACGCCTTCTTTTAAAAATAGGTCTTCATGCTTAAAATCAGCTAAGTCCTGAATACTAAACTTTCCCTCTATGCATGTGTTTTTATGGTCCCTCCGCACCCTTGATCCTGGCTTTCTCTCCCGTGTGAACCTCTTGTGTGATCTTTAACAAGTATTCTTTGATCAACAAATATGTAATGTAGTAGAATCATGAGATGTAGCTATAATAGTGGTCTTACTAGGAGGAGAATCAGTATGCACAGATGATGCAACCATTGTCAAGAAAAAACATGTAATTAATAAGAGAATCATCTAGAAATTCTTTAGAAATGTCCAAAGGAGGGTCACAGATAACTATATAACATGGTGTATGAGTGAAGCTCATCGAATCAGAAACAATGCTAATGGTAGAATTTTCAAATCTAGTAGGTACATGGCATTCGTGGTATGAGAATTTTTGTTGAATATGTTCTGACATAGTAAAATCACAATATAGGGAAGTGAGTTCAGTGATGGTGGCCTCATTGTAGATGGGATTAACACTCACATCAGGCATGATGAATTGAGATGGAGATGAGCTATCCGTAGCCATTTAAGGTTTTTAGGGATCCTAGGGAAAAATGTTCAAATCTACGGGTTCATCAAAATGATTATATAAAATTTGGATTTTATTATGAATCTAAAGAGTACAAAGATGAAATAATTGGAATAAACTAAAATAAAAATGCTAAGTAATTTATTTTGTAATTAAAAAGAAATAAGATGAAAGGGGAAAGGTAATTACTTGATTTAGAATTACTTCGCAGTGATATGGGACTGAAAAAAGTCATGAAATGGTGGAGTAGAGTGTTGCAAAGAACCTTAGAAAGTAGCAATAGTGGAATATCTGGCTAGACTGAAGCACTTGGAGAGGGATATGGGTGCATGTGGGTGCCATGGTTTGAGATATGGGCACCCTAGTTTGCAGAAAAAATTGAAATCTGATCCTTATATGGTAACTAGATATTCACAATACTTCACCTTTGGTCGGGTGAGTGTTGTAGACACCTATAATTTAGCCTGAACAATTTAAATACTTAAATTGTGCTAATTATCCCCTTGTCCGCAAATTGGTGACATATCATTAATAATGCTCATATTCTCTCATATCACCATTAATTAATTACCTTACGTTAATTAATTAAGTCTTCTATTCAACAAATACCCTAATTAACGTCCTTCCGTTAATTAATCCTTCCTTCTATCTAGACTAATTAATTATTATTAATTAATTATCTTCCCCTTTCATTAAATCGATAAATCATTATTTACTTGATTTAATTCCTTTCTATAGTCTAAATCATACTAATATTCCTCTAAAAATATTTTATAAGCTTGCACACCTATTAATTAATCACTTGGGTTAATAAATAAACCTCCTTTGTCCCCATGAGTCACTAAAGGATAAATTAAACTCTCATAAAGTTAACTCAACCCTTTCTAAACCCCCCTTATCCACAACAAACTCAACATATCTATTATCCCACATACAAAGAGATGTAGAGATTCCTCTATCCATTGGGCTATATAAAGAGCCCTCCTCCTACCTTTACACATACACCTTCATTTATAAATGAGCATAGAGCATAATCTATAGTCATTTTGTCATCTTAGAGCATTCTTCATTGGAGAAGCTAAGCTACTTTCATTTCTTATACTCATCCACCCAAGTTTTGAAGTCATATGGAGATATGTCAAATGGTCTTGTAGCCATGATTTGAAAAGACTCCATTCTTAGAAACCTTGGGATTTCAAGCACATAATCAACTCTTTGATTGCTAAAGGTATACCTAGGTTCAATATTATTTTTAGCATTCAATAAGGGATAGAAGTTAGTCTAATTAACCTATTAGCTTGAAATATTCATGTTTAATGTGGAAATGTTGTTAGGTTAGATTTTTTTAAGCTCTTAGCATAATGATGCATATGTTTAGTTTAGTATTGTATTGAAGCTATTAGGTGTTAGTTTCAACTTTACTTGCATTACTAACTATTTCATGCATACATATGGTGCGCTTGGTGGGATGGATCCTTAGTCCCTTAACATTCTAGCTTAAATTCTATTGTTTTTGGCTAACCCTTAATATACACATATGGCAAATAATATTCAATTTATTAGAATTTTGCTAATATTATATGTGTAGGTTTTCATCTAGAGCTATCATTCTAATGGGTTGTTGTCAATTTCGAGCTAACTTACTAAAATTTGGAGTGTTTATAGTTTTTTGGTGTCTTTGGATACATGATAGGCATATACACACTATCCCTGGCATAGGCACATCAAACCTGGTGTAGACACTCTGTTTGTACTATACCTTCACTGCAACTAGAAACTTGTCAGGCTAGCGCACATACCATAACCCTGGTGCAGGCATCTCTTGGGTAGCGTAGGCACACTGTCTGAGTTTCATGCCTCTTTTTGGCTACCCTGGCGTACATACCATAACCTTGGTGCAGACATCTCTCAGGTGACGTAGGTGCACTATCTGAGTTTCCATACCTTTTTTAATGCCCTGACACACACACCTAAACCCTGGCGCACACACCTAAACCTTGGCGCACATACCTTAACCCTGGTGTAGGAACCTCTCGAGTGGCACAGGCACACTATCTGAGTTATGTACCTCTTTTTGCTACTGTGCCGCATATACCATAATCTTGGTGCAGGCACCTCTCAGGTGGTGCAAGCGCATTGTGAATTTGAAAAACAGAGAGGGCACAAATACCCTAACCCACGCGCATATGCCTAAACCTGCGCGTAGGTGCTTTGGTCTGAATTAGCATACATATTCCAGTTTCCTCAAATTTTGTATGTTAAAGTGCTAACTTCTTTGTAGGTTTAATCTGACTCATTCTTACTTCTGCAGGGTATGTTTACATGATTTTGCTAGAATAGATAGACTATGCATACTTTCTTATAAGAGTTCATTGCATTGTTTCTCTTCCATTATGCACAAAAATGGTTCAGGCTTTTCTTCTCTTGTATATTGTTGGTTCAAAAAGCTGTCGGTTAGGCAGGTCGTGGGGAAACAGGCCAACAAAGTGTAGGGCATAGCCCCTCTTTGAGATAAAAAAGTGAAACTGGTTTATTACTATGCTATCAAGAAGGAATCTGTGCAAATCTACACTATTCTAACTTCAGGGGTTTGGGGATCTCATCCCAATAGAGGTAGTTCCAACAATGAACAGAAGGGTAGGAAGAAAGGAACAGAGGAGGATAGATTTGAAGGAAGAAAATAAATGAATTCCAAGATGGCAAGGTTAGAAGGTTTATGCTTTGGGTTGAAAGGAACGATAACCAAATCATCCCAAGCCAAGAACATAGATGCTAATCAAACACCATGATCAATAAGATGAAATAAATTCACTAGAATAACTTTACATAAAACCTTTGCAAACAAATGAGCAACAATATCATATATTATTATGGAACTCAATGCAATACATTGAGAATGGGGCCTTTCTTAAATAGGTAAGGAATAAAAATCTAAGAACTAGTCAAGGTCGTAGATCAAGCCATAAATCATGGACAGAACTAGTCATCAAAGAACTAGTCAAGTCCATAGTATTTATGAGATAACTAGACATCAAGGATCTATTCAACACTATAGATCTAGAAAAGAACTAGTCAATACCATAGATCAAAGAAATAACTATACCTAACAACTAGATAATATCTCCTAATATCTAAATAAGATAAAAGAAATATCCACACACATAGGTGGTTGAGGATAAATACAATAAAGATAAATAAAGTGCCTAGGTGAACATGAGCTAAGGTAAATACCTACTCTAACAGCCCCCCTCAAGTGAAGCTAGGGGCCAAAATAGATGTGGCATGTCTACTAGTATGAGTCTCAGCAACTAGGCCTGATGAGGTACTCATGTACAATAATTGGGAAAAAAGGAACACCGCAATGCACCCAAAAACAGTAATAACAAAGTAAAAGAGAGTCAAAACCCGCTCCAAGGCATCCCAATAATCTCGGCTCAAAAAACTCGTACAATGTTGAAGAATTTTGGTTTGAATCCACTGCTCGATCATAGAACTCAAAAACAATTAACACTAGGCTTCACCAGAATATCTCCATACAAGGAGACTATCAACGGAGTGATGTCGAAAGTGAAAAAAAAGAAACACCAAACATAATTTGACCAACTACTGCAAATAGGTGTGCCATGATCCAAGAACAATAACCAAAGCAACAAGGCAATGACACAAACTTCAGAGTGTCATGATCCAAGAAAAGCCAATGTAACAAGGCAAGGACATGAAACCCGAAGAAGCAGATCAACACCACACCCTCCCATATTGTTGAATGGGTGGAGTGACGCTAAAAATATGTATGAGTTACCAAAAAATTAACTACTCAAACATTGACAAAATAGCATTGGAATTCACCAGAATATATCTCGCATAAGAGATACTGTCAACATGCCAAAAGCATCGAAAATATAGGTACAAAATCTCTCAACAAACAAGAGAGATACACTACACCTGCTAAAGAAAAATGCTCGAAACAAGAAGCATCACAATGCAGAAGGTATAGAAAGTGGAGCAAGAGGTCGAATGGTGGAGGAGCCACACCTGTAAATTCCTCTCAATGAATTCCTATGTCACCTCCATGAGTGATCAGATATCCACCCCAAATCAACACAGATAGATGAAGAAGATGCCTACATATGACTTGGTGTAAAATGCACAATGGGTGCATGTAGAATAACATCAGAATGTGTGTCAAGTTGATCATGTCTGATAACTAAAATCTCAAGTTTCTTAAGCCTGAGTGAAGATGTAGAACTCATGTGTTGCTCAGGATCCTTAGAAAGAGTCGAGTGAACAAAAAAAGGAGCTCTGTCAATGTGTGATCCTAATGAAGTATCTACTCGAAAACCAATGTCATGACGAGAATTCCACTTAACATGTGGAATAGAGGAAATAACACCCTGTGAATCTCTTCCAATGACTCCACTAGTGATACCCATAGAATGGAGCATGCGAGAACTGAATGCAGTAGTATGCTTCTCAAAAAGCCATGCAGCTGAGAAGAAATAGGATACATAACATGTGGTTTTGTAATAGACACAGATGTGGAAGATCATGCAGTAAAAAGGTTCACAAGTTTGTGAAGCATCAAAAGTAGGTTCAGGCTTAAAGACTGATCAGATCCATGTCAGTGGGTACAAGAATAACAACTGCAAGTGGACCTAGGAGCATGGTTATGGTTGTCCACAATATGATGGTGATGGTGTAGGCTAGTAAGTTTGTTCTTCAGGAAGTGTATTATTGTATCTTTATCATGAATGAGTGATTTTAGAAGAGAATTTCACTTCTTGAGCGATCTATTTTCTTCCACAAAATTTACAATATCCTCTTGAATTCCACACACTTCAGAGAAAAGCATATCGTTCTCAGAATCCATGATAGGTACAAACTGCAACTCCCAAAATTTAGGACGTTGGGCTCAGCTGAAATTACATCCATGAATTGATTACAACACTCCTCCATATTTGGCACTTTATAATTATAGTTCAATTCTCAAAATAAATAAATCCAATTGAAAGATCACAAAAAAATAAGCACTTTTGTAAAAAACGTCACTCAAAACCGATCAAAAGATACCTTCACCACATCAAATAAAATTAAAAGGGGATGAATATTAAGCACCTACTAGTAGGAATCACAAGCTTTTAGCTCTAATATGACCACTACCATATGACCAAGGGATAAAGGATTTTAATGGGTGCCCTTGCACCAGCAACAAATAAAATTAAAGGGGCTGTCACGTGTTTTTGAGAAAGTCACATCCAACTGCTGCTTCTGGTAATCACAATTACTATTAACTGGACTCATGTAGACCTGTATATTTTCCCGAAATAGTAAAAATGTGGCACAAGGATCCTTGGACCCCTGCCAAATAAGGAAAGATCTGAAAACCTTCCTGTGCACGTAAACTCGAGACAAATACGCTGTGTACCAAAAAAAAACCCTAGTACAGATCTTGAGAAATCCAACAAACCCGAATAAATTAAATCATGTTTTCTTTTTCCCTAGGCTTGAATCCCGAGGGTGCACCAATGTGTTTCTCTGCAAAACTAAAAAAACACACAAAAATGATCTGCCTCCAGAAATTGGCCGAGTTTGCAGTCAATCTTAGGGTATTCATGCCTTCCAGATTTAATAGAAGCCTCTGTTTTGCATAAAAAATGTATGCAACAAAAAAATGTGACCAAATCCCAAATATATGAATACACAAATAATTTATTTACAAAAATAAAACTTTACAGATGGATGCCAACAACAATCTCCTAGCTCTGATACCATGAAAGGAACGATAACTAGATTGTATCAAGCCAAGAACACAAATGCTAATCAAACACCATGATCAATAAGATGAAAGCAATTATACATAATAACTTTACATAAAACCTTTGCAAACAAATGAGCAGTAATATCATATATTATTATGAAACTCAATGCAATACATTAAGAACGGGCCTTACTTAAATAAGCAAGGAAAAAACAATCTAAGAACCTGCCAAGGTCGTAGATGAAGCCATAAATCATGGACAGAACTAGTCATCAAAGAACTAGTCACGTCCATAGATTTATGAGATAACTAGACATCAAGTATCTAGTCAATACCATAGATCTAGGAAATAACTAGTCAATAGCCATAGATCAAGGAGAGAACTATTCCTAACAACTAGATAATATCTCCTAATATCTAAATAAGATAAAAAGAAATATCCACACACATAAGTGGGTGAGGATAAATACAATGATGATAAATAAAGTACCTAAGTGAACATGAGCTAAGGTAAGTACCTACTCTAACAAATATCATTCTAAAAAATTCAACCCTCAATTTCGGATAAGGGTACACCCCATCCACTTTAAACTAGGACATAACCCCTTTGGCATAAGCCTTAAGCTACAACAATGGGGGTGGTCCTAGGAACCCCAAAGTAGTCCACACAAGAGGGAACCTTGTGGACAAAACGGGGAGTTCTTTGCACACCTACTTGACTAGTTTACATGTGAGATTTAGCGTCAAAGTTGTCTGTATTGCGACCCCAATGAGAATACAACTAAACACATTCATTTCTCATTATATTTGAAGGGGGTAAAGTAAATTCAGGATACTCCAAGACTAGTCAGTGTGACTTTCTTGGAAAACCAATCTCGCAAGGGTATCTTGTCACACCTAGTTGAGGGAACCACCTAGGAAAACCATTTTGTCTTGGAGCCAACTTGACCATATCAAGCCAATCATTGTTGTAGAGAGCCTTCGCAAAGTGAGAAATTTCTTGGAGTCGAAACCTTATTTTTCGAACAAGGGGAAAGTCCATTAAATTTCAAACTAAGGCACATTCACCATGAACTTTGTGAAACATTACTTTTGCTTAGTTTTTCACTTGCCACAAGGCAGGGCGGGAATTTACCGAAGTGAAGCCAAAAACTTTTCAACCTCACTTGATCTACTTCCTTTGCTTTCTTTTGACACTTTGTGGATCAAAAGAAGAGAAACCATACATGTGTTATCAATCGATTATGTCCACCACTTTTGCACCCGTTTACATTCGTCCTTGCTTGAGACTAGATGGTAAACATTGAAAGTGTGTTGGTACATTTTCATATCTTGATAGTCATTTGATCTTGATACCCAAGTCAAGATCATCATTGTAGTTAGGCTTGATTCTTCACTCAATTCTCCTTTGAAGTGTTATGTTGCTTGTATCGTATCACAACAATTTCGATACTTACATCTTGTTTCTTACAAACTCGACCTAAGTGTCTAGATTGTAATGTTACACTACACGCACCTTAATAATTCCTTGGTATACTTTAGCCTTTAAGTTTGATTTCAAACATTTCCTCGATTTTGAAAGGTGTTTTCGTTACCTTGTGTGCATTGTAATAATGTTATTTTGATACTAATACCTTACTTTTCTGTAAATTTTGGTTAACGTATCTTAGTGGTATTGTTGTGTTGTTCATATTCATAACCCCCAATTTTTTAGATTTAGGTATTGCTTGGACTTAAACTCGCTTTAAGTATACTTTGGTTGAAAATCATATCAACCTCTTGTTATTACTTACGCCTTGTTCATTTTTGAACTTGACATAAGTGGTGACATTTCATTGATCATTTTAAACATCAAATTATTACTTGGAAACATTTACGAGTAGTTCATTGATTGATTGGTTTTGTACGACCTTTTTATGATTATTGGTCATTTTGACTTATCCATTTAGGACAATCACTTTGATCCTTTGATTCATTGACCTTCATTATTATTTAGCCTATTGACATTCTTTATGCGTGTTTAGTAAACATCTCACTCTAGGTTCTCACTTAGGTTTGATTATACCCTTGGAAAAATTCAACAAAACACCTTAGTGAAATTCTCATTTTCCTTGACCCCCATAACAAGAATGGGATCCAAGAGACAAACATGGGAAACATCGAACAAAAAAGTGTCAAATCCCTTTATCGGTCATGATTTAGGACCTCTATTCTCCATGGAAAAGGAAGTGGATGATATGGTAGACCATAATGGTGATGAGTTGGGATCACCACACTGGGAATTCAAATTTGAACCTGTCCAATCAGACGAGTTCCTCTTTCTAAAGAAATATAGAGTGATCACAATAGTTTTGGAATTAGGTGCTAGAATTCCAATATAAAATGAAACTATTCCACCTAGAAATAATTCTAATGAGGAAGAACGTCCCCCATTAATATGGACGACATATTAGGACATGGATAAGATTCCACCTCAAACATTAGAAATGACAACATGGGTGGTTTTAAAATGCCACTCATCAGAATACCACATAGGGTAAGAGTGGAACATGAAAACATGAAACAACCTCCTCAACATGAAAATGAAGAGGAACCTCAAAATGAAGAAGTCACTATACAACAACAAATTCAATACCTTAGTCAACAATTATCTTTTCTAGCATCCCATGTACAAAAAGAGACAAACAAAAATGTACATTGGGAGAAACCTAAGGTAAGAAATAGTGAGCTTTACACAAAAAACCAAGAGGGAGAAACGTCGAAATATAGTCACGTGTATATGTCAGCTTCCCCCACTAAAGAGAAACTTCTTTCACAAGAGTTATAATCTATGAAAGTAACGCTCACAAGCCTTCAAGAAAGCAATGTAGGACATAACAAGAAATATCAATATGAAGAGCTATGCCCTTATCCATTCAATAAGGCTATGTTGCGTACACCTTTTCCTAAGAATTTTGATTTCCCAATATTTGATAAATAAAAAGTGAAAGGTGGCCCATAGGATCATGTAAAATATTTTTACATGGCATGCCAAGAAGTGGCGTACAACGACAATTAGCTCATATGACTATTTCTAATAAGTCTAGGAGGGAAAGCTTTAGAATGGTTCCTTCATATACCTCGAGGGTCCATCTTCACAAGGCCAAAATTAGTAGAAAAAATTGTGTGAAATTTCTCATTTAATGTGGAAAGCGACATAACCATGTTAGACCTATGCAATGCCAAAAAATGACCAAATGAAACCTTTGTAAGTTTTTTACAGAGATGGTGGAGGTTAGCTAGTCGCTTCCCTTCAATCCATGAAAAATAAATAATTAGCATCTTTGTACCCAACCTAAATCTAGACATTGCCTTTTACCTACAAATGCATTGTGTTGGAAAATTTGAAGAGGTAATTGAGAAAGGAAGCTAAATAGAAAATGCTCTAATTGTGAAAGAGAAAATCAAACCCTTTTAAAAAGACAATAAATCTTCAAAACCTACGGACAAGCCAAAATTATTTAATAAAAACAAGAATGTTGTAGGAGATGGAATCATGAATTCTAAATGCATACAAGAATTCCAAGTGGGTCCACCTTTTAAACTGACTAAAGGGCCAATCCAACCACCAGTCTAACAAAGAGCATTCACTCCCTTTTCGGACTCATTCTCTACAATCTTAAAACAACTAGATGTAGTACACCTAGTGACATATCCTACAATGATACCCTTTTATGATAATGTCCGTAAACCTTCGTGGTATAAATAACATGAGTATTGTGACTTCCACCGTGTTAAAGGACATAAGATGGACAAATGTTTAAAACTACGCCAAGCTTTGTCCAAGACCTTACTGATAGTGGAGAGATAGAAGTTGATTCACCAGAATCAAATCAAATGCGAAATTAAAACATGGGAATATTCAAGGAGCCTTTCCAAAAACATGGTAAACAAGGTGAGAAAAATACGGATTAGGGAGAGTCTTCCTAGAGCTACAAAGACACAAAATATGTTTATACCCAATCTGAAGATCAATATGAATCACTTATTTAATGTGTTTATTCTTCATATGAGTGTGTAAATACCATTTGGATTAAGGGAAAATATTGTGTTATAGTAACAAGGTGCACTCGTATTGTGATCATAGAACCTCCTTTGTTTACCCCTCAGGATAGTTAGTACAATATCCTAGACCAACTTGTGAAGATGTCTGATAAGATTTCAATCTTAGATCTTCTTAAAATATCAAATGTACGTAAGGACATCCTTTATAAAACTCTCCAAGGGTCAGGAGTGTCAATTGAAGTAGATCCTTCTCACCTAAATGCCGTGGTGGAAAATATTGCGCCAAGTGAACACATTGCATTTAACCAAAATGAAATCCCTAATGAAGATCGTATGCATAACCTTCCTATTTACATATAAGTATTTTTTACTCGCCAAAAGATAAAGAGGATGCTTGTGGAAAACAGTTCAGGTTAAACATATGCACGTTGAAACTAATTAAACATTTGGGATGCATAGAAGAAGATCTAGAGTCCCAAATTATCACCATAACCACTTACAACAATGCGAAGCGGGAATCGAATGGTACAATAACACTGTCGATAGAAGTAGGGCATGTCATCACCAATATGGAACTATACTAATTCTCCACCGGGAACTCCTCGTGCTATGATTATTTACTATGCATAACTTTTATTTTGGTCGAACTAATATGGAAATATAGCAATAGACATAACACAAGAATACCACAGACTATGACATAAAAAAATGATGACAAATCTGAAATAAAACTGTAAAATGTATTATTAACATGAAATTTTTACAATCTCACCCATGAATTACTCCAAGTGTTACCAACCGCACTTGCCTTCCAACAATAACTATGGGAGAAACTTCACAATTACACCTTTTAATGGCTTCTGTAACACTCCTAAATGATGGTTTCCTCCACACACTTTCTTACACAATATTTCTCACTACTTCCTTATATGCTAAATGAGGGGGCTAGCCTCTCTATTTATAGAAATTTTAGGCCTACCCACCTTATCTCTAAGATAAGATAAGAAATCTATTATGACGAATCATATTCCATACCTTAACTCTTATCTTTACATGTACGCTTATCTTTTAAGATAAGATAAACCTTATCATTTCACATGGGTTCCACCTTTTTAGACAATTTACAAATAAAATAGCACAAAATATTTATGATATCACTCCTTGTCCTTGTTACCAATATAATATTTCTAATTCCTAATCATGTAGACCCTACTTCTCTACTTACCCTAACTTTGACATTTTAACATTACCGAACCACTTACGACAAATATTTACTTTTTACCACAACATTCCTATTGTACTTTGACTATTACCGTACTATACATTATTGGCGGCGTGGTACCGGCAGCGCCATTATCTTCTATCGGACGCCACTACTAATTATACTTAACAACATCCTATTCTTAATACATACATTAATGAAATAGAAATTACGGAGAAAATTTTTGGTGTCGACATCTTCCCCCTTCTTAGCTTCTACTTCGTCCTCGGAGTAGACTATTCTGATGCTTGGAAAATCTTTAACTTGTCATGGTTGACCCATTTCGTAATGGGAGTGCTATCCAATTCCTCCAGTCGATATCAATAAAAGGCTAAGTCTACATCATACATGTATGTTAACCTAATCATCACATATCATATCATTAATGGGGCAAGAGGGGTTGTAAATATCAAAATCTATCCCCCCACACTATTATCATACAAATCATCAAGTGGAATAATCAAAAGCATATCATGTACAATAAAAATGATATCATCTAAGGATATATCTTAAATAAAAAACATGTGATACATATACAACAACATCATAATATAGAGTTCAATCTTCATAATCATCGTACATTTCAAAGTCAAGTGTCTATATACAATATGTGTCTCAAGGTATACATCATCAGGATAAAAAATGAGCCTTCATCATGAGGGGTAAATAAAAAATGATACATCATGTACATCGATCAAAATCGAGCCTTTATATCAAGGCATATATACATATATTTGTGTGTACATCAAAATGAGTCATGTATGACTCGATCCCTCATGGGGAATAGGTGGCTTGCAATCTAGAGGAGGTCCCATTAGTTGTGGACCTTACTGGCCTGACTACTGTCCTTATGGCTACTCAACTGATCTAACTGACACCGATGGTCTCTGTGATCTCGCAAACATCATCTGTTGACTGTAGTTAGGTGCTCTCTGACCCTTAGGGAAAACCTCATAGTATAAATGATATGTAGTGGGAATCCCTCCCGCTGGATGTTTCCAACTCCATATGTATGTGTAGTGTCACCGTGACTCCATCAGTATGCCAGAATGAGGCAACCTCTACAGAAAGTATAACAATCTCAACCTATCCCACTACCCACTCAGCGTGGAGCTGATCTTTCTCCATAAGCACTTCCCGCACTTGGGCCCCTGTGGCACTTAGATGATCCCTCTATGTAGTAATAGTTTGTAGTTGTTCTTTGGCCTAGTCTCTCTCTATAGTCAACTGATGTACCTAGGCCATGGACTATTGTAATAAGCCTATCACTTATAGCATTTGGGCTGCCATCTTTTGAAACCACCAAGCTCCATCTCCTCCATCGCCCCCATATCCTCTACCTCCATCGCCACCACCCCCTCCACCTCTCAGTGGACTATGTGGCGGGATACCAACCAGCCCCTACTATGGTACTACTCTCTATGGCAGACCCTATGGTGCTAATCTCTTAGGAGGCACCTGCTGTAAAGGATCCTGGATCCCAACTGCTATACCCACTCATGAAATCTGTATTTATGGAGCAACTGGGATCTTTCTATGTCTCGGTATCTACCTCTATCCCTGACCCTATGCCAATCCCTATCCTCCACCTCCATTGTGGCTCTGACCATCAAATCCATCATCATAATCTGAGCCCTTATCGTTGTCATTGAGATGCTCTATGGTTTGCCTAACCCCTGTATCCCATGCGGCTTGTGGAATGGTAAGATGGCGAGGCAACATCGTCATGTACCATGGCACATGCTCGGTCATCACTCCAAGATCTATGATCTGTCTCAAAGGAGCCTAAACTTGTGGTGTCATCTGATCAAAATTGACAACCCCATATCAAACCTCTCTATGGCCCGATGTGCATAACACATCTCTGTACCAGGTACATCCTGCACTACCCCAAACTATCACTGACATTGGAATACTTGGTAATAATTTGTAATGTATCCCTAGCTGCCAATAAGGAAATTCTATAACATGGCTATACTTTGCTCATACACGTCCTCAACCCACTGATACTGGCGGTAAGGCCTCCATACTATCATATGCTGCTGAATATCATCAAAGATTATGCGGTAATAGTAGGTATCCCTCATGTTCCCGCAGATGTCATCTCCAACTGGGACCCATCCCATCACTGATGGCTCATTTGGAGCCCGAAGTCATAGAACACCTGCAGGGTGACCAAGGGATATATGATCCCATGCCCATATATATATAGTAGCGTGGCAGGACCCATAATCTTCTGACCGTGGTATGTGGGTAAGTGCACGAAGTTGGTGGACAATTCCGTGGACAAAAAAACCCGAAATAAAGGTACCGCGATCGCGGTTTTAAAGTAATGCGAGCGCGGTCCTAAAACCGCGATCGCGGTTGGTTGACAATTCCGTAGGTTCGGTAATTACCGAACCTAAAGGAACCGCGATCGCGGTTCTATAACCGCGAGGTTCGGTAATTACCGAACCTAAAACCGCGATCGCGGAACTCTGAGACAAAATTTAACAGTCCCGCGACTCGTTATTTTCCTAATTTTTCAATTCAAACCGCGACTTTTCCTAAACGTTTTTCACTCGCACTTTCAATACTATCTCAAAATTGCTCATCGGACTTCTGGATAGCGATAGATTCAACCATGCCGCCAAGACGAGGAGGTAAGTCCCCGATTGTAATCATTTTTTTGCATTTTAGGTTGTTTTTTTTGCATTTTAGGTTTTTTTTGGCATTTTCATGGGTTTTGTGAATTGTTTGTTTATGTATACAATTTTATTGTTTTATCAGTTGGTCGGCAAGCTCGGGCTCATGCAAACCGTCAAAACATTCCTCAAAACCCACCGAACATTCCTCAAAACCCTCTGAACATTCCTCAAAACCCTCCTCCAAACATAGATCCGCCCCCTGTGGCTCCTTCTGTCCCCACTGAGCCAACAGGAACGCAAGATAATATCATTGGAAGAATCCAAGAAAATAAAATTGTCATTGAGAACCTAATTCAAACTATAAGACAAAACCATGCTACAAATCCATCCCGCATGACTTTAGCCAATACATTGCAAACATTGATTGGCGAAGTCGAGTCTGCAACCAACCAAATACATAGATGGAACACCTTTAGAAGTGACTGTAGGCGGTGGTATGCGGATAAACTATCTCATGCGGCCGTCAAAGACAAAAAAATTGGAAAAGACCTAATTTGTGCATTATTTACCGACCCTAGAACCAATGCCCCCCCTGCAGTTACTTGCAAACGGTTCCCAATCCATTGGTGCCATGATGATAGAATCAAAAACAATTTTTGGGACCGATGGTGGATGGTTTTTGATTATCCACCATGCAACAACAATGAGGTTCCTCTTTATTTTTTGAAGAAATTATATTGTGAGTTTGTGCTCAATGAGGTCCCGAATTATTTTGACTTTTCAGACTTTTTTGGTCGAGGAGGTGGCTCTGCACAGAGCAGACCTGGTGCACGCGTAGGTCAGCCTAGGATCCCCTATGCCCCAAAACCCCCATTGCCTTCAGTTATCCCTCCTACAGTGAAGGAGGTTGTGGAGATTGATACATTGCATGCATTGAGGGAGCTCACTGACACTCTCACCCAGCATAGCACCCAGATTGCATCCGGTGATGTTGGTGGAGGTGCCAGTTCTAGTGCACCACACCACTGTGGATCATGTGGTGCCGTATGCACTGCAGGCGAGACATCATTTGCTGGTTCACAGGATTTTTTTTCTATAGATGAGATGCTGGGGAATGTTTTTGGAACTGGAGCCACTGATATTGGTCTTTCACAGGTAAATTTTAAATAAATTTAAATAATATATATATGTACAATAGTTTAATTCACATGTTTGAGATATTAATATATATATGATTGTACTTCATGTACATACATGTAAAAAACTAATTTTTTATTTTATTTTAAATAGCAAGAGCCGGTGAAGGAAACATCCGGTGTTGACATGCTAGCTACTGCGGTTGGGCGTGTTTCAAACGTAAGTTTCAAGTTGTACAAACTTACATTTTTAATAAATCATTTAATTGCACTAGATTATTATTATAATTTGTTTCACGTGTATGTTGCACATGTATTAATATTTTTCTCTTTTATACACAGGAGCCTGGCGGGTCATCATCTGCTCAGGGAATTGAGGCTACTGGCACGCCTCACATGAGTTTTAAGTAGGTTAGTAAATCTCTTTACACTTTGTTTCTAATTACTGGAAGTTCACGCACGGATTGCATGCTTTGGACCTCTGTACATGAGTTTCACTTTCTTATACTCAACCTATATATTATTTAGTAGGAAATGCCAATTCATTTGATATAACTAGCCATGTATGTAATCATATATTGGTATTAATCATATATTGATTTGTACATGTTTTTTGTATAGCTTATGACTGCTAGAGAGACTCCTCCATATATGCAGACTGTGGAGGCTGCTGTAGATACTGCCATAGCATCTGCAGATCCACTAACTGAGGTACACACAATTTTTTAAATTTGTTAAATTTTGGAGGTTCATTATTTCTTATTAAACTTAAATCTACAATATCAAATTTTGTAGGTATATATGTGAAATATTTAATTTGAAAATTAATTATTTGTATGTAGCTTACCCCTCGTGAGTCTATTGTTGTCCCTGCGACGCGTCAACAAAAAATTGATAGGGATCATGACATTGCGGTAAGATTTCACATGCATTTTAACTAAATTGTACAAGTTTCTAAATTTTGAATGTATTTTAAAATTTTGGGTGTTAAAAACTTGTTGTTTATGAATGTGCAGGTTAGGTTGCAGGCATGCTTAGAGACACCTAGGACCACACGGATGAAATCCGTAGTGGCATCTCCCTCCACTACATCCCCAGGTCGTGGACGTGCTACTTCTAGCAGGGCGAAGAGAGGGAAGATGTTTCATGAGTAGATTTATAGTCCACCTGGATGTACATATGTGGTCATGAGTAGATTCACAGTCCATTGTATATATATAGCCTTTTGCGACCGCATGTGGTCCCATATGTACATTATGACATGTGCTTAGTTCGAGATGTATACATACATTATGAACTTATGTACATATATATTTTCAGAGACGTGCGTCTGGAGCACACTTTGTTTGATTCTTATATATATATATATATATATATATATATATATATATATATATATATATATATATATATATATATATCCATGTGTGTTGGAACTAAATCATATTTATTTTGGTTATTTTGGTATTATTGCTAACTCTGAGAAAGTGGGTTTTGATCTCTGTTCGTTGGAACTTGTAGATGCCCCGAGTATTCTCTATCTGTGAATTTATCTGTACCCAAACTAGGTTAATAATATTTGTATTGTTTATTAAATAAAATTTAGTGTGGTCCTAACTAATGAAGCTTATGGAGAAGAAAATAGAAATATTTCTCCTTTGAACAATTGTATATATGGTTTGTAGTCTTCAAAATCCTCTAGATCCTTGAGAAATATGTATCCTTAGATTTATAGAAAAAGTATACATAGATCATAGTTTTTGTTTGTTGATATAAAAGCGATTCCTCCATATATATGGAACTCCTATGGATATCTCTGCTACGGTTTTGTTTCCGAGGCTATAAATTTGAACTATTTCCTCTTTTAAATCTTGAGGTGGATTTAGTGTATTACTTCTAGTTATATATTTTCTAGTATCTTTCTGATTATTATTTGTGGTATATTTCACCATGGGCATTTTGAATTTTTATTTTTCAAACTAAAACAATATTGTTAGCTCTATTGCCAACTTAAGTATTAGTAACTAAAGCTTATTTGAGTTATGGTTCACATCCCTCCATCTTTTAACAACTCCCAAAATAATAATTCCATAACCTATGGATTTAATGGAATTCATCAATATCATCCTGTTGTATTTGGAAAAGTGTGCTTGAAACTCTAGTGTATTTGACTGTATCTTGATAATATTACAGGTATACCCAAAATTGGGTCTGCATTGTTTGTAACTTTTGTGTGTACATATGAGTTAATCCTTGAAGTAACTGTATTGATTTTCCAATCCTGTAGATGTAACAGGTTCTTTTGTAACTCATAATAATCCTGAAATATTGTTAAATCTGAATGATATGTGGCTGTATCTTTATATTATTTTTATTTGCATCATAAGCTTGTACTGTTAGATGTGCATTACTGAAACATGCCATTATAGTTGCAATCTTCTTCTTCCATATGAAACTAATACCATGAAACTACATTCTTTCAATTGCTCTACAACCTAGAAGTTATTTTCAAATGTATTTGTATTTGTTTTAGCTGATTGCTTCATGTATTTTGAGTTCCAAAACTGTGAAGACTTGTTATTCTTGTGTGGTCAACGATTTAGCAGTTGAAGATGGTAGTTGATCATTTTGATTACGCTCATAGTAGACATTAGAGTTAGATAAATAATATCAGTAAGAAACCATATAGAGGATAAGGGATAATATTAAATTTGGAGTATGTTAACTAGTGAAAAGGAGTTGTTTGAGTGATCAAAAGACAGAGTTGAGTTTTTAGGGAAACATAGAAACCATTGTTCATGTATGTTATAAATTTTTTGAACTGCAACATGTGGTATCATAGCTTGAAGATCAAGGAAGATTAGCTAAAAGGATTTGAGATAAGGTTGATACAGTGACAAGAAGAGAGACAAAGAGATAGATGAAAATGATGGGTGAAGTAAAGAGTGACCATGGTTACAAAATGCCACATTGGATGGAGAAGTTAGTATCAGAGAGATAAGATGCTAGACTAAAGAAATTACAAGAAAGGATAAGAGAACAAGAACATATGTGAAAAATAGAAAAGATGATGGAAACAAGGAAGAAACGTAGAGAAAGATAATTGAAGGTTATTAGGCCTCATGAATCAGACTTGATATATATGGTGAAAAAGAAGAACTAGCAGAAGATGTGATTCAAAGGTTGATAGAGCTAATGAGGTACAAGAAGAGAGAGAGAGAGAGAGAGAGAGAGAGAGAGAGAGAGAGAGAGAGAGAGAGAGAGAGAGAGAGATAATTATGGTTTCACAAGAGGTCAGAGAGTTGAATCAAGAGGTAGATGGTCTTCATAGAAAGAGAGAAAGAAGAGAAAGGAAAAGAAAACAGTAGAACAATTTATTACCCATAATATTATAACAAAACCAAGTGTTAAGGATAAGGCAGAAAATAAGATTCATGAGTCCCATATATCATCCTACCAAGGAAAAGATGACAACAAGAGATAACATTGAACACACCCTCAAGCCTCTCTCATTTTTTTCCTTCTCATTTCGGTGCTCTAGCTGTCCTATTGTTTGTAAATGCGTGATAGTGTAGTTGGAGCCAGTGTAAGGTTGTCAATGAAAGAAGAGAACAGAAGAAATATTTTGCAAAACCATGGGTCAATTTGGCACCATAACTGACTGCACCGAAACATTAACCAAGTGCTTAAGGATAAGGCTAGGTGAAAATAGAGAGGTGGTGTTTCATCCTGCGTGAGGAAGGATCGTTGCTTTCGGGCGGGCTACTTGCGGGCAACAAGAGATAGTCCCTTAAGAGCCTCAAAAACCAAAATATCGTTCAACTTGACATTGACTACTCAGAAATCTGTGGCACCTAGATTTTGAAACGGTGGGTCGTCACCGCTAATGAATTGGGAACCTTAGAGGAGAGTGTATGGACCCTCTACAATAGCCTCTTCATTTTTTTCCTTCTCATTTCGGTGCAAATTTCGCTGTCCTACTATTTGCAAACGCGTGAAATAGTGCAGTTAGAGCCAGTGTAAGGTTGTCAAACGCAAAGGTGTCGTGGCAAGGACTACGTTGGTGTTTCGGTGCATGAAAGGGTCGTTGCTTCCGGGCTACTTCGTTCGGGCATAGTCCCTTAAGAGCCCTGAGACCAAAATATAGTTCAACTTTGACGGTGACTACTCGGACTCCGTGGCACCTAGAGAGGCCTCGTCTAATAACCTCAGCATACAGCCTCTCTCAATTTCGGTGCTCTCGCTGTCCTATTGTTTGCAAACGCGTGAAATAGTGCAGGGAGCCAGTGTAAGGTGTATATTTTGTAAACGGTGGGTTGTGGCACCGAACCGAGCGACACACGTCTGGGTGGCCAGGTGAATGCTAGAGGAGGTGGTGTTTCGGTGCGCGAAAGGGTCGTTGCTTCCGGGCTACTTCGTTCAGGCGTAGTCCCTTAAGAGCCCTGAGACCAAAATATCGTTCAACTTCGACGGGTGACTACTCAGACTCTGTGGCACCTAGAGAGGCCTCGTCTAATCAGGAACCTCAGTGTATAGACCCTCTACAATAGCCTCTCTCATTTTTTTTCTTCTCATTTCGGTGCTCTCGATGTCCTACTGATTGCAAATGCGTGAAATAGTGCAGTTGGAGCCAGTTTCTCAAACGCTGGTGGGTCGTGGCACCGAACCGCCTTGTGTCGGCATATCTAGATGGCCAGGTGAACACTAGAGGATGGTAGTGTTTTGGGTGCGTGAAAGTGGTCGTTGCTTTTGGGCTACTTCGTTCGGGCGTAGTCCCTTAAGAGCCCTGAGACCAAAATATCGTTCAACTTCGATGACTACTCGGACCTTGGCACCTAGAGAGGCCTCATCAGACCTTGGTGTACAGACTACAATAGCCTCTCTCATTTTTTTCCTTCTCATTTTGGTGCTCTCGCTGTCCTACTGTTTGCAAACGTGCGAAATAGTGCAGTTGGAGCCAGTGTAAGGTTGTCAAACGCTATATTTTGCAAACGGTGGGTCATGGCACCGAACTGACTGTGCTGGCACATCCAGGTGGCCAGGTGAACACTAGAGGAGGTGGTGTTTTGGTGTGTGAAAGGGTCGTTGCTTCCAGGCTACTTCGTTCGGGTGTAGTCCCTTAAGAGCCCTGAGACCAAAATATCGTTCAACTTCGACAGGTGACTACTCAGACTCCATGGCACCTAGAGAGGCCTCGTCTAATCTGTTACCTTGGCGTATGGACCCTCTACAATAGCCTCTCTCATTTTTTTCCTTCTCATTTCGGTGCTCTTGTTGTCCTACTGTTTGCAAACGCGTGAAATATTACAATTGGAGCCAGTGTATGGTTGTCAAACACTATATTTTACAAACGGTGGGTCGTGGCACCAAACCGACTACGCCAGCACATCTGGGTGGCCAGGTGAATGCTAGAGGAGGTGGTGTTTTAGTGCATGAAAGGGTCGTTGCTTCCGGGCTACTTCGTTCGGGCGTAGTCCCTTAAGAGCCCTGAGACCAAAATATCGTTCAACTTCGACGGGTGACTACTCGGACTCCGTGGCACCTAGAGAGGCCTCGTCTAATTGGGAACCTCAGCATACAGACCCTCTACAATAGCCTGGGCTCTCATAGCCAGGTGAACTTCTAGAGGAGGTGGGTTTGGTGCTCGAAAAGGGTCGCTGCTTTTGGGCTACTTCATTCGGGCGTAGTCCTTTAAGAGCCATGAGACCAAAATATCGTTCAACTTCAACAGGTGTACTCGGACTCCGTGGCATTAGAGAGGGACCTCGTTTCCCTCTAAATAGCCTCTCTCATTTTTTTTCGGTGCTCTCGTTGTCCTACTGTTTGCAAACACGCGAAATAGTGCAGTTGGAGCCAGTGTAAGGTTGTCAAACACTATATTTTGCAAACGGTGGGTCGACTACATGGCACCAAGTCCCCTTACCTTGAGACCAAAATATCATTCAACTATGCCGGACACACCTAGGTGGCCTAGGTGAATGGACCCTCTACAATAGCCTCTCTCATTTTTTTTCCTTCTCATTTCGGTGCTCTCGATGTCCTACTGAAACGGTGGTGTTTGGAGCCAGTGTAAGGTTGTCAAACGCTATATTTTACAAACGGTGGGTCGGCACCGAACCAACTTGCTTGAATGCGGGCTACTTCGTTCGTTCGGGCGTAGTCCCTTAAGAGCCCTGAGACCAAAATATCGTTCAACTTCGACGGGTGACTACTCAGACTCCGTGGCACCTAGAGAGGCCTCATCTAATCACCTCGGCGTATGGACCCCTCTACAATAGCCTCTCTCATTTTTTTCCTTCTCATTTCGGTGCTCTCGTCTGTCCTACTGTTTACAAACGTGTGAAATAGTGCAGTTAGAGCCAGTGTAAGGTTGTCAAATGCTATATTTTGCAAACGTGGCACCAATACCGACCTGTGCCGGCACATTGGAGGCCAGGTGAATGATAGAGGAGGTGGTGTTTTGGTGCATCGTTGCTACTTCGTTCGGGCGTAGTCCCTTAAGAGCCCTGAGACCAAAATATCGTTCAACTTCGACGGGTGAACTCTTAGCACCTAGAGACCTTGTCTATAATAGCCTCTCTCATTTTTTTCCTTCTCATTTCGGTGCTCTCGCTATCCTACTGTGTAAGGTGTCAAACGCTATATTTTGCAAACGGCACAAAATACTGGGTCGGCAACGTTAGGTGAAACACTAGAGGAGGTGGTGTTTTGGTGCGCGAAAGGGTCGTTGCTTCCAGGCTAGGGCGAAGTCCCTTAAGAGCCCTGAGACCAAAAATATCGTTCAACTTTGATGGGTGGACTACTCGGACTCCGTGGCACCTAGAGAGGCCTTGTCCTAATCTGGTGTACGGACCCTCTACAATAGCCTCTCTCATTTTTTTCCTTCTCATTTCGGTGCTCTCGCTGTCCTATTGTTTGCAAACGCGTGACTAATGTCTAGGTGGCCAGGTGAACACTAGAAGAGGTGGTGTTTCAGTGCGCGAAAGGGTCGTTGCTTCCGAGTTACTTTGTTCGGGCATAGTCCCTTAAGAGCCCTGAGACCAAAATATTGTTCAACTTCGATGGGTGACTACTCAGACTCCGTGGTACCTAGAGAGGCCTCGTCTAATTCAGAACCTTGGTGTACAGACCCTCTACAATAGCCTCTCTCATTTTTTTCCTTCTCATTTTGGTGCTCTCGCTGTCCTACTGTTTGCAAACACGTGAAATAGTGCAGTTGGAGCCAGTGTAAGGTTGTCAAACACTATATTTTACAAACGGTGGGTTGTGGCACCGAACCGATTACGTCGGCATGTCTGGGTGGCCAGGTGAATGCTAGAGGAGGTGGTGTTTTGGTGCAAAAAAGGGTCGTTGCTTCCGGGCTACTTCGTTCGGGCGTAGTCCCTTAAGAGCCCTGAGACCAAAATATCGTTCAACTTTGACGGGTGACTACTCGGACTCCGTGGCACCTAGAGAGGCCTCATCTAATCGGGAACCTCAGCATACAGACCCTCTACAATAGCCTCTCTCATTTTTTTCCTTCTCATTTCGGTGCTCTCGCTGTCCTACTGTTTACAAACGCGTGAAATAGTGCAGTTGGAGCTAGTGTAAGGTTGTCAAACGCTATATTTTACAAACGGTGGGTCGTGGCACCGAACCGACTACGCTGGCATGTCTGGGTGGCCAGGTGAACGTAGAGGAGGTGGTGTTTCGGTGTGCGAAAGGGTCGTTGCTTCCGGGTTAATTCGTTCGGGCGTAGTCCCTTAAGAGCCCTGAGACCAAAATATCGTTCAACTTCGACGGGTGACTACTCAGGCTCCGTGGCACCTAGAGGAGTCATTTTCAAAATTTACAACATTTTCAAAATTTACAAGTGATTTTTTCAAAATTTACAACTTTTTCAAACAATGTTCAAGCTTCTCTTAGCTTCAAGAATTTAAAATTCTCTACTAACAATGCCAACCACGTGAAGGTGGAAGCTTTTCTGGCACCACTAACCTAAACATAAAATTGTTAGTCAAAGAAATTTAAGTTTCAAATCAAAACCATATACTATCTATATACATGACACACAAAATACACAAATTTAAAATAAAATATATTCAAACTTAAATCTAGATCTTTAAACTAAAAAAAATTATATATATATATATATATATATATATATATATATATATAAATTGAAACTTGAAATTAAATATATACCAGACATGAGCATTGTAAATTCATTCCAATGAACCATCAGGATCGGATCTACTCTGAATAGCAGACAAGATTGCTTCATGATCTGACTCTCGAACCTTCCAAAGAATCTTGTTATTAGGTCTTCCTCGATATCTATACAACTGAATATTTGTCGCTAGAACTAGATGTGAATATAAGAGTATTTTCCTGTGTGTCTCAAAGTCTTCAAACACCCAAACAGAGGAGTTTTTTAATGGATACCATCGAAGCCAAGTTCCAGTAACTACCACTGACCCTATAGGATACTCAATCTCTTCGCCATCTATAATAGGAGAAGTCAACTTCTTTCTTTCCTCGATGCAACGACATAAGAAATAGTCTGTTCCTTCTTCATTGTCTTCTGTCGCAATTACTGCAAACACATGTCCTACAAAAAAATAACCAAGGTTGAACAACTCAAATTTAAATTACATATTAAAATTTCAATGGACATAACTCAATACAAAAATTAAATAAATAACCATAAATACCTTGTCGCACCAAAATCGAAATTTCGTCAAAGTCCTTGGATGTTGTAACTTCATCTGTAGAAACAAGTCGTAATGCTTGTGGAGGTTGATAACTAGGAAGCGGAGTTAGAGGCCTACAAATCCATCCTTCCACCCATTCTTGTGAATCACACTTAGCAGTGACAAATTCGATACAAGATGCACAAAAACATGTCAACTTTCTTGTCCATACGGCCCACAAAGTAGCGTCTGAGCTACAAAATGAGTGCATATCACTGGACCCAGTGAGTGTCATACAATCCTCGTAGTTAGCAATATGTTTTTCCTCTATCAACCAAAAATATCTGTAAACTGTGGAATTTTCTTGAGAACCTCGGGCCATGTTGTCAGTACACCATTCCACTATGCTCTTTGCATCTTTTAATTTAGCACCATCTTTGTACTTCAACTCTTCTCTTGCAAGAGCTCTTTTCACACATGCCCCTGCACCGTCATGCTCTCCTTTTCCATGTCCAGCCTCAGTGAAACTCCAAATATGTTGCACACCCATCTTGACATGCATTCTGCTCATCCAATAAAACATTCATGCATTCTTAAACTGAGACGTGTAATTATCTGACCATATATAATGTTGTTTGAAGTGGATGTCCCTATCAGACAAGTTTCCATAAAATAACTGGAAACACCCTTGCACAAATTCAGTAGAATGAGTACGATCATCACTGATATAAAAGTGGTACTCTCTTAAAAAAATTTCGATCATTCTCTGTACTGTCAGGAGAATGTAGAAATGCTATATGCACAAAAATGGCAACTTGTACTGAGTTGTAATATTGCGATTGAACCTCCATTTGTGGTTGCAATGTGTAATTCTCTGCAAAATCGACCACTGAAACAATAGTACCAATAGGAAATGTGTCTTTTCATAGCTTGAATTGTTCATCCAACCATCGAGCTCTATGTGTATGCCTCGCATACTCATAAACAATTTCATCCTTAAATTTTCTCATAAATTGAAAAATGGGCATTTGTTCTGTAACTAGCTCACACCGTTTCGACTCTTTTCCATCTTTCAACTGGTATGCAACTGATTTATATTTATCAAATTCAACTAAATTATGTCCTATTGTACCTTCAATTTTCTCATGGATGCAACTTTCCAATTTAGGTAATCCGCCGCATGTACTACAACTTCCATCTAAACAATCCTGACTATAAAAAAATTGTCCAACTTCTTTTTCACAAAATATAGTAGGAATGAAATCCCTGGAAGATATTGGTGGAACTTGAACACCACATTCAGATAACATAGTTTCAGAATGAAAATTAGAACGAATACGTAAAAATTTAGCATAATGCATCGCAAATTCAACATGTTGCCTACAACAACAAGTGGTGCGAGCATGGTTGATTTTCACATAGAATGGTTTCAACATTTCAAAAAAACGTTGACTAATTTTAATTTCCAGATTCTCTTGTTCAAACTTACGAAAAAATTGAGTTTGAGTCATATCTAAGAAATGCTTTGGATGTGGTTCATGATTAGTAGAACCAACTCTCCGTTTTATAACATCTCTTGTATTAGGTGAAACTCTAGTGTTATCATGCCAAAATTTAATAACAACTTCTCTTATAGCATCAGAATTATTTTTGTCCTTACGCGGTGCTCTAGCAGAAAATGCCCAAAAATTGACATTATTGAGTGATTGAAGGATATTACGTCTTTCAATTGCTTTCATTAGAGTTTTTCGATTAACTTGCAACATTCGACTTGTTTGCGTAATCAAACGTTATTTTTTTATTGATTCACTTACAACACTAGTAGCAAGTACACGACGCACAATATTACTATCCCTAGTGCGTCTCTTGACACCAACAGTGTGATATGCATCATGAAGGTTTTCAACAATTGTAGAGGTTTGACCACGTATGTTAGATGTTGTCAATCCTAAGGTGTTTAATGTAGGTCTCATTTTAATCAATTTCATCAAACTAACCAACAACTGACATCTTTGGGAATCATTTAAAATTTCAAAATGATTATCCCAAATTTCAGTGGCTTTTCTTCTGATTTGTCGTTCAGAAAGTTTGTCAGACATTGGTTTCAAAATGTTTTCATCAATTTCAATAAAAAAATTAGGTTTCTTATGTAAAATCCTAGGAGGTGTTTTTGTCAAATTTTGCTTGTCTACAGTTTCAACATGAATTTCCTTATTCACATTTTCATTGTCTCCTTCAATTTCAACATTTGCTACATCATGAGTATTTAATTCTTCTTCAACATTGACAGTAAAAACTTCTTCATCACGAGTATTTAATTCAACTTCAACATTGACAGTAGAAACATTACCTAGTTCTTCATTGCTTACAATAGTTGGGATTGAAGATGAACCTCTTCTAGATTCACGAAGTTTCCGCATTCGCTCAGCATTTTGAATTTTGTTGGCCTCTAATTCGTTTGGTGTTTTTTTACTTAATGACTTCCTTTTTTGACTTTGTTTTTTGTCTCCCATGATGTTTTGCTTCCGGTGATAAGAAAAACGTGCCTGGAAAAAGACAGAATTTCACAGTAATTCATACGGTAAGGTCAGAGAGTAAAAATCACATGGTAATTCAGACATTGGGATGTGTGTAAATATGATTTATAAACCGCGAGCGCGCTTTATGAACCGCGAGAACCGCAAGCGCGCTTTATAAAGCGCGCTCATGGTATTGTTAAAAAAAACCATGATCGTGGATCTATCTGCCGAACCTAAGCCTCAGAAAATCTTTGTTTTTCCCCAACCAAAGCTATGGAAGGTCATTATGAAGTGTAAAAGGTCAAAAAACCTCAAATCTGCTCTTCCAAAGACTTGAACCATGCTAAAAAACTGAAAACATTTCACAAAAATGGTGCCATCGCGTAGGGTAGACTCTTAGCTTTGTAGAAATATTGTTTTTAAAGTGAATAGAATAAGATAAATATCATTTTATAATTTCTTACTAACAATAGGTCTTTAAGACATTTTTTCCCGTGAATGTTCATGTCTACGTTTAAGACTGTAACTTTTGTTTCGCTTATCAAAATATGATAAAACTTATACCATCCCAAGCGTGGACAAATTCTATACACCTTTAAAAAAAAAAAAAATTGATTTCGATATTTTTTGATATAGTTATGGCGGGCAAACGGAAAGCGCTCCATTTTCTAAATATTTTCAGACCACTTTCACAGGAAAAAATCATTAAAAAAAAATATTGCTAAAAAAAATACAAAATAAAATCCATCCCAAGATAGACAACTACATCTAACGTTTCACCAAAGGAAAAAAAAAAATAACAAGATTTGGTCATCCAAAATGCGGGCAAACGAACTACAATCTTATAAGTTTTTTCAAAAAAAAAAAAAAAGTCATATAATTTTAAGTGTTTAATATAGCTAAACTTGTCCGTTTTTTACAAAAATTAGTATTTTAGAAACTAGATTCCGAATGCTACAATTCATATTTATATAAATTTTTTCTAATTTAGAGTGCGTGTATAGCTAATAATCCCTACAAGTTGAGATTTTGCTGTTTTTTGCAATATGACATCCACGGATGACACTATATTTGTCCATCAACTTCCTACACTTACCCCTTTCTTCATTGAAAATCTACGCCAACCTATGGACGACATGCCAGAATCCTATCTGTCTTGTGATGTTGTTGGTCCCAATTCCCCATGGTATGAGCCCATCTTCACCTACCTTAAAAACAACATGTTCCCTTCTGACATCTCCCATTCTAAAAAACAAATCCTTATACGCCAGATAACCCACTATACCCTCTTAGGAGGTACACTCTATCACCATGGCTACGATGGGAATCTGTTATGTTGTCTCAATAAGACAAAGTTAGTCCAAGTGATTAAAGAGGTGCATGAAGGGGTGTGTGGAGCCCACACCAACGGGATGGTTCTAGCCAAGAAATTATTGAGAGTGGGCTACTATTGGCCTACCATGGAAACTGACTACTGCAACTATGTGCGGAAGTGTGTACTCTATTAGAAGTATGGAAACTTCATCCATGCCCCATCACATCTGTTACAACCCATCACAACCCTATGACCATTTTCTAAATGGGGACTTGATTTAATAAGGAAGCTTACCTCTACTTCATCTGATGGCCACACCCACATCATTACAGCTACTGAATATTTTACCAAGTGGGTGGAAGCTATACCTTTGACCTATGTAATGGGTGCTCATATCTCAAATTTCATCATGAATCATCTTATTTCCCGGTATGGCATTCCTGCAGCCATAGTTACTGGCAACGACAAATCGTTCAAGAACAAGACCGTGAAATATCTCTGTCATCAGTTTCAAATAAGATTAAAAGGTTCCACACCATATTACCCCCAAGGCAATGGATAGGTTGAGGCCACTAATAAGACTTTGGTTTGAATCATGGAAAATATGGTAAGTAAGATAGGTTGTAACTAGCATTTGCAAATTCACCCAGCTCTTTCGGCTTATAGGACGTCTATTCACACTCCTACTGGTGCAACACCATATTCCCTGGTATTTGGAATGGAATATATCATACCATTAGAAATCAAGCTTCCTTCCCTATGAATCTCTCTTAGGGATTATCTAGACAAGGATGAGGATTACAGAGTGGTTAGACTAGAAGAGTTGGAACTCCTGGATTATAAGCGCATCCACGCCCTAAATCATCTTAAAGTGTATCAGAACAAAGTTTCTCGCAATTACAATAAAAGAATCATACCTCTTTAGTTGGAGGTTGGTGATTTGGTCATGAAGGAAAATCAGTTCAACACAAGGGTGAAAAGAGATAATAAAGGAAAGGTCGAATCACATTGGTTATGACCTTATGTCATCGTGGCCAAGTATGGCACAAGAGCATAAAAACTTGCCCACCCCAATGGTGATGATCTCCATGATCCCATGAATGCCATGCACCTTAAGCAGTTCTTTTCTTAAACATGGTGCAAAAATCAAGAAAGAAAACCAAAAATAGGGTAAAATTGATCAAAATACAAAAAATTAAAATAAGAGAAAAAGAAAAAGAGAAAACAGGTCATCCATAAGTGAAAACCACACAATTGTGGCACTTTGGATAAGTCCTTATGTGAAAACTGGTTTCCGGTGCCTTAGGAGGATTCATTGTTCACAAGTATCTTGCATTTGGAGGGTACTTTTACTTAGCCTAGGGCTAGTTCCACATCCACATCCAAGATTCCAAGTGAGCCTATTCTTGTGAAGCCTTGATCCAACTTCTTCTCCTATGGTTAGTCAGTGAAGGGATAGTCTTTATCTATTCCTCATCTCATGGTGGGGGCACTTCTGTGACTTCACCTTCCTATTTATAAGAATGCGGCACTTGCCCTTATGTATTCCCCGTCTAACACTGGGGGCATCCACGCTTTCTTGGTTACGTGTGCATAGCTTCAAAAATGTTAGAAAAAGACAAAACATTCAAAAATGTTAGAAAAACACAAAAACATTAAAAAATGTTAGAAAAACACAAAAAAACATTAAAAAATGTTAGAAAAACACAAAACATTCAAAAATGTTGGAAAAACACAAAAACATTAAAAAATGTTAGAAAAACACAAAAACATTCAAAAATGTTGGAAAAACACAAAAACATTCAAAAATGTTGGAAAAACACAAAAACATTCAAAAATGTTAGAAAGACACAAAAACATTCAAAAATGTTAGAAAACAACAAAAACAATAGAAAATTGTTTCACAAAAACACAAAAATAGCAGAAACATGCTTCACAAAACAATCTTGTAAAAACCTTAACTTTAGTCTACTTCATTTATCTTGTTTCTTGCTTTGCTTATTTGCTTGTATAGTTGCTTCATGTTTGTACATTTTTATAGGTTGTTGCTTAGGTACACTTTGTTAGGATCTATCTTTTCTTGCTTAGATTAGATTTATTCTTACTTGTGAATATTGAAGTATGTTTTTACATGTTGGTGAATAGTGGTACATTGTTGTGTTGATTCATTATGTTTCTTGTTAGCATTTTATTTTTTTACTTGTTGCATGTGCACCGTTTTGTTATCACATTATCGTATCTCCATCAATATCATCACATCTAACATCATCTATACATCATATATAAATAAAAAATCTAAGTATACATCATACATGAATGCTAAGCTAACATCACATAACATATCAACAAATGGGGGCAAGAGGGATCACAAATATCAAAATTTGTCCCCCCGCGCACCAATATCTACTAGTTGTGGAGCCTCATAGCGATAGGGGTTGTGAGGGGGGATTCGTCCCCCTTACGGGGTTTAGGGGGGATGCCCCCCCCCGGCAGGGGGCCTGGGGGCTACGCGCCCCGAAGAGGGTTTGGGGGCAGTGCCCCTGTAAGCCACATTTGATATGTATTTATGCATTGTGAAATTTGGACCATTCCTTATTAGGTCACATATCTAACGGGTGGTTTTCTATGTTTCCCTGAAATGATAAAAAAACCTAATATCTTTAAAGGGTCGTGATGTATGAGGCTCATTGTATTAATCGTGGCACTGTGAGAGAGAGTTTTGCTAGACTGAATAAAAGGATTGGATGTTTTTGGTGGATGTAGCCCATTTTGGGTGAACCATGTTAAATCTGTGTCTCTGTTTTATTGCATTCTTTTCTGTTTTACGTTTTCTACATTATTCATCTCATGTTTGTTTATCTGTACAACTGGTATAATCCTAAAAATTGGTATTAGAGAACGTTTGAGATTTATTTGTTGGTAGTATACTCACAGAGGAATTTCTATTTGAGTTAGAGAAGTAGCAATGGAAGAGGAGAATAAGATTAGAGTTGATACGTTTGACGACCAAAATTACCAGCTATGGAAAATGCAGGTGAAAGATTACCTGTATCAAAAGGATCTATACCTACCGTTGGGAGGTGAAGAAGTGAAACCCTCAATCATGTCTAATGAGGAGTG
This sequence comes from Taxus chinensis, assembly GCA_019776745.2. Lineage (NCBI taxonomy): Eukaryota > Viridiplantae > Streptophyta > Pinopsida > Cupressales > Taxaceae > Taxus > Taxus chinensis. Next base: position 6,658,537 of record CM034146.1, on the reverse strand, counting down.
GAAGGTTCTAGACAGGAAGGCTCTCAGTGTGATTCAATTGAGTCTGACATCGTCTGTAGCTTCAAATATCTCACAGTTGAAGAGTATGATAGATTTGATGAAAACCCTAACTAATTTATATGAAACACCAAGTGCATCCAATAAAGTTTATTTGATGAAATGATTGTTTAATCTACAAATGCAAGAAGGCGGATCTGTATCTAACCATCTCAATGATTTCCACACTATTGTAAATCAGTTAGATTTAATTAATATCCCATTTGATGAGGAGGTTAGAACATTATTATTCCTATGTTGATGTTCTTTTCCAGAAAGTTGGGATAACTTAGTAATGGCAGTTAATAATACATTATCTACTTTTCTTAAATTTGAAGATGTATTCAGTGTCATTTTAAATGAGGAAATGCATAGGAAAAGTACAGGGAAAAATTCTTCTTCTAGAAATGCATTGAATATGGAGAGTAGAGAGAGGAGAAAGGAGAAATCAAAGAGTCAGGCTCGTGGGAGACCTAAATCGAATATGGGAAGATCCAAATCTAGGAGTAGAGGCATTACTTGGTGGAACTATGGAAAGAGAGGACATGCTAAAAAGGATTGTTGGTTCAAAGGAAACAAAGAAAACCAGCATGAAGGTATTAAAGAGGAAAATCTGAAAGGTAATATTGTTCAGGATGATCTTATACTTTCTCTTGATACTAGAGTAGAATCTTGGGTAATAGATTCAGGTGCCTCTTTCCATGCAACACCTACTAAGGGCTATTTTAAAGAGTATGTCTAGGGAAATTTTGGACATGTTTATTTGGGTGATGATGAGCCATGCAACATTATCGGGAAGGGCAATGTACACATAATATTGTAGAATGGAAATACATGGATATTGAGAGATGTGAGGCATGTACCTAGCCTTAGGAGAAATCTCATCTCTACAGGACAGTTGGGTGGTGAAGGTCACACAGTCACATTCACTTCATATGCTTGGAAGGTTTCCAAGGGTGCCCTAGTAGTGGCACATGGTAAGAAAGTAGGCACTCTTTATTTGTCTACTTGTATATCTAATTCTTCTACCATATTGTCTAATTCAGATGAGGATGCCACCATGTGGCACAATAGATTAGGTCATATGAGTGAGAAGGGCATGAAAATCATACAGGAAAAAGGTAAGCTTTCAAGTTTGAAGCAATTTGACTTAGAGTTTTGTGAGCATTACATTTTTGGGAAACAAAACTAAGTTAGATTTCTCAAGGCAGGGAATACCAAGAAAGAACAAAAGTTAGGGCTAGTTCATAAAGATGTGTGGGGGCTGGCCCATGTTGCATCTCATGGTGTTTCTCTGTACTATGTCACATTCATAGATGATGCCACAAGGAAGGTATGGGTATACTGCATTAAGCGTAAGTCTGATGTATTTGATACATTTAAGAAATGGAAAGCCCTTGCTGAGAATCAATGTGGTTTTAAATTGAAATGTTTGATATCTGATAATGGTGGTGAGTATTGCAGAAATAAATTTGATGATTATTGTTCCTTAAATAGGATTCATAGAGAGAAAATAGTTCCCAGGACTCCGCAACAAAATGGTGTTAGTGAGAGGATGAATAGAACAATAATGGAGCATGCACGGTCAATGAGATTACACATGGGGCTGCCTCTTCATTTTTGGGCAGAGGCCATAGATACTGCCATGTACTTAATCAACTGTGGGCCTTCAAGTGCACTAGATGGAGGAATTCGTGAAGAATCCTAGACCGGGAAAGAGGTAGAACTTTCATTTTTAAGAGTATTTGGTTTAAAGGCATTTGTGCATGTTAATAAAGAAAACATGAAGAAATTGGATTCAAAATCCAAACGTTGTACATTCATAGGCTATGGCTCCAATGGTGATTATGGATTTCAGTTTTGGGATCTAGATGAATATGAGATAATCAGGAGTCGTGATGTTATTTGGTGTGAAAATAGAATGTAAAGGGATCAAGTACATGATGACAAAAATCCCAAGGAAGAATTGGTTGAGGATATAGCTCCTAAAAATGAGCTCTCAAGTGGAAAATATCCACCTTCAGGCACCGAGGTTTATTGTTCTATAGGCCGAGCATGACAGATGGTGTTGGCATCGGTACCTTTATCAGAAATTCAAGAAAATGAGCAGCAAACAAATAATGATCCCGTGACACCCCCATCTTCGGTAAGAAGGTCACATCGTATTAGTATACCTCTAGAAATATTTTCCCCTACTTTGTATTATTTGTTACTAATAGATAGTGGTGAGCTAGAGAGCTTTGATGAGGCAATGCAGGTGGAATCCACTAAGGAGTGGGAGCATGGCATGAATGAGGAGATGGACTCCCTGAAAAAGAACCAAACATGGGATTTAGTTAAATTACTGGATGGGAAGAGAGTACTACAAAAAAAATGGGTCTACTGTGTGAAAGAAGAAGAAGGTGGATGGAAAAGGTATAAAGAAAGGCTTGTAGTGAAGGGGTATGAACAAAGGAAAGGTATCGATTTCGATGAAATTTTCTCCCTTGTTGTAAAGATGTCTTCCATTCATACTTTATTAAGTTTAGTTGATGTTGAAGATTTACACTTAAGAGCAACTTGATGTCAAGATGGAATTTCTCCATGGTGATTTGGAGTAGGATATTTATATGCATCAACCACTTGGGTATGAGGTGAAGGGTAAGGAGAAATTGGTTTGTAGATTGAAGAAGAGCATATATGGACTCAAGCAAGCTCCTTGGAAATGGTATCTAAAATTTGATGGTTTTATGCATGAGCATGGTTTTACTAGATGTCAATCATATCATTGTGTGTAATTTAAATGGTTGGATAGTGGGAGTTACATTATTCTTTTGTTAAATGTAGATGATATGCTTGTAGCAAGGTCTAATATGCAGGAAATTACAAAGCTTAAGGAAAAGCTTGCACAAACATTTTCAATGAAGGATTTGGGTGTAGCAAATAAAATCCTCGGTATGTAAATCAAGAGGGATAGGAAAAATAAGAAATTTGTGTTGTCCCAGGAGGACTATGTAGAAAAGGTGTTAGAGACATTTCAGATGCAAAATATGAAACTAGTTAGTACACCATTGGCTGGGCATTTTAGATTAAGTAAAGAGTAATGCCCAACAACACAAGAGGACAAATATTATATGGCATGGGTTCCTTATTCTTTAGTAGTTGGGAGCCTCATGTATGCCATGGTTTGTACTAGGCCAGACATTTCCCAAGTAGTGGGAGTTGTTAGCAGGTATATGGAAAATCCAGGTAAAGCACACTGGAAGGTAGTCCAGTGGATTCTACGGTACTTGAGAGGGACCAGTAGTAGGCACTTGTGCTTTGAAGGGTCAGATAATATTTTAAAAGGATTTGTGGATTCATATACGGCAGGAGATGTGGATAGTAGGAGGAGCACTACTGGATACGTGTTTACAGTTGGTGGTGTGGCAGTGAGTTGGATCTCAAAGTTGCAGAAGGTAGTTTCCCTATCTACTACAGAGGTAGAATATGTTGCGGTGACTAAGGAAAGTAAGGAAATATTATGGATGAGCAGGTTCATGGAGGAGTTGGGTAAGGAGAAAGGGGATTGTAAATTACACAGTGATAGTCAAAGTGTAATTCACCTAATAAAGAACTCAACCTTCCATTCAAGAACCAAACACATTCAACTAAGATATCACTTCATATGACAAGTGTTGGAGGATGGGCAACTTGAGTTAGTGAAGATTCATACAGATGATAATCCTTCTGATATGTTTACTAAGCCAATGACAAAGGAGAAGTTAAATTTTCATTCAACTTCTATGGGTCTTACAGATTGATCTTGAAGTGGAAGAAGCAAGCCAAGAAGATAAGTCTAAGTAGGAGCTATAGTGATGGAGTTACAGTAATCAGTCTCCAAGTGGGAGATTTTTGGTTGTGAAGCTTGATAGCGATGGGGGTTGAAAGGGGGGATTCGCCCCCCTTGCGGGTTTCAGGGGGGATGGCCCTCCCAGTGGGGGTTCGGGGGTAGTGCCCTTGTAAGCCACATTTGATATATATTTATGCATTGTGAAATTTAGACCATTCCTTATTAGGTCACATATCTAACGGGTGGTTTTCTATATTTCCCCGAAATGATAAAAAAGCCTAATATCTTTAAAGGTTTGTGATGTATGAGGCTCATTATATTAGTCACGGAACTGTGAGAGAGTGTTTTACTGGACTAAATAAAAGGATTGGCTATTTCTGGTGGATGTAGTCCATTTTGGGTGAACCACATTAAATCTGTGTCTCTATTTTATTGCATTCTTTTCTTTTTTATGTTTTCTACATTATTCATTGCATGCTTGTTTATCTGTATAATCCTAAAAATATCATCGTATCATCTCGTCCACTAAATCTAGCACTTCACTTGATCAATAAATTTGATATCATTTGTAGATTTATTATCTGAAAATCAAAGTGCATGCAATACATCAAATATCAGGATACATATCAATGTGAAATCAAATAAGCTAACATCATTACACATCCAAGTAGTCAATCACAACAACAATAACAGCCATCATCTCATAACACATGTGTCAGGTCAAAAATGTCCATATATATATACATATGTAGCATGTATTTCTCAATAAAGATATGCATCATAAATACATCAAAACTACCTTCATCAGAGGCATATATCAAAGAATATTGTACATCAAAAAATGCTATACATCAATCAACGATATGCATAAAAAATTCCCTCATTAGAGGCATGTATCAAAAAATGTTGTACAAATTGAATGTTGTACATCGAGCACAAGATGCTCATATCCTTCATCAAGATGCATATGTATCAATACACTAATCTCTCAGGGATGACTGGAACCCTCAGATGGGCTGGCTGGTTTTACCTGTGGAGGACCCATAGATTGTGAGCTGGGTGGCCCTGCAGGATACCCCCATGGCTACTCCACTGAGGCCTGAGGCCTCTCTGACCTTGTCACTCTACTCGACTGCTGGCTATACGAGGGTTCTTACCACTCAACCGGAATAGCATCATAATAGAAGGATTGGTAATAAGAAGCTCTTCCCTTTGTTGTAGCTAAGTCTATGTGATTGTAGGATGTCACTACTATCCCATCTATGCATTGGAAGGGTGTTCTCTTTACCGATAGTCAGGTAACCTCGGCCTGACCCATTACCCGCTCTGTCCTCAACCGATCTCTCTCCAGTATCACGGGTTGTAGTTGAGCCCGCGTCTGCTAAAGAAGACTCGTCACCTAGGCCATCTGGTCTGCCATCTACCGTATATGCTGGAAGTGAATAACTCCATCTCCTCCCTAGTTGGCCTGTGCTCTGGCCTCGTCCCGCTTTGCTGTCACTACCAAAATATGAGATCGAGCATGATCTCTCTCTGCTGTAACCTACTGTAGTTGCTACTATAAGGTGGATATCTGTACCACCGGTTACACCATAGGGGCCTGTCCCTGTACCTGTCTAGAGGCATGTCCCTACTCTCACAATCTAAGTCTATAGCAATGGCTACACCATAGGGAATTTTCCTTGTGTTTTTCCTTGTACCTGTCTAAAGTCCCGTCCCTTCTCTTACAATCTAAGTCTGGGACCCTGTGTATGCACCTGTCCCGACCCCTGCTACCTCTGTCCCTGCACATGTGTTGGACCCTACCCATAATGTGGCTACCCGTAAAATGGATCATCTAGGTCACGGGATACTATATCATTTCCCTCGTCACCACTCTGAGGAATCTCTAGTGGGGCCCAAATGCTTGCTGCCCATGCCTCGTCGAGAATGGTCAGGAGTTGTGGTAAAACAGTGGCATACCAATCCATATAATCAGTCATTGTATTCGGGTCTCTAATCTGTCGAGCTAGGTCCCATGCTTGTGGTACCACCTATATACGTGGCCCCATAGTCTACCTCTATGCATCTCGGTGGGCATACCAAACATCTGGCTGTGGAACCCCCTGCACCCTGCCCAGCTGTCGATGACATCAGTCCACCTTGTATAACTCTATGATGTAGCTGTGGCTACAAAGAAGAAATTTCTCCATCATAGAGACACTGAGCTCTGCTCTATCCTCGAGCCACTATATATGCCTATAGGGCCTCCATATAACATCTCTGTCTAGCATCTCATCAAACTCTCATCGATAATGGTACAAGCTACCTAGGTGCCCTCGTACGTCATCACCTACAGAAACCCAAGCCATGTATGTCGGCTCCTCCAGGACTTGAGCATGTAATGTATCTATAGGGAACCCGATCACTATGTGGTCTCAAGACCAAATCTGTAATAAGGAGGCTGACCCCACCATCTTCTGACAGTGGTAGATAATCAAATGTAGATCCTAGTATAGATGTGCCAGTATGCACTAGCCCCAACAATATCACTCACCACTGAATACTCCATGTATTAGCATCATCAAACCCATTGGAAAGGATGTCCCCATCTTATCAGTGAAAAAAATCCCACTGATAAATGACATCACGTTGAGTGGCCACCGGTGCAATGTTGGATCAGCTATACACTCATGCAATGAAACTATCATGCCATCATGGGGTATCTCATCACAGTCAAATAGGTCGCTGATTGTTGACCACTACCCTGATCCACCCAAGGTCACTCATGTACTCGATCATCACACCTACAATAGGTATGTGCATGATCCACCATACATCCTCTAAAGTAACTGTCATCTCTCTTGTCGAGAGCCTAAAACATTGGCTCTCACTATGCCACCGCTCAATCAATGTGGTCTGTAGACCATGGTCTAGTGTGACGGAGGGCATACGAGCAACTGGGCCTAGGCCCACCATCTCCAATAGTACCACCATCACACGATGATCTTGTCGGTGCATGATCCCCTCTATCGCCGCTATACGGGTGTGTTGCTCTCGCGTATATAGTATGGGAAATACTCTCTGCAAAACCATTCCATATGTCAGCTACTAACATTTCTTCTAAGTTCTGCCTATCATTCTTTAGGATTCATCTACAAATCTTATTTTTCTTCTAAAATGCCATCCTTTTTGCCATTTTTCTCTCTCCTTCATCTATTCTATGTGCCTGCGTGCCCTTTAGGGCATGTATGCACCCCGTGGCATGTGTGCTACCTTTTTGGTGCACACGCATGTGTGCATCCACCTAAGGGTGGTTACACCATTTTGTGTGCTTGCGCGTGCACGCACATGTGTATGTGTGGCGTATGCACTCTCCTTTTGGTGCATGTGCATGCACGCATCCACCTAAGGGAGGTTGTGCCATTTTGTGTGCCTGCACATGCGCGCATATGTGTATATGTGGTGTGTGTGCTATTTTTTTGATACATGCGCGCACATGCATGCATTGAGGGCGTATGCACGTGTGCGTACATGCCTCTTGGTGCCTGTGCCATGATTAGGATGCATGCCCCCCTGCACATGTGTGCCTATGCCATACCCTAATACAACCGCCTATTCTAGCATTAATTAAGGCATTAATTACGATAATTGACAAAGTGGGTTAAGCTACTCATGAAGACGTCATCGTCGGCATGCCACTCGTATCCATGAACTGTGTCAGGATGTCTCAGGAGGTCTTGTGCTCTCACCATTTTCCTCGTCACTATTAGGGTCTCGTGGTAAAAATTTGGTAGCAGTTGGTAACAAATGAATTGGTCGTGGTGATTTACCCCCCGGGTGGGGTATATAAAGCCATTTTTTGCCGGTCGTGATGCCTGGAGGCTTGTTTTGAACGTTGCTTTCTCTTCTATTTGTTGTCAATAATTATTTTAATTAAATAATTATTTTTCTTTCATTTTTTCATTGTGTTGGGGTATTTTTTTCCATCTGTTACCCCTTTCTTTTCACTAGGACAATTTTTATTGCTCCTAGGTGATTTTCTTCCTCTACACCCCCCATCGAATAATTATTTTTTAATTTTTTTGTTGTACGAGACATTATTTGTGACCTGCTTCTTCTCTCTTCCCCCCGGGGCATTTTTCTTGTGTCTGGGTGATTCTTACTGATTCTTCTACTTTCTTCTACGCGTCCCACATCCACCAATTTGGACAATTCAAAAAAAACAAAAACAATGTATATATATATCCATCCAAAATCCAAAAAAAGGGTAAAATTCTCCAACAAAATCCTAAAAATTATAAAACCTACAAAAATAGGTAAACCTGCTTATAGTGGCCGAAACTTGTGCCTTGCAGATGGTATTCTTTTCATATCCTGCTGGAAATTTTCACATCTTCATTGATATCATGACTTACGGATCATCAGATTCATAACCATTCGTAAAGCTAGTTTGCTTGCTTCATCTATACTTTGGGGCACATCTAGTTGCCTAGTGCTGTTTTGTGGTGCACAAAGCTTTCTCCTTGGAACCGGTGTCCATCATCACTTCCCTTGTATGTATCCTTGCTTGGGGCATAATTTTTAACCCTTTTCGTCAGTCATGACCATGTGGGTATCTTCAACTTGATAACAAAATATTTGTACAATCGTTTTGACTGTTGTTGGTTTGAATATGTGTGTTTGTACTTGTTTTCCTTGTTACACGAGCTTTTTTCCTTCTCATATTGCATTGCTGTCTGTATGTTGCATGGAGTTGTTATTTTCAGCAATGGATAACTATTCGTAGTATGGATTTTCATGTCGTTCTACTTTTGTTGTATGCTTATATTTTTAATAAGGATCGATGATGTAGATATTTTGGCAATATGATGACACTAAATTTGTTTTAATACACTGGATTAAAGCTTGCTCTTTTCTTTCCATCTCTATATTCCTCTTCTACATCTTTATCCTATCAACAATATTATTTTGATTCACTTAGGGAATCTTGCCCCTACCCATTCTTCTATCATTTCCCTCACCTTTTTCAATCGTCAATCACCTTCTTTCATGACCCCATCGACACTTAAGGGGGAATCTCTCACTTCTACTAATGTTTCTTCTATCCCTTCAAATTTTTATCTATCTACTATCTTTTAAGTAGCATCACTTACACCACCCCAAAGAGGGGAAAATATAGACACCTATAATTTATCTCGAGAAATTTAAATACTTAAATTGTGCTAATTATACCCTTTCCCACAAATTGATGACATATAGTCAATATCATACATTTTTTGTGCTATCATCGTTAATTAAGTCTTCTATCCAACAATGACGCCAATTAATGACCTTCCATTAATCAACTCCCCTTTCTATCTCGATTAATTAATTATTTATAATTAATTAAGCTCTCCTTTCTAATTAATTAAGATCCCCTTTCTATCTAGGTTAATTAATTATTTCTAATTAATTATTAACTCTTTCTATCTAGATTAATTAATTATTCTTAATTCATTAATTAATTCGCTTTTATATTTAATCAATAAATTATCATTTGCTTGATTAAAATCCTCTCTATAGTCATAAATAATACTAACTATTCCTCTAACAAGCTTATATAAGCTTACACACCTTGTTAATTAATCACTTTGGTTAATTAATAAACTCCCCTCAATCCCCATAAGTCATTAGAGGACAAACTAAACTCTCCTAAGGTTGACTTCAACCCTCCCTAAACCTTCCTTATCCACAACCAACTCCAACCTCTCTATTATCTCACATGTAAATGGATGTAGAGATTCTTTTATACATTGGGATATGTAAGGAGCCCTCCTCCTACATTTTTACTTACACCTTCATTCATAAATGAGCATAGAGCCTAAGCTATAGCCATTTATATCATCTTAGAGCATTTTTCCATTAGTGAGAAGCTAGGCTATCTTTCATTTGCATTCATACTCATCCACCCATATTTTTTGTGAAGATCATATGGAGTTATGTCAAGAAAGGACTAATAAATCATGGGTTGATGAGACCTCCATGTATTAGATCATACCTTGGGATCAAACAAAAACACTAATAAACCCTTTTATAGCTAAAGGATCTACATAGGTTCATATTTCATATATTTAGCTTTCAATAAAGAGCTAGAAGCAAGTAAATGTTTACATATTAGTTTGAACTGTTCATGTTTCAAGGTTCTAGTGCATAATGTTGATAGTTTAGCTACTTGTTTAAGGTCTTAGCTTGATGGTGCATATGATTTTAGTTTAGCATTGTATTGAGACTCTTATAGGTGTTAGTTCTTGATTTTATTTGCATTAGCTAGCTAATTTCATTGCACACAAGTGTCACACTTTGTTCACTAGTGTCACTATTAATCTCCTATGAATAATGACCAACAAAACCCCACACAAAGCATCAAACCCTAAAAAAGGAAAGATGTAAATGAATGGGTACAGATATTTCCTTTCTTGGGTACTCACATGGACCTGGACTCTATGATTGAGTACTGCACTACATGTAAGTCTCGATGTAGTCCTCTATGTCACTTTGTGTGTAAGAATATGCCTATGGGCATCCGTATCGCTAATCTATGTCAAAGTAGTCGGATCATTAGGTAGATCAACCTCATACTATAGTCTATGGACATAGAATATACTCCCGATCAATTTGCAATATGTGAACCAAAGGATGACAATCTCCTTGACGAGTATACATAGTCTCTTTCTCTATACTACTACTAGGGGGCATATCACTTAGTAGACAATACTTACCCCCACCATTTCTTAGCATAGTTGTACCATGTTGTACATCACACACTTTGTATCTATCATGTTCAAATTTTGACATTTCCTGGTCTAACATACCACTACACTAGTACTTAGGGAGCATTGAAAGGTTAAACCGTAATGATGCACTCTTGTGCTTTAAAAAAACAAAACCACTGTGACTGATTGAGGGACTAGGGCATCACATTGAACCCCAAAAACCTCACCTAGGAACCTACACATTACAGACTAGACCATGATCATTGCGTTATCAATGACATATAGGAGCCATTCTAAAACTCTTATTCTACATTCTACGATTATACTAATCAATGTCTACACCTCACATTTGTCTCTCATATTTACCAATTTAGTCTCATCACTATCCCATGAGATTCATCCATTATATGACATTCTATTTATTATGCAAGGTCCATACATAAAACAACATACTTGATAGTATGGGCCTCACTATTACATTGTGTGACTTTGTGACTACATAGTTGCTATTTCATGAAACTACAACCTAGGGGATCACACTTTCTTGTAATAATCTGACATTATCAAAAGAATTATTCCTCCCACGCATTTACACACCCTAAAATCATACATTTAGGGTCACCTATACTACATTTTTATACACATTGCGCTCACCACCCTATGACACATGGTGGTTATGATTCTTAGTCCATACTCAAATTCTGAGGGTTTACAAATCAAATTGACCTTACACTCACCTTGTGACATGTCATTTGCAATGTTGAAATTTATAGAACTAGATGACATACACTCTAGGCTTGAAATCGATCACCCATATCCATCGATTACATATCATAGTGGTATATCTATTTAGGCTAAGAGTGAGGACCAGTGCATCTCTACATATAATTTTGTAGTGGTCAAGATCACTTTAGGTTAAATAACCACTCCATTCACCAATTTTACAATGTCTACATTTTACCTCACTTTAAGCCTATGAAATCACAATTCATCATATCATCATGTAGTGGATATACACTTAGTGCTAAATAACCACCCCTTGTTATTCATCTTGTAGTGCCATACATTGTTACCTATGTAGTATCATCATATCATAGTTGGTATAAACATTTAGGCTAAAAAATTGACCACCTCCCATTACTTCCTCTGTATAGTGATATACACTTAGGGTTGCATTGTCACTCATTCATTCAACAAAATTGTGATATACAATTTGGATATAGGGTTCACACGCATATTTTCCATACATCACATCTCACCACCACCTGCACAAACACACTCATCATAGTGCACTAGAAACGTTGAAGTAATACACTACTCAACCATGTCCCGGGAATGTGCACACTCATTGTTTATGCCTTGGAGAGTCTTGGACTGCTAAGGGTGAAAACAATAATTGAACCTCACTAGTCACACACTTTCATATACTCAGGGCGGCACATTTATCCTATCATTCCATCGTATATTCTATTCCATCCATCCACATCATACTACATTGTATTGGTGTATTTAGTCACCTCATTTACTATTAAGACTGCATGTATCAAAGTTACTCAACATACTGTGAAAGCTTGATTTCTTATAGTGTCAAAGATCATACACACATGCACGTTCACGTTATTTCACCAGATTCTTAGAAAATTAATGAAATAGATAAGGGTATAAGGCCAAGGAGGAATACCTATTGTAATGTTAGTTAAAGGTTGAATTAACGTGTATATGACTTATAGATTAGAATGGATGTGAGATCTCCCTTTTAGCTAGGAGGAACTACCTATAGATACAAAACAATACCACCAAATAGAGTTAAACAAAAAAATGAGTGGACTACCTAGCAGAAGCTAGATCCAATAAGCGTGATACTTCCTGAACAATATGTCAATCCACTTTTATATAAAAATATTAATGCTAGTTAAATAATACATGAAGTAAAGATCTTATTGGAATTGAAACATGATTTAGGTATCTCATACAAAACAATAAGAAAGGTCATGCAAAAGGTTGTTTAAGGTTAAAATGGGAGGGTTGATTGGGTTGGTGTTGAGTTGTAAGTCTGGTACAAGCTCTGGGTAAGGTCTGGTAAGGATTAGAAATGGTTCTGGGCTATTGGGAAGTGGGTATTAGTTCACTGGTCTGAGCTATATTGATAGACACAGTAACCATTTCGGTGACTAGTTCAGAAGAGTAACCGATGTCCGGTTAGGCTAACCAGATGTTGGTAGGGGTAATTAGTAGAAAGTTGTTAGAATTGGTTTTTCACACTCCCTGTGATTGCACAGAAGTTGGAAATGGTGAGAGTGGGGTCATAAAATGGTTTTGAAGACTTAGAGATGGTTAGAAGAGGGTGAAAATTTGTGAAAATTCCGGGTATGATCAGGTAATGGGTTGATGGAAGGAAGGAGGTATATGGGTGTGGAGAAAAATAGACTAATAAGATGAATAAATAAATATACACAAGGAAAATAGAGATTCAGTGTAGAGATGTTAAATACTTACTAGGAAGTAGATTGGAGAATGTAGGTGATGAAGACGGTGACATTAGAGATCCAGAGAGAAGAGTTGTTGTATTCATGTCATGGCAGTTCAGACCTCTATGCCTCTCTATTGTGAATATGTGATCATGAAGAGGATGATGAATGTTTACCGATATTGGTATTGCTCCCACGTTTCTTCCTTTTCCTGAGTGCTAAAGAAATTTGAGTGATCCAAGTCTCTGGAAGAAATGAGATCATGAATAAATTCACCAACTTGGGCCAAGTTTTCTATAAACATATTTAACCTAACCGACCACGATTAGGTGACCGACATTGGTTGAGATATAACCAACATTGGTCAAGGCGGGAATATCTAGGTTGGCCAAAAATAGCTAGATTGTTTCTATTTTTGGCGTGATCTCCAACCTTATGCTGATTCTTGAGTGATAGATCATGGAAAGATAAGTATGATTCCTTTTAGGTTTGTTAATAGGAGTTAAGTCTAGGTTTAGACTAAGTCCTAGTTAGTTAGGATAGGTTTAGACTCAGTCTTAGGTCATTAATGAGGTTTGAGTAGGTCATTGAGTAAGGTGGCTAGGTGAGGTGGTTAAGTGAGGATATTAATTAATTTAATTAAGATAATAAATTTAATTAACATGTGCACTAGGGGATATAAATAGGTAGGATATGGTTAATTTAATTAATGGGATTTAAGGGGAGTATGACCCAATTTTGTTGTCTAAATTTTGCCCCTTTTTATTATGTAGTTTGTATTTGTAAGAAATGCTAACAAAAATAGGAAATTGGTGTTCTAGGTGTGAATGGAGGTTAGTTTTCCCTAAGTAGGGTTGAAGGTGATTCCCCTCAAACCACGAATGAATGAGGTATTAGATGGAGTCGGTGAGTAGTTTGATAAATGTGTAAGTGATGAAAGGGAAGCGTAGGTGGGTTGTAGGTAAGGGTATGGGCACTTTTGGGTAATGGGTAATGGTCAAATTAGGTAATAGGTAATGGAAATTGAATGCACGCACATGTATAGCCTGTGAACATGGTACCAGGAAGAAGAGCATTGCAAAATCTACATCATTCTAAGGTTGATAGGTTTATCCAAACAGGGTTGAAGTTATTCAGGTATCTAAGGTACAAGAGATGGTCTAGAAACATAACTTAGGTTAGGTCCAGGAAAATTTAGGTATGATCTGGTACACTAAAGTTTTGGTTAGGATAAATAATATGGCAATAGGAAAGGTAAGGTCATTAGGCTAAACAACACGGGTACCTACATCGCAAGGTATAACGTGTAAAAAAATTCCAATGTCACAAAATGTGGTTCATGTTAGGGTATATAGGTCATGACATGAGTAAGACCGAGGTATAGGTAAATAACATGTCCCTGAACGTAGTTAAGGACATGTATAGGTAATGTAGGCTTATGGATAGGGTGTAATAGGTGTTGGTAAGGTCAAAAGGTATTGGGGCATTAATTTTTTAGGAAAATTGTGTATTAGGTGGGTCAAAAGGTACGGGGAGGTGACTTATTCCAGATTAGTGATGTAATCTGATGTCGATTTTCTAGGGCACGACATGACCGACGTTGATCATGTCGATTTGGGTCTAAATAAAAAGAAGAAGAAAAATCCGTGTTTTACGGATTCATTTTGAATTTTTCCATTTCTAGAAAACAACAGAGGAGAAAGTGAGGCTTGGAAAACGATATTACGAGGCATTGAGATGAGTTGGCGAGCCACGTAGCGGGTGGTTGGCATTCGATCAGCGGGTCCCAAAGATTGATTCAAGTGTTTTCATTGGTTTGGAGGTGATCTATTGATTTAGTCATGGCAGAGGCGGGAAAGGGGTCAGGAGGTCCACCGAAACAGAGACCAAAGGTGTCACCACGTAGATGGAATCACATAGAGGTAGGGAACATTCCCTAATTCATTATTTGATTAAATTTTGGTTTAAAATGAATAAATTGGGGGTGAGGGTTTTATTTTGAAATGCTGGTGAAAAGTGGGTAAAATGGATATGGGAAAGGGTAAATGTAGGTTAAAATAGGATGGTAAATGAATATAAGGGAAATTAAGGTGGATTGGGATAGGTTGTATGGAAGATTTAGGTGAATTTTAGGTGAAATGGGTTATGGGGACGGGTTTTAATTTTTGGTTAATGTGATAGATACCGATGTTGGTCAAAGTTTGGACTACGTCGGTTGGCCTTGGCCAACATCGGTCTAGGATTAGGTGACTGATGTTAGTTAAGAATGACCTATGTCGATCAATAGTGACCAATTTCGGTCAGCTGTAGGGGAAAATAGGTAAATAAAAGTGATATGGTGGGAGGGAAAGATAGGCAAGAAGATGTAAATGAAGGTTTATGGAGAGTGAGTAGGGTAATAAGTGATTTTTGAAATGTGGGGTGGGGAAGTAGGTGAAAGTAATTAGGATAGGTAAGAATGGTAAGGGTTAATGGGTGTAAAATTAGGTTGGGGAAAAGGGGTAGTTGGTAGGGTTGGTGTGTGGGTATGGTGTAATAGGTAATAAGTGTTTTTGAAATAGGTTTGTCGGGTAAGAGGTATGTCTGGTATGGGCAGGTCTTGACAATGTTGTATTTGAATGATGTAGGCTAGGGACTAGCACCAGATGTGGGATAGATTACCACTGTTATTGGTACAGATGTGATCCAGTGTGACCATGGAGGAGTGGGAGCATATGACTAAGGTCAGGCTTATCGAGATCTGATGGTATAGGTGGATAGTTTGTGATCATAGTATGATGGTCAGTCTCATCGACATATGGGATTCAATGACCAATACCTTCCAACTTTCGATGGGTGAGATGACTGTCACCTTAGAGGAAATGTACCAAATCCCAAGGCTTCCTATTATAGGGGAGCCAATTTATTCCATTTTTTCAGAGGCATCAATGGAGCTGATAATGGATGTATTTAGGGAGGTGATGGGTGAGCTGAGGTACCATAGTGTGAGCCTTATTTATGGAGACATGTATGTAGCCTTCCCTCAGGAGACGAGGCTGGATGTGTTGATGATGGAGGTAGTAGGTTTCTTTGCCTTACTAGATTCTGAGGGTGGGAGATTCCCATGAGCACTGATGGGAGTGCTCCAGGATATGATGGAGGAGTGGATCTACTTTTCTTCGGCCCCAACATTCCTAGTGTAGTTGTATAGGGAGATATGGGTCTATGGGTGATTGTGGAGGTTTAGGATGTGTTGCATATTTTTACTACACTATTGGGAATACGAGCACATTATGTGTTTGTGCCTAGTGGGTTTGCCAAGGTAGGATTGGTTCGGGGGTGGCTGGCTCCGAGTTGGATATAGACATTGGGTACCTGTTGGTGATCATCCAAGGGTGGTGAGAGCCACATATGATGTTATCTACTACAGGTAGTTACTGATGGAGATTTCTAGAGTTGATATTGTATGGAGGCCATATAATGGATATCCCTCATATAGGGGCATGATGGAGGAGTTAGAGGAGCTTCAACTACTGAGGTAGATACAAGGGAATCATGTCGAAAAGCATGAGATGATACCCATAGACAGGGTTAGAATACAGTTTGGGCTACCACAAGACGTGCCTCCACCTTTCCCACAATACCAAAGAGATGACATGGAGAGACCCATGTCTCCACCACAACCAAGTGTGCCAGCAGGATAGGAGGAACAAGCAGTGGATAGGTGGATAGATGATGTCAGAGTCACTGATTGATATAGGAAGTGGTGGGTGGTACAGTAACAGGAGTACCATCGAGGCTAGGGCAACAAGATCTTGCTATGGTCACAGTTAAGAGAGATGCATTGCAGGGGTAGGTGGCCACCTTATAGACACAGATCATAGGTTTATAGGCTCAGTTGATAGGAGCCCATGCATAGGTGGCTACCCTGGAGGCTTAGGTGATGACACTACTAGCCCAGTTGGCACAGGTACAGGTGCCTACACAAGGAGGTGATGGTGAAGGAGTACAGGTGGACATATTACAAGAACATGTGTCTAGTTTACATGGCCACTTGGCCTCTTCATAGGCATAGGTAGTGGCCTTACAGGCCCAACTTGCAACATAGGTACCACCAAAAGTCCACAAACATGGTCCCATACTACAGGAAACAACCGTGGGATAGGGTCCCACAGTACAGGGAGGGGGACAAGGATCCTAGATACATGGACCGAGGCTAGTATTAGCAAGACATGACACGTAGGATGCATTGAGACCTATGGAACCACCTTAGATGGTGAATATGGCGAGGTTCCTGGATTCCCTTAATGAGGCATGTTATTATCAGGATCACTTGAAGACTATCGAGATAGATGTTCCCACGTATGCTGAGTACAGAGCCCAATAAGTAGCAAGTGAGAGGATGAGATCCCACACTCATAGTTTAGAGAGTATAGGGGGCCGATGATCCCAAAGACAGGGTCAGGGAGAGGCTACTAGTTCATGTAGGCCAGGCCCAGTTAAGGGCTAGGTGGAGATTAGACTGAGACCCATAGAGGGTGGAGAGATGTTGGTAGAGCGGTAGACATGTCAGGACGAGGAGACAGTTGAGACTAGCTCGGAGGATATGAGGTGGGGTGACGATTAGTCACTTGGTATGATTATTGTTTTTGAGGTTTTGATATATATACCAGCCTGCATACTGAAGATAGTGAGGTTTTATATGAGAGTTTTGTGATTTTGTTTTTTATACCAGATTAAGTGTCAAAGATAGTGAGGATGTATCTAAGTGATTTGAGATACTTATATGTATTTGTATCTGTGTAGATGTGTATTGATACACAAACTCCCCCATTTATATAGATGATGCTATTTATTGCATGGATGATGTACTTGTTTTAATGTCCATTGTTTATTTTTATATTGATGAAAACTAGGTGAATTAGGCATGATTGAATTGAGTTCATGTAGACATGATGGAGTCAAGGTGAGTTTGGCATGGTGGAGTCTAGGTGATTTAGGTATGGTTGAGTTTAGGTCATTTAGGCATGGTTGAGTCGAGTATAGGCATGGTGGAGTCTAGGTAAGCTAGGCATGGTGGGGTCTAGGTAATTTAGGAAGTCGAGGTCATGTAGGCATGATGGATTCAGGTATAGGCATGGTTTGGTTATGTGTATGGGTTTGATTTTAATTTCCAAGTTATTAGTATTATGGAAAATAAATGATTATGTATATGGATGTTGTGGTGTAAATTTCCAAATATTTGATATCATGGAAATATGGAATGATTGATGGGATGCTTGGATGATGTGATAAAATGGTAGGTATGTATGTTTGTTGAGTGGTTAATTTCCCACTGTTGTGTAAAATGGAAAATTAAGGTGACCTATGTATAAAAAAAGGGAAAATGGGTTAAGGTAAAGAGTGGCCGAACTAACCTCTAAGGGCCCCATGCCCTTGGAGTTCTCCCTACATAGTCCTGGTGAAAAGGGACCTCAGGCCAATGTAGTCCTCCCGTAAGCTAGGGAAGAATATGATTAGGTAAAGGGATGGTTTGGTAGGTTTTAGGCATGATTGAGTCTAGGTCAATCAGGCATGGTTGATTTTAGGTCATTTTAGGTATGGTTGAGTTTAGGCCAGTTAGGCATGACGATGTTGGTGAAAGAGGAATTCTTAAAATGTAGGTGCCAATGGTCTAGTCATGTATAGGGGAATCATAAAGTAATGAAGAAGGTGAAGGGTAAGAGGTGACAAAAAGATCCACCTAATTGGTAAGAACCATAACAAGTCTACATACCATAGATGGGCTTATGAACATAAGACCCTAAAGGCATTTCCTGATTGACTATTTGAAGGGTGAAGAAAGTCACATGATCATGAAATGTTGCATTTGCGGCATGTCCCTTGAGCGGGTAGGAAATTAGGATGAAAAAGGTGACGAGGTGAAAATAGGTTGGTTTTAGCATAATCTAGTGTGAGATAGCATACATATTTGGCAAGAGACCCAAGATCCAAATAGGCAAGTCCATGACAAAAAGTTAATCTTTTTCTTTTTGATTTTTATTTTCTTTTGTTTTGATAGAATGATCGATATGGGAAGTCTATGTGGGATGAGTAGATTTTCTCCTTGAGGTCTTCATGAAGTTGATCGATGCAGGAAGCTTCTGAATATTTTATTTTATTGTTTACAAAATAGTCTTCTTATTATGATAGACTATGTACAGTATGGATAGCTCGGTATATCTGTCCTTTGAGGGAGTAGTCTATTTATAACAAAGAGATAGAAAGAGTAGATGTCCTTTTTGAGGGATTTATCATTTTGCTAGAAGTTTAATCAAGGAGATGAATCACATTTTACTTTTTTCCTTTTGGACTTTTAAGTCATGGACAAGACTATAGAGACCGATGGGCTCTTGTGTTGTAGACAAAACCATAACACATAGAGGCTAACTATGAAAGAGAGCGTTTAAGTGATGAACTACCATGGGATTCCATCTTGAAAAAGATCAAAAGTATTCATGAGAATCATGCCTTGAGTAGATCCGTGGTACTCATATTGAAGATAAGGCTTAAAAGGTGACGAGTAATCACATGATTCTTGGTTAGTCTTTGATCCTTAAAATAGGTAAGTGGAAGATGAATGGTGCTAAAGGGAAAAGTGTTTAATTAACAAAAGGTGATATAGGACTTGATTAAACAATAAAATGGTCGAAGATGTAAAGCATTGAGGGACTCATGTTTAGGTTTACCTTCAAGTGAAGATAAACAATAAGCACTTGATCCATAGGTATGAGTAAAAATATAAGGTCCAAGCCAATTAGGAGAAAATTTTCCTCATTTACTTTTCTCCTCTTTTGTTACATGTTGATTTTACTTCAGGATGAGGTCACCGAATTGGATGGTTCATTCATGGACACATTTATCATGGACACATTTATCATAGGCACGATTGATACATTTTTGGTAGATTTGGAGATGGTCAACAACATTGAGATGACACTCATCTAATAACTCAAGTTATGCCAAACAGTCTCGGCAAAAGTCATCATCGTTGAGAATCTCTTTAAGTGAGATAAGAAGAGACAAAATCTGGACTTCAAGAGGTAGAACAAACTCTATACTATAGACCAAAGAGAAAGGCATGGTAATAGTTGAGGTATGAATACTAGTGTGATAATCCTATAAGGAAAAAGGAATGTGCGTATTCCAATATCGTTAACTAATTTCATAAGAATTTTATTTAAGGTTTTGTTGGTTGATTCTAGTTGGCCATTTATTTGAGGGTAATAAGGTAAAGAAAAACTGAGTTGAATGCTGAAGGCATCACAAAGTTTAGTAGGGTTTTGTTTTTGGACAATTTTATGTTATTAGTGATGAGGTAGTGAGGAACACCAAAGCAACAAATGATGTGATGGTTGATGAATTCACATATTTTATCAATTTTTATAGAAATAAGAGGTATGAATTCTACCCATTTAGTGCAGTATTCAGTAGTGGTAATAATCCATTGATGATGTTAGGAAGAATGAGGATTGATTTCTTCGATAAGATTCAAACCCCATTGAGAGAAAGGAAAAAGGTTTCTTGTGACCTGTAAGACATGGCTAGGGATGTGATGAAGATTAGTGTGTTTCTATCACTTCACACAACATTTGACATAATCACAACAATCATGGTTTAGGGTTGGCTAGTACTATCCCAGGTGAAGGATACACTTAGCGAAAACTAATCCACTGAAGTGACCTCCACAAATTCCATTGTGAACTTCCTTGATCGTATAAGGAATTTGAATACTCGTAAGGAATCATAAGAGGATACCGTCAAATCTGCATTTATAAAGAAGACTACCCATGATGACATAGTGAGAGAAACTTTTGAAAAAGGCTTGTTGTTCATTGTGAGTAAGATCTAGAGGTAGAATTGAAAGGAAAAGGTAGTCCGTAAATTACTTATACCAAAGGTCACATGGGTCAAGTTCAACGGTTCCAACGAGGTTGACGTATCAAAATAAATAAGAAGGTGATTACAACCTTTGTACTGTGAAAAATATTTTCAAGTCAAATGGTGAAGTGGGTATCTGAGATGCAAGACAAGCCATTGTGTCCTCAAATTTGTTAGTGGAACGTGGAGTTGTTTGAAGTTCAAAATGGTCAAAGGTAAAAAAAAGTATATCTACATGATGTTTATACTTTTGAATTATTTGATTATGACATTGGTATATAAAATTAACTTGATTTATAACCAGTTGAGAGTCACCAAAGATATTAATTGATTTAACATCTAAGGTGATTGCGGATTGAAGACCTAATACGCATGCTTCATATTCAATGATATTGTTAGTGCAATAAAAATCTAGTTTGAAATATAATGGCATAGGCTCACCATCAATAGGAATGAGGATAACTCCGACACCACCCCCATGTTGACATTTGGAACCATCAAAGAATAAGGTCATTTGGTAAATAGTATCGTCTAAAGAGAGGGTAACAATGGATTCATCAGGTAAATAAAAGTTAGAGGATTGATTTCCAGAGAGAGGTGCATGTGGAAGTTGGTCAGTGATGGGTTGTCCTTTGACAAATTATTTATAAGTGAATTCAAGGTCTAGGTCTACAAGCATCATGAGCCAACATGCAACATGTGGATGTTGGTAGGGTTTAGCATACATGTGATATAAGGGGTTAGTATTGGTGATAAGAAAGGTTTTGTGGTTGCATAGGTAATGGAGAAGTTTAGTGGCAAAAAAAATGAAGGCTAACTAGATTTTTTCAGCGTGGGTGTATCTAGTTTCATAGTACAAAACTGTATGAATTATATAATAAACCACTTGCTCCCTGTGTTGCTCATCACGATGAGCGAGCATGGCACCCAAGGAATGATCAGTAGTATAAATGCAAAGATAAAATGGTTGGTCATCCTTAGGGGGAATGAGCACATTTGGTTGAAGGAGGTATTTTTTTAAGGAATCAAAGGATTTGTGGCATTCATCATCCCATTTGAAGGAGACATCCTTTTTGAGGAGATGATGAAATGGATGGCAACTGTCGGAAAGTTGAGAAATAAAGAGACGAATAGATTGCATCTTTCCTTGCAAACTATGAAGTTGAAAAAGGTTGGTAGGTGGAGGAATTTTGAGAATAACCTTGATTTTAATGGGGTCAACTTCTTTGCCACACAAAGAAATAATTAAACCAGGAGCTTTCTGGAGAGAACAACAAAGACACACTTCTTAGGTTGAAGGCAAACAAAGTACTTGATGAGACAGTTGAAGATGACGTTAAGGATTGTAAGGTGTTCGACCCAATGTTTACATTTGGCAAGGAGATTGTCAATGTAATCTTCCAATATGTGATGCATGATGTCATGAGAGAATAAGTCTTAGCCCACTGACATGTAGCACTAAAATTTTTAAGGCCAAAGGGTGTGACTTGATAACAAAAGGTCCCCAAAGGAGTAATGAAGGTGGTTTTGTGTTGATCTTCTAAGGTGAGAAATATTTGGTTATAACTTGAGAAACCTTCCATGAGTGACAGCATCTCCTGGCTGACAGTAAGATAAACTAGTTGGTCAATACTAGGTAGTGGAAATTCATCTTTAGGGCAAGCCAAGTTAAGGTAACGGAAATCCATGTAAATGCAGAGTCCCCCTGTCACTTTTATGATAGGGACAATGGTAGAGATCCATTGAGGATAATCAATGGGTAAGATGAACGAAACCAAAAGAAGGCACTAGATTTCTTATTTGACAAGAAGGGTAATGCAAGGATGAATTTTCCGTAACTTTTGTTTTACGGGTTTGACTTCAGGAATAGTTACGATATTGTGGACTAAAATGTTTGGGTGAATACCGAGCATATCAACATAAGACCAAGAAAAATCATTGCTATGATCCCGGAGGAAAGAATTAAAATCTTCCTACTTAGCAACATCTAAAGATTGGCCTATGTTTAAAATGTGCAGGTTGTCCTGAGTGTGGATATTGATTTCAATGGTCGATTCATTTAACATGGTTTGTGTCTTAGAAGGTAAAGAATGGGGAATATACAAATAGTCCAAACAAAGGTAGGTGAGAATAGACTCATCATCCTAACATTAAACGATGTTAATAGAAGGTTTATCATAATTGATCATGCCAGGATGTAGGAAGGGAAGGGAAGAGGGAGCCTCTCCATCTCGTTGATAAGTTAGAGGTACCAGGGAAATGGTGTTCACTAAAAAATATTTTAGGAGGAATGGATTCTGGATCGATAAACTCTATAGGTGAAAGGTGGTGAAGTTCGTATATGGGATAAAAGAAGGTTGTCATACTCAATGAGTTCAATACGTAATTTCTTAGGAGATGGTTCAACAAATCCAATACCGCTGCAGTCTTTGTGTTTACAGGTGGTACACGGGATGAATGTATGGCGGCCTTGTTCATAGAAACCAAAGTCAAAAATCTTCCATACAAAATGATGGAGGAAGGTGTGGGCAAACTGATGGTTGGTGAGAGATTGAAGGTCAAATGAAAATGGTTGCATTTGGGAAGGTGGCTCGGGGGATTAGGTAGAAGTATCAAGTCCCCCATACGTTAAGTTGGTGTGAAGGTGGGGAGGACCATAAGTAAAAACCTCGCCTATGCAGTGATCATAGGAAGGATGTTGGTGTAGGTTACTATATGAAAAAAAATCAACATGTGACCTTCTTCGCACCTAACCTCTTGAGGTCGTTCTGAGATAACCAGTGTAGAATGAGTGTGAATGTGAGTGTGGTGACGGTGATCAAGCTAATTGGGTAACCTTATATCTTCAACATGAAATGTCAGGATCTACGAGTCTAAGGCAAAGAATGATCTCTTAACTTGAAGTGGTATGATGGCTTGGTCTGAAATAATAGCTGCTCGTAGACACTAATTAATGTCAAGCTCGACTGAGATTTTTTTTTTCGGTGTCAAGTTCACCAATTAATGTCAAGTTCACCTCAGGGGGACTATTTAATTTTTTTTGTCTTAAATGAGTCTCTAGGCGGGAGCCCATAGGGCATGCTTTTATTTTGTCAAAAATGGTCTTTTTTTTTACACTGTTGAATGTTTTTTAGGGTTAAGGGCACGTTTTGAAAATTGGTTTAGGACCACCACCTTGCTTGGGCAGTGGTCCTGGAACCACCACCCTACATTGGGCAGTGGTTCTAAATAGAATGACCCAACCATTCACTAACTTGAAGTTTTTTGAATTTTTCAAGCTTTATCATGTTTTTGATGAGATTTTCTTCTTGTATATATTACTAACTTACTCTTTTCTCATGTTTTGGTGAATGCAGAAGGAGGAATACATCCATTGGAGTAGAGAGAGAGAGAGAGTGATTGGCTCCCTGGGATTCTAGATCATCTAACTTAGGCTGAGAGGGACACTCTACACAAGGAAGGTATCTGGAGGATTACACGGGTACCCCATGTTGCTCCTGCCAATCACATATTGTGTGAATTGTTATCCTACTAGGATGCATATCGAAACACCTTCCGATTTATAGGTGTTAGGGGTGAGTGGACCATTACTCTGGAGGATGTATACCACATCCTTGGGCTCCCGATTCTTGGGAGGAGAATGAAATTAGAGATAGTAGGATCCGAGGCCATGATGAATTAGTGGGCCACATATATGGGAGATGCCATTGTCTCATCTGGTCTGAAGAAGGGGATGAAGGTATGGTTGATTGTTATTGCTCCTATTCTGATCATACGAAGGGCCATTATGGGTATCCTATCCTCATGATTGGTTGGGGAAAAGGGAGGTGACACTCTTCTCTACTGCTGGGCTCTCATTATCGCACAGATTGAGGGACATGGTTGTAGGTATGCATGGGGTTTGGACATCTTAGGGACTACCTACCACCATCTGACTTGGGCTGAGAGGGACACTCTACATAGGGAAGGTATCTGGAGGATTACACGGGTACCCCATGTTGCTCTTGCCAGTCACATATTGTGTGAATTGTTATCCTACTAGGATGCATATCGAAACACCTTCCGATTTCTAGGTGTTAGGGGTGAGTGGACCATTATTCTGGAGGATGTATACCACATCCTTGGGCTCCTGATTCTTGGGAGGAGAATGACATTAGAGATAGTAGGATCCGAGGCCGTGATGAATTAGTGGGCCAGATATATGGGAGATGCCATTGTCTCATCTGGTCCGAAGAAGGGGATGAAGGTCCGGTTGATTGTTATTGCTCCTATTCTGATCATCCGAAGGGCCATTATGGGTATCCTATCCTCATGATTGGTTGGGGAAAAGGGAGGTGACACTCTTCTCTACTGCTGGGCTCTCATTATTACACAGATTGAGGGACATGGCTATAGGTATGCATGGGGTTTGGACATCTTAGGGACTACCTACCATTACCTGTACAAGGTATTCTGATTGTAGGGGAAGTCATTGAGCCACCCCACTCTTGTCATGAGCTGGGTATATGAGCATATCACCCCTTAAGGGGAGTACATGTATTGTACCTAGCAATTGTCTGGGTAGTGAAGTGGACAACTATTTTGGTTCTTAGGATACCTCATCCGCCAGTGTCTTCTCTTACCATAATAGACATGGTTACTACCCCCTACATGGACATGGCAGGGTTACGGGGACATGAAGTGACCACAATGGTAGCTTAAATTACTACAGGCCAGCAAGTTGACAGAGCCGAGATAGTTAAGATTCACTTGTTTAATCAAGTTTCTCAGCAGTTTGGCCTACCATACACTGACGTTCCTTCCCGAGTGGTACCAATTTATAGGACCATTTAGGAGGCTCGAAGGGGCCCTAGAGGAGATTCTAGTTGGATAGTGGTCACTCCTGGTGTTCCTATTGCAGTTAGGTGTGTGGTTCATACTCGATGGGTAGCTTGTGCCCCTTGGGCACCTTTACTCTAGATTGAGGCTGCTCCTTCCCACAATGGAGAGGAGGATGAGCCCATTAGTGTAGACTCAAATTTTGAGGAGAACACAGGGGATGAGAAAAAGGAGTCAGTGAGAGAGGGTATTGAGGAGGATGAGGGGGGGGGAATTCCGAGACTGATGAGACATCCTGTATGATAGAGGAAGAGAGTGATCCTGAGTGGCATGTCACTTAGGAGATGTTGAGATCCGCACATGAGGAGGCTGATGCAGAGAGAGATACCTTAGTCTCAGAGGAGACATTTAATCTAGGTGGGGAGGGGGACAATTATTTTGTGATTAGACATCATTTTACATCTGGATTTGGGGACCACCAACAACATCAATAGTAGTAGTCAATGACCCTACTTGGATGCCCAGAGATCTAAGTATGTTTGAAACTCTTATCTTACCTTTATTAATTTGAAACCTTAGTTTTGATATTCTCTTTTTATTTTCATCTTAAACTTTTCTAACTTATCTTCTTCTTCTCCTTCCCTTCTTGTAACGACTACATATGAGTGGAGAGAGCTCATTTGATGGGTGTGCATGGTCACCCTACTGATGCCCTCAGGTAAGACTCGAGTTGAGTTGACTGATGATTCAGGTCAGCCACTAACTACCACCAAACACACTGACGTGTTTACTCCTGTTTGGAGGATAACAGAGGTGGTGATATCCCTTCATACCCTGGTGATTAGATATGAGGTGGTTGAGCAGTTGATGAGATAGAGCCATTCATGTTGTGAGACAACAACCAACGACCACCGTCACGAGAACTCGCACCATTTGGTTCACTCCCAGTGTCATCATAGCCATAGCAAGGGACTTGGTAATGGCCTTGCACCATCCGAGGTATCTCATAGGGATTGACAGGCCATTGGGTCATTTATTGCTTTGCTACTATTTTTTCAGGCACTATATAATTTTTTTAATATATTTTTGGCTCATTGCTGATCCAGAGGATCTGTCGACACTAAAATTTTCCTCCATAATTTCTATTTCATTAATGTATGTATTAAGAATAGGATGTTGTTAAGTATAATTAGTAGTAGCATCTGATAGAAGATAACGGTGCCGTCAGTACGGTGTTGCCAATAATGTGGAGTACGGTAACAGTCAAAGTACAATAGGAATGTTGTAAAAAGTAAATATTTGTCGTAAGTGGTCCGGTAATGTTAAAATGTCAAAGTTTGGGTAATTAGAGAAGTAGTGTCTACATGATTAGGAATTAGAAATATTATATTGGTAATAAGGACAAGGAGTGAGGTCATAAATATTTTGTGTATTTTATTTGTAAAAAGTCTAAAAATGTGGAACCCATGTAAAATGATAAGGTTTATCTTATCTTAAGAGATAAGCTTACATGTACAGATAAGAGTTAAGGTATGGAGTATGATTCGTCAGAGTGGATTTCTTATCCTATCTTAGAGATAGGATGGATAAGCCTGGAAGTTCTATAAATAGAGAGGCCACCCCCCTCATTTAGCATAGAAGGAAGTAGTGAGAAATATTGTAGGAAGTGTACGAAGGAAGCCATCAGTTTAAAGGTGTGTTGAAGAAGCCATCGAGAGGTGTAATTGTAAAGTTTCTCCCATAGTCTTGGTGAAAGGCAAGTGAAGTCAATAACACTTGAAGTACCTCATGGGTGAGATTGTAACAGTTTCATGTTAATATTATAATTTATTTTGATATTTCGGATTTGTCATCATTCTGTCTTATCATAGTCGATGGTATTCTTGTGTTATGTTGTTGTTTTGTTTCCAGATTACATCCACCAAACTAAAGGTTGTGCATTAGTAAATAATCATAGCACGAGGAGTTCCCGGTGAAGAATTATCATAGTGCCGGATTGGTGATGACAGATCCTCACTGAGAAACACCGATCTAAGATCTTCTCAGAAATTGTTGTAGTCATTTTTAAAGCATGGAGAAAAATTATACGACTCCGACGACAGTTTCTTTGCAGGAAACGGAGCTCGTTTGCAAAAGTTATAGCCCGCTGAAATTTTTTGGCAACTGGCAAAATTTGGAGTTTTGTGCAGGTTGGACGTGTGTGCACTCGCTAAGTGTTGCGATCATATTGTGACACGTGGACGAAATGTGTGATGTATTAAAAAAAATGGGTTTTGGAATGCTGGTCTTGGACACTCGTTCTCAGACAAATGGACCCCACTATTTACTGGCTGGGGGCCCTCAGCCAGGTTCGTCACACTCGATTATGAAGGGGTGCCTTGGCCTCCTTCTCATTCAACCATTCAACCAACTTGTGTATATAAACCTCTATATTTCCTTTTGCGCCATGCATGTGGGACATTGGGTTTGTATTATTTAAATTACCCACTTTGCAATTTTCCACGCATATATCTCAAACTATTCAACGCATTACCTATATTCCATGTTCCACGCATATTGTAAACTGTCCACTGTACCATGCGCATATGGTGGGATTGTTGGCACCCAAAAATAAACCATGCGCCAACCCCAATGCAATGTGTCATATCCAAAGCGCCCTCCACATAGGCTTAGGCGGCTTTTAAGCCACTCAACAATCGTACCCACTAAATATATAAAGCGTTGACCTAGTTTTCATGTGCCTAATGTGGGATTATAATCCCAAAAGGATAAAATAAAAACAAAGGAGGAGAATGGAACTCGGGTGGGCCGAGTAAAAAGATAAGTGCCCAGCCGGCATGCTAGGAGGCGCACAAACAATATAAGAAGGGTGATATTCTATATGTAATGCATACGGGACTGTGTAGTAATATTGTAATGCTCATATCTAGAGCTAGGAGTGGAGTTTGAAGGAGATGTAAAAAACAACCCCTGTTATTTTTAACAGAGGAAGACTGTGAAAAGGTTAGAATTTTGTAGAATTATTTGTAAAGGATTATTTTCAAGATTTTAATAGATCGGTCCCATTCAACCGGACCCGGAGACGTAGGCCTCAAGCGCCGAACTCCGTTATCAATTCTTGCATCACGTTGCTGGTGAATCCTCTTCATTTCTTTCAGTATTTGCACAGTACTTGCAGTTTTTATTCTTTTATTAAAAATAAAAAAAGAAATAATGCACAATTTTTACATCGAAAATCAATACAAAGCAAGAAAATGTGTGTACACAATTGCTAGTTAAATTTGGCTTTCAGATCATTGGTATCAGAGCTGGTTTTGACTGATTTTTGGTTTAGTTTAACGTGTTTTGGATTGCAAGTTGTGTGTTGTATGTTAACAAGGTCTCGATCTAAGAAGGGTGAAGGAGAATTAGTTGAAGGAGATCCCAAAATTGGTACCAAACGATCTCGAAGTCCTACAATGGTAGATCGAGAGGAAGTGGAACAAAACTTTCGTCAATCCTTCCAACAGATGAAGGAAATGGTGGAAGAAATGTACCAAGAAAGGAAAAGGGAAAAGGGGACTAGAGAAGGTAAGAAAGAAGAAAGCTCTAGTTCTGACATTCCAAAAAGAGACTCCTTAAAATCTGATTTTCTTTCATTAAAGTTAGATATCAAGTTTGAATTGCCTATGTATACTGGAGAGCTAAATGCAGAGAAGTTGGATAACTGGGTCAAGCAAATAGAAGTATATTGCAGGGTTCAAAGAATTGTTGATGATGAAGCAAAGATTCATCTGGAAACTCTTCGGATGGGTGGAACAACACTCATTTGGTGGGAGAGTAAGCTTCAGGAAGTGGAAGAAAACAAAGGTATAGAAATCACTTCTTGGTCTGAATTTGTTTCAAATCTTAGGCAACAATTTTATCCTCTTGGTTATAAGCAACAAGCTATGATGGATTGGCAAACATTAAGACAAACTAAGGGACAAAGTGTTCAAGAATACACACAAGAATTTAGGAAAAGGGCTCTAACTCTGGGAATTTCCCTAAACATAGATGAAACACTGCTCAAATATATTGGTGGATTGCATAGTTATCTAAGGCATATGATACTTGTTTTAGGTACTACTAATCTTGATGCAGTATGTGTTCAAGCAACCCATTTGGAAGCATGAGGGAAAATGACAAAGGAGTCCTCTTTCTCTTCTTTTAATCAGAAGAACAAGCAATCTGAAGGAAAAGGTTCGAAAGAACAAGGAAAAGGAAAGGGTAAGCATAAAACAAACTCTACTGTTAAGAAGGAACATGAAAAACCATTTTGTAATCATCGTAAAAAAAACCATGATGAGTCTAAATGTTGGAAATTACATCCTGAAAAGAAGCCTAAATGGATGGTTAAGAAAGGAAAAGAAAAGAAAACAAACACCGTAGTGCATGATCTTGGTTCTGATTCAGGTGATGAAACCAAAATCACAGCTATGGCTTTACAAGGTAAATCAACTCTTTCAATTTCCAACAATAGCACTATAGATGTTGCATCTTCTTCTAGTAAACAAACTACCCCTGACGATAAGAAAAGAAATGAGCTTTTCCACATTAGAGTAATTTCAAAGCATACGAAAATTGATACTCATTTTGATAGTGGATCTCAAGCTAATTTGATTTCAGAGGAGGTTGTTAAAAAACTAGGACTCAAAACTACACCACGTCCTAAGCCTTATCCTTTGGGCTGGGTTTGTGATGATGCAAAACTGCAGGTAACTAAAACTTGTACTTTCATATTTGCCATTACAGACAAGTTTATTGATGAGGTTGAATTGGATGTAGTTCCTTTGGATATTTGTGGGGTGGTTTTGGGAAGTCCTTATTTGTATGATCGTAAAGCAATCTTCTATAGGGAAGAAAATAAATATTTGCTTGTAAAGGATGGAATTGAATTTATTATTAGAGCTCACCGTGAAAAGAATAATCTATCCTTGGTAACTGTAGGTCAAATGAAAAGGCTTGTCAACTCAAGCAAAATTTTTGTGCTCATGGTGGTCAAAGCCAAGGAAAAAGAAAATGAGATGGATTTTGAGACTTGGGATCTAAAACATAAGGATGAATTGGTAAGAATTGTTTCTCAATTTGATGATGTTTTTCAGGATCCGCAAGGTCTACCTCCTAAAAGAGGGGTTCAACATGAGATACAGTTGCTTCAGGATGCACCTCTTCCCAATATCGGAATGTACAGGTTGTCAGTAGTAGAGAACAAGGAAATCAAGAGACAGGTAATGGAACTTTTGGCTTAAGGTATAATTTTCCCAAGTACATCCCCATGTGGTTCACCAATTATATTGGTTCCTAAGAAGGATGGCACTTGGCGAATGTGTGTTGATTTCCGTTTTAAACAAGATTACTATAAAGAATCGTTACCCTCTTCCTAGAATAGATGATTTATTGGATCAATTAAGAAATGCAATTTATTTCACTAAGTTAGACTTAAGAAGTGGTTATCTCCAAGTAAGAATTGTAGAAGGTGATGTTTGGAAAACTTCTTTTAAAATGAAACAGGGATTGTTTGAATGGTTAGCGATGCCTTTTGGTTTGTGCAATGCACCGGCAACATTCATGAGAGTTATGAATGAAATTTTTAGGCCATTCATTGATAATTTCGTTATTGTCTACTTAGATGATATTCTTATTTTCAGTAAATCATGGGATGAACATATTAAACACATCCATAAAGTCTTAGATGCACTAAGGAGAGAGAAATTGTATTTGAAGATGTCAAAATGCGAATTTGGTAAAACATCTTTAATTTACTTGGGGTATATTGTAGGAAATGGAGAATTGAAAATTGATCCTGCAAAAATAGAGGTTATTGTGAAATGGCCTAGACCCACAAATGTGACGGAAGTTAGAAGTTTTCTAGGTGCAGTTCAGTACTGGAGGAAATTTATTGCTAACTTCTCATATATTGCATCTCCTTTGCATGCTTTGACAAGTATTAAACAGGTCTTTCAGTGGGGAGGAACACAACAAAAAGCATTTGATACACTGAAAGAGAAGATATGTACCACTCCGATCTTGGCACTTCCGGATTTACAACATTCATTTGAGATTGAGACAGATGCTAGTGACTATGCAATGGGGGTAGTTTTGATGCAGAACAAACGAAGTCATAAGCGTAATCAAACCCTATTGCAAAGAGCAGTCCAATAGTTGTAGGCTTGATTAGAAATGATGTTTAGCGTATTGAGTTATTCTATTTTCTCAGTTAAAGTTGCAGGTGTGCACAAGACTATCAAACATAAATTGGTGTCAATGTCAGTTATCAATTCTGGCCTGTTGGGTTGTGGGACCAAGGGATCACAACTATATGTCTTTTCCTATTGTGGACCGTTGATGGTCATATATAATGAAATAAAATGATTTTTGATAAGCAAAATAATTACTGAAGGAAATCTAATCTATGTGTTTGGGGTTCTCACAATATTTTGGATCAAAGAAATAAAAGAAAACTAATCTATAAAAGGAAATATTTTTGTTCTTTTCTAAGTTTTAAGCAATGCGTTATAATCTAATAAATAAACTAAAGAATAGTAATCAGACTGATGTAGCTGGCTACTTGTGCAAATGTATGAATCTAATCTAAAGCAAATAACCTAATCTAATCAAAACCCTTCATACCCTACCTCATTGGTGAAGAAAAAATCTTGACCCTGAAAGGGGCTATTGTTCCCCACATCTTCCATAGTAATGTTAAAGATGAAAGCTTACTAATGATTTGATCTACTTGTGATTGACTAATTTTATTGAAATGAATAATTTTCTACTCTATTTGATATGTGATTAAAACTAGTTATTTGAAATTAAAAATTCCACAAACAAGGCAAACAAACACACAATTCCAACCTGGACAAGCAAGAGCTTTAGAAAATTAGGTTGTGTTCATATCTGTCCCCTCAGTATGTTGATTTCTTTCTCCAAGTGTTCATGTGAGTCTAAGGAATTGGGAATTCAAGAATAGTAGCAAGAGTATGGCGCTTGAGCAATGACAACTTGATGGTAGTCCAGATGCAATGCAGGTAGAAGAGAGATAGCACAAGAGATCAGAGCTTGGCTATGCAATTCCTAGCAAGATCGTAGCAGTAATACAATGCAAGATACACAAAAATTCTTAGGTCTTTTCTTGAATACAAGCATGGAATATATAGGAATGGAGGATGGGAGGTGCCTTCAAGCTCAAGGCAAGAAGGAGCAGTTCCAACTAATTAAATCTATTTAAAAATAGAAGGAGGAAGGAGAACCAAGCAATTAAAGCTAATTTTAGATAATTTGGCTCACAGATGCATGCAAAAAGTGAAATCAAGTGAACCTTCGCATGTTAAAACATGTGTGAGAGGAATTGTAAAAAGTAGGCAAGACCACCGCCTTGTGTAAGGTAATGGTTTCAAGACCACCACCCTGTTTTGGGTGGTGGTTTTAGAACCATCGCCTAGGTAAGGCAACGGTCATGGCACTAAAGGACAAAATATGCATAGAAAGAGGCAATAAGCTAGAAATAGTGCGAGAAGTCTAATTATAGACATATAGGCAACAAATATATACTGTGAGTGGAAATTGGAGCTCAAACACCTTCTTGAAAGGATCTAAATTATCATTGGAGACTTTTGTAACTATTTTTTCGACAATGTAGCACATGAAATTTTGGGTGCATACAGTTACCATACTCTTAAGGAGTAAGGAATGTGTTGATGGTGTTCAAGTGGTATTACCCCAGAGTGAAATTTTTAAAAACACCTTCTAAGGGATCGATAGTTGGTATATAGCTAGTGAGAATGGATGAATCATTGGAATAAGAAGCATTGGTTAGTTGAGAAGTAAATGAGTTAGTGGATGGGTTAGCTGTAGTGGCTATAATGGTAGTGGTAATAGAGGAGTTAGGTGTGGGTGAGGTAGCAAAGACGTTGGTGGAAAGGGATGCGGGTGAAGGAGAGGTGGCGGTGGTGGAGGATGACTTAACTGGTACAAGAACATCATTAGGTCTATACAACATGTTACAAGTTTTGAATGGTGAAGGGTTGGATGGAATGGTATAGTTATGTCTTTCATGTTCAAATTTTACACAACGATGTAAAGTTAAAGGAACACAACCCATGACGTGGATCCAAAGTCAGCCAAACAACAAGTTGTATTGGAATTACCCCTCTAAGACATAGAATAATTCTAGAATGGTATGGGGGCCCACGTAAATGTGGATAATGATGGTGCCAAGGGTCAAAGTTATGGCATCATTGAATGAACATAGTGTAACTAGGTTACTATGCATGTAATTAGTGGGAATGCGCATTTGGTTTTATGCATGGGAAGATATAATGTTGATGTTGTCACCGCCATCGATCATAATGCCTCAAACACATATATTATCAATGTAGATGGAGATGAATAGGGCATGATCACAATCATCTGATTAGAGAGGTACAATCTCATCGTCAGAGAAACTAAGAGTGGCTACTTGATGGGTGGTAGTGGGTGTAGAGGAAGGTGATAAAGTTGTGAGAGATGTGACATGGTGAGGAGTGATCATAAAATCCACAGGGGTTAGGTCATTAGGTAAAACCTCAATAACTTGTAGAACCTCCATGAGGGCCTGTTGATGAGACTCAGAGGTTTGGACAAGGTCATACATAGAAATTTTGAGAGGATATTGGTGCAACTATTTGATCATTGTACGATGGGCGATCCCATCAGAAATAGGGTATGTGGGTCCCTGAATGGTAATTCTTGGTGTGGCTGTAGATGGTATATTAGGCACAAGATTGGCAGATGGGCTAGTTGCTTTCTCATTTCATTTGTCTTTCTAGGTGCGAGTGGCAATGCTAACTATATTAATATGGGTTGAAGGAGAAATTCAGTCATGATAAGTGTAATGACAAGATGAGCAATAGAATGATGAGGCCATATATTATTTTTGTGCAAAGAAAGCAACACATTAGCATTTAGGCGGAGGTTTAGCTAACTCTCTTATGCACACCATGTTGATCTCAAATTTTGGAGGAGGGTAAATGGGTTGTGGAGGTGGAGATGAAGGTCACTTGATAGGTAAGGGATGAGGGTGTGTGGTGATAGGTGAAGGGGGAATGGGGTCCTCGTATAAAATATCATCATCGTTAAAGTTTTCTTTAGGAGGAAATAATTGGAGTAGAACAATATTTAGAGCCTTACAATTTTCTACATCATGCCTTGGAACATGATGATAGGCACAAATTTTTGTATCATCAAACCCTGCTAGTTTAGGTTTGAGTGGGTCATAAGGTATAAGTGGTGGTAGTGTGATGACAACAGTCTTTAAAAGGTTTTCTAAGATGTTGGTGTAAGACCCTACCAATGGATCACAATGGGAGATAAGTTCGGGTTGAGATGGAGGTGTGAGTGATTTTGGTGGGAGAGGCGTCATGGGAGGTGGAATTAGATGTGAAATGGGTTTGACCACTGGTTTGGTAGGTGGCATTGTTTTAGATTTGGTTTGTACCTTCTTGGGTAAAGGCATAGTAGATGAACTAGTGATAGAAAGTGTTGTAGGCTTAACTGCCTCTTTGGAGGGTAGTGGGTTTTTCAATTTTGGTTGCACCTTCCTGGGTAAAGGTGAGGAAGGAGTATGCAATGTGGAAGGGAAGATAGATGGTGGAAGAGGATGAGTTAGCCAAGGTGATAAAGGAGGTGTGGTGAAGGTTGTTGATAGAGCAATGTGGAAGGTATGGGTTGAAGAGCAGGAAATCTCATAAGTACTGATGTGGTTACTGTGGGTGGTGGGGGGTATAGGAAGTAATAAATATGTAGGTAACGAAGAAGGTGTTTGCTATGCAGGTAAGTTGGGTGTGATAAAATATCGTGATGAATAGGCGGGATGCTGTGCTTTTGGTTTTTCTTGGATAGGAGGTTGCTAGGCCAAGCTTGATGGGTGAGGTCCTAGGATGGAGGGAAATGGTGAAGGTGACAAAGGAGTAGTGGGAGAAACTAGTGTATGCAGCCTAGAAGGTTGGGTCTTCCTTTTAGATGGGGGAATAATTTTTGCGTGAGCTTGGGAAGATGTGGCTAAGTCCAATTTGATAAGATGATGGACTAGGCTTGATGTCAATATGAATCCCAATGTGGTGGTGGTTTTGGCTGTGGGGTAAAATGTAGGTACATGTAGGTTCTTAGGCATAGGATCCGGTTTGATTGTTGGTAAAGGTTTAGGTGTAGGCAAGGATGATGAAGAAGAGGAGGTTATGATTGGTATGGGCATGGTTAGTTCGATTGTTTGAAATAACTTTGGATAAATTGTAGAGCTATCAACAGATGAAATTTGCATTTGGGTTGAAAAGGGTAGCCAGAGACGTCCCCAAATCATGAAATTATCAACATAATCTAAGTAGTCTACCAGACATGCAAAAGGAACTGTTGTAAAAGGAGATGACATTGATTTAGTAGTAATCCTTGTAAAGTATGTCTATGAGATAGGGAATTAGTTGGCTTCAGACTCTGTGGGTAAGAGAGCTGAGAGAAAACCAACTAGATCCTAGAAGGCTAATGGGGAATTATCACCAATAGGAAGTGGTGCTTCTAAATGATATTCTATTGTTAGGGGAGATGACAGGTGGGATGAGGTAGGTTCATCTTTTGGTGGAGAGGGAGGTGAGCAAGAATCTCACGTGGGTGGTAGAGTTAACAT
Organism: Taxus chinensis; assembly: GCA_019776745.2. Taxonomy (NCBI): domain Eukaryota; kingdom Viridiplantae; phylum Streptophyta; class Pinopsida; order Cupressales; family Taxaceae; genus Taxus; species Taxus chinensis. The sequence continues at coordinate 6,622,093 of CM034146.1, read as the reverse complement.
TGCAGGTTGTTCATTAGGTTACGAGGGGAGTGATGAAATGAAATCAACATATATTGTGGTCTCCTCCATGGGTGAAGGGGGAGATAAAGGGGACCCCTCTGTGGGTGAAGGAGTAGATGAAATAGGATCCTCCATGGGTAAAGGATATCATGATAGAATCTCCTCGATGGAGGGGATTGGAGGAAATTGTGGAAGGGCTGGTACGACTTTGAAAACAACATGAAATTCATGGACATTACTGTCATTAGTCACAGGTTTTCCAGTAATGGTTGACACCATGGGAGAAAATGACGTCAAAAGTGTAATTGATTTTGTAGGTGCCGCAAATATTAATGATGTGGGGTCAAGTTGGGATACTATGGGTGATAAGGTTGAAGGCAGTAAGGCTGAGTTAGTACTAGCCAACATGGAAGTGGGGGCGAGGGTAGGGGGATGGACACAAGAATGCCATATACCAGTTATCCTAATGAATTCTGAGTAGATTAATGGGCAAGAAAATGTTATAAGGTAGCAGGGTTATGGTCAAGGAATCTTGTGAACTCTTCATCATTAGTAGAGATAATAATGGGATGAGTAGGATCCATAGGTGAAAGAATGGAAGGTGGTGATGGGCTAGGCAGGAGTGGCTGAAGGCTTGTGTGCAATATAAGGGCTTTGTCTTGACTAGAAGTCAAAACCATGTGAGTTGGTATAGGCTTGGAAGTATACTCTCTGTAAATGACACAAAAAAATAGAAGAAATGGAGAAAAATAGTTTCAATGGGTGAAAACTAATGTTGTTTTAATTAAATATTTAAAACATGGGAATTGATGGTGGTTGGGTTAACTGTTGATAGTGAGAGGTTGATCGATGATAGTTAAGGTGACCAATATCAATTACTATGGAAAATAAAAAGCTCTGCAAATGAGGTAATAAATGATGAAAAATGAAGTAAAACGTAGAGTTTACAGTGATTTTAAAAGATCTGGAGGTAGGATGATGTATTTGAGAAGTACCCGAAAGAATAGATAATTTAAGAGTATTTTTTAGTGAAATAACCCAAAAAAGTAGGAAACTGAAAATGGTTAGGTAAACGGATGATGGTCAGATGTAAATCGGTGATGGTTGCTGGACCAATGCCGGTCACTATTGTTGGTACCCAAATTTATTCTCCTTTTCAGTCTGATCAGCATCAGAGATATGGCATGAAGCTTGAAGTCAGATAGATCATGATGTGTGTTGTTTTGTAGCCAGGGATGTGATCTAACTGGCACTCAGATTTGTGGAGAGATGGATAGCACTCAAATAGGACTTGATCTTGTCCTAACTGTTTTAGGTTGTGCCTTTCAACCAAGGTAAGAGGACCTATTTGTAACCCTCAAATGGTGAAGGAGATGAATATATCCCTCAATTTGTGCAAATAGTATGAAAGGGCCTTGGGAAAATATGATCAACACTCCAAATATGACTTTCACAAGTTGTCACTCCCAGATTATGGAGATATTTTCAATGCAAGGCAAGGGTTACTGAAGACATTGTATGATCCTGATTTTCTTTGTGCATTTTTGTAGATGGATTGAATTATTTTTTTGACACACAATGCAATGCAGGGGTAGTATGGGGTAGGATTAGTTATTATGAATGAATTTTTAGTGGGAGATATTAAACAAGAATTTTCCAAATTCTTTGAGGACCTTTGTAAGAAATTTATAAGACCTAAACAACATAATGCTTCAAAGGGGTTAAGATACTCCTTCAACCAGGATATGTGCACCAAATGGAGGCCTAGATCTACACTCTTCCACACAATCTTTGACAACCTTCCACAAAATCTTGAAGCAGATGAACCAACAAAGCATCCAGAAATCTCTATTTTATCATGACCTAAGGTGCACCCAAAGGTTTACAAACAATCTCTAAATTCAAGGAAGGTAAAGTGATTTTAAATCTGTTTATCTCTTTATCAGATGAAATCTCTTCTGAATGTGAGATTGCAAATGCCACTAAACTATCAACAAGAAATGAGACCATGTATGATCAAGAGAGATTTTAAACACAAGATTGCAACAGGAGCAAGAAACACAAATTGAAAACATTCTGAAACATAAGTGCATGCAAATTTTGCCAAGAGACAACACAAAATAATCCATAAATGATCAAATCTATTAGTAGGGGAATGTTATAAGAACAATCTCAGAGCTTGTTGATGGCTTTACAACTGAAACCAACTCAACATGATACAAATATGATGCAAAAAGGAATTAGAAATGGTTCTCAGGCAGTTTCTTAGAGAATGGGCTTCTTCCCATATTTTCCTGTGAAATTCAAAGTTTATCTGACCTCTTGCATGTCTCCAAACATGAATTATATAACATTCTATTACATTTTATCCTTATTTCCCAAGAAAAGAATATGCCAAGCATCAAGTTTGTTATAAAATTCCAACATGATTCGCAAATATGGACCTTTAATATATTTGCAACAAAAGTTGCTAGGTGTTTCCAAAAAAATGAATCATTACAAATCCTTCATCATTATCCATTGTGGAGGCACGTTTTTTATCCTCAAAGCATGCAGGCCCCTTTTATTCCATAATTTCATCCTTATCCCTCCAAAATTTCATTCTACAACTTCTTGATTTGATATTTCACGTTTTAGACGGGCTGGGGCAAAAATTATTTCAAAAACACCTCAAATATACAAATTGATCCCTAAAACCAATTACATTGGTCCTTGCAGGCACAAATGACATGAATTCACCAAAAAATTGATGAAAATTGATGCAAAATTCATCTCCACACTTCCTGGAGCAAAAATGGCGTCCAAAATGAAAAATGCACAGTTACCATTGATTTGCCCTTTTTTTTTCAATCTAAGCCCTCCACATGTCAAAATATGATTGGGAATGGATTTGGGATCATTTTTTGACTTTTTAACATTTTTGGAAAAATGTAAAATTTTGACTAATTTTCTCCGCCCCTCCGCCCTTGAAATTTGGTGCTGACACATGGCATATGGTGGGTCCCATTGAAGTCGCGGCTCAATTTTGAAAATTTCCACCTTTTTTAGAAATTTGGAAAATTTTCACTTTTTTCCCCGTTGCACATCACCTTGACACTTGTCACCTTCTCTATTGCTGAGAATCAGTGGCCTCATTTCACATTTTAACTGCCTTTTTCTCCAAGAGAAAATTTCTTACTTTGCCTCCCCACGCCCTAATTTCTTCCCTACCACTCCTTCTACTTCATCGTCAGGATCCATGCCTCCAAATTCTCGCACTAAGTCCTTTTTACCAAAAGGGAAAAATTTTTCCCTCCAGTGGCCCGTACTTCTTTCTACCCCGCCACGTGTCTCCCTATGGCCTGCATCGCTAATCTGGTCTCCCTTCACGTGTCCATGCGGACCTGCCCTTTCCTCAACCTTTCTCCCTTTTTCACACAAAAACTTATAAGTTCCCCCCAGCCGTCCATCCCACCATTGCCGTGTCCCTCCTCTGGGACTTATGGATCTGTAGGGGAAATATTGAATTTTTTCCCAAAACCAAAAAACGTTAAGTTTTCAAAGAAACCCACCAAATCTCATCCAACCACAAATGGCCACATATGAGGAGATGTTTGGGATTAATTTTGATGGGAAAATGACACTCGTATAACTGTAAAAAAACACCGAATTTTCCAGATATGCCCGAATTTTATTTTTTCTTCTTGGGTGAAGGATTTTTTTGTCAAAAAACAAATGGAAAATGATTCTAGGTGATTTTCGACCATGGGGATAGATTTTTTGGGGGAAATATGCATGAAACAAATAATCACGAGCTCCAAAGGCCAGGAAAAGTGGAAAAAATGACAGAGGCCCATGGATTTGGAATTTTAGGGCACAAAACAGGGCATGCATGTATTTTTCTTTCAAGTTGGGGCAAAATGATAAGTTTGTGAGCATTTCAAAGCATTCAATCTGGATGGGGAAACTTGCAGACCACCAAATTCAAAGAAAAATGTTTTAGAGCACATAGAATAAAGGGGAAAGATGGCAATATAACAGAGGATCAAAATGGGCACCAACATCGGCTCCTGCTTAGGGATGGGCACTCCCAGTGAGTGCCACAAGAACAATAAGTAGACCAAGTGCCAAAATAATCCATTGGGAAAACATATTCATGAGCCAAAACCATCAAAAACTAGCTAAGAAACTAACAAAAAAGGCTGCCACACACCAAGGCAAACCAAGAATTGGCAAAACACCAGAAAATAGAGCAAAAACCAGACACTATACACTATACAAGTTGGTGCATACCTAAAATTTGGGGATTAATCCAAGAAATGCTTCAGATGCCTACCATTAATAGGAAGTTCAAGAAATTCCCCATCTAAGTCCTTGAGAAAAAAGGTATTCTCACCAATTCTGATATCAATGGAGTAAGGGCCCATCCATAATGCATCAAACTTACCATGTTTTCCCTTATCTTCATTTCTGCTATCCCACAACAAAACCAAATCTCCAATATTGAAGGCCCTCGGAGTGACCTTCTTGTCAAACAAACCTTTTCAACTTATCTCTAAAGCTAACATGCCTTTGGTGGGATGCCCTTCTCTCTTCATCTAGCTCTACAATCTGATTAATCCTTGCTTCATATGGGCTGACCTCTTGATCGTCAAGTTGTTGAAAAAGCTAAAAAGAAGATAATTGTAGATGTAAGGGCAGCAGAGCTTGAGTTCCATACACCAATTCAAATGGACTCTTACCAGTATCTCTCTTGGCAGTGATCCTATCAGCCCAAACTGTAAAATTTCAGTTGTTCACCCCATTTTCTCTCATTCAACTCCAAGGTTCTCCTAATGATCTTCAACAATTTCTTATTGATGGACATCAGATTATCCATTTCCTTGGGGGTTATAGTTTGAAGAATAATTCAGATTGGTTCCATACTCCTTGCACATTGCCATCAAAGGTTTAACTCTGAAACACATGGCATTATCAGCCACAATCTTGACTGGCACACCAAATCTTCATCTGATATTATTCAACAAGAAGTCCATAACAACTTGGTGTGTTGCTTTCTTGGTGGGGATTGCTTCTACCCACTTAGTGAAGTAATGTGTGGCTACAAGGATCCACTTATGTCCAGCACTAGAAGGGTCTGAGATCTCACCAATGAAGTCCATCCCCCATTTTTTGAAAGGAGCTTTAAGTAATATAGGCTGCAAAGGAAGGGAGTCCTTAAGCTTTCATTCTTCCACAGAAACGCTAGCAGCTTTCACATTTTCTAATCAGCATGGTTGCATCTTTGAAGAGAGTAGGCCACCAATAACCAGCTCTCAAAACTTTGTGTGCTATAACCTTCCAGCAAAGTGTCCTCCACAAACTCCCCCATGGAAATCAGCAACTACTTTGGGAGCTTCATCTTCAGTTATACATTTCAAGAGGACACCTTTAGGGTTCTTCCAAGCTAGCCCAAAGTCAGTGATGATGTATTTTTGAGAAGCCAGCTTGAGGGATCTTTTCTAATTTTTATTTAAATGATCAGGAGAACATAGGTATTTGAGGTAAAATATTATATCCTTGTACCACTCATAAATTACCAATTTCTCAAGAACATCTACCCTTTCTTCCTCTACTTCATTCACTTCCACAGTCTGCAAGTTGCTCTCAGCCATGAGCTTAGCAAGACCCAAACCTCTTACTAACTTTGTGGTTTGGATGTCCATATCATACTCCTGATAGTTTGTTCACCCATCTACATCTTTTTCTTGAGATCTCCATCTCTGATAAGATGTCTTTTACCATGGTGTGGGGAACATAAGCAACAACTTTTGAACTTAAGATATAAGGCCTGAAAACCTTTGTTGCTTTCACCAAGGAAAATTACTTGTTTTTCCATGATTGTGTACTTTAACTCAACAGCTTGTAAAGCCTTGCTAAATAAGGCAATAGGCCTCTCAGCCCCATCTTCATCCTTTTGGAGCAAAACAGATGCAATAGTATTTTCAGAAGCAAAGGAGAATATTTGGAAAGGCTTCTTGTAATTCGTAGCTGCCAAGACAGGTGCATGTTTCAATGCCTCTTTGATTACTTCAAAAGCTTTAAGGGCAGCCTCCTCCCACTTGATAATTTGATCTTTCTTTAACATGCATGTAATGGGGAGGGTCAATTCAGAAAAATTTGACACAAACCTTCTAATGAAATTGATCTACCCAAAGAATGATTGAATACCCTTATTTGTTCTTGGAATTGGGACCTTGCTGATTGCTTCTACTCTCTGAAGGTCAATCATGACACCAACCTTTGAAAAAATATGACCAAGCAACTTGGCATTTTGCACTCCAAAGTGACACTTCTTTGGATTAAGAGAGATTCCAAATTCTCTACATCTAATCAACATTCTTTCCAAGTGCTGCAAGTGATATTTTCTATTCCTTGAAAACACAGTCACATCATCCTGATAAACTACAATGAAGTCATTTATGTAACTAGAAAAAGCAACATCCATTGCTCTTTGGAAGGTAGCCCCAACATTCATGAGACCAAAAGGCATCCTTACATAAACATATGTTCCCCAAGGAGTGGTAAAGGCAGTTTTAAATCTTTCTGACTCCTTGAGAACAACTTGATTGTAGCCAGAGAAACCATCCAAGGTGGACAACAATTCAGATCCAGTCACTAACTACAAAATGTTTTCCATGTTTGGCAAAGGATAATTGTCTTTCAATGAAGCTCTATTCAGATTTCTGAAGTCTACACAAAGTCTGATATCTCCATTCTTCTTTCTAACTGGCACAAGGTTTGCAACCCAAGATGAATACCTTATGGGCTGAATGATCCCTCCCTCCTTCATTTTCTTCAATTCATCTTGCATTTTCATGGAGAGGAGTGGATTAATTATCCTTTTCTTCTATCTGAATGGCTTGGCACCTTTCTCAAGAGGGATCTCATGTTGGAATAAGTCTTCTCTATATGCTTTCACCTCTGAATATGACTAGGCAAGGCAGTCTTGATATTGTTTTAACAATTGGAGGTAGGATTTTTTTTCTTCCTTGCTTAAACTGTTGCCCAACCAAAATTTTCTTGGTTTATCATTAGTTCCCAAGTCATGCTCTTCCACATCCCTTGAGGTAGACATGTTTCTATTGATGATGCAATCAACATTGCTAAAATTTGACTCAAGAGCAACAAGACCTCTAGGAATGGTGTTAGTTTTCAATTGGATAATATCCTTTCCAAACAAATTCTCTCTTCCTTCAGTCATACATACCATTGGTTCCCAATCAATATTCTGATCTACAAACTCACCTTGATTTTGTAAGAACCTTTGCACTTGAGCATCATCATTAAACACTTGCCAATGCTTGATGTTATCAGGGACAGCTGGCCTAGTTAACACTTCAACATTGTACTCACAATAAGGTGAAATGGTGCAATCTCCAAATCTTGACCCCAACACTACCAACTTGTTAGCAACAACATTCAAACTTTTGTCATGATGCACAATATTGAAAGAATCAAACATCTCGATTAGATCCCAAACTGCATGCTTATACTGTTTCATCCGCTGATTTTTTGTAGCATATAGTTTTCTTATTTGTTTGACAACTAGCTCTGAATCTCCTTTTGCAATGATGTCCTTGACACCATACTTCCATACAATTCTCAGACCCAACAACAAGGCTTCATACTCAGTAATGTTGTTAGTACATTCAAAATTAAGCTTGAAGGAAAAACAAACTCTTCCAAGCTAGGAGAAATCAGAATTATACCAGCACCATTTCCAAATTTGGAGCAAGATCCATCAAATAGCAAGGTCCAAAGAGAACTTACCTGATCAAAGCAATTTGACTAATCCATCTTTTGTTCTTTTCCATCAGCAAACCCAATAAAATTATCAGCATCAACATCAGCAAATAATACTTCATAAGAAGCATTGTTTGGATCCTCAATTAGATGCAACATCTTCTTTTCTCCATAGAGCTTGACAAGGCTGCCCTCAATGGGAATGGTGGTAAAATACATACCCATATGGACACTCCCTCCAACACTTGCAGCCCACTTTCTTGACAATAACATACCCCATTTAGTAGGGAAATCAACAATCACAACATCCAATTTTAAATTCCTCCCAGGATAAGATGCAAGCTACACCACCAAACCCTTCACACAACCAACTACCGACACTTCTCTTGATTCCATGGTAGTACACTTTCCATAGGATAATATCACTTTGATATCCAACTCATTCATGAATTCTAGAGGCATGACATTACATGATGCACTGGAATCAAACATACAATTGTGAAGTAGTCTATCCTTTATGATCAAAGTTGTGAAGAATGGATCAACATTCAATTGGGAATAAACCAAGGATGTTCCCAAGTATACCTCGGGTGTTTCTCCTAAGATCTTCTACTACTGGTTGTGTTTCAAGGTCAGCAATTATTTGAGGAGTTTCAACAACATTTACATTTCTGCCTGGAGTACTCTTCTCCTCCTTTAATCCCAAGTACTCAAATGCTCTCTTCTTATGCTCAGGAATCCTAAGCAACTCAATGATTGGAACACTCACTTTGATTTGGCTCAATACTTGGGCTATGTCATATCGGACACTCTTTGGCAAAGAAACATTGGAAGGGAGACAAGTAGATTCATCAGATGGCATGGGATTCTTGGCAGCTTGGGCATGAAGAGGACTATAATTTTTGCTTGGGACAATAGAACTTTTGGCAAGTATTTCTCTTCTAGGAGCTTATTTGGGAATTACTTGTAAGCAAGGGTGTTTTAGGTTTGTCTTGAGGCCCAACTCCTTTAAAAAAATTTACTCCTAGTTTTATAGTCTTTCTCTTGAGCTACAACAACATTCATCAACAATTGTCTATCTTCCTCTGAAGGGATACCGCCATCATACTTCTTAATCATCAAAGCTCTTAAGTATTCAAATTAATTGTTAGGAATTTAAAAATATTGCACTACATTAACTTCAAGAGTATGAGAGGGAAGAAATATTTGTACCCGTTTGATGCAATCCCAAAATATTGTAGCTGTCCTAGCACTTATCACTTCAGTAGATGTTTCTCCTCCTTGTGAGCTTGAAGAACACCCCACCATGTAGATATCATCATCAGTACTATCATAATTATTAGCTTCACCTTCTTGCTGGTCCACTTCACATGGAGGATGGGGCAGAAAACACCTATCACACCAATCAATATCAGTAACTTCCACAATAGCAGCTACCCTAACAGTTAGGGGATTAGACAACACTCTTCCTTCACGTGCTTGAGGATATCTATTTGCAGACCCCATGGGTCCTTTCCCTCTATTATCAGATCTCTGATCACCCCTAGGATGATTGGAAAATCTATCATGGTTTTGTTCTCTTTGTTGACCTTGTGAAGTCTTCCTAATTCCCTTCTGTGCTTGGGCTAACTTGTATGAGATTTCTTTGACAACCCCTACCAGAGTTTTCACAACCTCCTCCAAATCAGCACCCTTGCTAACTTGAGTTTTTTCAAGGATTATCAACTTTAGACCATCTCTCTTGAGAGGTTTCCCAATTGATTTGATATTGTTTTCAATTTGAAGTGTCATAGTGAAGGATTGTCTTAGATTAGTAGGGTTCCTCTTAAGTAGTAGGCTGCCTTATCAAATGCATCTAATATTTGATTAAACAAGACTCATCACAAGGCCTTTAACTAGCCTTCTCAAATTTTTCTAAAACCTTGTGTTGAAGTCATGAACTAATTCATTAGGGTTCTTCTTGATATTCTCAAATTTAGATCAGAGAAATCTAGGTTCATTCTTGTCACCATATTCCAACCTAAATGCATTCTTCATCTTAGTCCAAGAATCAATTGAATTATCAGGCAGAGCCTTGTACCAATCCCTAGCATCCTCTTCTAGTGTATGAATGAACAATTTTACATACACATCTTCAAACTCTATTTCAAAATCCTCCATCATGTTAACAAAAATTTTGAGATGTTGATCACCAGTTATAGCATTGTTACCCTGGAAATTTGGCAACCTATTTCTGACATCTTGTGGGACAACATTTGGGTAACCATCCATTCCTCTAAAGTCCATAGGACCAAAGGTTTTTAACAATAAATGGAGGTCTAGGTTAAGCCATATTGTTTGGTGGAGGTGATCTTGGGGGTGACACAAGATGATGAGGAGTGCAAGGTCTTTAGGGCTTAAGAATTTGATTCACAAGACTGGTATTCTATAAGTGCTGGATTTCTTGGAAATTTTAATTTGAATTGAAACACAGAGGTGCAGATTGAAGAAGGGACTCACCAAATACAACAGAAGGACCTTCACTAGTTGAAGTAAACAAGTTTATGAGAGGATTGCTTGAATCAGAATCACTGGAAGAAGAGTGATAATCCTCTATCAAAGGCTGATCTATCTCACTTATGGATATATATTTTCCTGATGTCTGACCTTTAACAACCTTCCAAACTCTTCTCCCTTCTAACTTTGAGTTCCTTGAATCTGAAAACAACTTCTTAGTAGAGTCTCTAATGAAGAGAGATCTTCTTCCTTCCAGTTTTTTAGAGATTAGCAACACAAAAATAAATGACAGAAAGCTAAAGACATTGGTATTTATCAAGATCAAATCAACATGGATTCGTCACTAAGGATTTTCACCTTAGTAGTGCAAATGCACTAAAATACTATGTCAGATACCTATCAGTTGAAAATATTTCCAAACTTTATAGATCAGACCTTCCTTTCTTTGAATTTATCAATCACAAAAGAAAATGAAGTACAATAACTACTGGAAACTGATAAAATTACAGGCAAAACTTATATCTTCACTTAATCCTTACAAATCTGATTATAAAATGATGCTTCAACAATGTATTTGCATGCAAAATTTGCAAGGGACATTACCAGGGTTTGACATGCATTCAAATATCTCAAATATGTATGCACATGGATCAGATTGAACTAAGAAAATATCAAACTCAGAACTCTACCCTTCATTCCAGCCTTATAAATCTGATCAGAAGATGATACTCATATTTGTAATTGCACATAAATCACATAAGAAGTATTACCAGGGATCTGAAATACTAAAATACTGAATAATGTCCCTGACAACAACACCACTAGTGTTGGTACCCAAATGTGTTCTCCTTTTCAGTCTGAGCAGCATCAGAGATATGGCATGAAGCTTGAAGTCAGATAGATCATGATGTGTGTCATTTTGTAGCTAGGGATGTGATCTAACTGGCACTCAGATTTGTGGAGAGATGGATAGCACTCAAATAGGACTTGATCTTGTCCTAACTGTTTTAGGTTGTGCCTTTTAACCAAGGTAAGAGGAACTATTTTGTAACCCTCAAATGGTGAAGGAGATGGAGATATCCCTCAGTTTGTAAAAATAGTATGAAAAGGGCCTTGGGAAAATATGATCAACACTCCAAATCTAACTTTCACAAGTTGTCACTCCCAGATTATGGAGATATTTTCAATGCAAGGCAAGGGTTACTGAAGACATTGTATGATCCTGATTTGCTTTGTGCATTTTTTTAAATGGATTGAATTCTTTTGTTGACACACAATGCAATGCAGGGGTAGTATGGGGTAGGATTAGTTATTTTGAATGAATTTTTGGTGGGAGATATTAGACAAGACTAACCAAAATTTTCCAAATTCTTTGAGGACCTTTGCAAGAAATTTGTAAGACCTAAACAATAGAATGCTTCAAAGGGGTTAAGGTACTCCTTCAACCAGGATATGTGCACCAAATGGAGGCCCATATCTACACTCTTCCACACAATCTTTGACAACCTGCCACAAAATCTTAAAGTGGATGAACCAACAAAGCATCCAGAAATCTCTATTTTATCATGACCTAAGGTGCACCCAAAGGTTTACAAATAATCTCTAAATTCAAGGAAGGTAAAGTGATTTTAAATTTGTTTATCTCTTTATCAGATGAAAGCTCTTCTGAATGTGAGATTGCAAATGCCACTAAACTATCAACAAGAAATGAGACCATGTATGATCAAGAGAGATTTTAAACACAAGACTGCAACAGGAGAAAGAAACACAAATTGAAAACATTCTGAAACATAAGTGCATGCAAATTTTGCCAAGAGACAACACAAAATAATCTAGAATGACCAAATTTATCAGCAGGGGAATGTTATAAGAACAATCTCAGAGCTTGTTGATGGCTTTACAACTGAAACCAACTCAACATGATACAAATCTGATGCAAAAAGGAATTAGAAATGGTTCTTAGGTGGTTTCTCAGAGAATGGGCTTCTTCCCATATTTTCCTATGAAATTCTAAGTTTCTTCGACATTTTGCATGTCAAAAAACATGAATTATATAACATTCTATCACATTTGATCCTCTTTTCCCAAGAAAAGAATATGCCTAGCATCAAGTTTGTTACAAAATTCCAACATGATTCGCAGATAGGGACATTTAACAAATTTGCAACAAAAGTTGCCAGGTGTTTCAAAAAAGGAAAATCATTACAAATCCTTCATCATTATCCATTGTGGAGGCACGTTTTTCATTCTCCAAGCATGCAGACCCCTTTCATTTCATTATTTCATCCTTATCCCTCCAAAATTTGATTCTGCAACCTCTTGATTTGATATTTCACGTTTTGGACAGGCTGGGGTAAAAATTATTTCAAAAACACCTCAAATCTATAAATTGATCCCTAAAGCCACTTGCATTGGTCCTTGCATCCACAAACAACATGAATTTGCCAAAAATTTGATGAAAATGATATAAAATTTGCATTTCCACACTTTTTGGAGCAAAAATGGCGGCCAAAATGAAAAATGCACAGTTACCATTGATTTTCCCTTTTTCCTTCAATCTGAGCCCTCCACGTGTCAAAATACGATTGGGAATGGATTTGGGATCATTTTTTGACTTTTTAACATCTTTGGAAAAATGTAAAATTTTGACTCTTTTCTCCGCCTCTCCGCCCTTGAAATTTGGTGCTGACACGTGGCATATGGTGGGTCCCATTGAAGTTACGACTCAATTCTACACATTTCCACCTTTTTGGAATTTTGGAAATTTTTCACTTTTTTCCCCGTGGGCCCGCACCTCCGCCTCTGTCCTTGACACGTGTCACCTTCTCTATCGCTGAGGATCTGTGGGCTCAAATCACATTTTAACACCCTTTTTTACCAAGGGAAAATTTATCACTTTGCCTCCGTGGGCCCATGCCTCCAATTTCTTCCCTGCCACATGTCTCCTACTTCTTCATGGAGCCATGCCTCAAATTCTCACACTAAGTCCTTTTTACCAAAAGGGAAAAATTTCCCTGTTTCCTCCGGCGGCCCGCACTCCCTTCTACATCTGCCACATGTCTCCCTTCACTCCACTGCGGACCCACGGCCCTTTCCTCAACCTTTCTCCCTTTTCACCAAAAAGGCAAAAACTTCTAAGTCCCTTGCCTGTCTACCTTCATTCGGCATGTGACATGTGTCCCTCCTCTGGGACATGCGGAGCTACGGGGGAAATATTGATTTTTTTCCCAAAACCAAAAAACGTTAAGTTTTCAAAGAAACCTGCCAAATCTAGTCCAACCACAAATGGCCACATATGAGGAGATGTTTGGGGTTAATTTTGACGTGTAAATGACACCTGTATAACTGTTGAAAAACACATAATTTGCCAGAGATGCCTGAATTTGATTTTTTCTTCATGGGTGAAGGATTTTTTGGTAAAAAAACAAATGGGAAATGATTCTAGGCAATTCTTGACCATGGGGATAGATTTTTGGGGGGAAATATGCATGAAATGAGAAATCACGAGTTCCAAAGGCCAGGGAAAGTAGAAAAAATGACAGAGGCCCATGGATTTGGAAATTTAGGGCACAAAACAGGGCATGCATGTATTTTTCTTTCTAGTTAGGGAAAAATAATAAGTTGTGAGCATTTCAAAGCATTCAATCTGGAGGGAGAGAGCTTACAGATGACCAAATTCAAAGAAAAATGTTTTAGAACACACAGAACAAAGGGGAAAGATGGCAATATAACAAAGGATGAAAATGGGCACCAACAACTATGAAATTTGAAAAGATGAGAAAAATGGGATTTATTGACTTAGATTAGATAAAATACCAACCCAAAAACCTGAGTATGGTAATGATGAATCCCAAAACACTTAGAAATACTTGGAATACACCAACTATGATTGTGGAGCATGAAAGGAAGAAAGAAAATGGAGAAAATGACCTCACACTCAAAACACAATTCAGGCAAAAACTAAGAAACACGAAATCCTATGGGTGAATTTTATGTTTTAGCTTATGCTATTTTAGACTGACTTATGGATAGAATAGATTTTTTGGTTTGATAGAAGGTGTCCTATGAAAACCAAGATTTAAGGATGGTTTCAGGTAAAGTTTTTGTGGGAGCGGTAATTTCTCTGAGATAATGACTAGACAAAGAAACCAGCTGGGCGTCCACTATCAATCCTCTGATCGTGTGATCATGGACAACTTCTTCTAGGTAGGAGGATGTTTAAGAAGATGTGTAAACTATTTAAGTGGTTTGGTACAGAGAAAGTGTGCAAGTGAATTATGATTAAATTAATCAACCATCAGCTGGGCATGACTTCCAGTATATAGGTTGCCCTCAAATTAATGTGATCTATAATCCAACAAAACCATAATGAAATGCAAACATTTTAAGCCCAAATCCAAAATTAATTTTGATGTAGAAAATGGAGAAAAAGAAGAGGAATGCTCTTTCACTATTGCAATGAAGTAGATAGAACACGTGTTCTTTTTCAAGCACCAAAAATACAATTTATTTTAGTCGATAGAAATAAGGAGAATATTCTAGAGAAGAAAATTAATGTGAATACTTTTCAAAGAGAAATAAACACACATTTTTTTCCTAGGAATGAAAAAATTCCAAGGAACCCCTGATGGGTCCCACCGGGTGTGCCAAAATGTTTCACCGGATTCTTAGTATATTAATGAAACAAATAAGGGTAAATGGCCAAGGAGGAATACCTTTTGTAATATCGGTTGAAGGTCGAATGTGTGTGTAGATGACTTTGGATCAAAACGGATGTAAGAGCTCCCTTTTGGCTATGAGGAACTACTTATAAATACAAAACAATACCACCAAATAGATTTTAAAAAACAATGAGTGGAATGCCTAGCGGAAGCTAGATCCAGGAAGCGTGATAATTCTTGGATAGGATGTTAATCCACTTCTATATAACAATATTAATGCTAGTTAAATCATACATGAAGTAAATATCATATTGGAAATGAAATGATTTGGGTATCTCATGGAAAAAAATAAGAAAGGTCATGCAAAAGGTTGTTGAAGGTCAAAATGGAGGGTTGATTTGGATGGTGTTGAGTTGCAGGTTTGGTATAGGCTCTGGGTAAGGTCTGGTAAGGATTAGAAATGGTTCTGGGCTATTGGGAAGTGGGTATTAGCTCTCTGGTATGAGCTATATTACTAGACATAGTAATTAGTGTCGGCTGACTAACTGATGCCGGTTAATAAGAGTGACTGATGTCGGTTTGCTAACTGGCATTGGTAGGGGAAATTAGTAGAAATTTCTTAGAATTGGTTTTTCAAACTCCTTGTGATTGCACAGAGGTTGGAAATGGTGAGAGTGGGGTCATAAAATGGTTCTGAAGACTCAGAGATGATTATGAGAGGGTGAAAATGGGTGAAAATTCTAGGTATGATAAGGTGATGGGTTGATGGAGGGAAGGAAGTATATGGGTGTGGAGAGAAATAGACTACAAAGATGCATAAATAAATCTATACAAGGAAACTAGAGATTCAATGTTTTTATGTTAAATACATACTAGGAAGTCGATTGGAGAATGTAGGTGATGAAGACGGTAATAGTATTTATGTAAAGAGAATAGTCGTTGTATTCATGCTGCGAAAGTTCATACCTTTGTACCTCTCTGTTGTGAATATGTGATCGTGAAGAGGATGGTGAATGGTGACTAATGTTGGTAGTGCTCTCGTGTGTCTTCTATTTCCTGAGTGCTAAATAAATTTGAGTGCTCCAATTCTATGGAAGAAATGAGATCTTGAATTGAATGACCAACCTGGGCCAAGGATTTTGGATACATATTTAACCTAACCAACCACGGTTAGGTGACTGGAGTTGGTTGAGATATAATCGGCGTCGGTAAAGGTGGGAATATCTAGGTTAACCAAAAATAGGAAAATTATTGCTATTTTTTGGCATGATCTCTAACCTTCTAACAAGTGTTGAGTGATATATCATGGAAAGATAATTAGGAGTCCTTTTAGGTTTGTTAATAGGAGTTAAGTCTAGTTTTAGACTAAGTCCTAGTTAGTTAGGATAGGTTTAGACTCGATTTTAGGTCATTAATGAAGTTTGAGTAGATCATTGAGTGAGGTGGCTAGGTGAGGTGGTTAAGTAAGGATATTAATTAATTTAATTAACATGTGCACTAGGGGATATGAATAAATAGGATATGGTTAATTTAATTAATGAGGTTTAAGGGGAGTATGACCCAATTTTGGTGTCTATACATATGAAGAACTTATCGACTTTGATACCTTCCATAACCCCACAAACCATACCGATGTAAACTGATATAATATTTTTTTTGTAAATTAGGACACAGTAGAAAATAAAAATAAGTGCCCCCATACTCTTCTCATGTGTCACAAAACTGATTAAAAACCAAAGAGAATTGATTGCATGTTGAAATATGAGTGGAAAAGGAAACCCATGCCCCCAATGTGCCCAAAATTGAAGATGAAACTGAGTACCATGGAGAAAGAGAGAATGAAATACTTCATACCACTTGAATCTATGCCAAACTGAGTCAAATAGAGTATGAACTCATATGGAAATTCTACACCAGTGATGAAAAACCTCTGTTGAAAGATCTGAATAAAATGACCCATGCGAAAAATCATATGAGAGGGCCAAAACCATCCATACATTCCTGACTAGGATATATGGTTTGACCCCTATAAATTTTTATTAATTCTCATGTTTGATTTCAATTATGAGGCATTTATTTCTACCCCTACATATTTATATGCCGAAAAATATTGTTTTATCTATTGGAAATGCAAAATAAAACACTAGATGTTTCCCCCCTCTTTTGACGCACGTGCGATAAAAAATTTGACCACATGGCTCAAAAGAAAAGATGTACACTCATAGTTGAGTATCTAAAATTTTGTATATAACCTCTAATATGACTGATGTGGTGGCTACCAATAATAACTGTGTCTGCAAGGGGGATGCACATGGTAGAAACCATGGTACAAAATAATAGTAATAAGAGAAAGAAACATGATAAAAATAATAGTGTCAATATAACAAAACAACAATAACAATAGAAAATGATGTGTTAGAAGAAAACAAGTGCATATAATATTGAAACAAGTGTAAACATGTCAAACAATGTCACACAAAAGGTGAAATTCCTACAAACATGGGACACTCATGGTGTCACAAGACAATAAAGGCCCTTAAGCCATTATTAGATTAGAAAACACGCATGCACACACAAAAAACTAGAATATATGCATGAAAAACAAGTGCATCAAAATCTGATGAAAAATACATAGCATATGATATCAAATAACTAGTGAAGCCATAATTATAAGCACTGCACAAGACACATGTGTTAGTCCAAAAGAAAGTAAATACATAATATAGATATATAACCAAACTTAATGAGGGAAGAAAGGAATTATAATGGAAATATGACACCTGGATATAGGATGCAAAAGTAGATACCTTGAGAGGTTAGAAATTTGGGTAAACGGTAGGCCAACATCGTGTATCACTCTATGGATGTCCTACATCATGATAAATATACCATGTGAACACGCGTGTAAATAATAAATGCTATCTATCAAGCCAAAGGAATAAACAACATGTATATTGTAAAGTGCGAACAATATATGCTACAAAACATGTCCTAATTTTATATTTTTGTAAATATTTGAATGTTTTGGTTTTTGAGACCCCCCTGAGGGCATAAATGAAAAAATATTCTTCGAAGAGAAGAAAGGGTGATCCAAGCATGCCACCATGGAGGGGAATATATAGATTATGCAACTTAAGGATGAGAAGAAATATTTTCACACACTGTGTGTGTGTGTGTGTGTGTGTGTGTGACTTGAGTGTGGAACCACTACCTCAATAGTCAAGTTAAACCTATAAATAGAGTGCATCATTAGGATACGAGGGGGGAATAATGTGAGATCAATCCCAAAATAACCCTACAATGAGGTAAAGAAACTACCAAAAAAGATGGAGGTTCAAGCCTTTAATGTGTCATAGAATGTGACTCAAGCACGAGTGGGATTAGAGTGGTGATATTTGTAAAAAAATACCTATGAGGAGAGCCAACAAAATTTGAAAAATAAGTTGAGTGTGATGTGTTATACCTATGTGGTAGAATAAAATAATGAGAAATCCTAAATGACCTATGATAAACTATGGAGCAATCCGAGAAGCTAGAAGATTTGTGTAAAGTATGTTGAGTGTGAGACAATAGAGATAATGCCTGCAAAAGAAGGCTTAGAAGGAGCCCTAGAGGCCCTAGGACTATAGTCAAAAAATTGATGCACTTGGGTACATTTCTAGGTCATAAAAGCATGATATCATTTACATGATTCTAAGGGATAAAACTGGTAATTGATAACTGCTATCTCAATTTTTCCCCCGGTAAAATTGATCAAACACGACCCTGTGTAGGAAATAAATTCAAGAAACGGCTTCGTCAAATGAACCCATGCTTCAAGTCCAACAAACAGGTTGTAGGTGGACTCTAAAATGGAATAGTAGGGTCGAGAAAGTGAAGATAGTGTCAAAGGACTAGAGGCTCAAAGGAAAGGAAACATCGAAGGCTCAAAGTCTTCATACTCTGTAAATGACTCAGAATGATCCCCAAAATTGGCTAAGTATGGAGGAGATAGCAGAAGCTGCCAAGTGTCCAAACATCACATCTTTAAAGGTTAAATCTACAAGGTAGTCCTCAAACAAGTGCCAAGCCTCCACGTGTTCAGAGCCCCAAAAGTTACACCGGCCATTGAAAAGTCTTTGACTCAGTAGAAGGTGCCAAGTGTCTGAACAACGCACATTCAAAAGTGAGATCCTGAGCGAAGTCTCAAACTTGCGCCAGCCCTCCACGTAGCTAATGGTCAATAGAGGTCAAAAGGAGAGCAAACCACAAATTGTTTAAGTATAAAGAACCAGTGGAAGCCTCCATGTGTCTCATTGGCGTGATTTCAAAGGGAAAGTCTTGAGGTAGTTCCCAAACAAGTGTGGGCTCGTCGTGTGTCCCAACTCCAAAGAGGGACAAATTTAGGGTTTGAATAGTCAAAGAAGAGGTAGGCCGGTGGAAGAAGCCAAGTGTCAACATGGTGTTATTTTAAGAGTAAAATTTGGTGTGGGTTTCCAAAGAAGCGTCAGGCCTCCATGTGTCCAGGGTAAGACTTTAGGCCTGCCAAGCAAAGGGACTCCGGAAAAATACAAAGAAGCCCAAAGAGATCGTGGGAGCCACCACATGTCACTCCGACGCTATTTCAAGAGCGAAAGGCAGGGGCCAAATCTCCAAGGTGTGCGAGACCACCACGTGGACCCTGTATGAACAGACTCTTTAAATATTGCGCTCCCGCAGTTCAAATCTTCAAACAACCATATCTTTTGTCTGGAAACTCATATTTAGGTGGGAGAAGAATTTTTGGAAACGTCTCGACACCCTCTACACCATGGAAACATAAAATATCATTCTTAACAATATTTAGTGGGTGAAAAATGGGAAAATTAGTTCCAGGCCATTAATGCAGAATCTGATTTCTTCAACTACCTGGATTTGATGATTTGATCCGTTGTTCTCCTTCTTTGACATGCAAAATAGACATAGGGAATGACAGACTCAAATGATTGTGGGAAGATCTGAGAGGGGTATTGATTGATAGTGGTTGAGCTTTCGAAGTAGGATTTGAATTCTTCCATCTCCTCTCTCCTATTCTTCCTACATATTGTAATGAAGGGGCATATTCAAAAGGTTGGTCATTGTTTCTCCCCTACCCCCCTATCTCTTTCTTCCTTAGGGTAGAAAACAGATTCTAAGCCTCCTCCCATGGATTTGTAATGGCATTTTATCACCTCTTTCCCACTGATGATGTACCATGTAACATTTTGGAGCAATAAAATCTGTTTCGTGATGCATCTGTCCATCCTTGGTTTATTTTGTTGTCTCTTCTTACCTCTCATCATTACAGGGTATATTGTGCATACTCTGATGTTTGTTGCAGGTTCTGGGAGTTGTGCTTAATGGGTTTCAAAGTGGTGCTCTGTGTGAAATCTATCTTTGGTCTGTGGTACATCTTGTCGACCCTCCCCTCTGCTCACCTCTCTCCACTTTAGGCAGTCGGATCTATGATTCAACCACTTCCTTTTCTGGTGTATCATCGCTTAGTGTAGGATCTTTCATCCTCTCTCTCTCTCTCTGTCCCCTTGGAATGGTTAGATTAGGATAGATTAGGTTATTCCTACACTGAAGTAGCTTGTGGCGGGTAGATAAGGAAGCAAGAACCGGCTTTCTCCAGATGTCTATCTCAAGTTTTGCAAGTCCCACAGCTTGAGAGATGGTCCCTTGTTGTGCAATCACAGTGAATGCCCCAATTCACACCCAGGACATTCAGGGGTGTTGTGATTTTACACTAATAATAACTCCTTTCAGCCTTTTAATTTGTCCTTAGTACTTCTATTGACTTTACAAATCTTACACTCTTATTGACATTTGACGGTTTTATCTTTTTATGGCCTCAGACACTAGCACCTAGTTAGGAAATTAGCACTAGGTGCTCCTGTCATCTTGGGCACTCATGTGCCTCTTTACCTTTTTCTTATTCTTTTGAACCCATTTCACTTCTTAATTACTTTTTACTACTTTGGGTCAGCCTTTCAGTTGTCAATTATGAAAATTAAATAAGGGAATAATATAAATACACAATTATGTTTTCAAAATAAAGGACCAAACATTAAGCATTACATACTATCACCTAAGATTGCATCCAAAGGAAACAATAAGATCAAAGGAATCCTTCTAGCACTCATACAAGGGATAAGGGATGGATCACTCTACATACACAACATAGGAGGGGAAGTTATATTCTATTCAATCCCACAAATTCTATGCATTTTCTACATTTTAGATCTTTCTCGTCATCACTGTGAAAATTGCATAAGGGTATCCTAGGGAATTATTTATACACACGCAAAATAACTACATGGAATCTAAGATGTAGTGCAATGCTCAGTTGTAATTTCACTCTTCGGGTGACTGTGGGGATTATTTTGACTCACCACTTTACATTTTACTTTTTAGGTTTGATGTGGTTTATGGGTATGTGCAGGTGAACTTATTTCTTGCAAGTTACAGGTACCTTTAGTGATCAAATAATGAATCTTAGGTGTTAAAAATGAATTAGAAACAAACCTATTTTAACACATAAGATATTAGAATATGAGCGTTAACCTGGTCACTAGTGCCCAGATGTAGTCACCACCACTGGAAACTCATGTCCTCTCTTGGGTGCTCCCATTCTGTGCAGTTTCAGAGTTCATAACCTCTAGCGAGCCTCTGCGACACTCTTCTTAGTCTTTTCTATTATTTCATCAACCTAGATCACTTCTTGTTCATTAAAAAATTGGCTAAGTCCCTCTATTTCCCTCTCTTTCTTAGGGTTTTCACATCATGTATTTCTTATTTCTTATGTCACATTGTATATTATTGAATTTGTTTAGCATTAGGTACAATAGTTACTTTGAAAGTAAATATTTAATTCAATTTACATTAACTTAGAAACTGTAGAAGGAAATGTTGAAAAATAGTACCTCAAATAATGAAAACTTTCTGTTGATTTATAAATTTGATACATTGATGAAAAATCCCTATGAAGATGTAGTTAAGGAAAACCTAGATGTAATACTCTAATAACAAAAAATTTAGCTCACTTTTCTTTGAAACTTGACATTAAATGGATTAGGAAAGCTAGCGACATAAATTTGTTCATGTGTAATAGCTTAACTTCAAGCTCTTTCAATGTATGCCATAGATGGTAAAATATTGAAACTCATCAAACATGACCGATTCTTGCAACAGAGGAAGAAAATTTGAACAAATAGGTCTTGTAAATCACTGTCAGCTAATATATTATTGATCTTGATAAGCATTGCTTGATAATTCCAAATATAATCATTGATATGACCATCAGATCCTTTTTTGATTGTGGATATTTGTACATAGGATATATTATCCCCAACGTTGATTGAAAATTATGCCAACAAATTAATTTCCAATATAGTAAAAGAGCCCATAGAATGTGTAGGGTTACCATAAAACCATTGCAAAGAAAAGTCCTTAAGGCTCCTATGTAATATCTTAATAGAAATATATTATTAAATTCATAGTCAAAGAAAACAACATGAAATTACCTAGGTATAGACACAAAAGCATGAAATTTAGGTAATTATCTATTCCTGATTACATACTACTATTCATATGATTCCTAAGTAAGAAAAGTACTAATTAACCCATGTCTTTGGCCACCATTCTTTTCTTTCTGCTTCCACTTATGGTCTTATCATCTTACTTTCTCAGTTTGTATTTTTATACTCTTGCTTTTATCATCCTGGACATCAGCTCCCAGCTAAGACACCAAATTTAGGCACCCTCATCCCCTTTGGGTGCCCTTGACACCTTTGTACTTTAGTCAAAGTTTTTGGGTCCTTTATAACCATTTGAGCATTTCATCTTTTTGGTAGTCAGAATTTTTGAAGTTAATTATGAAATTCAAGAAAATGAATCATATAAATATAAATTTATGTGATCATAATAAAGGACCAAGCACTAAGCATTAACTATCACCACCTGAGGTTGCATCAATCAAGTCATCTACGAGATCCATTACATCCATATAGCACCATCACAAGGGATACAAGGGCTGGTTATTCTACATGCACTTCATAGGATGGAAGTTCATTCTATTCCATGCACACATCTATTAAATTTCTTCAAATCTAGCTTATTTTCTTGCTATCAAGTTTGACATGCAACAGATCCATCTAGGACATGATTTCACACACACACATATAATTACATTGGGTTTGAGATGTAGTACAACACTCAGTCATAAGTTCACCATTGTGAAAGATGAGGATAGTCTAAACCCTAAATATACATCTTTAATTTTTAGGATTTGATGTTTATTTGAGGGATTTGTAGGTTCATATTTCATTGCAGGTTTACAGCGAAATCACCGATCTTGGTGTGATTAAAGGAAAACACCTTGCAACACCTTAGAGGAGGTCTTATGATATTTTCCATAGACCTAGGTGCCTAGAATTAGGCCTAGGGCACCCACACACGCCCCTGTCCCTCTCGAGGTTCCCCAGTCCAACTTATCTATCTAGAGCTTCTTTTTTGTGGGTCTTTGTGAGACATCCCTACCATTTCGTTCACTTGGTAAACACTTTGGTATAGTCCAAAATTAATTATGAATCAAATAAGTACCTCCTCCACCTCCTTCTTGCAATTAGGGTTTCATAATTTATTTCTTAGTTTGTTTGAGTATCATTTTTTTACTTTATTACATATTTATTTACTACTACAATAACATCAAATTAACCTCTTATTTACATGTTATCTTAATCACTAATATGATCTTGGTGATAACCCTTTTTATCATAGATATGAAGCTTAGGTGCAACAAAAACAATAGGAAAATTATATAAAATAAGTTTAGGTGCAAGTGGATTATGTTATAATTTAAAAGAGTCCATAATAGTAGAATTATGAGAGACACCTTCTTATAATTGTAAAATTTATGCTTGTAAAGAATGAACAAAGGACTCAAGAGCCTTTGTGCTAAATGAATATGCATGCGAGCTAGTATCATGATAGATAGGAGATGTAGTAGACATAATGACTTTAGGAATAGGAATATACACATTTTACATAGGAATCTGAGGCACCCCTAAGGAAGTAGGCACAACGTATGTGGGTATAGTAGATGTTTTGACATAGGCATGCTTGAGTTGATCTCTTACAACATATAGAATAAGATCAACATGATCACACTGTTTTTGTAAGAAATTATACAAATGTTGTTCCTCATCCTCATGAAGGTCTTGGGTATGATTTTCATAATCATTATTAGAACCGTTACCTTGGATAGTATCAGTGTGAAGAGTAATAATAACATTATATAATATATCAAAAATAGAACAATGTGGCTCATAAACACCATCCTTATATGTTTCCTCATGTCCAAATTGAGAAACCATAGAAAATTCATCGAAACCATCATAGTGCTTAGGGGATGTAGTTCTAAAAGGAAAAACATGACATGCCATTGATGCCAACGAATCAGGTCTGAATGTAAGATGAAAACCCTAAGGCTACTAGGGTTATGGATAATATGTTCAATTAAAAAAGGTCACGTTCACCAAATGATTTCACCTTTTTGTGAATATTTTAATTACTTTTTAAGTTTTATAGTATTTCTAATTAACATACATAAAAATAATGACATAATGTAACAGGTGGATATTTTGATTTAATGAACTTCCTACATTAATTGCACAAATTAGAATAATGATTTTCAAAGTAACTATTGATCTAAAAACTAACAAAACACAAGGGAAAACATTCACTTAGCTGATTCTGTGAGGATATGGGAGATAATGAGTGATATGAGTGCAAGAACATGCTGATCTAAGACTGGGAATTATTCGTTACTAAAACTAGCAATTGAAACTGAAATGGTCAAAACTGTACAACTAGGTAAAAAAATTTTGTACGATCTTGACCCTTTTGTATGGTCTTAGACCTACCTAGAATATGGATATGTAACTTCCTAGGATCTTTGCCTACTTGGAAATATATGTCCATGTGTGTCGGTATTCTTCACTCACCTTCAGATTGGATCTGTAAACTCTTCTTGAAACCTAGACAAAACAAAGTCAGGTGGGTTGTGGGAACACATGCACACTATAGAAATCATGACTACTCTAAAGAGGGATCAAACTGCACTTAGTTTTCCTATCATGTGATACCTATCGTAGCGTAATAAAAAATTGACAACCATACTTTGACAATTCTTTGATTAAGTTTCACACTTGCTCAAATGATTGGGAAGGGCCACTTTGCTTTCTTGTAGAAATAAGATGCAGACTCTTAGACCTAGAAGGATAATTCATACTTGTAAAGGGTGCTATTCTAATGGATGTGTATGAATTTTTTCATAGTTTAGGGATATTGGAATGCATTTTGTGCTTGATTTACATGAGGAGTTTTTAAAGTGTTGGGTTCTCAAATGACATGTGATTTAATTTTCTTATATATTCTTCTGAAGGTTACTATGTCATGAAATGCCAACTAATGGGATATATTTTCTCATAATAATGTGATAGAATTGAAAGAATTAGATAAAAACACGTCTATCATGTTAGAAGTACAATGGACTGAGAGGTGTGGTGAATCAATCCTTATGAAAATATAAATTATACTTCATATCTGAAACTCAAAAATACCATATGCATTCAGTCACAATAACCACTTATTCAAATTTTAATGTGTTCACACCATAAACCATCAATAAAACATATAACTATGAAAGCAAAGTAACACCATAAGAACACAAGATATAAGTGGGAAACCCTCAAGGGGAAGAAAACCCATAGAATCAATATATTATATTGACATGTTTTTGAATTTAGTGAGGCACCAACCCTACCAAGAGCACCAACCCTACAAATAACACCAACCCCTAATTTATTGAAACATCAACTCCACAAGGAAGCTACAACCCCCAAAGATGATCAAACACCATCTCAACCACCTTATGATGTGTAGATATCTGAATTTTTTCTTCCACAACTGATGGATATCCAATATTCAACTTGCTTTCCTTTACTCAAACCCTAGGTGACAAATCTTCACAAACCAAGCTCTTCAATCACTCTAAAAATCATATAACCCTCGCTCTTATCTTCTCTAATTTTTATTCACCTAAAACATGCTATATTAATCTCCAAAAAAATCTTAAATACCTGCAACAATACTTCACCTAGGTCACCCGACCTTGCACACACTTCACTAGTTTACAAAAGCACCAAAAACATGCTTTTAATATGCTTTTCCACCTTTCTAACCTCAATATTTAAGCCACCCTTAATGAATTTGACATAAAAAATTCTAGAAATTTCATAATTTTGAATTACAATAGTTACATTTGACCCATATAGGTCGCCCTAGCTAAAATCCCATTACATATGCCAAAAATGGCTCAAAACCCCATGGGCACATTCTTAAAAATGGACTTACATCAAAAGTACAAAATTTCATGACCCAAAAACCTTTACATATGAGTAATAGATCAATTTTTTTAAAATATGGTCACACATTTAATCAACCAATCATATTATTTCATTTACTGGGCCCAATTCCCTCTATAATTCTCAAAACAAATGTTTCCTTCACCCTTCAACACCCCGAAAACTTCATATGATCACCAAATCAATTATAATGAAAAAAAACATGTGATGTGATAACTAAAAATAAATTTCAGAGCCTTTAGTAAATTTATAAGCAAGTTAGAAGTCATGAACATCCTTAACTTTAAACCACAACAACATTTTCCTTCACTGGATCAACCTACCAAAAAAGATGTTTCCAAATGTTAGCTCATAAAATAAATTATACATGCATTAAATACCTTAAAATGGATTCATTTTATTCATAATTAATCCCAATTCACATTACAGGTGATAGGAAGAATCACCTAATCCATATCATGCTTCAAACAACATCAAACTTGCACCAAAACAGATCCTGTCCTGAATTGCCAATAACCTTATTACAGAAAGAATGCTTTAGAAACCCTGTCACATCACCTCATCATGAGGAAATACATATATCAATGGAAATATTTCTGAATATAATTTCGAACACAACTTGAATCACCTCAAAATTACATGTGTAGCTCAAGTTATTTCCAAAACACTAGACCATGCTATTTGAGACCCGAAAACTACCCTTTGACCAGTTGATCCGAAAATAATAAGATTATTACGATCTGATCTCGGACCCTTATAGGCTTTAATTATTTGCCGATAATTTACTCCTTTTAAGTAATCAATTTAAAATAATTCAAGACAATAACGATAATGCACACAGATTGATTACGGAGTTCGGCAATTGCCTACGTCTTCGGGTTCGTGGTCGAACCATTCCACTAGTCAAAACTTGTAAGTTACAATAGTACTTTCACAAGAAAACCTAATGGAATTTTACTTTCCTATCAGTACACCAAACCTTCGGATGAAAAGGGTGAAAAATAGCACCTGACTTCCACCTTCTTGATGCACAATCTCCTTCGGCTGTGATCGGCCTTCCTGACGCAAACAATGCGAAGCTAGCACTCCGGTTGACAATCCAGGATTTACAAGTAATTGGTGTGGCACTATGGGCCTATTGGGTAGTTTACATTTCACTCCGAATCACAAATATTCCATCTAATATTTCCTAAAATAATAGGTCAATAGACAATACCTGTCGCCACATCCCGCAAATAAGCTTAACAAATAATAAGCTCGGGATCGGTGTCTCCGTTACACCGGTGTGTCATGTGTGTGTCACCAGTGTGTCCACAACAAGCTTAACAAATAATAAGCTCATGTTGTGTGTCTTTACAATAGAATGGGTTCCCTATTTATACAATTTTAGGGCCCAAAAATAATGCACTTGCATATAATCCTTAGGCTAATATTAGCCTCACCCGTACATATAAAAATGGGATTAAATCCCTATGTGGGCAGATGCATTTTAAAAAGGGATTAAATCCCCACGCAGCGGAATTTGCATTTTTAATGGGATTAACTCCCAAGTTTGGCGCGGATACACTTTAAAATGGGTTAAAATCCCATGTGGATCGGTGTTATAAAAGCTTAGGCTTTATTTAAGCCTTTCCACGCATGAAGTGGTCAAAGACCACGTTGGGCTTATAACCGCCCCCCTACCACCGCTTCACCTCCCTCTCCTCACGTGGAATCTTCCATGCATGACAATGCATGCCTTTACCACGTGGACATATGTTTGGCAGCTGTGTAGGAGTTAATATTAATGTATACACATTAATATATACATGTGGCTTTTGGAAAGTGGCCTTACCAAATAATATTATTTCGACCCATACAATGTGGAATAGAAATAATCCTGTAGTCCACTTGTCATCTCCCGATAGGAAAATCGAGTGAATTCAACGAGTGTTTGGCAAGCCACGTGTCACAGTGCAATTCAGTCCACTATTGACCAGTTGACCATAGTTGACTTTCCTGTTGACTGAACTTTGACCGAACATATCTAGAGCTTCCGATGTCCGTTTGTCGCGTTCTCACAGTCGTTGGAAAGCTCTGGAGATGATATTCTGCAACCTCAAAACATCATGAAAATCATGAAAATTCATGAAAATGTCCTAAAACCTTCATTAACATCAATAAAAATTCCCAAATATCATGCAACATCAATTTTTCATGCTACTCCTTTGTACCATCTTATCTTAAAATATTCTTCTCCAGAAACTACTATTTTTAGGTAGGGCCGAATCATCACCATGACCTCAACCATAAATTTATAGAAATATTGAGGATTCCTCTAAAAAATCCAATAATAAAATTTTCAATTTCAATAAAAAATGGGCCAGTATACTTCATTTTTTGCAAACTGCTCCTAGCTAGGGTTTAACTAGGGTTTTAGACTTCTTTACCTTCTTAACATTCGTTCATAAAAACATGACGATAAACTGACCTTTTTTTTTTTTAAAACCTTATAAAATCACCTTAGAATCATCCCTAAAAGCCACAAGATTTCATGAAAATCACACTATTCACAACGAGCATCAGAAGTTCCAATTCAACCTTGATTTTCACATGTTGTTGACCCTGTCTCACAAAATCAGCTATATCTAACAAAATACTCAACATGGGCACTTGAAATTTTACTAAGAGAACAATGAATCATCCTTATAACATCTAAAATAATCAAAACGTCAATTAAATTCCTCAATCTCTCTAGTCATTAAGACTTACCTATGCTTGCATGCTAATCCTCATAGTAACAACTAAGGTCAACTGAAATAATGTAATAAATGAACATAGAACTTCTGAAAATGACATAAACATACCTCATATACCATGATATAATTTATTTCATGCTTCCATGAGCTCATACATGGTGAACCACTAATACACTTTGTCACATCTCCAAGCTATCATACCTACTCCCAATGAGCACATATAACATGGTGAACCACATGTACATGCAATATGCCACTGTTGTGAGTGCTAAAGCACCCTTAAAACCTAATATCCATCATGTCAACATGCTTCCCAAGAAACCAAGAAGCACACACTACCAAGTAACACTTCCTAGGTACCTGTATGGGCTTGCTAAAGCAAGCACAAATCACTGAATCCAATTGTAGCACCTGATAAACATTTGAACCAATATATTACCACCTTAATTAACATCATGAAATCATCCTAAAACATTCAATTTGTCATTATAGACACGTATAATTTGGTCTACATGATTTTATTATTAAGATCATACTAATTATCCTAGTCTCATGTTAATTTACTACACTAAGTCAATAAATCACCCTTTCTAGCCTCTTCTAAACCCCTTAAATATGATAATCCCTCTCTAACCAACTTCTATAAGCTTGTTTCCCTTTAATTAACCTTGTCTAGGTTAATTAACCCTCTTGTTGACTTCCTAAGGAGAATTTGACTTTCTAAACAAATATCTCACCTCCCAAATAGCCACCTAGCCTTCCAAACCCAGTTTACACCTCCAAATGTGTTTTTTTGAAAATCACCTTTTTGACTCCTTTTTAGTCCCACATGAATCCAAAAGACCTTTTTCTTCAAATAAAAAACTATAAATAGAATGGTACCCCTCCCACATTTTCATAAGAACTCACTCTCTCATCTCATTTCTGATTTAGGTTATGCTTTAGTCATTTCAGAGTCATTTCATTTCATATTTGAGCTATTTACTTGTTATTTGCTAATCTTTCAAAGCTTTAGGTAAATGGGAGAAGCCATTAATGGTGAGCTTCCATTCTTAAGCTTTTGAGACATCAATAAACACATAACTAATTGCTAGAGCTTAACTAGGTTCATTTATAGATAGCTTTGATGGAGTAGGGAACTAATATAGTCATGTTTAGAGATTGTTTGTTTCAAGCTTTATATATGTATGCAAATAGGTAGCTATTGCTCATCTCTAATTTGATGGTGATTTTATTTTATTTTTTCCAAATATTTTGGGGTTTCTTTAGAGATTCTTACCCTGTGTTCATAGCTTTAACAAACTTCTCATTGCACACATTTGGCACGCCTTGTGTGACATTCCCATTTTCCTCTATAAGCCTTCTTCAAGCTTTTTAAAGTTAACTTTCATGCTTTCTCAAAGAAACAATTTTCTATTTACTTGATTTCATTTTTTTAAGTAAGCTAAATCATCCTTGTTCATGCATATTTTGTGGGTTTAAACTAGAAATAGGTTTCTTTGACTAACAATTAACCTGTTTGACTGATGAAAATTTTCATTTCCATGAATTTTGTAGGTTTTTCAGGGGGTACGTGTTTGTGTCCTAGAGGTGAGTGTCTTTGTCGAAACCATAGCACACCTGTTGAACCGATCGCATACCTGTCTAGTCGTATTTTCCATTGACATGTCATTTACAAAGTGTCGTGTATCTGTCGAACTGCAAGCATCTTCATTGACTGTCAGTTGTACCCATGCCTCGAGATGTGCTGATGTATTTTGGCATAATTTAGGGGTTGAAATTTTGGCTTGCAAGCATACTCATTGAATTGTAGGCATCTTTGTTGACTATCAGGCGTATCCGTGCTTTTGGACGCACTGGTGTATTTTGACATACTATTTTGATTTTCATTTTGGTTTGTAGGCGTATCTGTCGAACTGCAGGCATCTCCGTTGAAACCCTATCATACTTGTCTTTAGGCCCACATAGGTGTTGGACCCATACTGTCATAATTTGTTGCCATGTGTCCCCATTGGTCTAGTAATGTATCTGTTGGCTGGGATGCACATGCGTCATTCTGGATGCGTAGGTGTCTGAGTTAAAAATTAAATTTTTCTCTTCGAGCTATAAGATAAATTTGTTGACTTTTCCTTGTTGTTTGTAGGCTCTAACAAGTGATTACAGGTTTCTTTTGGGTTATTTAACTAACATGGTTTAAGTGTTTCATTTTCTTAATTAGAAAGGGATTTTTCAAAGTGTGTATGCTCTCTCCTCACACCTTGGAGGTCAAAAACACTTCTAAAAACCTTTTTTCACTTTCAAAAACACATATTTTACGCTTTCTAAATTGGAACAACCTTTCAAAATTGGTTAAAAAGAACTCTAGCTTTTCCAAAGAACACTTAAAATATTTTCCATATATTGTTTTAGTTGGGTTTATAAGTTGTGTATGCTCTTCCTTCGTGCCCTTTTGGTGATCTTAGGAATAAAAAGAAACACACAAACTCTCTTTTGATATCATGATCTTTTTTGGAAAATTATTAACACCTTGCATGTAGGGCTTAACGCTTGTCAAAGGAAGGAGTTACAAAAATGAAACCTTCTAATATGTTTTTTCATACAGGTTGCCAAATAGTGTGCTACTTAAACCACATTAAGTTAAGCAAGATAAAACACACACCAATCCACATCACACTGTATTGCAGGTTTCAGAAAAGGGTATGTCCTTATCTGCTCAACTAGAACATAACCCCTTTGGCATAACACCTTAAGCTACAACAATGGGGGTGGTTCTAGGAACCCTAAAGTAATCCACCATTACGTAACCTCATGAATGAAATAGTAATTACTCCACTTATCCACTTGATTAGATTTTACATTGCAAGTTAGAGTCAAAGTTTCCTGTATCGTGACTCCAATGATGATACAACTGAACACACTAGTTTCTCATTGTATCAAAAGGGCATAAAGTAAAGCCGAGATACTCCCAAATTAGTTAGTGTGACTCTTTGGGTAAATCAAGCTTGCATTTAGACAACTTGTGACACCTAGTTGAGTGATATTATTAGGAAAGCCATTTTGTCTTGGAGCTTACTTTGCTAGTCCATTTCACATCAAGCCATCATGAAGTGATGACTTACTTGAAGTTTGAACCTTTTTTTTCGAATAAGGAAAATATTTCACTTGAGTTAGATCTAAGTTTATTTCATCATAGAATAAAATGATGTCTCACTTAGCTTAGTTTCATTCTCACCTTCGGACAAAGTGAAACTCTGCCCAAGTGGTACTTAGTTTATTTTAATCTTTTGATCTATACCCTTACATTCTCGTTGCCCATTTGGGGTGAGAAGGAAGCATACCGCACGAGTCTTATCAAAGACAATATTCAACGCTCTTTTTCCATTTACACCCATCCATGTTTGCGGCTGGGTTATTAAACATCTAAAGTGCGTAGGTACGTTTTCGTGTCCTTGATAGTCCTTCAATATTGATTTCAAAATCATCTTCATTTCTATGATTTCGGTTCATCATTAATTCTACTTAAGTTGTTATTTTTGCTCGCATTCTAGCCCTACAATTTTGGTACTTACATTGTTTTCAATTTTGTGAGAACTTGGTATAAGTGCCCTTATTGTACGGTTACACTACTCGCATAACTAAGAATTTATTGCTATACTTATACTTAGTTTCGGTTCCAACGTTATCTAAGGATTTGTGTTGATATTTCCTTGTATATAACATGATGACATCATATTTATACTAACACCTTGCTTGCTAGGTTAACGTGTCAAGATAGTGTTGTTACACTATCCACATTCGTAACTTCCATTTTTTCAAAAACTTAGGTTTCATCAACATTTAAACTAGTCTTAGTATATCTCATGGAGAGATCACGTCAATACCACTTTGGTATTTAGGCCTTGTTAGTATTCTAACTCGACATATGTATTAATAAGGTATTGTCTTTATCCTCTTTGAACCCTTCATTAGAATCATAGTTTAAGTTATAGTCTTGCTAAATGACAGTTTGAGTGATTTTTTGATTTAAATATGAGTGTTCTTTGAATGATAAAATGATTGCATAACATTACAAATAGAACACATTGGGATATTTTAACATTTCATCAAATGATTTACATTGTTAGGTTAATTATTATTTACCTACATATTTTTTTATTATAGGTAAAAGAGGGTTGAGGGGGCCCTAACCCATACAAAGATTACAACCTGATAAGCACGAAGGCCAAGGGGTTAACCATTGATGCCCATACATAACCACAAGAGCCACAGATCAAAACAATAAAAAGAAACTACATAGATAACCCATGGAAGAGTAACTAACAACAAGGGTCTGAGTAAATAACATCATAAAACTTATGAAGCAACAAAGTATTAACAAGCAAGAAGAAAACATAATCCAAGAGATCAGACCTCTTCATCATTCTTTTACCAGTTGCCCCACAATACTCATGCATCCATTCCATTCTTTGACTAAGTTGGCTATAGTAGTCTTCCAGAACTTGTAGTTCGGTTCAGCTATCTGTACTTTGGGTCGATTTCCTTATTTTTCTTTCACTTTGGCTAATTCCATATAATGGATCATCTCATCAAGGATTTTAAGGTGATGAATGGTAATTTTAACATTGAGAATGTGAAGATATCTTATCTGAATAATTATTTCCTTTATCTTCAGCATTTCATTTTCCATAGCCAGGATTCTTTCATTAGCATTTTTTACTTGTTCACTTAGAATGATAGAAGACAACTTCTCCACTTTTTCATTCAATTCCCCCAAGTCCATAGACACCATACTGATCTTATGTCTGTTAATGTCAGTTTCTAACCTATAATTCTCAAATTCCCTCATAAAAACATTGGATTTGATCGCACAGTCTTGAGCATTAAAGAGTTTATTTTGGGAAGTTTTGAGAGCATGCAAGCTTTCTATAGCCTCCTCCGAGTTCTTTGATATCTTGCCTTTATATGCTTCAGGAGCTTTCCCACTTTCCATCTCCTCATTGTGATCTCCTTCCAAGTCCTCTTCATCCTGAATTTCACTGGAAGTAGAATGATCAGACTTACCTTCTTGATTCTCTTCCAATTCCAAAATAACTTCCACCTTATCAGCCAAAGCCGAAAGCTTCTCCTTCATGTGCTGCTTCTTGAGGCCGACATTTTCCTGGTGGGATCTAGTTTTTTTAACCACGGGCCCAGTAGAAAAATTCTCACTACCAATAACCTCCTTGACGTTCAGGCTTTCGGAATTCCTTTATGAAGAATCATTCTTTAGGCTCGTAGAAGCCCCCATTTTTTCATTTTTTCCAATGAGGGGAGTTCCCATCTTGAGCATAGCTTTAATGAGACCTTGATGAAATGGAAAGGAGAAATTACCTTTCTCAACTTGAGATATAGATTTGGACAAGGAGGAGAACAAAAAATACGGGAAATTGTAGAGATTTTTGTTTCTAACATGGTTCAACATGGGAAAGTGGTACCCATAGATCACTTTGTAATGCCATTCAAGAGTAATATAGGCCATTATTAACTAAAAAATTACCCCATAAGGATGGGGCAAATTACCTCTAGCATAACCATTATGGAGAGAGATAGGAACACCCTTAACTTGCATGAAGAAGTCAATCTCCTGGATGTAATCTGACTTAGGTTTGAAAATGCTTCTTCCCTCCATGGAAAGACTAGAAACTTTAGCAATAAGCTTGGGTGAAATGGTGAAAGAGAAATTTCTAACCTGGACGTGGCCTTCCTTCCAAGTTCTCGCCACATCTTCACTCAACTTTTCATCATGCCCATCGAAAATTCTAAAGAAATGTAACAATCCCACCTTTTCGAGCAAAACCCCAGCCTCTTTTGACATCACCAGGACCTTGATTTGTTTAGTACATACTAAATCCCCTCCCATTATGCTAATTTGATTCTTCTTTTTTTATGAGGGTAAACGTCTATACCATACTTGATGGTGAAATTCCACAACACGTAGAGATATGCTCTGCCTTTGCGAAGATATGAAATAAATGTTTGAATTATGTTGAGATACATGAAATCATGAGACATAAAACCAAAGGAATAATTACATCATCATTGAAAGGTGTGCTATTAGGGATTCTTTCCCTTTTCAAGGTGTCTATGAAATTAGCATCCATCTCTTTAAGATCCTCAACCACCTTTAATTCCTTAGCACCCAACCTCATATTAGCCAAAATATCAGCTAGTTTGTTTCCTTCACAAAACACATGTTGAAAGGATATAGTTTCGAAGGAGGATAATTTACCCTTGGATTTATTGATGAAGTCAACTATAGAAATAGAGGCCTGAGACACTCCATTCACACAAGAGATAATATACAAAGAGTCCCCTTCCACAACCTTATGCTTGAAACCTTTCTCTTCTGCCAAATTTTCTCCCCAGAACAAAGCAACAGTCTCTGCAACATTGTTTGATTAGATACCTAGATTAAAAAAATAGGCAAGAAGAAACTTCCCTTCATCATCACGAAAAACACCTCCTCCTCCTACTTTCCTAGGATTCCCTTTAGTAGCTCCATCAAAGTTGAGTTTAATAAATCCACCTCTAGGAGGAGTCCACTCAACCCCCTCTCGAGGGTTGGGATTATTAAGTTGAGGGTCATAAATTAAATTCAATTCCTAATGATATTTTGTTCACATTTAAGAACTTCAAATTATTTTTTCCTGAGGATAGAAAAATTATTTCTAACAGCTTGAAAGAAATTGTTTATTAACAGCCTATTAGGAATTTTTTATTTATTTTTGAAGATCCTCATGTTTCTTTCTTTCCATATTTCCCACCATAGGTGACTTAGGCTCATTATCCAAATATTTTTAAGCCCTTGACTAATTAAAGGGAATTTCCATTGAATCCATGCATATTGGATTTCATTAAGGTTTATCCAAGGA
The DNA here is from genome assembly GCA_019776745.2 of Taxus chinensis. Lineage (NCBI taxonomy): Eukaryota > Viridiplantae > Streptophyta > Pinopsida > Cupressales > Taxaceae > Taxus > Taxus chinensis. The sequence continues at coordinate 6,586,097 of CM034146.1, read as the reverse complement.
ACTGAAAAGCAAACCAAAATAGAATATAACATCTGGAGAGTGAGAGGGCATTCTAAGAACAGATGGTTCACCATTTCCATGTTCTTTTCACAAAGAACACATATATTGACCATTTGGAATCATATTTTATTCAGGTTATCCACTGTTAGAATCTTGTTTATCACAGTAAGCTAGCTGAACAAATTGACTTTAGGAGATATGTTCTTGTTCCATATTTTGCCAACCAATATGTCTTCATCTCTAGTTTCCCCCTCAAAGAATAGAGAGTAGGCAGATTTGACTGAGAAATTACCATTTTGTTCTTTGTCCCACACAATTCTATCCAGATCCTTGTTGTTAGAAGACACATAATTTTTTAGAAAATCATTGAGAGCAACCAAGTGTTCTTCGACTTCCTGACTATCTAGTTCTATAATTTTCCATGTCTAAAAGTTGTCTTCATCTTCCATATAATTGATAATTTTTTCCCCATACTTATCCTAAATCAACCTTGTAATTTGGGGAAATTTTCTTTTAGGGTAAACTTCCTAGCCCATTTATCATTCTAGAAACATATCTCATTTACTTTCCCTATTTTCCATCTACTACCCCTAGCAACAATTTCTTTAGCCTAATTTATAGCTTTCCATATGCTTGAACCATTGAAAGAAGCCTATTTGAAAATCCATATTTTGTCATTTGCATCCATCCAATATTTTCTCTTAAGAATTTTGGTCCACACACTATTTTCTTTCATTAACCTCCAACCAATTTTATCTAAGAGGGCTTTATTCATTTTAGTCCAGTCTCTAAGACCAAGACCCCCAAGTTTTTTGGGTTTACAAACTCTATTCCATGCCACAAGTGGGATTCTTTCCTTAATTTCAATTCCACTCCATAAGAAACGTTTTTGGATCTTTTCCAGTTTTTACCCTATGCTCCCAGGAAGTTGGTAAAGAGACATGACATAAACCGAAAGACTCTAGAGTGAGCTAGAAAGAAGAGTAATTTTTCCAGCATGAGATAAAAAATTAGCTTTCCACCCTACAAGTTTTTTATCAAACCTTTCAATCAGGAAGTTCCACTCCAAACTAGAGGGTATCTTATCCCCAAGAGGGATTCCTAGATAGATAGTAGAGAAGGACTTATAAGAATAATCCATAATTTTAGCAATCTTCTTACAATGACTCTCTAAGGTATGAATGAAGAAAAGAGAGCTTTTTCTATAGTTCACCATCTAGAAAGAAACTTCCATGTAGTCATCTAGAAGGCATTTAATATTCTTGGCTTCTAGAATACTCCTGATTAGTAGTGGAAATATTAGAGGATTCACCCTTTTTAAAATTTGGTTATGCTTTTCTTTTTCCTAAAGGAGTTGTTTCCTTAGTGATCCTTTTATTTCTAGGCGTCAACATTTCTTTCTTTCCTTCCATCTCCTTATTTGGGGATAGTTGAGCATCCATTAATTCTACCATGGGAAGGTTAAACAAATTTCCAACTATCATCCCTTCTTTCACAAAAGTGTCCAAACTTTCCTCCGACATCTGGATACTCTCAACTTTACTATGTTTCTCCATTGTTTCCTCCAGAACACTATTAACCAGCATTAAGTCCGTCTGTGGAATTTTCTCTATACTTACCTGTTCCTTTAGTTTACTTTCTTCACCTTTTAACGGAAATAATTCCAGCTTTCTGCCTTTTGTGGGATCTTTTACAAGATCTTGTGCTTTTCCTTTACCTTTGAATCTAACCAAGCCTGATTTTTAGATTTTCTTTTATTGACCACCATGGTAAAACCTTCCTCATCCTTTTTTGGAGCATCTTTTAATGGAGGGATTTCAGTCCCATTCTACTCTTGAATTTGCAAGGGGGTAAGACCTTCCAAGAGATTTTTTGAAAAATCTTTCCTATGATCATCTACACTTTGCATTATACCTTTTCCTTTCTCCCCTTTTCCTTCATTCCCTGGCACAACAATATACTTTTTTGAAACTTTGAACTTACAATTCTGGCTCATGTGACCCCACTCATTACATTTGATACATTTTTCTGGAGTACTTTCCATTTCGATCTTTTGCTGTCATATCCCTAGTCTAGATTTTAGCTTAATACTACTAGGGATATCCTTATCAGCTATTGGATAGATGCAGAATCTAGCCTAGATAAGTCTTGTCATATTCCTTGTGGCATTATCTATTATAACCAAAGAGCCCAGAGAGTTCACTATGCCTTTTACAATATCTTCATGCTAGAATTCCAAAGGTAGGTTTGGAAGGTATATCGAAACCAGAAACTGATTCAGATTTTCCTTTTCCATGTTAAAGGTAGGTTCCCACTTTCTTAGATACTAGCCATATTTTCCCCAGAACCAGGGACCTTCTTCTAAGACCTTTTGCATATCTTCACGGATAATGAATTTAAAGAGGAAAAAACCATTAGTGAGAGCACTTACCTCCAGATGCCCTTTTGGAATCCATTTTAGTTTGGACCATCTTTTAACAACATCAATATTGGGTTTTTCACCCACTATCCCCACCAAGGCTTGGTTTAGGTTATCCGTAGTGCACTTGAGCAGAGAATCCAATATTTCAAGAATGCTTCTAGAAGCCTCTTTAACCACTTGGAGGAAGAAATTTTTTGTTTTCAAAACATATCTGCAATTTCTAACTTTATTTGACTAGGAATCTAGGGGATTAGATGTGGGACACCTTTCCATTTGATTATCATGTTCATTAATCTAACCTTCTTCTACCACAAGACCCTCTAATGTGGGTGGAATTTCCCTTCCATCACTTTCCTTCTCAACTAGTTTCGAAGATCCTTATTTCCCACTCTACCTATTTATTAATTATGCATTTCATATTAATTAATGTATTTATTGTTTATATGGTTATATTTAATTATAAACCATATTATTGTTTTTATTCAAACAATACGGGTGTTGTTATATTGTTTTAAATATATTACTATTGTGCTTCCCCAGATGTAATATTGGAAGCTACTGTATTTTAAATTGGTTGTTGCACTATTGCAAATCCTCACTTATTTGTATTCAACTATACAATACCTATAAGTATTGCAACTCATTCATATGTAACGTGGTTGATTGAGTTTAATATATTTTTTCAGGATTCTTCCCTTGTTGCTCAATCTACATTTGGTACAAGAGAAAATTGAAGCTCCTGACAAGGTTAGAGAAGGTTGCAGTGGAAGGATATTTTGTGGAGAAGTAATCTACAATATCGAAGAGCCAATATTGCCTCCAGTAGCTTCCCACATCTCCCTGTAGACCCACAACCTCGTGTGTGATTTCTAGGTAAACGTAAAGCAATGTTTTTTCCTTGGTGCCCTCTGCACCAGGAAAAATTGCTCCCTAGAAGTTGATCATTTTAAGAATATATATATATATATATATATATATATATATATTTCCCCATTAGCGATTTTTTTTCATTAAATCTGGTGTAAGTAATAACTTCACCTAATACTACCTGGTTGTTGTAACTGGAGGAGATTGTGCTATTTTAAGTAGCAAAGGTTGATCGAGCTGATTTACATTCGGATCATGTTGTTTCATTGACCGAGATGATTTCAGACATAGTCGAGTTACATTGTAACCATAATATAATTTATTTGGTTGTTAAAACATTTCAGGAGCTGTCTCCTACGTCTTGACCGGGCTATGCATACTATTCCACTAACTTGAGTCTTATCCTATGCATTGGATGAATTGGACACATGCATTTCCATATAAAACAACGAATAAAGTCTACACGGACTAAGATAAGGTGTGTACCAATCAGGTTTTGGCTACCATTTAGACCCATCTGTCCATACAAGCCCACGCAATGACCTGCACACACCAAACAAACAATGGCGGAGCTCCCACGAACCTGCAGCAAGAAAACTCCTCCATGCATGTGACATACACAAACAAACAATGAATAATCCAAGCATAATGGTTATCAATCCAAAAAGAGAGGATTAAACTCTCATGTGGAGAGATCAATAAAAACTCAACGAAGAAAGGGTATCAACCATGAGCTGCTCCATTATGACCTACTCTGCTTGCCATGAAACTGCACAAAAATCACAAAGTGATCAAAGAAAATCAATTCGCAAACAAAAAAAATGGTGAAAAAATCAATCTCCATGCAGACCTGTGACCGAATAACAACATAAGGTGTCAACATATCAATACACGGTGGTGCAAAATAAATAGGCATATCAATCAAATCAATGCAAACGACGTTCAAAATGCATAGATAGAAGCTTTAGATTCATTTAACATGGAAACCCTAATCCACCATGCACCCAACCATGCATACCCACCTCCAAGCTTGTGCCACGTGAACTCCAACTAAGCCAGGTCAACATTTTCAAAAGGTCAGACATTTTTTGAAGTTATACAAAATTCATTTGCTTCAATTTATATGCATAGAGCATTGAGCGCCTCCGTGGATAGACCGAGAGCTTTGGGTGGATGAGGTGAGGGTTTTAAACCCCACCTCGAATACCAAATTTTTAAAATTTTGAAGTTTAGAGGAAAAATTGGAAAAATGCCAAATTTAAAGGATATTTTAGCAAGAAAACCACCTCTAAATAGCTAGTTACAGCTAAACAGGCCTCCAAATTGTTTAGCAAGAAAAGACCTAATTTAGGGTAATTTGTTTTTCTCCTATTAAGCATGTGTTTTGATTTCGAGAAACATTTGCCAAAGGAAGACTATCTAAAAACTTCATTTTGGGCCACTTTTTAACATTTTTTGGCATTAAGGGTCATTCTGGGCTCTGGAGGCCTCAAAGGCCCACAAAATAATTTTTTTTTCCTGCCATTCAATTTTTTCTAAATTTTTAAATGTAATTGTATGCTTCAATATATTGTACTAATTTGCAAGTTACCATAGTAAACCAAAAATATTGTAACTACTCAGAAATTGGGGGAAATCTGTAATAAAAAACATTAAAAAATTGGTTCTGAAACACTCATGAGATCTTAGATCTCATTTGCAGCGTTCGGTATACACGGTGCCTCTGGGAAGTGCTTACGGGTAAAGCCATCATGAATACTACTGCACTTAACGCCTAATATAGCTGTAACAATGTCATCTGGGCATCAACCCTTTAAATCAATAGGGAGTAATAAGGTCACAGTGCACACACTATGAGCCATCCCATCCATCTGTGAATGATTGCATGACATAAATATGAACTGAGAAATTATCCAAGTATATAGTGAAGTTACGTGCGCATATGAGGATATTTCTTTGAGTCGGTGTCAATAATCACACAGACCCTTTCAGTACTATATTGGTACCACATATTGAATTCTTTCACACATGTTAACACCTATATAAAATACACCTTCATTGTCAACATACATGGTGGTCGGTTTGTCTTTTGGTATTCCAAGTCCTAGTATGCGATGTAGCCAAATTGCTTCACAGACAACTTCTCCTGCAGAACAATACTTGACTTCTATGGAAGAACGAGAAATAAAGTGTTGTTTCTTGCTTCCCATTATATTGGTCCAGATCCCATAAAGAATACAAATCCTGAAGTGGATTTGTTTTCATTAATGTTTCCTGCATGATCTGAATCTGAATATCCTGACAAGAAGAAGTCATTCTTCTTGTATTCTAGACCAAGATCCATTAATCCTTTGAGATATATGAATATATGCCTTGTTGATTTCCAATGAAAAAATTTGGGTTCTTGCATGAACCTGGATAAATAGTTCACTACAAAGTTGATATCTGGTCTAGTGCAGGTCAGGTAAATGAGACTCCTGATTAGCTCCCGATAGAGAGTGGCACTTACCTCAGGAGATGGATCGGAATGAGATAACTGCAATTTATTCTCCATAGGTGTCGTAATTGGTGTGCAATCCATCATCCTAAATTTCTCGAGTGTTGTATTGGTATATTTCATCTGAGAAACAAATATGTGATTCTCCTTCTATCATACTTCCAATCTAAGATAATAATGCATCAACCCGAGATCGGTCATGTAGAACGATTGATTAAGATATTTCTTCATTGCATTGATCATCCTCATTGAACTTCCAATGATGACTAGATTGTTGACATAGAATGAAAATCACAATCTCCCCCCTTGCTTTTTGAGGTAGATATTGGGGTCGTATGAATTTCTAACAAATCCATGTTGTACGATCTTCTCATCAATCTTGATGTACCATGCCCAGGGTGCTTGTTTGAGACCATACAAATATTTCTTGAGTATGCATACATTTTCTTCTTGACCAGGTACTACATATCCCTTAGGTTGAGTCATGTAGACTTCTTCTTGTAAATATTCATTTAGGAAGACACTTTTTACGTCCATTTGATGGAATTTCGAACCAAAATGTGCAACCAGAGCAAACATCATCCTAATCATCTTAATATTAGTTGTGGGATAAAATGTCTCCTCGTAGTCAATGCCTTCTTTTTATGCATAACCCTTTGCTACAAGTCTTGCTTTGTACTTGTCCACTATCCCATCTTATTTTTACTTTGTTTTGAATATCCATCTACATCCAATGGGTTTCCTCCATGGTGGAAGATCGACAAGCTACAAAGTGTTATTTTTCATCACTGATTGATATTTAGAATCCAAGACATCTTTCCAAGATTTTGACTGTAGGGATTCTTGGACTGTAGAGGGCTCATCAGATTCAATAACTCTACTCATCAAAGAAAAGTTAAATTCTTATCTTGCTTTAATACAAGTTCATGGTCCAGGGGTGGATGTATCCGGAGGAGCATCCATTCTTACATCTTGTAATGTGCTAGTACACTACTTGGGCATACGTTGAACTGTTCCTATGGGTCATGGTTCTATCAAATCAACACCATCACCCCCATCATCACTTTCCTCATTTGTCGGAACATCAGTTTTAATTCTTACAACTAGAGAAGAATCTACATCAGGTGAGTCTAGAGGAGGAGAATTTTCTTCCTTCTTCTAAAAAAACTTAACATCTCTGCTGGTGTAAACTTTTCTAGTTTTTGGATCCATCAATTTTTACCTAAGAGTCTCTTCACTGTACCCAATGAAGATTAGTTTATGTGACATCATGTCCAATTTCTTTCTATTCTGCTTGGGTATGTGCATACTTTCTTTGCACCCAAATATTCTAAGGTGTGCAATAGATGGTTTTCACTTTGACCATGCTTCTTGTGGTGTTACTCCTTCAAGAGAAACTATGGAAAATTTGTTTAACAAATACATTGTTGTCTTTACTACTTCTGTCTAGAAAGTCTTTACAAGTCTAGAATCATCGATCATGCACCGTACCATTTCCATGATAGTATGATTTGTTCTCTCAACAACACCATTCTACTATGGTGTGTGTGTGGAGGAGGCATTTGTCGATGAATCCCATGAGTTTGTAGGTAGTATTTGAACTCAATACTAGTGAATGCCAATTTCATTCTCAATTGCTACTTTAAACTTCTTGAAAGTTTCAAAAGCTTCACTTTTCTTGCGAAGACAAAAAATCCACATTTTTGTTGAATAGTCATCAACACAAAGCATGAAGTACTGAAATCCAAAATGACTTGCTTACATTGAACCGCAAAGATGGGTAGGAACTAGATGAATCTTACTATGAATTCAATATCTACTCTTCTGGAATGAAGCTCTGTGTTGTTTTCCTGCTAGATAGTGAGGACACTTGTCTGTATTGTTATGAAGAGATGGTAGCCCATGTACCATATTGCATTGGTGAAGTGTCTCGAGATAGTTTAAACTAACATGACCAAGTCTCAGATGCCACAACTATGTTGAGGTAGAGTTCTTAGAAATAAGTTCTTGATCATCTTTGTGAAGAAAATCAAGTTGGAACATGTGTCCCACATTGGAGGATTTTGCAACTATTTTCAAGCCTCGTGATTTGTCTCGAATTAAACATGTTTTCTTGCTAGAATGACTATCAAAGTAAGTTTTTAAGTTGTGATCTAGGAGTTGACTAACTGAAAGTAGATTCTTTTTCAACCTAGGGACATATAAGACATCTGATAGTTTGCAATTGTGTGAACCAAGCAGTAGAGAAATGTTCCCAATCCCCTGAACTGTATATGAATAATCATCACCCAACGAAACATGGTTTTTCGAAGGTGTGTCCCTCATTGAGGTAAACCAATCTCTATGGCTGGTCATGTGTCGAGTGGCTCCAAAATCAACATACCAGACATCACTAGATGACGTGGATGGTTCACTTGATCGAGCAATGTACAAGAATCTTCATTATCTGAATGTTCTTCGTGCTCAACAATATTTCCTTACTGATGGGTGTCTTCTTTTCCAGTTCCCCTTTTTCTTACCTTGATTGTAGGTATAATGTCCCTTGTGAGATTGTTGTGGAGGTCCAGAGTTGCTTGATGAACCTTTCTTGTAAGTATTATAGCAACAATTTGTTAAGTCATGTCCTCTTTTTCAAATTAAACATTGCTTCTTCTGTTGTTTTTCCCCGTGATAATGATTCTGATGTTGGGAATTTCGATAGGAATTAGGTTTTACTTTACCTTTTTCTTTCCATTTTTATGTGAAGAAAGTACTTTCTCTTCTTCTTCATCCTTATTGTGCATTGCTTCCTCTTATTGCAGTAGGTTTACCAATTTGTCAAAACTAACTGTCGTATCTGAAAAGTTTAGTGTTGTTACAAAAATACGGTATGAAGAAGGGAGTGCTCTTAGAACAATGGGAATAAGAGAATCATCTTTGACCACTCATCCTAAGGCTAGAAGTGAAGCCCTCAATTTTGCAACTCTTCTTAAGAAATCCTTGATTTTCTCATTTTGTTTGAACTTCAGTGTGTGTAAATGACTCTACAAATTCATAATGACATTCTTGTTTTTGGCCTCATACACCGTGATCAAATTATCCCACACTTCTTTGGTTGTTGTGGCATCACGAATGTGGGGTTACACATCATCGAAAACTCCAAACAAGATTATGAGTTTGGATTTCTAATCTTCTCTATCAAACTGTCACTTTTGTGTTGTATCAATAGCTAATCTGGTCATAGTACAAGTCACAACAAACCATATCTCCTAAAACTCAAGACGTGTCTTGATTTTGTTTTCCATGCAACATAGTTGTTTTCTCTTAGTATTTGTGAATCTAGAAGAAACAATTTGGGGGCATTGGTGCCCATATTGTAGAAAACACTGATAGGGTTTGGCTTTTATCACTCCAGGTATAAGGTCTCCCAATCTATATATTATCAGTTCGATATACCAAACCTTTCTATATACGCACCCTTCCGATATACCTGGACGTATGTGGAAGAAGATCGCTCTTTCTATATACCCAGCGGTACATGAAAGATGCATTAACGTACGTGAAAGAATTCAATACATGATACCAAGATAATACTGAAAGGGGTGTTTGTGATTATTGACACTGGCTCAAAGAAATATCCTCATACTCGTGCGTAACTTTACTATATACTTGGATAATTTCTTAGTCTGAATTTATGTCGTGCAATCATTCACAGACAGATGGGATAGCTCATAGTGTGTACACTGTGACCTTATTACTCCCTATCGATTTAAAGGGTCGATGCCTAGACGACGTTGTTGCAACTATATTAGGTGTTAAGTGCAGTAATATTTGTCACTGATTTACCCGTAAGTGCTTCCCAGAGGCACCATACCGAACACTGCGAATGAGATCTAAGATCTCGTGAGTATTTCAGAACTAATTTTTTACTATTTTTTATTACAGCTTTCTGCCAGTTTTTGAGTAATTACAATATTTACGGTTGACTATGGAAACTTGAAAATTAGTATAATATATTGAAGCATGCAATTACATTCAAAAAAATTAAAAATTGAATGGCAGACAATTTTTTTTGTTTTGCGGGCCCTGGTGGCCTCCGAAGCCCATAATGACCCTTAATGCTAAAAACCGTTAAAAAGTGGCCCAAAATGAAGTTTTTGGATAGTCTTCCTTTGGAAAATGTTGCACGACATAAAAAAATAGGCTTAGTAGGAGAATAGGTTTTTAACCCTAAATTAGGGTTTTTCTCGCTAAATAATTTAGAGGTTTGTTTAGTTGTAATTAGCTGTTTAGAGGTGGTTTTCCTACTAAAATCTCCTCTAAATTTGGTGTTTTTCTAATTTTTTCGCTAAACTTCAAAATTTATTTATTTTTGTATTCGAGGTTGGATTTGAACCCCTCACCTCATCCACCCAAAGCTCTTGGTCTATCCACATAGGCGCTCAATGCTCTATGCATATAAATTGAAGCAAATGAGTTTTATATAACTTCAGAAAATGATTGACCTTTTGAAAATGTCAACCCGGCTTAGTTGGAGTCCACGTGACACGAGCTTAGAGGTGGGTCTGCGTGGGTACATACATTGCAGATAATGGTTTCCGTTTTAAATGAATCTGCAGCTTCTATCTATGTGTTTTGAATGCCGTTTGCATTGATTTAATTGATACACCTATTTATTTTGCACCACCATGTATTGATATGTTGACGCCTTTTGTTGTTATTTGGTCATAGTTTTGTGTGGAGATTACTTTTCTCACCATTTTTTTGTTTTCAAATTGATTTTCTTTGATCAATTAGATCTAAGTTGATTTGACAAGCTCCTTTATTAAAACAGAGATCAAGTACTTGCAAGAGTCTTAGAATTAGGGGCTAAGCTTCCACAAGAACGCGAAGTGGAGACTAATATCATTAATCATAAAATGGAAGAACAAAAATCCCTCTTAGACATGGATAACCCCTTTGACATAGGATATGCTTCTACTTCTGGAAAACATCACAACACCATTGAAGGAGACCCATCCAAGCCAATTGGTGATCTGTGACGACCTTATTACAAGGCTTCATGTAAATTGAAGATTGAACATAAGTGCAAAGCTTCACCGCCTCTTAATTTTGACAAATAAGATGATCCTTTAGTTGAAGAAGAGATACTTCAAAAGCAAATATTAATACTAAGTCAAAAATTAATAAACTTAGGCTCGTTGAGTAAAAACATGCATAAAGACAAACTCAAAGGCAAATCTAATGAGTTCCACTTTGATCCGTATGATGACACAAATTTTAAAATTGCTAAGGTAAATAGATCAGTATCACCTACAAAATAACAACTCATTCAACATGAATTATAATCAATGAAGGACACACTTACTATGCTATAGGAGGGAAACATAGGACACAATAGGAAGTACCTATATGAATAACTATGCCCTTACCCCTTTGATAAAGACATGCTGTGAAAAACCTTCCCAAAGCATTTTTCCATTCCTAAGTTTGATAAATATAAAAGAAAAGGTGATCCTTGTGATCACATCAAGGAATTTTATATGGCTTGTCAAGAGGTCACGTATAATAATAATTTCTTAATACGATTGTTCCCTCGCAGTCTAGGGGTGTTGGCAATAGAATGGTTCTTTAGTATACCAAAGGGCTCCATTAAAACATGGCCTGCACTAGTAGAAAAATTTGTATGACATTATTCCTTCAACATGGAGAATGATATCACGATGAATGACCTTTACAATGCAAAGTAGAAGCCCAACGAGACATTTGTGAGTTTTTTACAACGATGGCATGGGTTGGTAAGTTGTTTCCTATGTGCCTTACCAGAATAACAACTAGTAAGCACATTCATTCCTAACCTAGACCCGAAAATAGCCTTCCATTTACAAATGCACTGCGACTCTAACATCGAAAAAATTATAGAGAAGGGTAGTAAAATTGAAAATTCTCTCATTGTGAAGGGTACACTGAAACTGGTTATTAAGGAAAAACATGAAGCAAAACCCTCAAATAATAAAAAATTATTCAACAAAAAAAAAATGTCGTTTGTGATGGCATTACGGACTCCATAAGAGTCCAAACCATATAGAATCCTCCACTTTTAAAGATCTCACAAGGACCTCACCTAAAGTCACCCACCAAATACACATTTGTGCCTATAACCAAATCACTATCATCTATACTTAAAGAGTTAGACATCGTGAACATGGTGCAGTACCTAACCATGACAATATCATATTTAGAGGATTCTTCAAAACCCAGTTGGTTTAAAGAGCATGAGTACTGTGATTTCCATCATGTTAAGGGACACAAAATAGATAGGTGCTTTCGAATATGACATTATATATAAGACCTCATCAAAGAGGGAAATATTGCTATAGATTCTCCCCTTGACTCGGGACAAATTCCAAATGAAAAAATGGGTATCTTCAAAGAGATATTTCCTAACCATGTAGATAAGAAGAACAAGAATCCAGATCATAGAAAAAATTCCAATGACTATAGGGTTTCTACCCATGTTTATCCAACTAATGATAGTCCCTTTAACTCCCTCATAGGATGTATCCATTCATCTAATGAACAAGTCAATACTATTAGGATCTTTGAAAAACAATGTGTAGTAGGAATGTGATGCACTCGTTTGATCATACCAAATCCAACCACTGTCCCTCAAGAAGGTTAGTATAATTTAATAGAATAGTTAGAGAAAACACCCACTAGGATATCGATTTTAGATCTCCTCAAAATCTCTATTGCTCATAAAAACATATTGTATAAAACACTGCAAAGTTTGGGAGTCTCAAGAGATATAGATTCTGCACACCTTCCAACCATGATTGCAAACCTTGATTCCAATGATCATATCACTTTTGATCGTGTTGCAATCCCATGTAATGACCCAGAGCACAACTTACCCCTATACTTAGAAGTGGTTGTTACCCATAGTATGATAAAGAGAATACTTGTGGATGGTGGATCCAGTCTAAATATTTATACTTTGAATCTGGTTAAGTAGCTAGGCCATTCAGAAATAAATTTAGGGGAAAAAACCATTACAATCATAGTTTATGATAATCAGGAGCCTGAGTCACCAGATACTATAGTAGTTCCAATGGAAGTAGGGCCGACTTGTCATGATAACACATTCCATGTCCTTGAATTGGATCTTCCATACAACATGCTCTTAAGATGCCCATGGATCCATGCCATGTAGGTCATTTCTTTAACTTTCAATCATTGTATCAAGATGTGTCATAAAGGATATATATTCACCATTTAGGGTGATCAAGAACTGCTCACTATTGGAGGGCATTGCATAGTTTTTCTCATGCATCTTATGAATTCCCTTCTGCAGATATTGGTGTTTCTTTACAAACATAAGCTATAAAGGAACGAGTGGATCCAGATTCACTCACTCCTTGTAATAAAAAATTCCCTTAGTTGTTCAAACCTTTTACATCATAAGAGGAAACGTTTATAAAATATGGCCCAGGAGAACAGTTCACTCTTCAACATGCTTTATTAATATCAGATCTATCAGTGTCACCCACGACATGTGGTAAACCCTACTTTCAGTTCAAGAGCACTTCAGATAAATTCCCCAAACCACTAGAGAAGTTCATCCTTAGTGGTCTCCTATCCAAGTAAAAGATATAAGAAGATCCCAATAGTTGAGTATCTGAGGGCACCATGGCTTCATGCCATCAGGCCTCGCAGTATATCAAGGGCCACCACATGATGTACGTCATGTGTTACAATGGGTTTGGATGTGGTATCAATGCGTAAGGATGATTAGAACCAATTCACATCCCTTGTTTCGAATCTAAAATACATGGTCTTGGAATAAGACCTCGTGATGATCCACCCTTTAAGATCGATGACACCTCTTCCGAATGTGAGGATGACTCATCTCATTCAGATAGCGATGTAGATTCCCAATGTAGCTTCTAGGAGGATCTTGCTTCCACTAACCTATTCCCTGATTCAACTATTTTTTCCTTATCCATACCTAATAATCAAACCAATTTCCAAGTAACCATTGTATATCCCTAACTTATAGATTGGGATCAAAAATTTCATGTGCTAATCGATTTATTTGAGAACGACGAAGCATTTATAGAATTTATGGGACTCAGGGATTCTATTCCGACTGGGGATCACAAGAAATGATTTTCAATTCAACTAGATGCCTGTGCATAATTTGGAGAAGAGGTAGAGATGTGTGGACTCTTGAATAAGAAGGTCGTAAGAAAGATTAAGAATGCTTCAAATAATCCTTGCGGAAAGAATAAACACAAGTCTCATAACGAAAAACATTTTGAGGCATTAGTAGATAAACAAAACAAAGAACCCATAGAGAAAATGGTATGTCCATTCAAACATGAAGATAAGCCACAAATGGAGGTTAATCTTAGTCTTCCCTTTGATCCTACGTGGATGGAAGATGCTTCTAACATTCTGGTTGAAGAAATGATCAGTGTCAACATTGGCTCGGAAGAGTAACCTATAATGATAAAATTGGGAGCTTCATTGCCAGCTCAAGAACAAAAGGTTTTTGTGGAGTTATTAAGAGAATATGTAGATATATTTGCATGTTCATACATAGATATGCCTAGTTTGGACCTAAAATTAGTCATGCACAACCTCGTTGTGCACCTAGAAGCCAAACCCATCAAGCAGAAGTTGAGAAAGATGCATCCCAAAATTGAACTTCTTGTTAAAGAAGAATTGGAAAAGTTATTAGCTGTTGATTTCATTAAACCCATTGACTATTCGGATTGGATAAATAACATAGTCCTATTTTATACGAAGCCGGTTGGCATAAGAATCTACATCAACTTTCGCAACATCAATAAAACATGTCCCAAAAATAACTTCCCCTTGCCCAATATTTATATGATTATCAATTCTATTGCTGGTTATGAAATGTTATCCTTAATAAATGGGTTTTCAGGTTATAACTAGATCCAAATTGTAGAGGAAGATCAAAATAATACAACTTTCATCACCACTTGGGGGACATTTTGTTACAAGGTCATGCCTTTCGGACTCAAGAATGTCAGGGTCACCTATCAACGTGCAATGACAATCATCTGCCATGACATGATGAATGACATCATTGAGGATTATGTTGATGATATTTTAGCAAAATCTAAAAGCAGAGGAGATCACCCTAAAGTGATAAGACTTATTTTTCAACATCTCTGAGATTACAAAGTACATTTGAACCCTAATAAGTGTGTCTTTGGATTTTTTTCAGGGAAGCTCCTAGGTTTTATCGTTTCACAAAGAGGAATAAAAGTAGATCATATAAAGGTTACTGCTATCCTATAAATGCATATGCCTACAAATATTAAATAACTAATAATTTTACAAGGAAAGATATAGGAAATCCACCATTTCATTTCACAGCTTGCAAATAAGTGCCACCCATTTACACATCTCCTCAAAAAGGATGTTGCATTCAATTAGGGACCAGATTGTCAAAAGTCATTTACACTGCTTAAAAAGTATCTTGTCAACCCACCTGTACACATGCCGCCTACCCCAGGAAAACCTCTCCTATTATACATTTCAGCTACCCAATTTTATATTGGTGCACTACTTGCCCAATATGACCTAGACCATAGAGAAAGGGTAGTTTATTACCATAGTCACACCTTGATTGCCTATGAACTAAATTTACCCACAGATTGAAAAGGATTACCTCGCAGTCATCTTTACCTTTCAGAAATTATACCACTATCTCCTTAACAATAAGACCAAGATAATATCCAAACTTGACCCTCTCAAATACCTTTTATCCAAACCTTCCCTTATAGGATGAATAGATAATTAGACAATTATCCTAAGTGAGTTTTATATTGAGTTTGTAATCCAAAAGCCGTTAAAAGGAAAACTATTGGCTGATCAGTTGGCACAAGCTCCTCTATGTTAGGGTTAACACACTAGTTGTACAGATAATATATCAGATCTAAGCATACATGCAAATAAAAGTGGACATTCTACCAGAAGAATTATGCAATACAAGAGAAATAAATCAACACCAGATTTAACGTGGTTCACCCAATGTGGGCTACATCCACCAAGAAACAAGCCAATCTATTATCCAAAGCTTTGACAAGATATACAATTGAAGATTTACAATCTTCCACACCTCTCAGATGTTCATGTTAAACACTACACAATTATATAAAAAACACCAAATATAATTATATTTAATTTAGAAATCATTTGGGATCTTGTATTCATCTAGATATAGCTTCTTATACAAATACTTGATCCTATAATCTAGGAGTCAAGTCTTATCACTTAGTCTTTCTCATATATCTCTCCATAAATCTCTCAAGCTTATCCCTAGGATCACACACACTCCAAAATAGCTACGTGAGTTGTTTATTCAACAACTTCACTCACACACAACTATTAACTATTATATTAATATGAGTTATATTAACTCATTATTAATAATATTACAATTGATTAACAATGTCACAATATATTTGTAACATTCACTCCCCTATTGTTAACATTATTAATTCCCAATATACACTCCCCTAATGTTGATATGGTACAATATAACTCTGTCTTCTACTGTAACGTACTGCACGAGCTTTCCTCATAATCTGGATCAAAAGAAAGGCGTGTAAAATTTCAACCGGTTGACTGTCTTGTTGCACATGACCACAACTATGTGACGGAACGCATCCCACATTTACTCCATGAAAAGAATGCACTTGGAATTCCATTGGTGCATCATCTTCATAAAGAAGGAAGGCAGTTAGAGGACCATAACACCTAGTAAAAGTTTTTCTACCTTTTTACATATACCCTTTCCAAATCTATGAGTGTTACAATAAACTTAGAGACATACTCTACAATGTTTTCTTCTTGGAGGTTACATATAACAATTTCTCATAATAATAAGAGGAATGTATCATCTATTTTTACTATCTACCACACAGCTGAAAGTAAACACACAACTGAAAATACTTGGCCACCAAATCAGTATTGTGGCCTTGTCGATGGTGCTTGATGAGAGGTCGCGGATCAACCTCCTTCCTTTGTTGCCTCCAACCTCCATCAGTTTGCTTCTTAGCAAATATATCTTTTAGGCTCATATTACAATTCTCTCGGGTGTCGGTTTCAACTGATAATGCACCACCTCACTATGGATGTCGCGTACAAGTGAAAGTGTGTCCAAACAAAAGTGAGACAATTTTTTATTAATTTTTATTTTTTTAAAATTTGCCAAAAATGGAAAAATAATATTTTTTTTATCTAACAGCAAAAAGAATAGGATCAATGCGTAGAACTTGAAAAAATACACATTAAAAAAAAAGATACCTCAATCCGAGTTTTCAGCTGAAAGTTATCGTTCTTACAAGTTCTAAATTCAAATTCTTTCCGGACCTGTTATCCAAAATTCACCCCCAGGGTAAATTTGGATAGCATGCATCAGAATATTGAAGTCCCAGGCAAATAGATTGATTCAAGGCCCAAAATCATGTTTCTGGGGTCCCCTCGGCTTCTTTCTAACTCTCCTGTCCAAGAGGAAAACCCAACAAGTTTTAAAAATGTGAAAAAATTGCAAAAGCCAAGCTTGGTGCTGAAAAATGAGAAAATCAGCTAAGTCTTGTCCTAGGCGGTCCTTGGGACAGTTGGGACGTCAGGGCACGGATTGGCCGAAAGGCCGCTAGGTGGTCTGCGCAGCATTTGGGACAATCGGGACACGCGGGGCGCAAAAATCCGAACCAGCCGGAAAAAATGAAGAAAATTGCCTAAATCTTGTTTCGCGCAGTTTGGGACAGTTGGGACAAAGGTACACGCGGGATGCGGATCGGCCGGTTTAGCACAAGTCAGTCCATTTCAGGCGGTTTAGAGAGATTTTTCCCATGCATCCTGGGACATTTGGGACAAAGGTACGCGAGGGATGCGAACCGGCCGGTTCGGCCGAAACAAGAGACTTTCGTCTGGGACATTTGGGCCAAAGGTACGCGTGGGACGCGAAAAGCCGAAAGAGCTGAGAGCCAATGGAATCTCGCCACGTGTCTTCACCTCAAAGAGGGACAAGGAAGCCTGAATCAGCTGAAGTAGGAGATTTTCATTCGGGACATCCGGGCCAAAGGTACACGAGGGACGCGTGGGACGTGAAAAGCTTAAAGAGCCGCCAACGAATCAAATCTCGCCATGTGTCTTCACCTCATCAGCCCGGCGGGAAAATTTTGAAATTTTTTCCAAAAGGAAAATAAAAGGGAAATGGTTAGGAAGGGCCCGCGTCCAATGAAATCGTGCCATGTGGCCCTTGAGTGGCGGAGCGCGGGGGAGAAATGGGACATTTCCCAAAGTGAAAAATACCAAATTTTCAAGTGCGCCCCTCAGGCCCGAGCCAATAAAATGGTGCCACATGTCCAAGTGACAAGAAATTAAGGAGGGGCCTGACAGGAATCTTTAGAGGATGAACCCGCGAATGAATCAGAGCCTAACACGTGTCGTCCAAGTGGCAGAGTGCGGGAAAAAAAATTCAAAATCCGTTTTGGCCTGTTTTTTGCCCTAAATCTTCAGATCGCCATAACTTTCGATCCAGAGCTCGGATTTTCACGTTCTTTATATCAATGGAAAGCTAGCAAAATTATCTACACGATTCTAAGGTCAATATTGAATTTTGGTTCTATTTGGAGAGAGAAAATCAAGAAACATCTTTGGCGCGTGGTAATGGCCAGAACTGACGTTTCAACAACCAGTTTTAATGCACATGGGTCGCATTCTTCTTCAGCATGGCCAGAAGTGATATTTCAACCACCAATTTTAATGAAGAATGTGTTTTGGTCAATGGTTGGACTACTTTCATGTTTTCCTGTGTTTCTCTCTCCTGGGCTCGACCCATGCATTATATAAAGTCAGATTTGGCTCATTTAAAAAAAAGGGGGGGGGTTCATCTTTTCTACTCTGCCCTCCCTTCTTTTCTTCTCCAGGGTTGAAAATGGAGTTTGAACCTCCTCCCCTACTCTGTAATGGCATTTTTTTCCTTTTACTATTGAAATGATGTTCTGTGCAAACTTCTGGAGCAACAGAAAACATGTTTTGTGATGCGTTTGTCCATCCGTGCTCGTTCTTTTGCTTGTTCTCTTCTTGCCTCTCTTCATTGCAGGTATTTGTGCACGTTTGAATGTTCATTGTAGGGTTGGAGCTGTGTTCATGGAGTTTTGGGACATTTTCTGTGTGAAATCTATCCTTGGGCCTGTGATGCATCTGTCCATCCTTCCCATTGCTCACCTCTCCTTGTTCCATGGCAGTTTTGATAGATGTTCAACATTTTCCTTCTGTGGTGTATCACTGTTTTAGTGTAGGCTCTGTTTTCCCCTTTTCTCTCTCTCTCTCTCTGTCTCATTGGCATGGTTAGACTAGGATTAGATTAGCTTGCCTACACTAGAATAGCTTATGGTAGGTAGTTTAGGAAGAGGAACCAGCCTTCTCTGGAGATTCCTTTCTCATTTTCACGAGTGCCACACTCAAAGAAAGGATTCAATGTTATGCAATCACACTGGATGCAAGAGTGATCAACGTGGAATTCTGATCAACATCCAGGGGTGCTGTGATTTTTCACTAACAGTTTTGGCACGCCGGGTGGGACCTTAGAGGTCTTCCACTTCATCTTTTGCAGGTTGGTGTGTTCCTGTGAAGATTTCAGCCTTTTGGAGGCACTTGCAAACACGTCTGGCGAATCCATTTGATCAGCAACCCATTTCTGAAGTTACAGACCCGTTTTCCATCCATTTCCATCCATATTTCTTTCCATCTCTTTCATTCTTTTCCGTTCCATGAATTTGTGCAATCATGACTTCATTTCCATCATGGAATTCACATTTTCAACAATAGCAGTAATGTTTCCCACCTCCAACATGTTTTTTAAATCCTCTAAATCATCATTTTGAACAAATTCAAAATCAGCATACATACCCATATGAGCAGCAATGCAAAAATCAGTTTGGCTATGGAGCTTTCCAAGAGCAAGAGTATGCATATAGTGAAGACCATCAGATGCAAGATGCTAATCTGTTGGAGAAAATCCAAAAGATGGAGGTAAGGATGGTGCAGTCCAGAGCAACAACTCAAATGAGAGCTTTCAGAATTGGTTGCAGGACTCCTTGTCCATGGGGAGGCCCTTTTCCAAGACACTTCAGCCCTCAGGAGAAGCTGGACTTCATGATGAAGATCCTACCCCAACTTGCACAACGGACAACAGAAATAGAGGCCTATACACTTGTTGTTGAACAACGTTGTCAATGGGTAAGTTCTACAACATCATCTGGTTTTTCTCTTCCCATTACTCAAGCAGCACCATCTCATTTGGAATTACAAATTCTAAACTCCCCATCTGCTGTCCCAAATGTTGATCCCATGTCTCCACCTCTAAGTCTTCCACCACACCTCAATTCTTCTTTCCTTTTTTCTTCCAAACAGTCATCCCCTCCACAAGAGCTAAAAGAAATACGCTCTCCCCCAAAGAAACAAGAGGTTTCACCTCCTCTACCACCACAAAAAATTTCTAAATCAATTGATTTTCAACCCATCCCTCCTCTTGCATTCCCAATTCCATGTGGGGAAGAAGAAATTACAAAAATCAGCCATGAAGGACAGCAAGAAGAGGATCCCAATAGAAAAGAAATGACAGACAACTTGAGGGTTTGGGCTGCCAAATTTGGGATGACAAATATCCCCTTGATGGTTAAACCTACAGAAGAGGCTAAGGTTGAACAAATGGTGGTTAAGAATGATTTTGTGGCAGCAGAAGAAGAGCAAAAGGAAGAAGCAGATCAGCAGCTAGTTTGCTAAGAAAGTAGTGTCCATGTTGGCACTCTATTTGAAGGGAATGTTGATTCAATTCAAGTTGCACAATCAGCCATAAAGGAAGAAAGCTCAGAAGAAGATCTTGCAATCCCAACTTGTCCTCTAGAGCAGTAGATTGAAGAGTTTGACTTTACAAACTTCATGCTGGAGGAAGAGTTCAATCAAGAGCAAGATTGTCTTCAAACATTGGAGGAAGGGGAAGCTGCTCCAGATCCATGAAGCAAAACCCTCAAATAAACCAAAATTCTTCAACAAAAACAAAATGTCGTTTGTGATGGCATTACGGACTCCATAAGAGTCCAAACCATATAGACTCCTCCACTTTTAAAGATCTCACAAGGACCTCACCTAAAGTCACCCACCAAATGCACGTTTGCTCCTATAACCAAATTACTGTCAGCTATACTTAAAGAGTTAGACATCGTGAACATGGTGCAGTACCCAACCATGACAATATCATATTTAGAGGATTCTTCAAAACCCAGCTGGTTTAAAGAGCATGAGAACTGTGATTTCCATCATGTTAAGGGACACAAAATAGATAGGTGCTTTCGACTATGACATTATATACAAGACCTCATCAAAGAGGGAAATATTTCTATAGATTATACCCTTGATTCGGGATAAGTTCCAAATGAAAAAATGGGTATCTTCAAAGAGACATTTCCTAACCATGTAGATAAGAAGAACAAGAATCCAGATCACAGAAAAAATTCCAATGACTATAGGGTTTCTACCCATGTTTATCCAACTAATGATAGTCCCTTTAACTCCCTCATAGGATGTATCCATTCATCTAATGAACAAGTCAATACTATTAGGATCTTTGAAAAACAATGTGTAGTAGGAATGTGATGCACTCGTTTGATCATACCAAATCCAACCACTGTCCCTCAAGAAGGTTAGTATAATTTAATAGAATATTTAGAGAAAACACCCACTAGGATATCGATTTTAGATCTCCTCAAAATCTCTATTGCTCATAAAAACATATTGTATAAAACACTGCAAAGTTGGGGAGTCTCAGGAGATGTAGATTCTGCACACCTTCCAACCATGATTGCAAACCTTGATTCCAATGATCATATCACTTTTGATCGTGCTGCAATCCCATGTAATGACCTAGAGCACAACTTACCCCTATACTTAGAAGTGGTTGTTACCCATAGTAAGATAAAGAGAATACTTGTGGATGGTGGATCTAGTGTAAATATTTATACTTTGAATCTGGTTAAGTAGCTAGGCCATTCAGAAACAAATTTAGGGGACAAAACCATTACAATCACAGTTTATGATAATGAGGAGGGTGAGTCACCAGATACTATAGTAGTTCCAATGGAAGTAGGGCCGACTTGTCATGATAACACATTCCATGTCCTTGAATTGGATCTTCCATACAACATGCTCTTAAGATGCCCATGGATCCATGCCATGTAGGCCATTTCTTTAACTTTCAATCATTGTATCAAGATGTGTCATAAAGGATAGATATTCACCATTTAGGGTGATCAAGAACTACTCACGTATTGGAGGGCATTGCATAGTTTTTCTCATGCATCTTATGAATTCCCTTCTGCAGATATTGGTGTTTCTTTACAAACATAAGCTATAAAGGAACGAGTGGATCCAGATTCACTCACTCCTTGTAATAAAAAATTCCCTTAGTTGTTCAAAACTTTTACATCATAAGAGGAAACGTTTATAAAATATGGCCCAGGAGAATAGTTCACTCTTCAACATGCCTTATTAATATCAGATCTATCAGTGTCACCCATGACACGTGGTAAACCCTACTTTCAGTTCAAGAGCACTTCAGATAAATTCCCAAAACCACTAGAGAAGTTCAGCCTTAGTGGTCTTCTATCCAAGTAAAAGATGTTAGAAGATCCCAATAGTTGAGTATCTGAGGGTACCATGGCTTCATGCCATCAGGCCTCACAGTATATCAAGGGCCACCGCATGATGTACGTCATGTGTTATAATGGGTTTGGATGTGGTATCAATGCGTAAGGATGATTAGAACCAATTCACATCCCTTGTTTCAAATCTAAAATACATGGTCTTGGAATAAGACCTCGTGATGATCCACCCTTTAAGATCGATGACACCTCTTCCGAATGTGAGGATGACTCATCTCATTCAGATAGCGACGTAGATTCCCAATGTAGCTTCTAGGAGGATCTTGCTTCCACTAACCTATTCCCTGATTCAACTATTTTTTCCTTATCCATACCTAATCATCAAACCAATTTCCAAGTAACCATTGTATATCCCTAACTTATTGATTGGGATCAAAAATTTCATGTGCTAATCGATTTATTTGAGAACGACGAAGCATTTATAGAATTTATGGGACTCAGGGATTCTATTCCGATTGGGGATCACAAGAAAGGATTTTCAATTCAACTAGATGCATGTGCATAATTTGGAGAAGAGGTAGAGATGTGTGGACTCTTGAATAAGAAGGTCATAAGAAAGATTAAGAATGCTTCAAATAATCCTTGCGGAAAGAATAAACACAAGTCTCATAACGATAAACATTTTGAGGCATTAGTAGATAAACAAAACAAAGAACCCATAGAGCAAATGGTATGTCCGTTCAAAGATGAAGATAAGCCACAAATGGAGGTTAATCTTAGTCTTCCCCCTGATTCTACGTGGATAGAAGATGCTTCTAACATTCTGGTTGAAGAAATGATCAGTGTCAACATTGGCTCAGAAGAGTAACCTAGAATGATAAAATTGGGAGCTTCACTGCCAGCTCAAGAACAAAAGGTTTTTGTGGAGTTATTAAGAGAATATGTAGATATATTTGCATGTTCATACATAGATATGCCTGGTTTGGACCTAAAATTAGTCATGCACAACCTCGTTGTGCACCTAGAAGCCAAACCCATCAAGCAGAAGTTGAGAAAGATGCATCCCAAAATTGAACTTCTTGTTAAAGAAGAACTGGAAAAGTTATTAGCTGTTGATTTCATTAAACCCATTGACTATTTGGATTGGATATCTAACATAGTCCTAGTTTATACGAAGCTGGTTGGCATAAGGATCTACATCAACTTTCGCAACATCAATAAAACATGTCCCAAAAATAACTTCCCCTTGCCCAATATTTATATGATTATCGATTCTACTGCTGGTTATTAAATGTTATCCTTAATAAATGGGTTTTCAGGTTATAACTAGATCCAAATTGTAGAGGAAGATCAACATAATACAACTTTCATCACCACTTGGGGGACATTTTGTTACAAGGTCATGCCTTTCGGACTCAAGAATGTCAGGGTCACCTATCAACGTGCAATGACAATCATCTGCCATGACATGATGAATGACATCATGGAGGATTATGTTGATGATATTTTAGCAAAATCTAAAAGCAGAGGAGATCACCCTAAAGTCATAAGACTTATTTTTCAACATCTCTGAGATTACAAAGTACATTTGAACCCTAAGAAGTGTGTCTTTGGATTTTTTTCAGGGAAGCTCCTAGGTTTTATCGTTTCACAGAGAGGAATAAAAGTAGATCATATAAAGGTTACTGCTATCCTATAAATGCATATGCCTACAAATATTAAATAACTAATAATTTTACAAGGAAAGATATAGGAAATCCACCATTTCATTTCACAGCTTGCAAATAAGTGCCACCCATTTACACATCTCCTCAAAAAGGATGTTGCATTCAATTAGGGACTAGATTATCAAAAGTCATTTACACTGCTTAAATAGTATCTTGTCAACCCACCTGTACACATGCCACCTACCCCAGGAAAACCTCTCCTATTATACATTTCAACTACCCAATTTTATATTGGTGCAATACTTGCCCAATATGACCTAGACCATAGAGAAAGGGTAGTTTATTACCATAGTCGCACCTTGATTGCCTATGAACTAAATTTACCAACAGATTGAAAAGGATTACCTAGCAGTCATCTTTACCTTTCAGAAATTATACCACTATCTCCTTAGCAATAAGACCAAGATAATATCCAAACTTAACCCTCTCAAATACCTTTTATCCAAACCTTCCCTTATAGGATGAATAGATAATTAGACAATTATCCTAAGTGAGTTTTATATTGAGTTTGTAAACCAAAAGCCGTTAAAAGGAAAATTGTTGGCTGATCAGTTGGCACAAGCTCCTTTATGTTAGGGTTAACACACTAGTTGTACAGATAATAAATCAGATCTAAGCATACATGCAAATAAAAGTGGATATTCTACCAGAAGAATTATGCAATACAAGAGAAATAAATCAACACCAGATTTAACGTGGTTCACCCAATGTGGGCTACATCCACCAAGAAACAAGCCAATCTATTATCCAAAGCTTTGACAAGATATACAATTGAAGATTTACAATCTTCCACACCTCTCAGATGTTCATGTTAAACACTACACAATTATATAAAAACACCAAATATAATTATATTTAATTTAGAAATCATTTGGGATCTTGTATTCATCTAGATATAGCTTCTTATACAAATACTTGATCCTATAATCTAGGAGTCAAGTCTTATCACTTAGTCTTTCTCATATATCTCTCCATAAATCTCTCAAGCTTATCCCTAGGATCACACACACTCCAAAATAGCTACATGAGTTGTTTATGCAACAACTTCACTCACACACAACTATTAACTATTATATTAATATGAGTTATATTAACTCATTATTAATAATATTACAATTGATTAACAATGTCACAATATATTTGTAACATTCACTCCCCTATTGTTAACATTATTAATTCCCAATATACACTCCCCTAATGTTGATATGGTACAATGTAACTCTGTCTTCTACTGCAACGTGCTGCACGAGCTTTCCTCATAATCTGGATCAAAAGAAAGGCGTGTAAAATTTCAACCGGTTGACTGTCTTGTTGCACATGACCACAACTATGTGACGGAACGCATCCCGCATTTACTCCATGAAAAGAATGCACTTGGAATTCCAATGGTGCATCATCTTCATAAAGAAGGAAGGCAGTTAGAGGACCATAACACCTAGTAAAAGTTTTTCTACCTTTTTACATATACCCTTTCCAAATCTATGAGTGTTACAATAAACTTAGAGACATACTCTACAATGTTTTCTTCTTGGAGGTTACATATAACAATTTCTCATAATAATAAGAGGAATGTATCATCTATTTTTACTATCTACCACACAACTGAAAGTAAACACATAACTGAAAATACTTGGCCACCAAATCAGTATTGTGGCCTTGTCGATGGTGCCTGATGAGAGGTCGCAGATCAACCTCCTTCCTTTGTTGCCTCCAACCTCCATCAGTTTGCTTTTTAGCAAATATATCTTTTAGGCTCATATTACAATTCTCTCGGGTGTCGGTTTCAACTGATAATGCACCACCTCACTATGGATGTCGCGTATACGTGAAAGTGTGTCCAAACAAAAGTGAGACAATTTTTTATTAATTTTTATTTTTTTAAAATTTGCCAAAAATGGAAAAATAATTTTTTTTTATCTAACAGGAAAAAGAATAGGATCAATGCGTAGAACTTGAAAAAATACACATTTAAAAAAAATGATACCTCAATCCGAGTTATCAGCTGAAAGTTATCGTTCTTACAAGTTCTAAATTCAGATTCTTTCCAGACCCTTTCCAAAAATGGAAAAAAATAAAATAAAAATGCAGAGTTGCCAAAATGGCTATACAATACACAGGCCGATCAAAGTTACTATAATGGAGATGCAATACATATGACACTCGATAGAATGCGCAGGCAGAAGGACACCACAATATGTATGAACAACTATGCAATGCGTAGGCAAAATGATTCAATTCGCAAGTAGAATGCTCTAATACACAGGATGATGCATTCAATATATCCACCTTGTCAGGCCATAAACATTGTAATGAGAAAGTTTTAGTCAAAGACTCTCATCCTAGAATCCCTGCTCTGATACCACTATTAAAAACTGCATAATTATATAAAAAACACCGAATATAATTATATTTAATTTAGAAATCATTCGGGATATTGTATTCATCTAGAGATAGCTTCTTATACAAATACTTGATCCTATAATCTAGGAGTCAAGTCTTATCATTTAGTCTTCCTCATATCTCTCTCCATAAATCTCTCAAGCTTATCCCTAGGATCACACACACTCCAAAATAGCTACGTGAGTTGTTTATTCAACAACTTCACTCACACACAACTATTAACTATATTATTAATATGAGTAGTATTAACTCCTTATTAATAATATTACAATTTATTAATAATGTCACAATATATTTGTAACAGTTCAGTACTTCCTTCCTTCAATCTTTCCTTCCTTTTCCACCAAGAATTCTCTCTCACACAATTATCTTGTAATTATGATCCACACACTACTTCTAAACCCTAATTTTAACTTCATATAATTGTTTTTAGACTTAGGGCACTTAGCCATGTAATTACAATCAATAAATCTATTTTAATGCTAAAAAATATATAATTCCCAAGAGTTAATTAAAACTTCATCGTATAGGTAACCGACACCGGTTCCTACTTGCCCTTGATCGATGCTAGTCTTCCGTGACCAATGTCAGTCTGCCCTTAACCGATGCAGGTTAATGGGTTTTCCTATAAGTTCCAATTACACACTAAAATGAAATAATTGAGCTCCACAACTCAACAATCTCCCCCTTGGAGTTTAATTACTGCACCATACCTATACAATGTCATTCTTGGATCCTTAGCTTTGTTTCTTCCTCCTCAAGTCTCAAACTCTAAGACCAATAGAAGTGGAGTGTAGCTCCAACTTCTCCTTTGCTAACGGATTTGTTAGCATATCCATAGGGTTCTCACTCATATGAATATTTTTCAGATTCAACTGCCCATCCTCCAATACCTTCCGTATGAAGTGATACCTCAATTGAATGTGTTTTGTTATTGAATGAAACGTTGAGTTCTTTACCATATGAATTTCACTCTGACTATCAATGAATAGTTTACAATCACTTTTCTCCTTTCCTACTCTTCCATAAACCTACTCATCCATATCATCTCCTTGCTAACTTATGTAGCTACAACATACTCTACCTCCGTAGTAGATAGCCATAACCTTATGTAATCTTGAAATCTAGCTAACTACCACCCCACCTACTGTGAAAATATATCCAATAGTGCTCCTCCTACCATCCAGATCTCCAGCCATATCCAAATCAACATAACCACATAATGAAACATCCAAACCTCCATAACATAACTATATGCTAGATGTTTCTTTCAAATACTTGAGTATCCATTGGATTGTTTTCCAATGCTCTTTACCTGGATTGGCCATATATCTACTCACCACTCCCACTGCTTGTGCAATGTATGGTCTAGTACAAACCATAACATACATGATACTCCCTAATATTGAAGCATATGGCACTCGTGTCATGTATTTGATCTCCTCTTGTGATGTAGGAAACTAATCTTTGCTCAATTCAAAGTGTCCATCCAAAGGTGTACTAATAGGTTTTGCATTCTGCATGTTGAACCTTTCTAACAATTTGTAGATATAATCCTCCTAAGACAAATACAATTTCTTGTTCTTCTTGTCTCTGTGTATTTGCATGCCAAGGATTATTTTTACAGCTCCTAAATCCTTCATAGCAAATGTGTGAGCTAGCTTTCCCTTAAGCTCACCAATGTCCTGCATACTATATCCTGCAATAAGCATATCATCCACATACAATAACAAAATAATATAGCTCCCATTTCCAAGTTTCTTGAAATAAACACAGTGGTCAGGTTTACATCTCAAGTAACCATGCTCATGCATAAAACTATCAAAATTCATGTACTATTTCCTTGGAGCTTGCTTGAACCCATATAGACTTTTTTCCAACCTGCACACTAATTTATCCTTACCCTTGGCTTCATACCCAAGCAGCTACTGCATATAAATTTATTCACCCAAATCACCATGAAGGAAAGTTGTCTTCACATCTAGTTTCTATAAATGAAAATACTCTACTAAAACTAAGATCAAAACAATATGAATATAATTCATCTTAACAACAGGAGAAAATATTTCACCAAAATCAATACTTGCTTTCTGTGAAAATCCCTTTACTACAAGCCTTGCTTTGTAACTTTTTTGTTCACCCTCTTCTTCCTTGATCCTGTAAACCCACTTGTTCTGCAATGTCCTCTTGCCTGCTGACAACTTAACCAAATCCCAAGTCTAGTTCTATTTCAAGGAGTCCATCTCCTCATTCATGCCATGCTCCCACTGCACATGGGTCTTATCCTGCATTGCTTCTTCAAAACTTTCCAGTTCACCATTATCAGTCAATAATAAATAAAATAGAGAAGGTGTAAATCTTTCTGGAGGTTTACTTACCCTTTTTGACCTTCTCACAGGAGTTTGGGGTACCAGAGGCTCAATCTGTGACTCCTTGACATTAGTATCTAATTCTGATAGTGACCAACGCCGGTCACCACTAACCGATGTCAGTTCTAATAACCGATGCCGGTTTGAATCCTTTGTAACCATCAGTAGTTCATTTGAATGATGTCGTTCATGGCCTAACTGACCACAGTTACTGTGTATTTCTATAGGTGTTTCTTTCAAACCCAAGAGCTCATTTTCATCAATAAACTTCTCAATTTTCTCATCCTTGGGTACCAAAATTTGATCCCTGTACATTCTCTTTTCATTCCATTCAACATCACGAATCCTAACAATCTTAGAATTCTCTAAATCCCAAAAATGGAATTTGAAATCACTAGATCCATAATCAATAAAAGTGCTTCTCTTGGATTTTGCAGCCAACTTTTTTCTATTTTCCTTGTCAACATGCACAAAAGCTTCTGAACAAAAAACTTTAAGAAAAGAAAGGTCTACCTATTTTCCAATCCAAACTTCCTTTGGTATTCCTCCATCTAGTGAACTTGAAGGACCATGGTTAATCAAATAAACCATTGTATCAACTACTTTTTCCCAAAACTTTAAGGGCAATCCAGAATGTATCCTCATACTTCTAGCATGTTCCATGATTGTCATGTTCATTCTTTCTACAACACCATTCTTCTATGGTGTTCTTGGAACCGTTCTTTCTCTATGTATCCCATTCACTGAACAATAATCATTGAAAGCCTTGCTATAGTATTCACCACCATTGTCAGATCTAAGGCATTTTAACTTTGAATTTGATTCATTCTCAACAAGGTCTTTCCATCTTTTAAAAGTTTCAAAAACATCAGATTTACATTTAATACAATAAACCCATACCTTTCTTATAGCATCATCAATGAAAGTAACATAATACTAGGATCCTCCAAGCTAAGCTACCTGAGCTAGTCCCCACACATCTAAGTGTACAAGCTCCAATTTTTACTCCTGGTTAGATGCCCCAACTTTGAGAAATATCACTCTCTTTTGCTTTCTAAAAATACAATGCTCATAGAAATCAAGATCTAAATCTTTCAAATCTAACAACTTACCCTTAGCCTTTAAGATCTGTATTCCTATTTGAATCATATGGCCCAACCGATTATGCCACATACCTGCATCTGAATCTGAAGTAGATAATGTAGAAAAGAATCAATAACATAGGTAGATAAGTATAGAGTTCCTACCTTCTTACCTCTTCCAACAACAAAAGCACCCTTGGTGACTTTCCAGGAGTCTCCTGTAAAGGTAACCATGCAACTAGATTCACCTAGTTTCCCTACAGAAATAAGATTCCTCCCAAGGTTTGGCACATGCCTCACATCTTTCAATACCCATGTATTTCCATTTTGCAATTTAAGATGAAATTCCCCTTTTCTAGTAATACTGCAAGGTTCATCATCACCCAAATAAACATGCCCAAAATTTCCCTGGACATAATTTCTAAAATAACCCTTATTAGGGGTTGCATGGAAAGAAGCTCCTAAATCTAAAACCCATGATTCAATTCTATTATCCAAAGAAAGAATAAGAGAATCTTGTATTACCTCTGATGAAGCAATATTTGCTTCTTTACCTTTGTCTGGTTGTTGATTCTCTTTATCCTTTGACCAAAAATATTTCTTTACATGTCCTTTATTTCCACATTTCCAACAAGTAATTCCCTTACCTTTGGATTTGGATCTGCTATCCCTGTATTTTAATTTCCCATTACTCTTACTCTTGGATCTCTCCTTTTGCCTACCCCTACTTTCTACATTCAAAGTATTTCCAGATGATGATTCTGTTGTACTCTTCCTGTGAATTTCTTCATTCAAGATTATACTAACCAAATCATCAAACTTCAAAACATTATTAGCAGATGTTGTATTACTAACAACCATTACCAAGTTATCCCAACTATTAGGAAAAGAACATAAGAATAAAAGTGCTTTCACTTCATCATCAAACGGTATTGTAACTGATTTTAAATGATTTACTATAGATCTAAAATCATTCAAATGACAGGATGCAGATTCACCTTCATGCATCTTAGAACTAAATAGTTTCTTCATCAAATAAACTCTATTTGAAGCACTAGGTTTTCATATAAATTGGCAAGAGATTTCATTAACTTTACCGTAGAAGTCACTTCTGTTATATTGGAAGCCAGAGATGCTGCCAGGCTCAATCTTATAGATCCCAGAGCCTTTCTATCAAGAATATTCCATTCTTCACTAGTAATTTTCATAGGTCTAGACTTCTCATCCAATGGTAAATACAAATCTCTTTGATACAGGTAATCATCAATCTACATCTTCCATAATTGATAATTGTGGCCATCAAACTTCTCTACCTTGTATTTGTTTTATTTTTCCATTGTTGTAGCTCCCACTCAATCAGAAAACCCTCTATGAGTAAATATGTCACCACATAAAACCCTCAAACAAAGCTTTGATACTAGTTGTTGGGGTTAGCACACTGGTTGTATAGATAATATATCATATCGAAGCATACTTGCAAATAAAAGAGGATATTCTACCAGAAGAATTATCTAGTACAGGAGAAATAAATCAACACCAGATTTAACATGGTTCACCCAATGTGGGCTACGTCCATCAAGAAACAAGCCAATCTATTATCCAAAGCTTTGACAAGATATACAATTGAAGATTTACAATCTTCCACACCTCTCAGATGTTCAGTACTTTCTTCCTTTAATCTTTCCTTCCTTTTTCACCAAGAATTCTCTCTCACACAATTATCTTGTAATTATGATCCACACACTACTTCTAAACCCTAATTTTAACTTCATATAGTCATTTTTAGACTTAGGTCACTAAGCCATGCAATTGCAATAAATAAATCTATTTTAATGTTGAAAATAGATATAATTCCTGAGAGTTAATTAAAACTTCGTCGCATAGGTAACCAACGCCGGTTCTGCCTAATCATGTCCAGTTCCTACTTTCCCTTGACCGATGCTGGTTTTTCGTGACCGTTTCCAGTCTACCCTTAACCGATGCTAGTAACTGTGTTTTCCATTAAGTTCCGATTGCACGCTAAAATGAAATAATTGAGCTCCATAACTCAACACTCTACCAGGGATGTAACCTTTATGTCTAGATTTACCAGATGCATCCATGATGTATGTTTAAGAGTTTGTAGAGAGGCAGGTCCATTTTGATGGATCATTCACCTTCCACAGATCAGGAACATGAGTGGTGATTATCACTCCCAC
Organism: Taxus chinensis; assembly: GCA_019776745.2. Lineage (NCBI taxonomy): Eukaryota > Viridiplantae > Streptophyta > Pinopsida > Cupressales > Taxaceae > Taxus > Taxus chinensis. The sequence goes on along the minus strand of CM034146.1, from coordinate 6,553,847 downwards.
ATGTGAGGTTATCCTAAGGGCATTCCATTTGGGATTCCCATGTGCACTAATAACATTGCATAATATGAGGAACTCATTTTTGTTATCAAATTGGATATCACTTGGAATATCAGACAACTACGAGTCATTGGGGAATCCCATCTTATTATTAAACAAGTTAATGACAAGTATAAAGTTAATGATGAAAATCTTGTTCCATACAAGAAGTTTGTTGAAACCTTGAAGGAATAGTTTACACGGATTATCTTTGAGAAAAAACAAAGGTCACATAATAGATTAACAGATGCCATGGCTACGATCAGACCACTATTACGCATTCCACCTTAGGAAAGTAAAATTCCCTTCTTCATAGAGCATTTATGCGCACCCACATGATATGCCAAAATCTTATTTGGCATGTGAAATTGTTGGCCCATGTTCCCCTTGGTATGACCCTATATTAAAATACCTACAATATAGCACTTTCCCCCAGACATTACCCATTTTGAGAAGAAATCTCTTATCCTCCATAGAGCCCATTACACCCTCCTAGGAGGTACCCTTTAAACTCATGGTACAATGGGAATCTTCTCCATTGTTTGGACATTTTTGAGTCAGTGCACGTTATTAAGGAAGTGCATGGAGGAGTTTGCAGAGCACACAAGAGTGGTATGGTCTTGGATAATAAAATATTAAGAGCAGGTTATTATTGGCCCACCATAGAAGCAAATTGTTGTAATTTTGTAAAGAAATGTGAGCTAGGAAAAAATTATGGAAACTTGATACATGCGATAGCACAAGGTTTGTAGCCTATTGCAACACCTTTTTCATTTTCTAAATGGGGCATGGATCTCATAGGGAAGCTCCATCCTTCTTCTTCAGATGGCCATACCCACATTATTATCGCCACCCAATATTTTACTAAATGGGTAGAGGATGTTCCTCTTACTTATGTCACTGGTGAACAAATCTCCAAATTCATCATGAATTACCTCATTTGAAGTTATGGTATCCCCTCTACCATTCTCACAAATAATGGTTAATACTTCAAGAATAAAATAGTTAAAATATTTTTCCAATTCTTCTATAATCAACTTATATGGTCTACCCCCTATTACCCCTAATGTAATGTGAACTCCGAAGCTACTAATAAAAATATTGTATAGATTATGGATAAAATGGTAAGTAAAACTTGTTACAATTGTTACTTACAGATACATCCCTCCCTCTGGGCATATCAAAATTCCATCTACACTCCTATTGGTGTGACCCCATATTCCCTAGTCTGTGGAACTAAAGCCATAAAACCATTTGAAGTGGAGCTACCCTCCTTGAGAATATCTCTCTAAGACTATCTTGATAAGGATGAACACTATATAGTTACTCGGATAACATGGCTAGAGTTGTTAGATGAAAAATGTATGAGATTGCTTAATCACCTAAAGGTTTAACAGAACAAAGTATCAACAGAATACAAAAAATGGACCATCCATCATGAATTTTATGTAGGTGATCTTGTTCTAAAAGAAAATCAGAAGAACACTATCAAGGAAAGAGAAAAGAAAGGTAAATTCAAGGCTAACTAGTTAGGGCCGTATGTGGTGGTTGCTAAATATGGATCAAGAGCTTACAAGCTAGGATACTTAGATGGTGAATACCTTCCAGAGCCTATGAATGCCATGCATCTCAAGTGATTATATGCTTAAGCATGGTACAGATATAAGATAAGAACTAAAAAGTAGAAAACAAAGAAAAAACAAGCAAAACATGAAAAAATCAAGGAAATCAGTAAAGAAAAAATAGGTCATTGCAAAATACACACAGTTGTGGCGCAGTGGGCAGGTCATTGGGTGAAAACCAGTTTTTGGTGCTCAAGGAGGATTTTTCAATCATAAGCTACTCTTGCATCGATATGGGTTACTCTCACGGATTTCTAGGATTAGTTTCCTTTGCTAGGTCTAGGAACCCTACCAAATCTATCTTTTAAAGTGTTGTTGCCCTCAAAATTCCCTTTTTTTAAAGTCAAGTTTCAAAAAATTTGAGTCGGTACCTTAGAGTAATGGGTCACGTTGAGCTTGGTATTGTTTTTAGTTTTCCATTCCATGGAGAACAATTTGAAAGTCGAGTGTAATGGTGGAGTTTTCCCGCTTCTTTTTATTTTCTTCCTGCACTCGAGAATGACAGGCGTATCCTCCCCGTCATTATTTGCCCCAACATCCACAGGTATTATGTGGATATTTTTGATTGGATGTAGTGTAGCCATGTTTCAAGAGGTATCAGAAGCCTCCATGCATCCAAACAACGTAAATCCAAGGGTAGGGCCCAAGGGACAGTCCTCAAATTAGTGCTAGCTCACCGCGTGTCCCAGGTCTAAAATGAAGACAAAACAAGCCCAAATCAGCTAAGTATGGAAGGTTCAACAGATGGCACCACGTGCCTCATTGGCAAAACTTTGAGGGTTAAAGCTAGGGGTGGTTCTCAAACTTGCGTCAGTCCCCCACATGTCCCAAGTCCAAAAAGGGATAGAGCCAGTTATTCGAATTGAATAAGTAAGCGCAAGTCAGCGGAAGCCTCTACGAGCCTCAACGACGTGATTTTAGAAGTGAAACCAAAGGGCCAATTTCCAAATGAGCGCTAGCTCACCACGTGGTTGGAGTCAATGGAGAGATAGAGGTGGCCATTGAAAATTCTAATCCCAGCAGAAGGAACCACGCGTCAGCTCCGCGTAATTTAAGGAAGTATTTCCAAAACCAAAACTCAAATGAGTGCCAGCTCTCCACATGTCTAAGGGTCAACATAGGTCAAGTAGGAAATAGGCTCGAATTGGCTAAGTATAAAGGAACTGGTGGAGCTCTCCATGTGTCAGCCTGGTGAAACTTCAAAGGCCAAAAATGAAAAAGGAGTCCGCAAGCTCGTTCCAATCAATTCCTTCCACGTGTGTGACCCAAATTTAAAGTTGCAAAAGCAAATTGAATGGCCCAAATTTAACTGGTGAAATAATGTAATGGCAGTATATTGGAAAAACTGGTTATTTCCACCATTAACATTTCTTTGTGAATCAAGAATTTGGAAGGGTGCAAATGATTAGAATAATTTGTAATTATTTCTTGGTTGCTCGAGGAAGTTGTAACTATTTCTTGCGAGCTATATCATGGGCTTTCAAAGCCATTGTTTTTTTAGAATTTTGATATTTTGGAACTATAATTTCAAGTCTAAAGAAATAAATACAAAGGGTTTTCCCATTTTTCCTCTGATTTCTCTTTCCTTCTTTCTCTGATCTGTGAATCATATAATCCTTGCATGCTTAAAAACTTTGTGTTCTAGTTTATACAATCTCAAGAACTTTGAGTCTGCAGATTTTTCCTGTTATAAACATGAATGGTTCTACTCTATATCTCATTTTCTCACTACATATAAGGGTTTTCTCTGACATCTCTTTTCCCTAGAAGTATTGTCTTCTTCTACCTCCCTCCTCTCTTCAAGTCTTCTATCCTCATGTATTGATAACTTTATAGGCATAAAACACATTTCAAGATATCGGGAAACCACTATTAAATGAAATATTGTGTATTTGTACATAGGTTTTGCCCCTATTTTCAATAAGGGAACCTCTCCCATTAAAGAAGAGGGAATTGCTTATCCCCTGACTGTGGTTTCATTCCAAGTGCAAATCTGAAACCCAACAATTTTTGGAGACTCTACTAGGGATTTCATTTCAAATGGATCCCTTTCTAAAAGAACAACTCGAAGATAATTTTTGATCTGGTGGCTCTAAGATATACAAGTGGGAAAAAGTCTGCTGGGGAATGAACTCTTGTCATGTTCATCCTCTTGAACTAGGAACCTTCCCAGGAACGAAGGATGTAACGCTCTGATTTTTGTATGTTATCTTAGTGAATGTTTTTCATACTATTATAACTGCTAGAATGAAGGAAAACATGTTAAGATAAACTTTGATCTTAAAGGAATGTGTTGCTAACTTGGATTCTTGCATGCTGTGATTTATTGTATAGGACAACATTTATTGTACTTGCGTGTTTGCTAATGTGATGACAAATTTTCGTGTACTTGCTAAACTCTCGTTGCTGATTGACAGCACACCTTGAATCAATTTCATTGATCCAAAGTATGCTGAGGGCTTCTGGTGATTTCCGTGTCGGTTTACTCTGAAACTGAACCCGAGGTTGTTATGAATGTGCAGGGCCTAATTTCAGGTATGAGCAGCTGGCACGTAAATACCAACGACAGGGGTTCGATTCTTGAACCCTGTACTGTCGAATTAAAAACCTCGTGAGGTGAGAAATACCTAGACATGGGTGGCCTTGACACGTGATCCAAAGGACAGAACGTCCTGCCCAGCATTAACGTGATTGTCAGTTGGAAGATTGGATGGAGGTTGTTTTGTGTTAGTGGTTAGTGGGAATTAAAATGCTAAGCTAATCCTAAGTCATAACATGCATCCTAAACTACTACCCAAAGTGGATTTTTAAATTACAAAAAAAAAGAGGAAAAATAAACCTAAGTCCTAATAACCTAAGGCTAAACTATGACCTAGGTTAAACACTATTATGTAACCTAAACTAATCCTAATCTAAAGGGGCGCGCAGACCCTCGGAGGGAAAGGATAAGGATGGAGGGGAGTATTCATTAGCATTTATTGGAAAGTCCATACGTGGACAGTGCCAGTTTTGGCGGGGCAGGTAAGAAATGGAGGTATCTATTTGGAGATAGATCTAAATTCGGTTTTGCATGGGAAATTTGAAAATTGAGTTCGCCAACTCAAGTTGGCAATGGCGTGGGAAGCTAGGAAAAGGCAGAGCCTTTAATGCATTGATTATTCTTGGTCCTCACGACCGGTTCGCCTTGGAAAGTGTATGAGGGAATTTTGATTTTCATTTTTGTCGATTCGGCTTTTGCAAAGTTGCTCTGCATTTGGTTTTTCTGGTCTGGTTCAGTTGAACCAGCTCTTGGGATTTGACACTGTTCTTGGACATTTTGAGGTTGTTGCTAAGCCTGAAGAAGAAGGGAGTGTTGGGAAGTTTTTGCTGTCGCTGTGGAAGGAAATAACGCAGAAAACAAAGCTTTCTTCGAGTTCTAGAAAAGAGATCACAGGCATGTTAAGCCCTTCTCTTTAAAAATTCTTGCTTTGTTTAAGTGTCTCATTAAAACAACCCTACTCTTGGGTTTGGATTCTGTGATTGTTGTCAAGTCGATATGATTTGGATTTTGTTGGTTCTTACTTTCTTTCTTTGGCAAATGTTAAGAAGAATCACTTTTGGTTGATAGGCTTTGATTTGTCTTTGCACGAATCGAGTTGGAACATGAATTACTGTATCGGTTGTTGACAGTATGGTGGATTGAAATAGATATTTTCTTTCTCTGTTCATGTCGTATGGAATAGTAACAGGCTTTGTGAGATGTTCTCCTTTCTGTGAAATCATTTCCTTGCTGTTGTGTTTGGAACTGTCCTTGCATGTAAAAGGAAGTTGAATATAGTCTTGTTGTGTTGCTATGATTTGGGTTCGTCGACCCTTGCTGTCATTTTTGGAAATGTTAGGAAAATCGTTCCTTGTTGCTGTGTTTAATAGTCTTTGCACTTCTTTGAATGGAATACCTCCACGTTGAGCTGGTTGTTGATGTTAGATGGAGTTTCGAACTGGTTTTTCTTGTAAAATATGATAAGAAAATGTGTAGATAGTGTGGGTTGTCTCCATTGTGGTGAGAATGTCTCTTTGTTATATGGTCTTTCGTGATATAGATGGTGCACAGGATGCATGAGTTGCATGCATGTCATTTCTATATTGAAATTTCTTTTAGGGAAATAGGATACTGGATTTGCTTACTATCTGCTGTTTTGGGATTTAAAGGCATGTCATTTCTTTTTTAACTCTAAGGAATGAATACAGCATTGGGTTTGTATGAATAGACGAAGTTGCTTTGGAAAAAGAAATGATAACACGTTTTTGGCTGTTTCTTCCCTTTTCTTGCTGAAAGAAATAAAACTTTTCTCTTCCTTCTGCCTGCTGTTTCGAGATTATATGGAAATGGCAATTTGGTATTTTAAAGGAATGTGCATTAGAATTTTATATGAGTGTTCGTGAAAGTTAGGAAAGAAATAGTTTTCCCTTCTGAACTCATAGTGAAACATACTGTTTTCTTGCTATGAAGGTATGCTGATTAGTTGTGTTTATTGATGTTGATCGGTCTTTTGAGATCAGACTATTTTAGTGATTACAACTTAGCCTTAGATTGCTGAACAAAAGAATAAATGCATGGAAATTTTGTCTTGTTGTGTGGGTTGTCTTGACTTTATTAGATCCATGTATTTGACACCTTGTACGGTTTACTTTGATAAAGGTAATGACATCTGATTTTTGCATTCTGGAGTTTTGCATATTATCATGAAATTGAAATTGGATTCGGGTAGAATCATTTATGGGATGGGAATTCTTCTTGTCTGCTGTTCTGACTGGGTGAAATCCGTAGTCAGGTGATTATTGGACTTGCTGTAGGTAACAACAATGAATAAAATGTTATTTTGAACGGGATACGTTTATAAGATTAGGGAATCACGTGATTAATTGACTGCATGATTGTATAACTGTTTATCTATTTAACGTACAGTGAAAGAACTATGGTTTCTTTAAGTACGGTAAATATATGGTATGTATCCTTATACTGTTTGATCTAGGATGAACATAATGTTGTACTAACCTGTTTCGGATTTTCATATGATTCTGATTCAAATGAAATATGGATATGGATGATGAATTCTTCCTTGTTTTCATTTAAAGCTGATTATGAATGAAATTACTCTTACCGTTGGAAAGTGAATTCTGAATGGATTTTGTAAGTTTCACTCTGAACTGTTATCTTGAATTGTGTCTCATTTGGATTCCATTTTTAGAATAGCCATTTGGAAAGAAATAGGGACATGGATGAATGACTTAGAAAAATGATTTGTTCTTCTTTCATTCAGTTGGAAATCTATAATTCGTTGGTAACGAATCTTGTAGTGCTTAGATATGAGCGACTATATGCATTGTTGTTTGCTTTCTTGTCTGTGCTTGATTGCTTGGAACCTAATATGATGTATGAACTGAAAGGAAGGTAATGGGTTTACATTTTAGTTTGTTTCATCCTTGCATTTATTATTAATAAAAGGCATGGAAAGGATAACAATATATCATATCAGCAGTAAGCTATTTGTATTTCTAACTTTACAAATATTGTGAATCAAGACTTGTAACGGTTATGTGGAAATGGGACAGCATTTCTTTGGCTGATCGTGATGATATTTTGATAGTTCAGTTGTTATGCTGATCTTTCTTTTGTACCTATTTCGTGATTGATGTCTTACTGTCGTTTCATAAAAGTAGGGTTCTTTTATTGAGACAGTTAGTTGAAGCACCTCATTTTAAGGATAAGTGCTTAATGTGCTCAGTTCATTGAACTGACCCGTGAAAATCATTTTACAGATGGAATTTGATTACAATGAAGACATGGCTGTTTTTTGATGCTTCTTGATTAGTTGAAGATAAATTGTAATTGTTTCTTTTATTCCTCTTCGAGGAATTGTGAAGAGAAGAAAGTATATTCTTCTATCTATGAATTATATTGATGTTTTATGTAAACCTTGTCCATTCAGTTGGATTGCCAAAGGTATGGATTGTGACATGAAATGATGAATACAATTACAAGTGTGATATTTTAATAATTATATCAGTTTGATATTGTTGACTAAATTGGAAATATAACGTTATTTCTTGATTTGGATTTGTTTAATTGTCCTTGGATGGATGTTAAATGGGAACTGATATCTACTCTTACCTAAATGCAACTTTTAAGTTGAAATATGCAATTAGTTCATACTTGGGTAAAGATGAATTTTTAATTGACATTAAAAAGGGTTAGGAAGAATATGATTCCATAACCGACAGGTATTCAGGATTATCTTAGGAGCTAAGGAATATCAATTAACTTCGGAGTAATCGAACTTTGCTTTCAAACTCCGTTAATGATCTCGTATGTTGAATTCAGAATAAAGGATATAGGATAAGTATATCCATAACTAATGGACCTTAACTATGTAACGTTAAGGAGAACAAATGAATACATTTCTTGGGAATTAGACCTCGTTTAAATGACGTCTAAATAAGTTAGAATTCTGAATTTAGTTACAGCTGGGAAAATCTTGGCTAAGTTTAATAGGTTAAACTTATCACGTCTGTCGGTATGGACTGCTTAATCCAATGATTAAGAAGAGAACCAAGTAGGGAAATGCAGCCCTTCGACATGAAGGAGAAGATGCATAGCAAGATAATGGATGGATTTAGTCCCTCTTAGCTATATACAACTGTAACAGAAGCGAGGATCAAGGAATCAGCATGAATGCTGAAAGTTGATTCTTAATTGTCAAATCGTATCCAAATCACTTGAGTAGGATGTGTATTCTCGATGGGAGAATTCTGTAGGACATTGGCATATGCCAGCTATAGCAAGGTGTCTCCATGAAGATGGGGTCTTCATGACAACACAATGTTGCAGCTGATATATTGCAATCCCCTCCCGAATTAAAACATCAATAATACATAGGTTGAATGGGTAGCTCTTAGCAGGGGATAGTGTATGATCTGGTATACGGAGTGACTTCAGAATACTAAAGATAACTAGACACAAGGATTCATGGGGAAATGACACCGTATGTCTGCGTATCTTTAGTTACCGGGAGTGCCTTCCTATATTCGTTCATATTACTAGTTGGAAATTGGAAGTTTAAAACTGACCTTAAATGAAGAGGACTGGTAGGAACCAGGAAAGACCATTCTAGATAACAGGTGAAGTGAAGTGAAGGACGTATTCCGTTGATGTGTATCACATCCAGGAATATGATCATGCAAAGCATGTGAAAATATTTGGCCAAAGTATCGCAATTGCTGGTTGCGTTGTCCTTATCACTTAATTTAAGATGCAGGATGTCAGATGAATATCGGTAACAGATATTCAGATAGGCTTCTTAAATGGATCACTTTGATAACCAGAAACGGTTATGAGAACAGGTATATATAATATACTATGCATAAATGAACATGAAGGATCGGTTGTTGCCGAGTCATGAAATGAAGGATCGTTGAAACTCCGAGCCATGAAAATGGAAGATCGGCAGTTCCTCGAGTCATTTACAACAACATATAGAATCTGTTATAAGATTGAATGGCATTGAATGTGTGTTCCATATTGTAAATATGCGAACAAGGAACATTAGTTTTAAAAGGAAATTGTGTGATCCAAACTGTGTTGTTTGGGCAGAGAACAATTATTAAAACTTGAACGTGTGTTTGAATTTTATAATTCATAATAGAGAACGTTATCAAAAAATATATATATTTCCCTTGTTTTAGTATCTTAAAATGGGGATGTTACATCTTGGTATCAGAGCTGAAGGTTGCAGCTCTTGGACCTAATGAGTCCACGATATTAATAAGGTTTACATTTTCTTATTGAACAGAAAATGGTTAGGACAAGAGGGAATGCTGCGAATAACCCGTTACAGGGTGGAGAAGCAGCGACTGCCCAAAAGCTGGATGAAATCCTTGCTGCCCTACTTGATACAAGGGATCGTTTGACTGTTCTGGAATAGTAGTCAATGGGCAATGAGGAGGAGGAGAATGAAGTTGAAATAAATGATCAGCTGCCTCCTGTGGACAACATCAACGGAGGGAATCCGGGTTTTGGTGATAATAATGTAAATGCTCCTAATCCCCCTTAAAATAAAAGGACAAGATTAGCAGTTGAACTTACAAATGATATAAAGAGAATAAGCCCTCCAAAGTTTGATGGAGCAACTCTTGGAGACGGAGCTGAGAACTGGCTCAGTGAAATGGAGAAATACTTTGCAATAAGAAACTTCTCCAAAGAGACTAAAGCGATATGGGGAGCATACAAGCTTTCTCATGAAGCATCATCATGGTGGGACAACCGTAAGGTTGAGTTGAATATTGTCGAATCAGACATAACTTGGGATCAATTTAAGGGTTATTTTAGGCAACGATGGCTGCCTCAACTCTATTTTGATAGGAAAATGATTGAATTTTAGAACTGGTCGCAAGGAAGGCTGTCGGTGACAGAATACTGGGAAGGGTTTACTAAACTCCTTAAGTATGTGCCGCAGTACCAAGCTGACGAGAAGTTCAGAATACGGAAATTCATAATGGGACTGAATCCCATCATTGGTGGTGAAGTGGATGTCCACGGCCCAACCACCATGGATGGAGTTGTCGAAAAGGCAATCAGACAGGAACAAAAATTGAGGGCAATATCTGCTCATAGGGAAGAGATAAGGAAGAAGATTCCCAATCCTTCTTCGTCTCTTGCACCAAAAATGGGACCTTGGAAAAGGTTTGGTGTGATTTTTTTTTTGTTGTAGATAACAAAAAGAAACCTGTGATGAACAGACCTGTAAATAGCGTGCGGAATAGCTTCACAAAAGTTAATGGCATTGGACAGAAGTCCTATGGAAGCCAGAATGATAACTTTAAGGCTGGTAACAAATTTGAGCCTAAGAAAGGGCCAGCTGGAGGATGCTTCAACTGTGGAAAGGACCACTATGCGAATCACTGTCCTCTGAAGAAGGATGATCGTGGAGAGCAGCATAGGATACACACTGCAGTGGCCAACAGACAAGCTGAAAAGCAAGTGACGCCCATAGAAGTTACAGATAAGTTGTTCGGTACACCTGTAGTTATACTTTTTGATACTGGAGCTACAGAATGTTTTATTTCTGCTAAACTTGCTATGAAATTAAAAAGAAAGGCTACAAGAATGGATAAAACATGGACAGTGCATTATGGGAATAATGTTGTCCATACAGTCGAAATGTGCCTTTTTGGGGCAATTCTTGATTTTTCCTGGTTTCTCCACCGAAGTTGACTTGTATGTCACTCCTCTAGGATCATATGATATCATTATTGGAGTTAACTGGTTGGCTGAACATAAGGAAAAAGTTGACTGTTATGAAAAACAAATCTATTGCTTTGATGACCTGCAGAAAGCAACAGTCATTCAAGGTGTAAAACGGGAAGTTGCAGTTAGGAAACTGACGGCTATGTAACTAAAGAGGGCTAAAAATAGAGACTACACTTTATATGTAGTAAAAGTGACAGAAAATGCGGAAGAAGATAATGATTTCATGGAAAGATATCCATTGTTGAGGGATTTCCATGATGTGTTTCCGGAGGAATTACCAGGTCTTCGGCCCAAACGTGAGTTTGACTTCGCAATAGAAATCAAGCCAGGAATGGAACCCATATCTAAGGCACCTTATAGAATGACTACCATTGAGTTGGTAGAGCTAAAGGCTCAGTTACAAGAACTTCTGACTAAGGGGCTGATAAGACCGAGCGTCTCACCTTGGGGAGTACCGGTAATTTTTGTAAAGAAAAAGGATGGCACTTTGAGGCTGTGCATTGATTACAGAATGTTGAACAAAGCAACTATTAAAAATTGATACCCACTTCCTAGGATTGATGATCTGTTTGATCAGATGCGAGGAGCATCAGTTTATTCAAAAATAGATCTTCGATCAGGGTACCATCAGCTGAGAATAAAGGAAGAAGATATTCATAAAACAACTTTTAGAATGAGGTATGGGCATTATGAGTTCACGGTGTTACCTTTTGGGCTGACTAATGCACCTACCGCCTTCATGAATCTAATGAACAATATTTTTCAAGAATACTTAGACAAGTTTGTGCTTGTATTCTTAGACGACATTCTTATATACCCTAAAAATGTCGAAGAGCGCCAAGAACATCTCAGGATAGTGCTGGAAATCTTAAGAAAGAGGAAGTTGTATGGAAAACTGTCCAAATGTTCCTTTTATGATGTAGAGGTGCATTATTTGGGACACGTTATAAGTAAAAATGGGATTGCTGTTGACCCTTCAAAGATCACAGCTATAGCTGAGTGGCCTGTGCCTAAGAACGTGCACAAAGTGAGGATCTTCATGGGCTTGGCTGGTTATTATTGAAAGTTCGTTAAGGACTTTTCAAAAATTGTTGCCCCAATCACTTCGCTGCAAAAGAAAGAAAAGAAATTTTTCTGGACAAACAAATGTGAATCTGCCTTTAAAAATTTAAAGGAACAGTTAACTTCAGCCCCTATTTTAACTGTACCTGATCCAAATGGAGATTTTATGGTTGTAACGGACGCCTCAGGAGAAGGCCTTGGAGGTGTTCTATTGCAGAATAACCATGTCATCACTTATGAAAGCAGAAAGCTTAAGTTACATGAACAGAACTATGCTCCACATGATCTTGAGCTCACTGTCATTGTTCATGCACTTCAAATGTGGAGGCATTACCTTTTAGGCAAGCCCTTCGAGTTAAAAACGGACCATCTGGGGCTGAAGTATATTTTTACTCAGCCAAATCTAAATGCAAGGCAGTGAAGATGGTTAGAATTTCTGTCTCAGTATGATTTCGATATAAGCTACACTAAGGGCAAGGAAAATAGAGTGGCAAATGCTCTGAGTTGAAGGAAGCATATCTCTGCTATTATAACGTTAAGAACTTAGTTTAAGGATGAGGTGAAAAATGCCTTGGAATCAGATCCTTATTTCCAGCAAGTCAAGTCAGCACTCACTGCAGACCCGCAGGGCATCAAGTATAAGGGATTCCATTTTGATAATGAAGGAATTCTGAGGTTCGAAAACAGGGTATATATACCTGTGGCAAATGACTTAAGAGGGAAATTGTTAACTGAATTCCATAATTCACCTTTTTCTGGACACCCTGGCATTACAAAAATTCTTGCTGATCTTAAGTAGCAATATTTCTATAAGGGAATGAAAAAGGATGTGGCAGAGTTTGTAACACACTGCTTAGAATGTCACCGTGTTAAGGTGGAACATATGCACCCCGCTGGATTATTGTATCCCCATAGTATTCCGTAGTATAAATGGCAAGTGATAACGATGGATTTCGTTCAAGGATTTCCTATGTCAAGAAATAAGCATGACATTATCTTGGTTGTAGTCGACAAATTGACCAAAGTGGCACACTTCATTGCTGGTAATTTGAAGGACGATGCACCAGTGCTAGCAAGAAGATTTGTACATGAAATCTTCAGATTGCATGGAATACTGGAATTAATCATATCGGACAGAGATCCGAGGATGAAATCAAGGTTTTGGCAAACGCTTAATGCGGCCTTGGGGAATAAATTGAACTTCAGTTCTGCATATCATCCGGAAACGGATGGACAGACTGAGAGAGTTAATCAGGTTTTAGAGGACATGTTAAGGATGTATTGTATGGACTAGTAGTATAAATGGGAGGAATACCTTCCGCTGGTAGAATTTGCTTACAATAACACCTATCATGCCTCTTAAAAATGGCACCCTTTGAAGCATTGTATGGAAGAAAATGCAGAACCCCTGTCAGCTGGGACAGCGTTGAGGACAGAGAGGTAATTGGGCCAGAAATCCTTATGGAAATGGAACAGCAAATCAAAATGATTCAGGAACATCTAAAGGAGGCTGCCAATAGGCAAAAGAGCTATGCAGACTTGAAGTGGGTTGATAGACATTATAAACTGGGAGAGAAGGTCTTTCTTCAGGTGAAGCCGAAAAAGAGCTCAATAACTTTTGGCAAGGCTGCCAAGTTATCGTCACGTTACGTGGGACCTTTTGAAATTGTTGAAATAATCAACCCTGTAGCTTATCGTCTAGCATTACCTCCTGCTTTGTCTCAAATGCATGATGTTTTTCATATTTCTTTGCTTAAGAAATACGTGACAGATTAATCACATGTGCTAAATTGGAATTCCTTGTAGGTCCAAGACCCAGGAATAATCGTGGTTAAGCCCATTTGAGTGCTGGGAACTCGCCAGTTGTACTTGAGAAATCGCGAAGTGAACCAATGTAAGGTCCAGTGGGACCAGTTCAGTGAAGAAAGTGCAACTTGGGAAAATCTCAAAGAAATGAGATCTGCTTTTCCACACCTGTTTAATCGAATTTTAAATTCAAAGAACTGATAATTCTACCAAATTTAGACAATTATTAGTCTATTGTACAGTTGTCTTAAAACGCTATTTTTAAGAGTGAATCTGTTTTTGGTATGAACTTATGAATGAAAGGACAATAACTGAACTTTGTCCTAGGAACTCCTTGATTTGTTTAAACTGATCATCAGGATGATGATTCTTTAAGGAGGGAAGAATGTAACACTCTGATTTTTGTATATTATCTTGGTGAATGTTTTCCATACTATTATAACTGCTAGAATGAAGGAAAACATGTTAAGATAAACTTTGATCTTAAAGGAATGTGTTGCTAACTTGGATTCTTGCATGCTGTGATTTATTGTATAGGACAGTAGTTATTGTACTTGCGTGTTTGCTAATGTGACGAAAAATTGTCGTGTACTTGCTAAACTCTCGTTGTTGATTGACAGCACACCTTGAATCAATTTCATTTATCCAAAGTATGCTGAGGGCTTTTGGTGATTTCCGTGTAGATTTACTCTGAAACTGAACCCGAGGTTGTTATGAATGTGCAGCGCCTGATTTTAGGTATGAGCAGCTGGCACGTAAATGCCAACGATAGGGGTTCAATTCTTGAACCCTGTACTGTCAAATTAAAAACCTCGTGAGGCAAGAAATACCTAGACACGGGTGGCCTTGACACGTGATCCAAAGGACGGAACGTCCTGCCCGGCATTAACGTGATTGTCAGTTGGAAGACTGGATGGAGATTGTTTGGTGTTAGTGGTTAGTGGGAATTAAAATCCTAAGCTAATCCTAAGTCATAACATGCATCCTAAACTACTACCCAAAGTGGATTTTTTAAATTACAAAAAAAAAGAGGAAAAATAAACCTAAGTCCTAATAACCTAAGGCTAAACTATGACCTAGGTTAAACACTATTATGTAACCTAAACTAATCCTAATCTAAAGGGGTGCGCAGACCCTTGGAGGGAAAGGATAATGATGGAGGGGAGTATTCATTAGCATTTATTGGAAAGTCCATACGTGGACATCGCCAGTTTTGGTGGGGCAGGTAAGAAATGGAGGTATCTATTTGGAGATAGAGCTAAATTCGGTTTTGCATGGGAAATTTGAAATTTAGAGTTTGCCAACTCAAGTTGGCAGTGGCGTGGGAAGCTAGGAAAAGGCAGAGCCTTTAATGCATTGATTATTCTTGGTCCTCACGACCAGTTCACCTTGGAAAGTGTATGAGGGAATTTTGATTTTCATTTTTGTCGATTCGGGCTTTTGCAAAGTTGCTCTACATTTGGTTTTTCTGGTCTGGTTTAGTCGAACCAGCTCTTGGGATTTGAGACTGTTCTTGGATATTTTGAGGCTGTTGATAAGCTTGAAGAAGAAGGGAGTGTTGGGAAGTTTTTGTTGTCATTGTGGAAGGAAATAATGCGGAAAACGAAGCTTTCTTCGATTTCTGGAAAAGAGATTACAGGCATGTTAAGCCCTTCTCTTTAAAAATTCTTGCTTTATTTAAGTGTCTCATTAAAACAACCCTGCTCTTGGGTTTGGATTCTGTGATTGTTGTCGAGTCGATATGATTTGGATTTTGTTGGTTCTTACTTTCTTTCTTTGGCAAATGTTAAGAAGAATCGCTTTTGGTTGCTAGGCTTTGATTTGTCTTTGCACGAATCAAGTTGGAACATGAATTACTGTATCGGTTGTTGACAGTATGGTGGATTGAAATAGATATTTTCTTTCTCTGTTCATGTCGTATGGAATAGTAACAGGCTTTGTGAGATGTTCTCCTTTCTGTGAAATCATTTTCTTGCTGTTGTGTTTGGAACTATCCTTGCATGTAAAAGGAAGTTGAATACAGTCGTGTTGTGTTGCTATGATTTGGGTTTGTTGACCCTTGCTGTCATTTTTGGAAATGTTAGGAAAATCATTCCTTGTTGCTATGTTTAACAGTCTTTGCACTTCTTTGAATGGAATACCTCCACGTTGAGCTGGTTGTTGACGTTAGATGGAGTTTCGAACTGGTTTTTCTTGTAAAATATGATAAGAAAATCGCGGTGTGATGGCAGATAGTGTGGGTTGTCTCCACTGCTATGAGAATGTTCTTTGTTATATGGTATTTCGTGATATAATTGCACATGATGCATGAGTTACATGTGGTAGTTTCTATATTGAAATTCTTTTACAAGAGGAAATGGATCTTTTCTCTTCTGCTATGTTTGATTAAGATGAATACAACATTGGGTTTGTATGAATAGACGAAGTTGCTTTGGAAAAAGAAATGATAACACGTTTTTGGCTGTTTCTTCCCTTTTCTTGCTGAAAGAAATAAAACTTTTCTCTTCCTTCTGCCTGCTGTTTCGAGATTATATGGAAATGGCAATTTGGTATTTTAAAGGAATGGGCATTAGAATTTTATATGAGTGTTCGTGAAAGTTGGGAAAGAAATAGTTTTCCCTTCTGAACTCATAGTGAAACATATTGTTTTTCTTGCTATGAAGGTATGCTGATTAGTTGTGTTTATTGATGCTGATCGGTATTTTGAGATCAGACTATTTTAGTGATTACAAATTAGCCTTAGATTGTTGAACAAAAGAATAAATGCATGGAAATTTTTTCTTGCTGTGTGGGTTGTCTTGACTGTATTAGATCCATGTATTTGACACACCTGTACGGTTTACTTTGATAAAGGTAATGACATCTGATTTTTGCATTCTGGAGTTCTGCATATTATCATGAACTTGAAAATGGATTCGAGTAGAATCATTTATGGGATGGGAATTCTTCTTCTGTCTACTATTCTGACTAGGTGAAATCCGTAGTTAGGTGATTATTGGACTTGCTGTAGGTAACAGCAATGAATAAAATGTTATTTTGAACGGGATACGTTCATATAATTAGGGAATCACGTGATTAATTGACTGCATGATTGTATAACTGTTTATCTGTGGTTAAAAAATACAGTGAAAGAAGTATGGAATCTTCTAAGTACGGTACAAGTACATAGTATGCATCCTTATACTGCTTGTTCTATGATGAACATACGATGTTTTACTAACCTGTTTTTGGATATTCGTATGAGCCTGAATTCAAATGAAGTATTGATAAGGACGATGAAGTTCTTTCTTGTTTTCATTTAAAGCTGATTATGAATGAAATTATTCTTGCTGCTGGAAAGTGAATTCCGAATGGATTTTGTAAGTTTCACTCTGAACTGTTATCTTGATTCGTGTCTCGTTTGGATTCAATTTTTAGGACAGTCATGAGGAAAGAAATAGGAGTGTGGATGCATAACCTGGAAAAATGATCTTTTCTTCTTTTCATACAGTTGGAAATCTGTAATTCGTTTAAGTAATGAATTTTGTATTGCTTGGGTATGAGCAACTATATTTATTGCTGTTTGCTTTCTCGTCTGTACTTGATTGCTTGGAATCAAATGAGATGCATGAACTGAAAGGGAAGGTAATTGGTTTACATTTCAATTAGTTTCTATCCTTTGCATTTATTACTAATGAAAGGAATGGAAAGGATAACAGTTATGTTATAACAGCAGTATGTTACTTATATTCCTAGTAACTTTACAAATGTTGTGAATCTGGAACTGTTGGAGGAAATTGCGTCTATGCATGGTTATGTGGGAAATAGGACAGCAATTCTTTGGCTGATTGGGATGGTATTTTGATGGTTCAGTTGTTATGCTGATCCATTCTTTTTTATACTTAATTCTTGATTGATGTTTATACTGTCGTTTCATAAAAGCAGGGTTCTTTTATTGAGACAATTAATTCGAAGCACCTCATTTTAATGACAAGTGCTTAATATGCTCAGTTCATTGAAATGACTCGTGCAAGTAATTTTGAAGATAGAATTTGATTAGAATGAAGACATGGTTGTTTTCTGATGCTTCTTTTGATTAGTCTGAAGATGAATTGTATTTGTTAGTTATTATTCCTCTACGAGGAATTGTGAAAAGAAGAAAGTACATTCTTCTATCTATGAGTTGTAAAGATGTTTTATTTAAACAAAGTCCAGTCAGTTGGATTGGCAGATGTATGGATTATGAAATGGATTGATGAATACAAATACAAGTGTGATATTTTAATAACTATATTAGTTTGATATTGTTGATTAAATTGGAAATATAATGTTATTTCTTGATTTGGATTTATTTAATTGTCCTTGGATGGATGTTAAAAAGGAATTGATATCTATTCTTACCTAAATGCAACTTTTAAGTTGAAATGTGCAATTAGTTCATACTTGGGTAAAGATGAATTTTTAATTGACATTAAAAAGGATTAGGAAGAATATGATTCCATAATTGATAGATATTCAGGATTAGCTTAGGAAGCTAAGGAATATCAATTAACTTAGGAGCAACCGAACTTCGCTTTCGAACTCCATTAATAACCTCGTATGTTAAATTCAGAAAGAAAGAATATAGGAATAAATATATCTAGAACTAATGGACCTTTACTATGTAAGGTTAAGGAGAATAAATGAATACATTTATTAGGAATTAGACCTCGTTTAAATGACGTCTAAATAAGCTAGAATTCTGAATTTAGTTACAGTTGTGAAAATCTTGGCTAAGTTTAATAGGTTAAACTTATCACATCCGTCGGTAACGGGCTGCTTAATCCAATGATTAAGAAGAGAACCAAGTAGGGAAAATGCAACCCTTCGGTACAGAAGGAGAAGATGTATAGCAAGCTAGAAGACGGATTTAGTCTCTCTTAGCTACATACAACTGTAACGGGAATGAGGATAAAGGAATCAACATGGTTGCTGAAAGTTGATTCTTAAATATGTCAAGATCATATCCAAATCACTTGAGCAGGATGTGTACTCTCGATGGGAGGATTCCGTAGGACATTGACATACGCCAACTACAGCATGGTGTCTTCATGAAGACGGGGTCTTCATGACGACACAATGTTATAGCTGACATATTACAATGCCCTCCCGAATTAAATCATCAAGAATACATAGGTTGAATGTGAAGTTCTTGGCTGGGGATAGGAGTATGATCATGTATACGGAAGTGACTCCGGAGGACTAAAGATAACTAGACACACAAAGTCGTGGGGAATGACACCGTATGTCTGTGTATCTTTAGTTACCATGAGTGCCTTCCTATATTTGTTCATATTGCTAGTTGGAAATAGGTAGTTTGAATCTGACTTTAAATTTAAAGGACTGGTAGGAACCAGGAAAGACCATTCTAGATAATAGGTGAAGTGAGGTGAAGGACGTATTCCATTGATGTGTGTCACATCCAGGAATATTATCATGCAAAGCATGTGAATATCTTTGGGCAAAGTATCACAAGTGCTGGTTGCGTTGTCCTAATCACTTAATTTAAGATGCAGGATGTCAGATGAATATCAGTAACAAATATTCAGATAGGCTTCTTAAATGGATCACTTCGATAACCGGAAACGGTTAAGAGAACTTGTATATATAATATACTATGCATGAACGAACATGAAGGATTGATAGTTGCCGAGTCATGAAGTGAAAGATCGTTGAAACTCTGTGCCATGAAAATGGGAGATCAACAGTTCTTCGAGTCATTTACAGCAGCATATAGAATCTGTTATAAGATTAAATGGCATTGAATGTGTGTTCCATATTGTAAATATGCGAACAAGGAACATTAGTTTTAAAAGGAAATTGTGTGATCCAAACTATGTTGTTTGGGCAGAGAACGATTATTAAAACTTGAACGTGTATTTGAATTATACAATTCATAACAGAGAATGTTATATATATAAAAAAAAAAATTCCCTTGTTCTAGTATCTTAAAATGGGGATGTTACACATGTTATGAGCACAATCCTTCATATCCTTATTCTAATCCCTTTTCTTCTTCTTATCAAGCGGTCATTCATTGCCTTGTTGTGTCATCCACTCTCTTGAGGGGGCATTCCTCTACTATCCTTCTTACTAGGGTGTCCTAATGCTTCATTGATTTCTTCTTGATACTATGCATGTGTCTACTATCTTTTAATCACTACTACTTCGCAATAACACTTTAAAAAGGGGAAAATGTATACACCCCAAAATCACTCACTTGTTCCTAGTATTATTCAAGTACATCCTAGTTCACCTCCTTCATGATTGATTAATTAAATTGATTAATCATGTGCATTTCACCCCCTTTCGATTAATTAAATAATCCTTAGTACCACTATTAGCTAAGTTAATTATCATTTATTAATTAAATGATTAATTAATTAGTGTGCACATTATAACAACCACTTGGACTCCACTTCCTCATCCTAGTCAACTCCACATGGACTCCACTTCACCATTCCAGTCAACTGCACTTCTAGAATCCTAGAAAGGCGAGGCAATTCAATTCCATGTACAACCACCTTTCTAGATGTAACTTTTGCAATTAAATTCCTTTACTGCCCATAAATGGCATTTAACCTCTCAGAACTGCTATAACTTCCTCAAGTGCTAGTATGTGCATTCATCCATCTATAATCAACTTCCAACCAACTTTATCCTCTATAAAATGCAAGATCATCCTCTTACAAATGCTCTTGGATTTACAACACAAAACCTCTAGTAATTAACCTTCCAATATCTATATATTGGAAGCTTCCAAAGTTGTGTTCGTAGCATTGGTCTATGTTTAGTTTTGAGGTCATTCAAGAGCACCCACAATTAGTCATTTTACAAGGTTACACAAGATCCAAAGCTTCACACAAAATTACTTGAGGTTCCATTGGAAGGTTACATGGAGGTTTGCAGTTATTTGTTTATCTTTCCATTACTGTTGTTTTTCATTGCATTTGGTGCTAAGTTTGAATATGGGAAATGAGAGGGGAAGAAAGGTGAGTGTTATGTGTGGAAATAGAAACATATTTTGGTGGATTCCCTCGTATTGGTGGGAGGGGAAGACAGTGGAATAGAGGATATGGGGATTGTAGTGAGGATAACGTTAGTGTCTGGCGGAGCTGATGTAGAGATCCATTGGGATTCTTCATGAGTAGAAAATAAAACAAGATCTAGGTTCTCAAGATGATCTACAATGTACGTATTTAGGTCATTGAGATTTTCAGTAGTAAACTCATGAGAGGAGCTAGCCATGATAGGAAACAAAGAGATTCGATAAAAGGCATGTAAGGCTCGGGTTCACCAAATAATTTAATAGAATTAAATCTTATTAGAGGATTAGATCAAACATATATAACAATAACAAGCAAGATCTATCATGTAAAAAGTAAAACAAGTGTAAGTGACGATGAGACGAGAATGACTTAGCTTATATGTGGAGATTTGGGTTGATTTGGGGCAGGAAACTAAGTGGAATAGGATACATCCAAGACTGAGTATGCCTCATTTGGGAAATTGGAATTTGAAACTCCTTTAGACAAAAACACCCAGAGAAAGACCTACCTGCCCAGGTGCTAGTGTTCTAGAAAATGCTACGCTTTCGATCTTTTTAAGGTCTAAACTTATCTTCTTCCTTTCACTCTTTGTCACTCTAGCTTCATTGTATAGTTTTGCTATAACACATGAACCTACAAAATAAACTCTAGCTACATGTACAAGCCTCAAGCAAACATTAAATGAAACAAATAATACATATGCTTGAGTCAGAATGGCCTCGACGATCACCCCAATGTGATTCTCACTGAGCACTACACTAGATTTTAGACTCTATAGTTCTAATCTGTGTATGTGTGTGTGATAAAATGGTGTCCCTTGAAGCTAGGCTTCCCTTGTGTCAGTCACACGAAGATAATAGAATATAACTACTTTTCCCCAAGATGAATGTGTGAGATGGAATACAAAAATAACCCCTCCTATACAGTGAATAATGTAGCCAAAATGCAATCCATTGAATGTTTCACTTTGCCCATGTTGGTACCCAAATTTAATCTCCTTCAAAGGTTGAGCAACATCATGGATTTAACAGGACACTCAGAGGTAGATAGATGATTATGTATGCTGTTTTGTAGCCGGGGAAAGCATTCTATCTGACTTTTTAGCACTCAGGCTTTGAAAGGAGTGGCTAGCACCTTAAAAGGATGTGATCTGATCCTAACTATTTTAGGTTGTGCCTTTCAACCAAGGTAAGAGAACCTATTTTGTAACATTTATTATTGAAGAATGTCGGTAAATCCTTCTTTTACACAAAATTTATAGAGAAGGCCTTGGGAAAATATGATCAACACACCAAATATGACTCTCACAAGTTGTCACTTCCAGATTATGGAGATATTTTCAAAACAAGGAAAATGTTACTAAAGACATTTGGAAACCTGATTGTTTCTGCATGCTTTGGTAATAGAAAATATGCATTTTTATACACACAGGACAAACAGGGGTAGTACGGGTAAGATTGAATGTTTTTGTTTACACACTTACTCATACAATATTTTTCACTACTTTCTTATATGCTAAATGAGGGGGTGGCATCTCTATTTATAGAAATTCTAGGCTTATCCATCTTATCTCTAAGATAGGATAAGAAATCCACTCTGACGAATCATATTCCATACCTTAACTCTTATCTGTACATGTAAGCTTATCTTTTAAGATAAGATAAACCTTATCATTTCACATGGGTTCCACATTTTTAGACTTTTTACAAATAAAATACACAAAATATTTATGACCTCACTCCTTGTCCTTATTACCAATATAATATTTCTAATTCCTAATAATGTAGACCCTACTTCTCTACTTACCCCAACTTTGACATTTTAAACATTACCACACCACTTGCGACAAATATCAACTGTTGTCACCCTCAAAATTCCCTTTTTTTGATGTCAAGTTTCAAAAATTTTGAGTCGGTACCTTGGAGTAATGGGTAGCGTCGAGCTTGGTATTTTTTATAGTTTTCCATTCCATGGAGAAAATTTTGAAAGTCAGGCGTAACGGTGGATTTTTTCCCCTTCTTTTTATTTTCTTCCCATAGTCGGGAACGACAGGTGTTTCCTCCCCATCATTTTTTGCCCCAACATCCATGGGTATTACGTGGAAATTTTTTATTAGATTCATTGTAGCCATGTTTTAAGCGGTAGTGGAAGCCTCCACACATCTAAATAGTGTAACTCCAAGGGTAGGGCCTAGGGGACAGTCCTTAAATTAGCGTCATATCGCCGTGTGTCCCAAATCTAAAATGAAGAAAAAACAAGCCCAAATCAATTAAGTATGGAAGGTTCAGCGGATGGCACCATGTACTTCGTCGGTGTAACTTCAAGGGTCAAAGTTAGGGGTGGTTCTAAAACTTGCGCTAGTCCCCCACGTGTCCCAGGTCCAAAAAGGGACAGAGCCGGTTATTCAAATTGAGTAAGTATGAGCGTATCGTCGGAAGCCTCCACGTACCTCAACGACATGATTTCAGAGGTGAAATCAAGGGGTCAATTTCCAAATGAACACTAGCTCATCACGTGGTCGAAGTCAATGGAGAGATAGAAGTTTCCATTGAAAATTCTAAGCCCAACGGAAGGAGCCATGTGTCAGCTCCACGTAATTTTAGGAAGCGTTTCCAAAACCAAAACTCAAATGAGCACCAACTCTCCACGTGTCTAAGGGTCAACATAGGTCAAGCAGGAGATAGGCCCGAATTAGCTAAGTATAAAGGAACTGATGGAGCTCTCCACATGTCAGCTTGGTGCAACTTCACAGGCAAAAAATGCAAAAGGCATCCGTAGGCCCATTCCAATCAATTCCTTCCACGTGGGTGACCCAAATTTAAATTTGTATATTGGAAAAATAAGTTTTTTCCACCATTAATGTTTCTTTGTAAATCAAGAATTCAAAAGGGCGTGAATGATTGGAATAAGTTGTAACTATTTCTTGTTTTCTCGAGGAAGTTGTAACCATCTCTTGTGAGCTATATCATGGGATCTCAAAGCCATTGTTTTGTTGGAATTTTGATATTCTGGAATTGTAATTTCGAGTTTGAAGAAATTAAAAAAAAAGGTTTTCCCCTTTTCCCTCTGTTTTCTCTTTCCTTCTTTCTTTGATCTTTGAATCATCTAATCCTTGCATGCTTAGAAACTTTTTGTTCTAGTTTATACGATCTTAAGAACTTTGAGTCTGTGGATTGTGCCTATTATAAACATGAATGGTTCTACTATATATCTCATTTACTCACTACGTATAAGGGTTTTCTCTAACATCTCTTTTCCCTGAAAGTATTGTCTTCTTCTACCTTCCTAATCTCTTCAAGTCTTCTATCCTCATGTATTGATAACTTTCTAGGCATAAAACACATTTCAAGATATCGGGAAACCACCATTGAATGAATATTGTGTATTTGTACATAGGTTTGGTCCCTGATTTCAATAAGGGAACCTCTCCCATTAAAGAGGAGGGACTTGCTTGTCCACTGATTGTGGTTTCATTCCAAGTGCAAATCTGAAACCCAACACAAAGCCATGATCTGGCTTATTTATTCTTATGTCTCCGTGAAAGATATGCCTTTGTATATTCCCATCTAACGTTGGGGGCAACTTCATAATCAACTCTCTCATACATATGTGCATGCCATTATGACTTTTTTATATTCCCACATCTTGCTGGGGCAATTCAAACTTCTTTGTTCTTATACATCACTTTTGGAACACGACCTTAGAAAATATAAAAAAATTCAGAAAAAGATACAAAAAAATATAAACATTCAGAAAATTCCCCTTGGAATGAAGCTGCATCAACTTCATAACATTTTCTTAGTGAAACCTTGAAAACAATGTGAATAGTAGCCTTGAAAACTTATCTTTCAGGATAACTCAAAAAGATCAGAACATATAACAATAATGTCCCAAAAAACAAGGTAATGATTTAATTTCTTTTAGTTTTTGGTTTGTATAGTTTTGATTATGAGTATCTTTTTGCATTGTATGATTCAAATAATGGTTTGTTTTCTTACCTTAGATTGGATCTTGTTTGATTTTATTGTGTATTGCATTGAGTTCATTTTTAGATTTCATACTTGTAATATATTGTTATGTTTTCACTGTTTACTATATGCATCTATTAGGATTCATTTTACTTACTTAGATTGGAAGCCAATTTAATTTGTTGTTAGAATTTGTATGAGTTCACTTCTAGTTACATATTTTTGTGTGGTTTTTTATGTGTATATTTGTTTAGTTTTGTTAACAATTTTTTTTGTGTTTTTTACTACACATATTTTTGTTATCACATCTATCATCTATCATTCATCACATATGACACCATCTAATACATCATATTTACAAAAATGCTAAGTTTTACATCATGCATGTATACTAAGCTAATCATCACATATCAGATCATTAATGGGGGAAAGAGGGGTTATACATGATCACAAATCTACCCCCCCACACCAATATCATCTAGTATTATCCCAAATGCCAACATTAAACCAAAATGTCTCATAGCCAAATACATATGATATCATCTAAAGATATATCATCAATATGAAAACATGTGGTACAACATCGCTAATATAGCATGAACATACATAGGAAATGAGAATTATACATCATCATGATACACTCATACATCTATAAACATTAATCAACATCATAAGGCATATAAACCATGACAAATATAAACCATTGAATGTCCATATATACAGGTATAAATGTTTGTCTCAAAATAAGATATACATCATTGATACAAATATTCCATCTAAAGGGCATGAATTAAAACTGATCCTTTATTAAGAGGCATAATCAAAACATGATACTTAATTACATACATCGATCATAAATATGACTTCATAAGAGGCATGTATACATACATATATCTATACAAAAAGGAGAGTCAACCATGACTCTCACCCTCTTCGAGGCTACCTGGTCTATGACCTGGAGGATGAAGCAATGAGGGTGGCTATGAAGGGACGGCTCATGGTGTACCACCATGCTATCTAGCTGGCGGCTAAAATAATATGACTGAATACCTTGACCTCCATGATCTAGATCCCATCCTTCTCACATCCAACTGATCAAAGGTTGTAACCCATTGTCATGTTGGGACTACTCTGTAATAGGCGGCCTTGTAATACGAGGCCTCACCACTGGCTCTCATGATATCCTGAATCATCTCTGTGTATCCAAAAGTAGTGGTTGTCTGTATAACAACATCGCTCCCATGTCAGACTACCCATATCAGCATAGGCTTGTCTCATAGTGATAGCCTCCCAATCTATAGCTGCATTAATGGTCTAGACCTAGGCTCATGCATGATCTCTCTGAATAATATAAACATGCACCTGGGCCTAAG
Source organism: Taxus chinensis (assembly GCA_019776745.2). Classification (NCBI taxonomy): domain Eukaryota; kingdom Viridiplantae; phylum Streptophyta; class Pinopsida; order Cupressales; family Taxaceae; genus Taxus; species Taxus chinensis. The sequence continues at coordinate 6,527,627 of CM034146.1, read as the reverse complement.
CTTGGTACCGTTGAGTAGTGATACTCTAAGCACGTGTATATTTTTGATGTAAGAGGCTTAATATCTAAGCACCCTGCACTGCTAGCTTCCTAATATGGTGTTTCCATACTCAACCATCCACACCTTGAGCAGCCTGGGATCTTTCCTGATCTCTCTCTATTATCATGGCATGTAACTACACCCTGGCCTGGTCTCTCTCAGTGCCCACATGTAACTGAATGGTTATTGTCACATGTAGTTCTAAAGTGCATCTAGCTAACCATCATCACCACCACCTAGAGCATGAGGCGGTGGACCCTTCTGTGGAAACAACTATTGTAATAGGGCATATACCCTTGCTGGAATGCCTACTAGAGGAAACTCTATATCTGAAGCCCTAGGTGCCTATCTCTTTTTGAGCCTAGGATCCTGTTTGTATGGTTGTTGTAGTGGAGGACCCTGTCTCTCACCCCCATCATGATGTTGGTCATCAAAAGGATCATTATCATCATCATCATCATCATCATCATCATCATCATCATCATCATCATCATCATCATCATCATCATTTCCACCATCACCTCCACCCTCATCGCCGCTAAGAGGCCGCACTAGGGGTTCCCTCACTTCTGCATTGTAGGAGACTCTAGGAATTATCAATCGACAAGGTATCACTGTATGGTACCATGGAGCATACTCTGGAGTACACCCCAGATCTCAGACCTATCTCAAGGGCTCCCACATAGCTGGCACCACCTATAAAAATATTGTCAATGCTTTGTCCTGGTAATTTGTGGCCCCATATCAAAGTACTTTCTTGCCTTGCAGGCATACCACATGTCTGGGCCGGGTACATCTTGTGTGATACCAAAATATCTTTGGCACCGATCCACCCTATAAACCTCCCACATATAGTTGCAGCTACCCTACATGAAGTGCTTAACTGTCGCTATGCTAAGGTCTAGGCCATCCTGAGGCCACTGGAAATGTCTTTATGGCCTCCACACTACTTTGGCCTTCTGTAAATCATCTAATTAATGGTGGTAATTGTACGAATCTCCCATGTGTGGCCACACATCATCTCCAATCAGAAATCAACCCATAACAGAAGGCTTCTTTGGAGCTTGAACTCTCAATACACCTGTAGGGTGACCAATAGTAATATGGTCCCATGCCCAAATCTATAGAAGCATGGATGATTTTACAATCTTCTGATGGTAGTATGTGATTAAAGATAAATTCCAATATAAGTGCACCAGTATGCACTAGCCCCAGCAATAGGTCTCACCATCGATCAATCTACTTATTTCTCTAATGACGCCAAGTGGAAATGAATCTCTAATTTTTTCAGGGAGTAAAACTCCACTGACAAAATCCATCAGATAAACTACAACCTGATCGATCTTGGGATCCTTTATACACCACAATAGTCTGACTATCATCCCATGGCGTGGTATCACTGGAACACTAAATAGTTCAAGGATACACTGATCGATATCATGTTGGAGGCTAGAGTACTAAATCAACTCACCATGGATAGGAACCCGCATGATGAACCACACATCCTCCAATGTAATAGTTATCCTGCTAGTAGGAATCTAGAAACACTAACTCTCACTATGCCATCTTTTAGCTAAGGTTGTCAGGATGCCATGATCCAGAGTAATTTGTGGCATGTTAGCCACATAATCTAGCCCTATAACATATAAAATAATATCAAGTATCATCTGATCCTCCTCGTTTCTTCCAAATCAGAGGGTGCACACTGTAATCTAAAAATCCATGCATATGGCAGTATCTCCTCAATGCTTTTCACATCCTCACTTAATTTAATCCGTGATAGATGGTCAGGTCCCAAGTTACTCTTTCCTGGTTTTACAATGACTGAAAATTCAAACTCCTAAAATAGCAAGATCCACAGGCATATGTGCCCTTCCAATACATGCTTGTTCACCAAGTACTTGATCACCATATGATCTATGTAAAAGGTAAAAAAAGTAGCCAATAAGTATTTCCTGAACTTGTGTAACACATAATGTAGACACCAAAATTGGGTCACACTCCCCTTGGTCCCATTTTGAATAGCTAACTTAAACACATTCACATAACCATGACTCTTATACCCCACATTGATATTAATTTACTTATTTACAATTAAATTAATACTCATCCTCACTTCATTCATTATTTAATTACCTCAATTAAAACCAATTTCCACCTCACCCCACCACCTCACCTAAACACCTCACCATAGACCTATTTATAACATGTTTCCATAACTAACTAAGACTTAGCCCTACTTAACTTAATGAACTAAGACTTATTATAACCCTAAAATCACATGCCTATTCTTCCTCTAACCACATTCCCATGCATCTAAGCACAACATTCCATTTAGACCCGCCACAAACGAGAAAAATTTGGAAGAGGATAGCCAAGATCTATTATTTTAGGAAACCTAGGATATCCTGCCTTAACCGATGCCGGTCAACTCAAAACCGACGCCGGTAATCCTAACCCGTCGTCGATTACCATATAACCATTTTGGTAACCTTTTTTGAGAGGTTAGACAAATTATCAAGTTTTTGAAGCAAAGGATATCTGCATGTAAGCAAGAACCACGGCTCTTTTACACATCTAGATAGCCATAACCAACACAACCATTGATCAGAAGGTATTCGCATTCATAGGAGCACTCTGAGAAGCACTGCCGCGACACTGATTGCCATTTCACCAATCAACCATCACCACCACCCAACCGTTTAACTTGCACAACAGTAAGTGTGCATCTAACTTGCACCATTTCATTTCTATTCAGTTTATAAGAGTTCTTCACCTTTTGTTTATCAACCACCATATATATTTTTACCTGACCACTATTGCCTTCCTGTGAACCTGACAATTCCCATCACTCACAACCATTTTAATCACCTTTGTCTACTTCTAAGTACCTCTTAATATCCCCAACACCTCCCTAGACCTAAACCAACTCCTTACCATCTCTGATTCAGTCTCAAAAAATCCCCCAAAACCATGAACTATTGAGTTATTACCATCTCGCAGTAACTGCCATCGGTTCTTACTAAACCATCGTCAGTCATACCAAACCAATGTCGGTATCTATATTTGGCAGTCCTGCTAATATAAGATCCTAATAACCTTTTCCAATTGACCCAAGTGACCCAAAATCTGACCCTGACCTTTTCCGGTACCTTAATTATTTACCTCATTTCCAGATCTTATCATATCCTAGCCTGTTATGTCAGATTTTCTTATTATATTTGGATGAGATACCTAAATCATATCAACTACGGTATAACCTTATTCATTTATGTCATTTCTTGCATTAAATTGTATTAAACTATGGGTTGACTGCCACCAAGGAAGCATCGCACTTCCTTGATCTAACACATACTAGGCAAACCATTGACATATATTGTTCAAATCTTTCTTAGGGTCTTATTGTGTGTTTCAGGTAGTTCCTCCTAGCCAAAAGGAAGCTCTCACAATCAGCATTGGATCAAGAAGTCAAAATTCAAACAACAACGTTAAAAAATGACCATTATAACAATTATTCCTCCTTGGCCCACACCCTTATCTATTTCATCTAAAAAACTTAAAGAAAATGGTGAAACATTTTGGCACGCTCGGTGGGACCCATCCGGGGTTTGTTGCATTTTATTCATTCTAGGTGAATGTTATGTGTTTGTTTCCCTTTTGAAAAGCTTACACATTAATTTTACTATCTGGAATCTTCCTCTCTTTCTATTTTCTAAAAACAATCATGTTTTTGGTGTTATAAAAAGAATACTTCTTTTCTTTCATTAGTATTACATTAGTGAAAGAGCATTCCTCTTCCTACTTATTACTTGTTACATTGAATATCACACTTCAATTTGGGCATAGAATTTTGATTCATTGCATCTTAGCTCACATTAAAAATGAGGGAAACCTATATGTTGGAAGTCATGCCCAGCTAATGGTTGACATAACTGAATCATAGAAAATCACATTCTTCCTTCTCTCTTTGCCAAACTACACAATTTGAAATATATACATCTTCTTAAAACAACGTCCCACCTAGAAGAATCTTTCAATGATCATAGAATTGACATTGGGCACCTAGCTGGTTATCTCTACCCAGTACCCCATCATAGGACAACATGCCCCCCCATAACATAACTTGAAACCTCACCTTTACAATTTCCTTCTTCGTAGGAGGCCTTCCCAACCAAAAACTCTACTCTAAATTCACAAGTCAATATTTTAAATAGCATAAGCTAAACACACTAATTCACTTGTTGAGTTACGTATTTTTCTTAGTTTTGTGCTTGACTTGTGTTTTGAGGTGTGAGGATACGATTCTTCATTTTTATTTTTTCCTTTCACACTCTGCCATCATGGTTGGAGTATTTTGACTTTATGAGAGTGTGTCAGGACCTCATCTTATCATCTCCAGACTTCTGGTTGATTATTTATCTAATCTAAATTCACAAAATTTCATTTTTTCTATTCTTCATATTTCACAGTAACTGGCATCAGTCCAACGACCACCACCAGTTTCCATCTGATCACCATCGGTTCCTTTCTCTTTTGGTTAATTTATCCAAAAGACACTTATCTCATCTTCTCTTCTATTTTGAGTCTCTGTGTATCATTATACTCTCTGTAATCTGATAACAGTCATCAACTACACCTCTCTTATCTTACAATCATCAGTTTTTTCCTCCTTTGCTAAAAATGTCATTTCCTCATAGTAACTGATATCAATTCCGGTAACTGACATCGGTCACCCCTTAACCATCATCAGTTACTTAGAATGGCATCAGTCACTCTGTTTTAATTTCAATAAAAACATTTACCAATTTTCCCTCCTAGAATTTGTTTTGGCCCATCTATGTTGTTCCCTGTGGCATTCATAGAGTACAGTTCACATGATATACACTAATTCACATGGTGTTGAATCGCAGCCAAACTAATGCCCTCATATTTCACGCTAGCCGTCAGCTACTCCCCCCTAGTCCATCTCCTCTATCCATTCTATCACCTATGGATTTGACACAACTTATCCCCATTGCTACCGGTGATGAGGAGTTCGCAAGACTCCTCGACCAAAATCCCGTTGCCCTCTAGTATTACCTTGCTCATTCTTCCACCTAGGATTCCTCAAGATAATTGATATACGGCATGCCCGTATCTATCCCTCCTACTCTAGCCCTCACTTCTGAGTCAGCTAGCACCATTTCAGCATTACCGTCATCCACTTTATTACCTATGGTGTCTCATCTAAATCCCATAACCGCTATAAATGTAGCATCTACATCATCAATCGCACCCACGACATCGATTGTCCCTCTAACAATCGCTATGAGTATAGCTTCATCTGCACCTACCATTTCACGTATACCTAGCACATCGCAACCACCTTTGGTGTCGGTAACTTACACCCCTTTATAAAATATCATCCTTTCTATCCCATAATCCTTACTCCCAATCGCCAATAGATTTATTATGACTACCCCACCCACTTACACATACTACGAATAACCCCTGACCTCATCTATCACTTATGTTGGCTATATGCCACTTTCATCTATTCCTCCTACACAGTTCTCATACTCATCGCCACCGTACACCAACACACCATCCACTTCATACATTCAGCATCAACCCCCTTTTTCTTACAGGGGGCACCCATTCATCCCAACCTACTAACAACCTCATTAAAATGATGATGGAGAAGATGCAGACCTTAGAAGCATCTGTTTCTGGCTCCCGTGACTCTTTAACATATGATGAAATCTATAACAATCCTATCCATCCATCTATTCCAATTCGTCCTTACCCAGCGCATTGGGAAATGCCTGAATTCAATCACTTCACTAGTAAAGAAGACCCACAACAACACTTACGGTCGTTCAAACATGGGTGTTACCTAATCATCCATGATGACACTTTACTCCTCCAAACTTTCCCAATGTCTTTGACAGGACCAACATTGGATTGGTATAGTGGACTACCTCGAAATTCAATTTATTCCTTTAATCAAGTAGCCCAAGATTTCTTTGATCGTTTTTCAATCAATGTTACCAAGAAAGTCACCATGACTGATCTCTATTCAAACCAACAGTATGAAGATGAATATATCACAAATTTCGCTGCCCGTTGGTGGAGACTTATTAACCAATTGACGTTCCAACTACCTCAGACTAAACTTATTGAGTTGTTCACTAGAGCTTGTGTCAAACACATCTTGTAAGCTCTACAAGTCCAAACCTTTCGAACCTTTGATAAAGCATTCACCATGGCCCAAAAAATGGAAATTTGCATCATCAAAGAAAATAAAATCCAATTATAGAACAAGAACACCCCATTCAAATCAAACTATTTTTCTTCATCTTTAAAACCCCAAACTAACTATTCAAAGCCCAAAGGATCTGCCAACGCAGTAGTCTTCAAGGTGGTTCCACCTCATCCTTCTAATCAGGTTGAACCTTCTTCCAATATTTCTCTTATCCATGCCTTTCAGCTCCAGTGGGATCAGCAGAAGTACACTTCAATCAGGGAGTCCTATTCTTCAGTCTTGGAAAAACTTCTTAAAGCTAGAGCCATTACACTGTCTCCCATAAAACCTCATATAGGTTTTAATCCTTCTCATCCCATGTCGGCTTGGTATAAAGAACATGACTATTGTAATTATCATCATGTTAAAGGAAATAGTGATGGTAACTACATAACTTTTAAAAACATTTTTCAAGAGATGATAGACAATGAATACCTTGTTGTAGACAACCCAAACATGCTAGCAAATCAGAATATGCACATCTTCAAAAAAAATTCCCTAATCATAAACCATCAGCTAATCAAAATAGCAAACCTTCATCCAGTGATAGCAATGTCCACGAAGTTCACGCATTTTTTGATATCGTGCCAATTGTTCCACAAAACCTCCCTACTTCATCTATTGAGGAAATATTGGCACAAGATCTTCCACCCATAGAGGATCATACCCCTTCCATTCCTCCACCCACAGAGGATTCCCCCTCATCTCCCCCTACTCTCACGGAGGAACCCACACCTTCTACTGATGCCATTTCACCGTCTACCTCACTCCCTACCAAATAGTCAACACTTTTTATTCTCCCATCCACAGAAGAATCATCTTCACCTTCTCCTCCACCAAGAGAGAAGTCTACCTCACCTGGCCTATTATCTCTCCTACCCAAGGCATATTCTCTAGACATGTCATTACCTATCGGGGAAAATTTTCCCCTAGCATCCCGGGACCTTATTGACTTGATCTCGGCTCTTTTACCTATAGAATCCGAGGCTATCAATTCCCTGTCTCACAGACATATTTTATAGGGATTATCACCCAACCCATTCCATCATCTTCTTCAGTAATCCCATTTTCATGGCTGGTCAATTTTTTGGATTACGTGGATCATTCCATATTATGGGGACGTCTTCGGATTCCTGTTTCAACCCAAATACAAATTTTTCTTGAAGATACTTCCACAATCTTCCCAAAGGTATTTTCAGAAACCAAAACTAAAATGACCATGCCGATTGAAACGAATTCCTCTTCATCATCCCTACCTCTATCCAAACTTATACCCATCACTATAGCTCTTCCAAAACCAAAAAACCTACCCACACTTATCCCCTCACTCATATCTAGACCAATCACTACTTTAGGTGTCACGCCGACATCAATCCTTACTCACCCACCTATCAGATTGGACCTAGCCACATCTTCCCAAGTCCACACCAACATTATCCTCTCACCTAAAAGGAAAACTCAACCTTCTAGGCCGTGTACACCGGTCTTGCCTACCATACCTTTGTCAATTTCCCCCCTTCTATCCATCCTAGGACCTCACCCATCAACCTTGACCAAACAGTCTCATATCCAAGGCCAGTCATAGACTAAACAACCTAATTCTACCTCACAAGCCTTTATTACACCCCATTCACCTAAAAACCACACTTCCTCACCCTTACCTGCACACTTCTTGCCCCCCATACCTCCACTAGCTACTATAACCCCAACCTTGCCTATACGACTGTAGCCCCTTCTGCCTACCCTACCTCTACCAACCACTTCCACCACAACTTGTTTACCCCCATGGGTAACCATCCTCTTCTGCCATTTACTTTCCCTTCTACATATTGTACCCCCGTGTCACCTTTACCTAAGAAGGTGCAACCCAAAGATAAAAATCTGCTACCCTCCAATAAGGTAGTTAAATCAACCAAACCCTTCATCGAAAACTCTTCTACCCCACCTTTACCCAAGTAGATGCCAACAAAACCTACAACCACTTCACATGCCAAACTAGTGGACTAACCCATTCCCCCTCCTATAAAGCCTCTTCCCTCACAAGCAATAACACTTGTACCCAAACCCACACTCATTTCCCATTGTGATCTGTTAGCGGGGTCCTATGCCAACATTTTAACTAATCTTTTAGAAACCTTTTTCATTACATTACCACTGCTTCGACCTTACAATCCTCTCAAGCCCAAACCAAAAGAGTTGGATGAAACCAAGATTTGTGCCTATCATCATGTGCCAGGACATGATGTTGAAAATTGTAAGGCTTTAAAGACCGTTCTTCTCCTAAATAAAATTTTGACGATGATGATCTTCCTGATGAGGACCATGCTCCACCTTCGCCTGTCACCACACATCATCATCCTTTAATGATTCAGTGACTAGTATATCCACCCCCACAACCATTTTACCCACCTCCACAATTTGAGATTAACATGGTTCGTATTAGAGAATTAGAAAAATCACCACCCAAATGTCGTTGCGCCCAGCTCACTTCACAAGGATTTTCTCCCGAAATAGGTTTATGCCCGTCATGTTGTTACACCACTCATCCTACACTTTCTCCATTTTCCCCCTCCCCTTAAATTAACATGGTTCATATCGCTACATGCACTCAGAAGGAAAAGGGAAAATAGAAAGTAACTATCCCATCAACCAATCGTATACCCAATATACCATCTACACCCGCTCCTAAAATCACCATCTGCGGACCTACATACCCTATCTCTAACAGGGTCACTCATCACGCAATGATAAAACAATTACATCAGTATCCTCTAAATATGTCTTTGTATGATCTCGTCCAGACTTCCAAATCCCATAGACAATCCCTTGTCGATGGTTTTACAATCCATTAAAGTTCTACCTAATGACCCCACACCAGTGGCCTCGATTATCACACCTCACCATGTGGCCTCGTTAACCATATCAGCTCCTCCTTCTAGCCCCACGACCACTCCTCAAGTCATCGCCCTCAGCTTCTCTAAAGAGTAGATTATACCTCTCTAGTTTGATGACCCTGATCCCACCCTATTCATTTTTGTCTATATCGATAACATACACAAACAACACATCATGATTAATGGTGCTACTAGCATTAACATCATCTCCTCACACGCATACAATCAAATGCATATCCCCTCTAACTATATGCATAGTAACCCAATTATTCTACATTCCTTCAATGATGCCATCACCTCCACCCTTAGCACTATTATCCTTCATGTTCGTGTAGGCCCTTGCATTGTCCCAGAACTATTCAATGTCTTACAGGGGGAATTACAGTATAACATTTTTCTCGGGAGACTCTGGATTCACGTCATGGGTTGTGTCCCTTCCACCTTACACCGTTGTGTAAAATTTGAGCATGAGGGACATAACTAAACCATCTCCATCGACCCGTCGCCATTCAAGACATGTAACATGTTGTACCAGCCCAACGATGTACTTGTACTAGTCAAGGCATCTGCCACTACCCCCATTTCACCTTCACCCACAAGCCCACCCACAAATGTTGTTGCAACCTCTCCCACATCTAACCCTATTATTCCTACTACCGCTGTAGCCTCTACAATTGAGTCATCGACTTCCAAATCATCTAGTGGTTTGTTTATCCCCGCTACCCACACATCGACTACTAATCCCTTAGAAGGTGTTTTTCAACACCTCACTCTAGGGGAGTACTGCCTATACAATATCAATACATTCCTCACTTTGCAAGAGTATGGGAACCTGCGCCAGCACCGTAGTTATGACTACCATGTAGGTGAAGTTTTCCCTTACGGTCCTCCCCATCTTCGCACTAATATAATGTATGTGGAACTTGATATTGCCACTTATTCACCCGATCCTCCATCCCAAACATGACCATTTTCATTTGACCTACAATCCCTTACTAATCGCCGCTTCACCCACACTTTCCTCCACCATTGCGTATGGAAAGGATTTGGCTTCAATTTCTATGAACAAGGCCTCCATGCTATTATTTCATGTACCACTCATAAACACAATGATCGTGGTGGCATTGGATTTTTCGAACCACCTCCCAAGAAGGCCCACATTGACTTCATTAAGGAAGACAAACCTTCTCCACCTCATTCACCCACATCACCATTGTGATCTTGAATCTATTCTACCTAACTTTTTTTTTGCAAACACAATTTCCCTGGGACCTCTTACATATCAACATGATGGTGAGGCACCTTCTTCTCTCCCCTTCCCATATCCTGACATGATCGATGATGATACACCTTCTATTAACATCATTCAATGTCATGACGATAAGTCCATCCTCACCTACCTTGGTGTGGAAGACTCTTATATTCACCAGTCGTTACCTTCTAAGATTTAAACCATGTTGAACAAATCAACTATCAAAATAAACATTAACACTCAGGATGACCCACACATCTTAAAGATAGGTCAATGTTTAGATTTTTCTGAACAAGAATCTTTTACCTCCTTCCTCTGGGACCATAGCAATGCTTTTTCTTGGTCCTATGCCGATATGCCCAATATTGACCTTAAAATCATGGTCAACAATATCGTAACCATTCCTGATGTCAAACCCATCAAGCAAAAGCTACGGAAAATGCATCCTCGCATTGCTCTTCTTTTCAAAGAAGAAATTCAACACCTTCTCTTAGTTTCCTTCATCCTAACCATTGACTATCCCCAATGGATTTCCAAAATCATTCCTGTCATAAAGGCAATAGGGGGATTCCGTGTAACATTCATATTTTAAGACTTTAGAAACAAGGGAAAAAAATTTACACAATGTTCTCGGTTCTAAATTAAACATAATTTAGAACAAACATTCCATGCCAATCAATCTCATAATAGATAACCATATGCAACTATAAATGAATCGGTAAACAACCGATCTCTCATTTCATGACTCAGTTTCTAACTGATCTCGCATGTTTTTCTTTAAGTATTGAATACTTTAAGTATACTGTGTATACTTGGTTTTCTTACCCTATTCTAGGTACTAAGTGATCTGGTCAAAGAACCTATCTAAATATTTGTTACCAATATTCATCTGAAATCATGTTCCTTAAACTAGGTGACATAGGACAACGCAACCAGTAGCTTGCGATACTTTGGCCAAATATTTCCAACATGTTGTTCATGTTACTTTTCCTAGACGACATACTTGTCTAATAAAAATATGTCCTTCACCTCATTCATCTATTATCTAGAATTGTCTTTACTAACTTCTGTCAGTCCACTTGCCCAAGGTTTGACCCTAGCCCAGATTAGTGACATAATTTGGTATAGGGAGCCACCCACGATGACTTAGAGTATACGAGCATACTCATTCGACCTAAGTCAAATGAATGTGTGTGGTTACCCTAAGTCATAATGTGTTACTTCCTATGCTAAATCATATTGTTAATCTTGATCTAGAGGGAAACTAAGTTCAAGTCTAGATTTGAGTAGATCTAGATGAACCAATGCTGAAGGGTGTTGCAACATGTCAACTGTAAAAATGTATCCTTTTGAAGACCCAAGTGTTCACAAAGGTACAATACTGCAGTTGGTGTGTGCCAACATCCGTTAGAACCACTTCATCATGATGTACACACCTCAAGAAGGTCATTTCCCTTAATTAACTTAGAATTAAGATTCAAATTACAACAACCTTGCAAAACCCTAACTCCAACATTCCTTAAGTTATTTATCCATATTTTGGTTGTTTATATATTAAAGAACTTCAATATCTCATGATTGCCTTAATGTTCATTAACTTTAGCTTATCAAGTCAGTTATTCAAAAACTAAACAACATACATCATAAGGTTTATTTAATGTAATTCAATCATTCAAAGTAGGTGTATGAACCATTTCAGGTTCTATTAAAATAGACCTCATAGGAATGAAGTCTAAATGGTTTATGGACACACACACAATTCATTTGTCTTACAATATTTTGATAGGAGAATAATCTTCCTCTTTACGTTTAAGTGATAGGGTTCATATACCCTCTTTCCTTTCACACTCCTTATAACTTTTAAATGCATGCTCATTTAACATACCTTAATAAACCATACTAGTTTAGAAAAAAACATCAATACCTACAACTTATCAAGTTGCATTCCAGTAAGGGAAATTGCACTATTTCCCATTCATTCATTTCATTAAATGACAAAAGAATAAGGATCTAATCAGTTAAGAACAATAACAACAAGATAGGATTACAAATTTCCTTCTAGTAATGAACAAGAGAATTTACACAACAAGTCGAAGTAACTTCCAAATTTTCAATTCATCATGATTAAATACACCTTTTACAAGACTATGCATTTCAGACATATTGCATGTCAAATAGTATCAAGATCAATAAGGAATACAATTTTCCTCTTTCAATACATCTAAACAATGAATTGTAATTCCCTATAAAAGATCCAGATTTTTAAGAAACCAATACATCATATTAGTCATTGCCTTCCTTTATCACTTACGAAGTCCATCTGCAAATTTTTCTAGCACGGGTCAGTTCATTGAACTGAGCATGATAAGCACTAAGTATTAAAACGAAGTGCCTTCAATTAACCATTTCATTAAAATAACTCTACTTTTATGAAACAAAAAGAGTAAGCAGGCAAATCCTTCATAAGTAATAAAAATTATAAAAGAAGCACAATTACTCAATCTGAATTAAATTATAAGAAAATATCTTAGCATAATCAACAAACTACAACATCATATCAGATAAGTAATATCCCATACAATTACTTATCTATGCCAAATAAAAGTTCCTACCAATTAATTCTTTCATAATTCTATCTGAATTTGAAATGCAAAGTTAACTTCATTATATAAACAAAGAGAGTTAATTTCATAAGTAAGGACCTTCTATCTCTGCTTACCAAGTTTCATGAAAAGACATGTACAGTCAAGTTTGTTACAACATCTTAAAGGCTTTAGGATGATTCATCTAATATCTTAAACAAATAAGAGAATCACATTTCAGATGTGGCATCCTAATTCTAGGTCTGATACATTGCCTAGGTTCACAGATAGGCCTCATGTTAACATTAGACAAGTATTCACTCAGTAACAGTGTATCACTTCAATCAACTATAACAATATTTAATTCCTTAAATACAAGATAAGCGGAGAAGTAAGTAGTAACAACTACTACCCATTTACTTTAATAAAAGTAATACATTTGAGTCAATGGAACCTACAACAAGGTTTATATAAAGGAAGGAAGAACAACTGAAATAAACCATCTAAAACTTCCTTTACCTTTCGGTTAACCCGCATTCCCTTATTCATCTCAGAAAAGAAGAATCAACACCTAACTCCTACAGTTTCCAAAAAGGACAATGGAGAAACTTACCTCTGAGAGTGACAGAGGAAGGAGTTATGCATTAGAAGGGATTTCCAATATTCATTCCAAAATATAAAGGTAGTAAAAGGACCAGTATAGACCATTCACAATACCCACAATTCTTTCAAGAGATATAAATCATGTACAGAAGATACAAAACCAAATACATATGTAACTGTATCATTCAAGTCAGCCTACAAAGTGATTCACCTTTTGAGAAACAACAATGGTTATCGAGATGCTTAATTCATTCCAAGAAGGATGCCTGAAAACAAGCATAGAATGAACCTTTATCAAAACTAACAATCCAAGATTTGATTACCCATTCAATGAATCTCCATGAAGTTACAACAGTCAGATCATAACATATTATACTAACAATTTACCAAGTAGTTTCCCAGCTCGAGAGCGAGTAGGTTTACATCAACCAACCCAGGTCCTAAAAGTGACAAGGACAGAAAGATTGACCTAAAGAAAGTCGAATAGAGTTAAGAAATATGGTCACAATATCGACTTGGAGAAAGCCGACTTCCAATGTATTTTCAAACAACATAACTTCAAAAATATACCAACAGCTCAACTTCCAAAATCTCATAGGAAGGTTTAAAAAAAAGTGATCAGAAGAGAAGACTTCATCTAATACTGTTTCCACATTAACATTCCAAAACCCAACAACCCATAAGTCATTTCACAGAGTTTCGAAAGAGAGAGAGAGAGAAAACCATTACCAAATGAAAGGGTTTACGTCAAACTTTCCTTCTTGTTTCCTCATGAGCTCAAACCATAAACAGTAAGCCTGAACACCATTACCTACTCAGCTTCATTAAATACAAGGTTCAAAACAGTGGAGGTTTATACAGTTTAGAACAAGAACAAGTTATTCCTTCATGGTTTTTATACAAGTTGAGTACAAGAATACAAAAAATCCATAAATCCTCATTCACCCATTAACCATTTTAAAAACTAGTTCGAGTTCGCACTTGAAATCATAGTATACTAATACAGTCCCAAAAGGGGAGTATTTAAACTTTCAACAAAATGAGATACGACATAGAAGGGTATTCTTTTACCTTCAAAGAAAACAATCAAAGGCATCCAAGTTTGAACAAGAAGATATACACAGTACAGTCAAAACACGTTACCCATTCCTTACTTCCATACAAGTTTGAACTTATCCATCACATAGAAAAGCATTTATCACATGAATATGCACAGAAGCTACAATACTTTGTCATAATAGAGAATCAACAGAAAAGGATGAAGTTCTTGTTATCTACCAACCAAAAACAACAACTCCATTGCTACCTTATCAACTTCATAACTATAAACCATTCTGGGAAGACAAGCCAAATCACACAAGTTCAACTTGAATCATTCACAAAGAGTTTCATGGTGTGATTTACCATTAACCCACTCAGGGAGACAACCCATTAACAATATTTTAAGCAAGATTCACCAATAAGAAAAAATATAGAAAAGTATTCAAGCAAGAATCCCAATATCCATCACAAACAGCTACCCATTTGTTTTACAAGAGCAGAGTTATTTTAATGAGACATTTAGAGAAAAGTAAGAAATCTTAATGGATAGAGCCTATCATGCCTGATAGTGCTTCTGTCAGTTTGAAGAAGATTTCCAGTCGAGGCTCTAAAACTTCTTCTCTAAACGAGATAAATAACCAATTACCTCTTTCTCAATTGTCTCAGAAACTCCCCTTGAATCGAAAATAGACCAAGGGAATAAAAAATAGCCACAAATTGAAAGTAGAATTGCTGGTTTGAAGAACCAGATAGCTCCATGCAGAGAAAAAATTAGAGAGCATGAATGACCAAACAACCTCCAACAAATCTACCCGCATGGTTTCCAAGGCAGTTTGCTCACCAAAAACGAGGTTCATAAATGCCATTAATTCTCAAACTCCCACCTATCTCTCCATGCCACCGCCATCCAAAATTGGTGAATCCTAATTCAACTTCTACATGCATACTAAATTTTAGTGATGACTCCACGTAGACTTCCACTAATTTACATGCCTCTGCCAAAACTGGCAGTACAATGTCCCTTTATTTCAAAAATCAAATCAAATTAATAACTTAGGAACCATCGCCAAGCTTCCACTTTTCCATATGACCCTTAGGTCCCTTTCCAATACTTCATTAGAGATATAATACCATTAGCTTAGGATATGACCATAGAATAGGTTAGAAGTATTTACCATAGGTTTTGTAACATTAAATCGCATAGGTAAATTGCCATCCTAGGATAGGTCATACTTCACAACAATTTAGTATTAGGTATAAGGTTAGAAAATATACCTAGCATCACCTTAGGTTATTCCCCACAACCCAACTTAGAACAGGTTTACAACTTACCAGGTAGATAGGATGTTATCCAAAATTGAAGTATACATAGATAGAAAATAGGTACCTTTACCTTAGTTTAGAATCCCATTAGGATAGATCTCATAGGTCTAGGACTTAGATTTTTCCTCAATAGTCCTAAATTAGATCTCATTCCACTTAACGTCATTAAGCATCCTGAAGAGATAAATCAAAAAGATCTCATGCATCCATAACATACAACAGTGCAGGCACCATTTCAAGAAGATAAAATAATTTGTAAACATACAAGAGTTCAGTCCATTATGTCCTCAAACCTCTGAATGTCAGTTTACACATTCAGATCAGGTAAGAAGATTTAAAACATACCTTGGATCAATGGAATTGATCCAAGGATTTGTTAATAAAAAGAGATAAATCCTTTGCAAACATCATTATAGATTACAAGTAAGATCTATCTAGAAGCAAAAATGGATTCTTTGCAAGCAACATCATTTCAGCCTATTGAATCCAAGAGTAGAAATGACTCATCCATGGCAAGCATGATTTCCAACAATCAAAGGAACACACCTTATCAAGAAAAATCACATGTCAATGCTTGCAATGAAAAAGGGGAAAGATAATAGTTTGTCAAAGATGTTACATGCTATCCCTCCTAAATGCTCATGATGTTCCTCATGATAATTTTAGAATATATGAGAATGTCGCATCAAGAATACAAGTACAAATTTGTCCAAGTATTCTTGAAAAATATTGTTCATTAAATTCATAAAAGTTGTAGTTGCATTTGTTAAATTCCAAAGGGTAAAACAGTGAACTCATAATGTACATACCTTGTTCTAAAAGATGTTTTAATGAAATGTCCTCATCCTTAATCTATAGGTTGATTGATATCCAGATCAAAGAATATAATCTTAGAATATTACCGATGCTCCACGCATCTGAATCGAATTCTATTCAAATCAATATCGAGGGAGTAGATTTCTGTATCTTCCAATTGTTTCTTTGTTTAACATTATTGAATCAATACATAATCTAAGTGTTCCATACATTGATTTATTCACAAAGATTACCGGTACTCCCTAAGGTGAAACACTGGCAAGTTTCTAGCACTCAAAAGGGTTAGAACCACAAGTTCTTACAACTGTGCCTTAAGCTCTACCAATTCAATAGTAGTCAATTTAGTACATGGTGCCTAAATAGAAATAGGCTATGGTTCTTAGGCTTGATTTCGATTGTGAAATCATCATTTTCTTTTGTGTGGAAGACCTGGTAACTCTTTCGAAAACACATCACTGTAGTTTTGTAATAGCTTCATACCATTTCCATGAAACTGTTGTTTTCCTCAGTAGCTTCTTGATAATTTGGTAGCCTTTCATATACAGGTAGAACTCTTTATTTTTTAACCTTTTAAAGTTCTCACCATAGTTGACAGTTTCCTAAGTGAAATTTCACGTCAGCATACACCCTTTTGTCTATCTGCTGCTTCTTCTACAAGCGTTCATCGAAACAAATTAACTTGTTGTTCCATTTCAAAGGATTTCAGGTGCACTTTTGCTTTATGCTCAATGCTAACCAATTAACAGGGGTTCTACATTTTCATCATAATGACCCCAAAGGAGAAATCATAAAGATCAACTTCGGTGGAAAAACTAGTGTTATTGTATGCCCTAAAAAGACACAACTAATGTATGAACAACATCCCATTTCCATAATGTACAGTCCATGTTTTATCCATTTAACATATCTTCCAAAACTTGATTAACTTTTTTGTTTCGATGCTAATTTACTAGATGATATGCAAAACATAAAATCTATAGCTCCTAGTATCTAAAGAATAGTTCTAGGTATGCCAAATAATCTTGACCCAGTCACTTCTATGGGTGTCTACTTACTTTTCAACTTGTTTTTCAACTACTGCATGCATATATCTTGTGTTGTCTGATGTAGGATCATCCTTTTTGCAAAGGAAATTGGTTTACGTAATGATCTTTGCCAAGTTATAACAGCCTCCTACAATGTGCCACTTTCTAGGCTTAGATTTATTTCTAGCCTTAAAGTTATAATTCTGACCTCCATAGGACTTATGTTTGTTATTATTATTCTTGACAAAGTTTTTTCATGCATTTCTTGAAGACTTATTTGTTTATGTTTTCTTATTATTATCAGTTAAAAACTTACTTTTCATACCAAAATTCTTCCATAGTCCTTTCTTAGGTGCAAGAGATGATGAAGAGGAGTTTGGAACTTTCTTTCTTACTTCCTTCTTGTGAGCAGAAATTACATTTAATTTATGTTCCTGCCTTATGGATTTTTCAACAACCCCTTCCATAGTGGTTAAGATGTGAACATCCACCTATCTTCCTATAATGGGATTCAATCCCACGATGAATTTCGATATCCCAAACTTCTTGTCATTTTGATACTAAGGTACATACTTAAGAAGTTTAGTAAACTGATCCCTGTACTCAGTTACAGTTAAATTTCTTTGGGCTAAGTTCTGAAATTTAGTAATTTTATGATCATAATAAAGTTGTGGCAGCCATCGTTTCCTAAAATAACTTTTAAATTGATCCCAAGTAATATTATTTTCATCAATATTCAGCTCATCCTTATGGCTGTCCCACCATGAAGATGCTTCATGGGAAATATGATATGCTCCCCATATTGCCTTTGTTTATTCTGAGTAGTTCCTTATTGCAAAGTACTTCTCCATTTCGTTGAGCCAATTCTCAGCTCCATCTCTTAATGTGGTGCCATTAAACTTAGGTGGACTTATCCTTTTTATATCATTAGTGAGTTCTGCTACCAGCTTAGCCTTTTTATTTTCCCGTTGATCAGGTATTTTCATATTGTTATTATCAACACAAAAATTGGCATTGTCCTCAGGAGGTGGTTGATTATTATTACCAGCATCTTCTTCCTCCTCATTTCTCATTACTTGTTGTTCAAGTATATCCAAATGATCTCTTGTGTTCAACAGGGAAGCAAGGATCTCATTGAGTTTTTGGGCACTTTCTGCTTCTCCACCTAGTGGTGGGTTGTTTGCAACATTTCCTCTCATTCAAACCATTTTCTGTTAACAATAAATTTAAGTTGTATCATATTATGGACACAATAGGTCCAAGAGCTACAACCTTTAGCTTTGATACCAAGATGTAACATTCCCATTTTAAGAGTTTAGAAAAAAGGGTTTTTTTTACACAATGTTCTCTATTCTAAATAAAACATAATTTAGAACACACATTCCATGCCAATCAATCTCATAATAGATAGCCATATGCAGTTGTAAATGACTCGATAAACTATCGATCTCTCATTTCATGACTCAATTTCTAATCAATCTCTCATGTTTGTCTTCAAGTATTGAATACTTTAAGTATACTACGTATACTTGGTTTTCTTACCCTATTCTAGGTACTGAGTGATATAATCAAACAACCTATCTAAATATTTGTTACCAATATTCACTTGAAATCATGTCCCTTAAGCTAGGTGATATAGGACAACGCAACTAGCAGCTTGCGATACTTTGGCCAAAGATTTCCAACATATTCATTTTACTATTCCTAGATGACATACTCATCTAATCAAAATATGTCCTTCACCTCACTCATCTGTTATCTAGAATGGTCTTTACTAAATTCTATTACTCCACTTGCCCAAGGTTTGACCCTAGCTCAGATTAGTGACATAATTTGGTATAGGGAGCCACTCATGATGACTTAGGGTATATGGGCATACTCATTCGACCTAAGTCAAATGAATGTGCCTGGTTACCCTAAGTCATAGTGTGTTACTTCCTATGCTAAATCATATTGCTAATCCTGACCTAGAGGGAAACTAAGTTCAAGTCCATATTTGAGTAGATATAGATGAACTAACGTTGAAGGGTGTTGCAACATGCCAACTACAACACTGTATCTTTGTGAAAACCCAAGTCTTCACAAAGGTACAATACTACAGTTGGCGTGTGCTAACATCCATCAGAACCACTTCATCATGATGTACACACCTCAAGGAGGTCATTTCCCTTAATTAACTTAGAATTAAGATTCAAATCACAATAACCTTGCAAAACCCTAACTCCAACATTCCTTAAGTTCTTTATCCATATTTGGGTTGTTTATATATTAAAGAACTTCAATATCTCATGATTGCCTTAATGTTCATTAACTTTAGCTTATCAAGTAGTTATTTGAAAACTAAACAACATACATCATAAGGTTTATTTAATGTAATTCAATCGTTTGAAGGAGGTGTATGAACCAATACATGTTCTATTAAAATAGACCTCATAGGAATGAATTCTAAATGGTTTACGGACACACACACCATTCATTTGTCTTACAATATTTTGAGAGGAGAATAATCCTCCTCTTTATGGTTAAGTGATAGGGCTCATATACCCTCTTTCCTTTCATACTCCTATAACTTTTAAATGCATGCTCATTTAACATACCTTAATAAACCATACTAGTTTAGAAAAAGAAACATCAATACTAACAAATTATCAAGTTGCATTCCAGTAAGGGAAATTTCACTATTTCCCATTCATTCATTTCATTAAATGACAAAAGAATAATGATCCAATTAGTTAAGAACAATAACAACAAGATAGGATTACAAATTTCCTTCTAGTAATGAACAAGAGAATTTACACAACAAGTTGAAGTAACTTCCAGACTTTCAATTGATCATGATTAAATACACCTTTTACAAGACTATGCATTTCAGACATATTACATGTCAAACAACATCAAGATCAATATGGAATACAACTTTTCCTCTTTCAATACATATAAACAATGAATCAGAATTCCCTATCAAAGATCTATATTTTTAAGCAACCAATACATCATATTAGTCATTGCCTTCCTTTATCACTTATGAAGTCCATCTGTAAAAATTGCTAGCACGGGTCAGTTCATTGAACTGAGCATGATAAGCACTAAGCATTAAAATAAAGTGCCTTCAAATAACTGTTTCATTAAAACAACTCTACTTTTATGAAACAACAAGAGTAAGTAGGCAAATCCTTCATAAGTAATAACAATTGCAAAAGAAGCATAATTACTCAATCTGAATTAAATTATAAGAAAAGATCTTAGCATAATTAGTAAACTACAACATCATATCAGATAAGTAATACCCCATACAATTACTTATATATTCCAAATAAAAGTTCCTACTAATTAATTCTTTCATAATTCTATCTAAATTTGAAATTCAGAGTTAACTTCATTATATAAAATAAGAAATTTAATTTTAGAAGGACATTCTATCTCTGCTTACCAAGTTTCATGAAAAGACATGTACAGTCAAGTTTGTTACAGCATCGTAAAGGCTTTAAGATGATTCATCTAATATCTTAAACAATAAGAGAATCACATTTTAGATGTGGCATCCTAATTCTAGGTCTGATACATTGCCTAGGTTCACAGATAGGCCATCATCTTAACATTAGACAAGTATTCACTCAGTAATAGTGTATCACTTCAATCAACTATAAAAATATTTATTTCCTTAAATACAAGATAAGTGGAGAAGTAAGTAGTAACAACTACTTCCCATTTACTTTAATAAAAGTAATACATTTGAGTCAATGGAACCTACAACAAGGTTTATATAAAGGAAGGAATAATAACTTGAAATAAACCATCTAAAAATTCCTTCACCTTTCGGTTAACCTACATTCCCTTATTCATCTCAAAAAAGAAGAATCAACACCTAACTCCTATAGTTTCCAAAAAGGACAATGGAGAAACTTACCTCCGAGAGTGACAGAGGAAGGAGTTATGCATTAGAAGGTATTTCCAATATTCATTCAAAAATATAAAGGTAGTAAAAGGACTAGTACAGACCATTCACAATACCCACAATTCTTTCAAGAGATAGAAATCATGTACATAAGATACAAAACTGAATACATATGTAACTGTATCATTCAAGCCAACCTATAAAGTGATTCACCTTTCGAGAAACAACAACGGTTATCGAGATGTTTAATTCATTCCAAGAAGGATGCGTGAAACAAGCATAAAATGAACCTTTATCAAAACTAACAATCCAAGAGTCGATTATCTATTCAATGAATCTCCATGAAGTTACAACAGTTAGATCATAAAATATTATAGTAACAATTTACCAAGTAGTTTCCCATCTTGAGAGCGAGTAGGTTTACATCAACTAACCCAGGTTTTTAAAAGTGACAAGTACATAAAGATTGACCTAAAGAAAGTAGAATAGAGTTAAGAAAGATGGCCACAATATCGACTTGGAGAAAGCTGACTTCCAATGTATTTTCAAACTACAAAACTTCAAAAAATATACCATCAGCGCAACTTCCAAAATCTCATAGGAAGGTTCAAAACAAAGTGATCAGAAGAGAAGACTTCATCTAATACTATTTCCACAATAACATTCCAAAACCCAACAACCCATAAGTCATTTCACAGAGTTTCGGAAGAGAGAGAGAGAAAACCATTACCAAATGAGAGGGTTTACATCAAACTATCTTTCTTGTTTCCTCACAAGCTCGAACCGTAAATAGTAAGCCCGAACACCATTACCTACTTAGCTTCATTAAATACAAGGTTTAAAGAAGTGGAGGTTTATATAGGTCAAAACAAGAACAAGTTATTCCTTCACGGTTTTTATACAAGTTGAGTACAAGAATATAGAAAAATCCATAATTCCCCATTCACCCATTAACCGTTTTAAAAACCAGTTCGAGTTCTTATTTGAAATCACAGTATACTAATACAGTCCCAAAAGGGGAGTATTTAAACTTTCAACAAAATGAGATACGACATGGAAGGGTATTCTTTTACCTTTAAAGAAAACAATCAAAGGCATCAAGTTTGAACAAGCAGATATGCACAGTACAGTCAAAACATGTTTCCCAATCCTTACTTCCATACAAGTTTGAACTTATCCATCACATAGTAAATAATTTATCACATGAATATGCATAGAAGCTACAGTACTTTGTCATAACAGAGAATCAACATAAAAGGATGAAGTTCTTGTTATCTACCAACCAAAAACAACAACTTCGTTGCTACCTTATCAACTTCATAACTATAAACCATTCTAGGCAGACAATTCGAATCACATAAGTTCAAGTTGACTCATTCACAAAGAGTTTCATCGGGTGATTTACCATTAACCCACTCAGGGAGACAGCCCATTGACAATGTTTTAAGCAAGATTCACCAATCAGAATAAAAATACAGAAAAATTATTCAAGCAAGAATCCCAATATCCATCACAAACAACTACCCATTTGTTTTACAAGAGTAGAGTTATTTTAATGAGACATTTAGAGAAAATCAAGCAATCTTAATGGATAGATCCTATCATGCCTTATAGTGCTTCTGTCGGTTCGAAGAATGTTTCCAGCTGAGCCTCTAGAAATTCTTCTTCTCCAAACGAGATCAACAACTAATTACCTTTTTCTCAATTGTCTCAAATACTTCCCTTGAATCGAAAATAGACCAAGGGAATCAAAAATAACCACAAATTGAAATTAGAATTGTGGGTTCAAAGAACCAGATAGTTCCATGCAGAGAAAAATTTAGAGAGCATGAATGATCAAACAACCTCCAACAATCTGGCCGTGTGGTTTTTAAGGTGGTTTGCTCTCCAAAAACGAGGTTCATAAATGCCATTAATTCTCAAACTCCCACCTATCTCTCCATGTCACCACCATCCAAAATTGGCGAATCCTAATTCAACTTCTACATGCATACTCAATTTTAGAGATGACTCCAGGTAGACTTCGGCTAATTTACATGCCTCTACCTAAACTGACAGTATGATGTCCCTTTATTTCAAAAATCAAATCAAATTAATAACTTAGGAACCATCACCAAGCTTCCACTTTTCCATACGATCCTTAGGTCCCTTTCCAATACTTCATTAGTTTAAGATAGATACCATGACCATAGAATAGTTTAGAAGTATTTACCATAGGTTTTCAACATTACAATAGGCAAATTGCCATCCTAGGATAGGTCATACTTCACAACAATTTAGTATTAGGTATAAGGTTAGAAATAGACCTAGCATCACCTTAGGTTATTCCCCACATCCCAACTTAGAACAAGCAACTTAAAATAGGATGTTATCCCGAAATAAAAGTAGACATAGATAGAAAATAGGTACCTTTACCTTAGTTTAGAATCCCGTTAAGATAGATCTCATAGGTCTAGGACTTAGATTTTTCCTCAATAGTCCTTAATCAGGTCTCATTCCACTTAACATCGTTAAGCATCCCAAAGAGATCAATAAAAAATATCCAAGCACATAACATACAACATAATGCATGCAAGATCTTTCAAGAAGATAAAAGAATTTGTAAACATACAAGAGTTCAATCCATTATGTCCTCCAACCTCTGAATGTCACTTTACCATTCAGATCAGGTAATAAGATTTAAAACATACCTTGGATCAATGGAATTGATCCAAGGATTTGTTAGTAAAAAGAGATAAGTTTACAAACTTCATTACTAGATTAACACTTATCTAGAAGCAAAAATGGATTCTTTGCAAGCAACATCATTTCAGCCCACTGAATCCAAGAGTAGAAATGACTCATCCATGGAAAGAATGATTTCCAACAATCAAAGGAACACACCTTATCAAGAAAAATCACATGTCAATGCTTGCAATGAAAAAGGGGAAAGATAACAGTTTTTCAAAGATGTTACACTCTGCATTTGCACAGATTTCTATGACCTCAACCTAGCTTGTCCCAAAGCTGATTTTCCCCTACCAGGAATTGACCAACTAGTTGCTATCATCACGGGCCATGAAATTCTATCACTCATGGATGGTTTCTTGGGTTATAATCAAATATTAATCGCTCCAAAAGATCAGCACAAAACTACCTTCATCACTCGTTGGGGGACCTTCTGCTATCAATTCATGCCTTTTGGCCTTAAAAATGTTGGTGCTATATATGAGTGAGCCAGAACTTACATCTTCCATGACATCATGCATCGTATATTAGAAGATTATGTAGATGATCTTCTTTCCAAATCTAAACATCAGGCCAAACACCTGACCATCCTTAAGGTCATCTTTGACGGCCTCATCAAGTATTGTGTTCGTCTTATACCAAAGAAGTGCGTATTTGCGGTACTTTCAAGAAAAATCCTTAGTTTCATTATTTCTTTATGTGACATAGAAGTCAATCCTGCTAAAGTTAAGGCTATTCTAGAAATGCCCCCACCTACTAATCTCTGTCAACTTTGAAGTCTAGGTAAGTTACAATCCATTTGTCATTTTATCTCACAACTTTCCAACTGCTGTCAACCATTTCATCATATTCTCAAGAAGGACGTTTCATTCAAATGGGATGGTGAATGCCATAAAGCCTTTGATGCCATAAAGCCTTTGATTCCTTAAAAAAATTCCTTCTTCAACCACTAATGCTCATTTCTCCTAAGGATGACCAACCCTTTTACCTATACATTTCTACTACTGACCATTGTTTAGGTGCCATGCTCGCTCATCATGACGAGCAACACAGAGAGAAAGTGGTTTATTACATAAGTCGTACCCTTCTAGACTATGAAACTAGATACACCCATGCCGAAAAACTCTACTTAGCCTTATTTTTCATCGCCATCAAACTCTGTCATTACCTACTCAACCACAAAACCTTCATTGTTACCAATACTGACCCCCTACACAATATGTACACCAAACCCTACCAACATCAGCGCGTTACGCATTGGATCATGCTTCTTGCACACCTCGAACTTAAATTCATCCATCAAAAATACATCAAGGGCCAAACCATCGCTGACCAACTAGCAGATGCACCTCTTTTCAGGAATCAACCCTCTAACTTTGATTTCCCAGATGAATCCATATCTACCTTCTCCTTATATGATACCACTTACCAAATGACACTCTTCTTCGATGGATCCAAGTGTCAACGTGTAGGTGGGACCAGTGTTATCCTCATTCCTCTTGATGGCGAACACATTCCTTTATCTTTCAAATTGTATTTTGATTGTACAAAAAAATATCACCGAATACAAAGCACTCGTATTGGGTCTCTAGGATACTTATGCCTTAGATGTTAAGTCAATCAATATCTTTGGTGATTCCCAACTGGTTGTAAACCAAGTCAATGGTATATAACAGTGTCGTAATGAGATACTTAAAAATTATAAACATCACGTAGACATACTTTTGACCACCTTTGACCGTTACGCACTTCAAACCACCCAATGTTTTACCAATAAATTTGCAGATACCATATCCTACTTGGCTTCTTAGATACCTGCTTCACCTGCCGACTCTAAAATTTTTGTCATAATACACAGGTTACAATCACCATCTTATTTACCTCACAAGGTCTACTCCGTCGGAACCCTTGTACCTGACCCACATGACCTTTGGTATAAGCATTTTGCATACTATATTTCACTTTCCATTCTACCTACTAATCTCACTTGTAATGGATAACGTGCCTTTCTTATAAGTGTCTCTCGCTATATCATAATGGGTGGTCTCCTTTATAAGCATAGCTTCGACGATATTCTCTTACGATGCCCTATAAGTTATAAAATTCCCTACACCATCAAGGAAGTTCATGATGGAATTTTTGAAGGCCACTTTAGTGGTTTAATTGTCACAAAATGCATTCTTTGCCTTGGCTATTATTAGCCAACCCTAAACTGTGACTGTTGTGACTATGTCAAACGTTGTGTGAAATGCTGACATGTCAATATTCATCAAACACCTAGTCATGCCTTACAGGTCATACAGGACATTTGGCCATTCTCTCAATGGGGCTTGGATCTTTTAGGTGAGATCAATCCCCATTCTTCACAACGCCATCAATGGATTATAACCGCTACGTTTTATTACACTAAATAGGTAGAATCCATTCCCCTCATTTCTACAAAAGCCGATAAAATATGTGAATTCATCAACCATCACATCACTTTTTGGTTTGGTGTTCGTCACCACCTCATCAGTGATAACAAAAATCAATTCAAAAACAAAACCCTTTGTAAGTTGTTTGATGCTTTCAGCATCCAACTCATTTTTTTGTCACCTTATTATCCACAAACAAATGGCCAAGCAGAATCGACCAATAAAACCTTGAACAAAATTCTTATGAAAGTAGTTGATGATACTGACAAGGATTGGCATTCACATAGTCCTTTCACCTTGTGGGATTATCGCACTAGTATTCACACTTTGATTTCCGCCACACCGTTTTCTCTAGTCTACAGTACCAAGGATGTCTTGCCTCTCGAAGTCTAGATTCCATCTCTCTGCTTATCACTACAAGACATGCTCAACGACGATGACTTTCGTCAAGATTATTTAGCGCAACTTGAGTTATTAGATGAATTTCGTCTCAATGCTCTTGACCATCTCCAAATATACCATAAACATATCAAACATGCCTACAAAAAACGTGTCCACAAATGAACCTTTCAGGTCAGAGAAATCATCCTGAAGGAAAATCAACATGTAACCAAAGAAGAGAAAATTAAACAGGGAAAATTTTCTCCTAATTGGCTTGGACCCTATATCGTTACCCATGCCTATGGATCAGGTGCTTATCATTTGTCTTCACTCAAAGGTAAACCCGAACCTGATCCCCTCAATGCGTTGCATCTTCAACCATTTTATTATTGATATCACATCCTATATCACTTTCTGTCAGTTGATTGATCGTCCCTTGATCGATGTTCACCTTCCATATTACCCATTTTGGAGGATCCACGACTAAACAATAATCATGTGGTTACCCATCACCTTTTAGGCTTATCTTCAATATGAGTACCATGGCTCTACTCATAGCATGATTCTCATGGATACTTTTTTTCTTCTTAAAGATGGAATCCCATGGTCATTCATCACTCGAAACCACCTCTTTCATAATTAACCTCTGTGTGTTATGATATTGTCTTCTAAATAAGAACCTAATCTTCCTATATAGTCTTGTCCATGACTTAAATGTCCAAAAACAAAAAGGGATTCAATTCCTTGAGTCAAACTTCCAGCAAAATAGGACTGCCTCAATAGGGACATCTCTTCTCTCTATTTCACCACTTTAAATACACTGCTCCCTTGAAGGACAACTATATAAAATCATAACAAAAGTAAAAAAAAAATATCCAGAAGCTTCCTGCATCGATAAGCTTCACAAAGACCTCAAGGAGATAATATACTCATCCCATATAGACATCCCACATCGACCAGTCTATTAAAAATTTAAAAAATGAAGAAAATGATGAAATTTTCATCATGGACTTGCCTATTTTTTATCTTGGGTTTCTTGCTAAGAAAACATGTTGTCGTACACTAAGTTACGCTAAACCACCCACTCTCACCTCATTGCCTTTTCATCCTAATTTCTTCTCTACTCAATGGACTTGTCGCAACCATGACATTTCGTGATCATGTGACTTTCTTCACCCTTAGAATAGTCCATTATGTAAAGCCTTTAAGGTCTTACGTTCATAAGACCATCTGGGGTATGGTAGACTCATTCAGGTTCTTATCAATTAAATGGCTCTTTTGCCACCTCTTACCATTCACCTTCCTCATTACTTATTGATTATCCTATATAGGATCAGATCATCGATACCTATATTTCAAATGACTCAATCATGCCTATGACCTAAAAATCAACCATGCCTATGACCTACACTCAACCATGTCTATGACCTAACACTCAACCATGCTTATGACCTACATTCAATCATGCCTAAGATCTACCAACCCATTCCTCATATTATTCCCTAACTATATTTCAAATGACTCAACCATGCCTATGACCTAAAACTTAACCATGCCTATGACCTACACTCAACCATGCCTATGACCTAAAAATCAACCATGCCTATAACCTACATTTAACCATGCCTATGACCTAAAACTCAACCATGCATATGACCTAACACTCAACCATGCCTATGACCTACATTCAATCATGCCTAAGATCTACCAACCCATTCCTCATATTCTTCCTGGCTTATGGGATAAGTACATCATCCTGAGGCCCCTTTTCGTCAGGACTATGTAGGCAACACTTTGAGGGCATGGGGCCCTCGAAGGTTAGCTCAGTCACTCTTCTCATAACATACATATACATCATCATTTATTTCCCATGTTACCAATGACTTGGACATTAAATCAAAATTATAACCTGACTCCATCATGCCTATATCTAACTCCAACATGCCTAGATGACCTAACTCAATCACGATTAATTCACCTAATTTCCATCACCTACACAAATAAAAAATGGAAATTAAAATAAGTACACCATCCATACCATAAATATCATCATCTATATAAATGATAAAGTCTACGTATCCATACATATGTACACAGATACAAATAAATAAAAATATCAAAAATTGCTCACATAAATCCTCACTATCTTTGGCACGCAAGCCGGTATAAAAATCAAAATCATAAATCGCTCAGATACATCCTCACCATCTTTGGCACATAGGTCGGTATATATATCAAAAAAATCAATACAATGATCATGTCTAGTGACTAATCGTCACCTCACCTGATATCCTCTTGGCCAGTCTCACCTGTCTCCTCCTCTTTACATGTCTTTTGTCCCACTAACATCTCACCACCCTTCATGGGCCTCGGTATGATCTTTGCGGGTACCTCATCTAGAGATGGCCTCCATGAACTAGTGGCATCGCCCTGACCCTGTCTCAGGGCTCGTCAAACCCCTGTACTCTCCACACTATGAGTACAAGACCTGGTCCTCTCACTCGAGGCATGTTGTGTTCTATACTCTTCATAGGTAAGGACATCTATCCCTACGACCGTCAGGGGATCCTGATAATATCTCGACTCGCCTGGGTAATCCCTAAACCTAGCCATCGGTACTGTTTGCAATGGTGTCATCGGTCTCTGACCCTGTACATGTACCATGGGACCCTATCCCTGAGCTTGTGTGGGTGCTTGTGCCTGTTGTTTCACCATTTTCTTTATGTTTTTGAATGATGAAACAAATAAGGTTATGGGCTAGGAGGAATACCTGTTAAATGGGTTGGTTTAAAGTTGATGTGCGGATTATGAATTCTTGATCCAATGCCAATTGTGAGAGCTTCCTTTTGGCCAGGAGGAACTACCTGTAATAGAAAACAAAACCACGAAAGATAAGTTAAATGATATATGACAGTGGACTACCTAGCATATGCTAGTTCCGAGAAGTGTGATACTTCCTGGATGGCTGTCAATCCATTGTTTAAAAAAAATTAATGCGAGAAATAAGTAAAGTCCTACTGTAGTTGATATGATTTAGGTATCTCATTCAAGTACAATAAGAAAATCCAATCACAGTAGGCTAGGTAATAGTTGGATCTAAAAGATGAGGTGTCTATCAAGGTACTGGGATTGGTCAGGGTCTGATTCTAGGTTATTGAGGTCAACTGGTAAGAGGTTGTTTGGCTCTGTTCTTGGGTAGGGTACAAAACATAGAGATCGATGTTGGTTGGGTATAACCGATGACAGGTAAGGGAGACCGACAAAGGTTATGGGTAACCAGCATCGGTACAGTAGGGTGACAGTAATTCAATGAAAACCTTATTGTATAGGCTAGATGAGGTTGGATGGGGCTAAAGAAGGAGATTACAAGGTCTGTGGGAATAATGAGAAAAATCAGAGAGGTGGAAGGGCTAGGATAGGTTATCTGATAAACGGGTGGGTGAGATTTTTGGGTTTGTCAGAAAGAAGGCTATGGAGGAATGGGAATGCTAATAGAAGAATGATAACATGAATGATAACAACTCTATGAATAGAATAGGAATGGAAATGATTAATTATAAAACACTTACCAATGTTAAAGGTCTAATGGTTGGGTGGTGATGATGATCAATTGATGGAATGGATCTTGGTGCAATAGTGAGGCTTCCCGGAATGTTACTATGAGTACCAATGCTTATGAATCTATCCTAGTGTTGGCTATGGATGCCTGGGTGTGCAAAAAGACTCTAGTTCTGCTTGCATGCCTCTCTCTTCTCGTCCTTCTTACTCTCAGAATGTGCCAACCCAAAAACAAGGTTGCTTAGGTGAAAAAATGGTAACTGACGACGGTTCCTGGTTGACCGGCGTCGGTTTAGGGGTGACCGACATCGGTTAATGTAGGATTCCCTAGGTTTACTAAAATGGGCAGATCTCTTTTATTTCTTGGGCCTAGTTAGTTTGTTCTTGCAGATTAGAATGCAAGCTTCCCTTCTAATGAGCGGGAATGTGGTTAGAGAAATCTTAGGCATTGATTTTAGGGTTACACCAAATCTTAGTTCATTAAGGCAAGTAAGACTTAGTTATTATTAGTTATGGAAACATGCCAAGAATAGGTCTTGGGTGAGGTGGCTGGATGAGGTGTTTAAGTGAGGTTTCTAGGTGAGGTGGTGGGGTAGAAATTAATATAATTAGATAATAAATATTGTGAGGATATATATATATATATATATATATATATATATATTTAATTTAACTAATAATGATGTGGGGTGGAAGGGGCCATGGTTAGGTGAGTATGTTTGAGCTGGTTATTTGACGAGGGACCAAGGGGAGTGTGACCCAATTTTGGTGTCTACATTTTTATCCTTTTTGTTGTGCGGCTTGTATTGGTAAGCGACATTGACAAAAATAAGATGTGGGTGCTCCATGTGTCGATAAAGGTGATCCCTCTCAAACTAGGAACTGATGAGGTAGAAGATTAAATCATTTAGTGGTTTGATAAAGGTGGATGTGATGAAGAGGAAGGTGGACAATGGGGGTAATGGGGTAAAGGTCCAATCAGGTAATCAAGGTAATGGGCCATGGTCAAAAGTAACAATAGTCAAATGCACACACATGTATAAACTACGACATGGTACCAAGTTGAAGAGCATGTAAACTCTACATCATCTAAGGTTGATAGGTTTATACAAACAAGGTTGAGGTGATTCTGGTATCCAAGGTATATGATATGGTGGGGAAGCACATCGCAGGTCAGGTGCAGGAACGTTTAGGTATGTTCCGGTACACCAAAGGTTGGGTCAGGATAAATAACACGACAATAGGCAAGATAAGGTCATTAGGTCAAACAACATGGGTAACAATGTCGCAAGGTATAGTGAGCACATGATTTCATAGGTAATTAACAATATTCCAGGTCCAGGTAACGTAGCAACAAGTACCCGCACAGGGTGGAGATGGGGATGGGGTACAGGTGGCCACCCTACAGGCATAGATTACAGGGTTACAAGGCCAGTTGGCCACTACACAGGTGCAGGTTACGGCCCTGTAGGCCCAGATACAGGCAAGAGCAGGACAGGGTCCCTCAGGATAGTCACAGGCACAGGGAAAAGGTCCCTCTTTATAGGTACCAGCGGGATAGGGTCCCGAGAAATAGGTATAGGTGCCGAGGCTAATGGCACCACCATAGACAGTACCGATAGGCAGGTTGAGGGATGCCTTAGGTAAGGTTTGGTATTTATCAGAATATTTTGATGGCCGTAGGGATATATTTTCTATCTTACGGGGAGTATAGAGCACAACAGACCTCAAGTGAGAGGACCAGGTCACGTACCCACAGTGTATAGAGTACAGGGGGCCGGTGAGCCCCAGGACAGGTGATGAGGCCATAAATTAGCCATAAATTACCATTATTTTGTCCTTCTATGTTACCTTTTAAATTGGATTTAAATGTAATCTAGGAACTTATAGTTTGTTTAAAATAGAATATAGGATATATATCTTGTTCATTCTTTAGAAATATTTTGTTATCTATTTTGTTGACTAATCCTATTGATTATTTGGAAAAAGATGCAAAGCCTTGTGTATACATCCCATAAAGGAAAGATAATGCTAGAATTGGGAAAAGTAGAATTGATCATGGATGGTATATTTAAACTCAAATATGATTTCATATTCAAATTCCTCTTGAAAAATTATGCAAGTTCAAAAAAGAATCATCTCAATCTGAGATCGTATGTAAAATTTATAGATGTTTTAAGTTAGCTCCAGAACTCGCAAGATTAGTTCCAGAACTCACAGAGATAGTTCCAGAACTCGTGGGCTTAGTTCCATAACTCACAGGATTAGTTCCAGAACTAACAGATTTTGACAAGTTTTTAGGAATTGTGAAAGATCAGATAATCCAATAGAAAATATGAGAGAGAGTTGTGTTCAAAGTAATGTGATTAACAAAAACCTCATTCATATTTGTTACAGGTATTACCAATGAAGAGAGATCTAACTTTTAGTGAGTTGCAGTCCAAAGAAAAGTGTGTTGGAATATTATGATTAAGTGGTCTGGCCAACCCTTAATGTATAAGGGCCCATCACTAATATATAAGTTAATATTTAATAATATGAAATAATAATATTTCTATTATTAAATATGCTAACTTAGGTATATATTTTAGGTTAAATATTTAATATCATGAAATGATTATATTTCTAATATTAAATATTATAAACCTAGGTGTATGTGTCAACCATTCTAGGTTGAAAAGGTGGGTCGGGAGACATACCTGATCACCTTATATAAAAAAGACTTTAAGTCCTCATTTGATATATTTGGGAAATACATCAAAGGTGTGTAAATCAAGAGATTTGGTTTTACCATTAGTAAATAGGGTTTCAAAGGAAGAGGTGATCTTATTGGATGTAAAATAAATTCTCTAAAGTAAAATGTTATTTTCAAAGTAGTTTTTACCCTATTGGGGTTTTCCTCTATAAATACTGTGTCACATGTGTTATTTAGTTTATGTAAGCATTTCTTTATTTACTTATGTTATAATGTAATCTTTATTTAAATATTCATTATAACATTATGTAATATATAAGTTGATTAAATCCGTATTTATTAGAATCCTCATATTCTAACATGGTAACAGAGCAAGGTAAATTAAATAAGTTAAGATTAAATATTTTGTATTTTATTTATTTAATTTGTACGGGTTTTTTCAACCAACCCGAAAGGGTATTTAAAAATATTCGGTCCCCTTCTTCAATTTTAAATCCCTATTTTTTTTTTGGGAGGGGGGGGGGGGGAGATGTAATATGATACGATTCTTACTTTCATTTACATTTTGTAAATTATATGGAATTAATGTTTGTTTTGATATTGATGTGTGCAAGGCGAAAGGGGCTTCAAATATTTACCTGCATGAAAATCACATACAAAAAAATAAAGGATTTATTACTATATGACATCATTTTCATGTTTTCTATAATTTCAAATGTTTGTAGGTTAAATATTTCTGAAGGTAAATTCATACCTATGTTTTTTGGTCCCCTCTAAAAGGATTTGATTTGAAAAACTATAGTTTATATTTAATCTATAATTATATTGTATATAATTTGAAAATTATATTATTACTTTTAAATAAAAATATATATAATATAGAATATGGTTTATATAATAATGTATATAAACATCATATTAAAAATTTATATAATTTTAGAAAAAAAACTATATATATTAAAAGCCTTAAACCATATTAAAATTACATGGGATTGAGTAAGCCTAAGTTTAAATCATATTTAAACTTAACTTATAAATCTAGGCATATTTAGTATTAAAAAAAAAAAAAAACTTAAGTTTGAATCATATTTTATAAATAGTTATTTTAAACCATTTAAAATATAAATTTTATTAGTTTTGGTTTATATATGTTTTAAAAATAAAAAACTAAAGTGCTTATTTTTTTAGTAAGGGGGGCCATGTTTATTGTTTGGCCATGAAAGGATTACTTTTTAAATCTTGATACTTATTAAATAAAACCTAACATGTGTCTTTAACCATTTATATTATCCATGTAAGGGGGCGGCCCCATTCATTTATATCTTATAGTTTATAAAAACTATATAAATAAACCTATTTAAAGGTTTTATTATCCTGCGGAAGGCAGGTATATTGTCTTCACTTTTACAATTAAACATTTGCATGTTTCCAATCGTATTGTGACATGTGTATTTAAATGAGGGTGGACTATAGTTTTTGCTTTTGATTTTTTTTGTTGTGGCAACATTTGATTGGTCGTTGGCTTTATGTGCACTGTTCTTGAAAAAAAGTAGGAGTTATGAGACATTAATGCATTGACTGTCATGTACAAATTAGGTCGCTTTTGACAGTTTTGAGTGGCTCGAGGAAAACGTAGGTTTTCTTGCTCTTGTTCCGAGGCTTCTTCCTCCTCCTCCGCAGAGAAAAAAATCCCACCTGATAATCTCAATGGAGGAGGATCAGTGGAGGTGGGGAGCATGGGGAAAATATCTTTTCTCATAGACAGCGACAGGCCCGAGTTTGAATCCTCCAAGTCTGAGGCCGCCTCCATTCTTCTCCTCCGGAGAAGAAAATCCGCTGCTCCGGCAAGTACCAGAACGAAAACTAGATCTTGTCTGTGCTCCTCCATTAATAGATCTCGTTTTCCCCTGCCTATTAAAATGGGCCCCAAACTGAAATGAAGTTCAACTTATTTATACTTGACTTTTGGCATCTTTTTGGAATTGGGTATATTTCTTTTCAACTTGTTTGTTGCAAGAAAGTTTTTCGCTGCAGAAATTTGGCAACGACGGCATCACTTTACCTCCATGGATGGAACTTCAGGTAAGGGTAAATATCTTCTTTGGGTTTGCAGGAAGTGGATATTTTTCTATTGGGTTGTCATATTTTCCTGTTTTCACAGAAAAAACAAAATTACCCATCAATGTACAACAGATGCTTTGCTTTTCTTTTTATTCTATTTTTTGAAGTAAGCTGTTGAATATTTTATCGACTTTGGACTAGGCACATCAAAATAGATGCATCGCGGAGATTCTAGCTACTACAATGGTTGCAGAGTCTGACCAATTTGAGCTTCCACCAACCTTGTGCATCCCAAATAGGCTGGAATATGAGACACTGTAGCTACCAGAGCATAGACAAAAATAGCCATCGGTTATAATAACTTCTG